>CM022403.1:23625850-24875850 GCA_011833715.1 Carcinoscorpius rotundicauda
ATAAGTAAACACATAAGACCAACATCCATGATGCACAATGAACTCTGCTAGCAACAACAACAAAAAAAAGTCCTTAAAAGTGACAAAGATGTAGTACTCATATTCACTCTCATTACAGACTTGTAGGTTTGTGAGGAATTATAAAATAATCATTAGCTGAAACTGAACTATCTGTAAAATCAACAAAGATTTGGTTAAATCCTGGTGATTAACTCTATTACCTATGAACAATAAGTAATGGTTATGAAATAATCAATTAATGTTATCCAAAAAATAAACAAATGATCAAAATTACCATTTCTGATAATTAACATTTTTAGTTATTCCACCTATCCAAACTTCAAGTAAGGGTAACTGGTTAGATGAATATAATTAACTAACCAGCCTGACAATTAATTAGCAACTTCCATTAGCTGTAAGAGAAGTACTTCTAATTGGTCATGTTAAGAAATTTGCATAAAGAATTCCAGGATGAGTATTAAGTGAAGCTTGTTGTAGACAAATAGAGAACTTCCAAGACAACATCATTATTTTTTAACAAACATTTTTATGCACAACTGTAAAGCAATGTCATTTGGCATGACTGTAGTTCTGGTGGACATATAACACACAAAGTGCTTAAAGTCTGTAATTTACTAACCAGTTTTCTAAAATTTAATAATCTAACCATTAAAGTTGCAAAAGCATATTTTCACTTATTTTTTTGCACTTTTGGTTTATGTTTTGTTACTCTTTAAACCAGAAACGTGTTAAACTTTATCAAACTTAACTTCTGCAGTATTCCTTTTATTTTAGATACCTCACAGAAACTTCTTTTATACCTGTTTTTTTGGGGACATAGCATAAAAATAAATTGCACAGGAAATATTCCCATAATTTTTGTTTTAATCTATGTTTATAGATTTAAGGTTTAGAGCACTTTGTAACTCAGTATGTAAGAGTGATAAGCCATTCTGAGCAAATGTTTTTCTATAAACTCATTAAAAAGTACACACACTGTTAATCATTCCTGTAACAAGATTTCCTTTTGCCCTTTTATAGGAATTTCTCCACAGTAAATTATTTTTAAAAAATGTGTTATTGGTATTCAGTATGACAAATAATAAAATGTTAATTTAAACTGAAAACACTAAAGATTTGTTGATTAAAAACTGCTTGAAATATGTCACTTCACTATTTGAGAAAATCCTGTAAAGGGGACAAAATTATAAATTTTAGCAGAATACGAGTTATCTTCAGTGTAGATGGTTGTATTTTTCTAACAGGGTGATTGCCTTTTGGAATGGGTTGTGTTTAGATGTGGTGGATACAGCAAGTTTAAGGAAAGGATAGATATATATTTAAATGTACATGGCTAGACCTGAGTTTTCTTTGGAGAGCACTGATGTAAGCTCTATTGCCCTTAAATGTCACATTAAAACAAGTTTAACCTTAAACTCATTATGACTCTTTAGACAACAGAACCATCAAAGCAGCTTTAACATTTTCCAATACATCATCATTTCTTATATAATAACATCAAAATTGTACACAGTATTCCAACTGACCTATGTTGATAGTAACTTATTATCAAAGTATCTGTAAATAAGCCCTAAAATATTATTAGACATACTACTAATAACAGAGCATTGTGTCAATAATGATCAAACTTTGTAGAATGGATGGCAATGTGTTAGTAACTTGAGTGAGTTGTATTTACAGAAGTAGATATGCTTATGTATAGATTGCCTAAGTAACCAACAGTAACAATAAGAACTGACAAGTAAACTTGGGTATTTCTAGCTTTGTTGAGGATATTAAAGTAATATTGGTACATTTTATAGAAAGCAGTTGGTAAATGACCTTCAATTATAGTAAATGCAACGTCATTATCACAATTCAGACTGGAATTTTAATGTGAAATGAAACCCACTTAGAAGTGTGACTGAAGATAAGAATCTTAGGGGTGAATCAGTTAGGTCAAAAGAGGTAACTAGTTCTTTATAAAAATCACTGTCTAGGCCACATTTGAATCTTGTGTGCAGTCTGATCTGTGTAAAAGGGTTAAGAAAAGGATAATTATGATGGAAGTGTTATATATGTAAAAAGGTTAAAATCTTATTTCAGATTGAGAAAACAAAGGTAAAAGGTGATCCAATTAATGTTTACAAGGTTATGTAGAGAAGTGATAAATTATTTTGTGTGCCATATTAGAAAAAAAAAGAACACAATTTTAAATTTTAGACAAGTAAGTCTGCCTTTAGTTAAAATGGTTTCATTTTTCTATGAGAATAAATGATGTGATGCTAGGAATCTCAGGATTATTTCTGAAGGTTAACTTTTCACTTCTTTTTCTTGTCGATGGGAGTGCCTTAAAAAATCAAATGGTCTCTCATTGCCACTTGTTTCAGTTATGAGAGACATCAAAACTGAAAAGATCTGAATAAAATAAGATTCAAGGACAACAGAAAACACTTGTTCTGGTTAAATGAAAAGTTTTTTTTTGCCAACTACAAATGACCCACCCAATCATAATTTAAGTTGTCTCTCATTAAAAGAATCAATTAAAGTTAGGGTTTTAGTTATTATTTTTTTTAATTATTCCAAATATCCTAGTAAACAAATACTGTTATTTTCTTAAATTTGTCGTTAAGAACATAACTACATAATGTTACAACTTTGGCCTTATATATTTTGTTTTTAAATTCAAGTTTAAATGTGGTTATTTCAGTGGTGGAGAGGAACAGTTTAAAATTCAGGGATCTCTGGCTTCATTATCATTGCCACCAAATTTGCTCATCCTTTGTTATGACAAAGTTATTTATGCTATCTGTCACTGTCACAAGTTTTACTGTACTGACTAGAAGGTAGACAACTATCTGATAGTACCCACCACCAACTTTTCTGTTGGTACATATCATGGTTTGAGGAGCATAATGCAACAGTGTTACTTGATTAATTAAAAGTAGTCAATTAATGTGGTCATTAGTTAATTGATTAGTGAATACTATTAATTCTTCAACTCAGTTATTGTGTTGTCCAACATATTTTTGTGATTAAGTTTCAATGCTACACTTTCTCATTCTGGTTCTTTTTTTTCCTAACTTCTAGTATCTAGGTCATATAACTGATGGCGTTACAGCTGTATTGTTGAATTAAAAGTTACAAGATTATACAACTAAGAAGTTCTGTAAACTTTACATTCGTTCTTTGTTAGTAAATCCGAGTTCAGAACTTTTGAAGTGTGAGTATGAGTTATTTTACTTCTGAAAATCCAAATAAGTATTATTCTTTTTTTATGAACCACAGAATTAATCTTGTGAAGATTATCAATTTTTTTAAGAATTTGTTACAAAACAACTAGATAACTGGAAGAAACCACATATATCTGTATAGAGAATAAAATTAAAGACAAACAATAAGAAATACACTGACACTGATGAAACATAACTAAAGAATTAAAACGAAAAGGGTTGAGAGCAAACAGACCAATCTGAAGATGTAATAACTCAACACCAGAACACCACAAATATTTAAAACATACTTCTACTCTGTCTTTAAATGTATTCAAAAACATTAATTTAGTATACCTTGTTTCTTAACACAAATAACCTGAAAGTTAATCAGTTAACTCATGATTGGTTAATGTTACTTCGCACTCTTAATTCAACCAAGTAGAACTGACAGAATAGGCTTAACGTTAAATATGAATGAAATTACTATTATATTTATACGTTTGACTAGCTCTCGGTAAAATAAAGCACCTTAAATTAAAATATGAAGCATTTAGTTTGACATCACTTCTACTTGAGAAGGATTTCTCATGAGGTACACTTTATTAGGATGTTAAGTCAACTTATTTTAATAACGAATACAACAAAATTACATATAATCATACACTTAGACTAATTTCTAAGTTGTTAATTGGACTGCCTACTGATATTTATGAACCGTAAACACCTCACTCATTTTTGCCGAACTTTATCAAAGTAAAAAAATTAGATATTTCAAATTTCACTAAGATGAGGGCCTATCAAACAAAAGTGGCAGTAAATGAGAAAAATGAATGTATTGAAAAAGAACAACTGCTGGCATCCACTGTAGTTCAAACAGTACAAAAATCGCAGCTCCATAAACTAACTTACCGTTCATTTGTCGTGACAGGCATGATTTATCTTATACTGAAACTTTAAAGTTAAATTGTTTGGAATAAAATGAATCTGCTATTACTCTCACTAAACCTTATTTATATCATGCTCGCCCTCCCAGCCGTGGGGGTGTATAATGTTACGGTCAATCCCACTATTCGTTGGTTAAAGAGTAGCCCAAGAGTTGGTGGTGGGTGGTGATGACTAGCTGCCTTCCCTCTAGTCTTACACTGCTAAATTAGGGACGGCTAGCACAGATAGCCCTCGAGTAGCTTTGTGCGAAATTCCAAAAAACAAACAAACAAACAAATAATTGCATCATGCATATAAAGATATTTTACCTTAACTGCTTAAGGTTTAAGAGGTTTTTGAAGTTGTTTTCTACCTTAAAATAAGTAAACCTGATAGTGATTCAAATAATAAGAAATTAAATTCCTGTAAAACTATATAATGATAAACTCAAAAAAAATATGGCGCAATATAGTTCCGCTTAATAAATCCAGTGGCGGCGCCAAGGGGGGCTTGACCCTCCCAAATGAGCCAAGCCCGCCAATATTGTTACCCGCATACATTCATTAAATATGGGAAACACAATCGTCGTTATTGCTTAACAATCAACATCAAAGACACATAGATCTGTAGAACTCAACGTCTTCATTAAGACGGAAGTATGTGTCATGCGTCCCATAGCAACGTACTGAATGCGCTGAAACTCATGCGCTGTATTGCCGCTCCCTGTGTAATGCGATTCTATCTTGAACTTTGACAAAGATTAGACAACCACGTTGATTTCAAATTACAACAGATCATCAGGGATTTTACTTGATAAGCCAAAGGCTTCACAGGTATTTACCCATTAATTTCATTTATCTGTTATTGAAAAGTAAAGCATAGCATGCATGTATATTGTGTATAGGTCAAAACTATGAAGCATTTAGCCGGTAGTGTGTCTTCTGTGAGATCATTTTGCATTGTGTATCAGCCATCTAAAATTGTACTGATGATTGTGGCATACATTAAAATTTTGACTTACAATCCAATTAATGTTATACTTATTATTAGATAATAACCTTGCATGTTAACTGACCAAATAATATTTCTGAACAATTCTAGAATGAATTTTGAAATTGTCATTGGATATCCACAAACTTGTATGCATCGCTGTGACCCTGTCTGTCACTGCAGCTACCTGTGAGAGAAATTTATGTCTGAAGCTTTTCAAGACATACTTGCACAACAGCAGTGGTAGCAACCTTGCTGTCATATCAGTAAACTCCAGGAGGTCAAGACAACTCGATACTGATACTGTTATAGACATACTTGCTGCCAGTCCTCAGAGTAGGTGCATTGTTTTGAAGTAATATTGACTATAAACACAACATGATGAAAGATAGTTAGCCTGATAGTGACCTTACTTTTCCTCAGAGTGTATTATCTTCCCATGGGATAATTCGTTTCTGCAATGTAAACTATATCTTTATGTTATATTTCTTTTGATTTGTAGCTTTACTCTAAATGGTATATTAAATGTTCAATTTAAGCTAATCTTGATTTTCTTTATTATTATATATTGCTTTGGGTGGAATTTAGGTAAGCTTTCTCTTTTACATATACGTATATTTTCATAAACAGATTATTTCTAAGTTGTAATATTGAATTATTAATCAGAGTATGTTTGTTTGTTTGTTTCTTTTGAAATTTCGCACAAAGCTACTCGAGAGCTATCTGTGCTAGCCGTCCCTAATTTAGCAGTGTAAGACTAGAGGGAAGGCAGCTAGTCATCACCACCCACCGCCAACTCTTGGGCTACTCTTTTACCAACGAATAGTGGGATTGACCGTCACATTATACACCCCCACGGCTGGGAGGGCGAGCATGTTTAGCGCGACGCGGGCGCGAACCCGCGACCCTCGGATTACGAGCGCACGCCTTAACGCGCTCGGCCATGCCAGGCCAATCAGAGTATGAGTTTCCAATGAATACTGCATTGAAAACGCGGTTTAAAATAGCACACCTTTCTGAAATGTACCTTGGTATTTACATTAGCATAATTTACCATCTATACTTTATGTTGATGGCATTTTGGGAAGCCCCTCTACAGTTTACCTTAGCCCCCAACGAAAATATCCTGGCGGCGTCACTGAATTAATCTAATGATTAAATCATTTTCCATCTTCTACCTCAAATGTATATTGTAAAAATTCAAATAGACATTACTTGAGTAAAGGAGCTACAAAAAGCAAATACCATAAAAATAGGTCATGTTTTATTATTTCATAAAAAAGGCCAGTTGGGTTAAGGCGTTCGACTCGTAATATGAGGTTCACGGGTTCGCATCCCCGTCGCGCCAAACATGCTCGACCTTTCAGCCGTAGGGGCGTTATAATGTTACGGTCAATCCCACTATTCGTTGATAAAAGAGTTGCCGGTGGTTGGTGAGGACTATCTGCCTTCTCTCTATTCTTACACTGCTAAATTAGGGACGGCTAGCACAGATAGCCCTCGAGTAGCTTTGTGCGAAATTAAAAAACTAAACAAACAAAAAACAAACTTTCACATCTACATTACATAACTACTGCCATCTATGGACTTTTAAGAAAACCATTATATTTATTAAATCAAATATATGATGCCATGAAAGGAAAATGTTTATTAACCTCTGAAATGACAAAACATTATCAAACAAACCATTGTATTTCTTTTTGTCCTATATATTATCCACGTATTTGTACATAAAATTAGTTAACATCTTGTTCTGTTAACTACTTGGTGTTCCTAATTTATATTTAAAAAAATGACTTACTTTAGAAACTACTTTGAATGTAAAAGTAACCCTGACTTCTCTAAGTTGTTATTATCATTGTGAAACTTGGAACGATTACTCTTTCAACGTAAAATGGGTGTAATTAAGTAATATCAATAGTTGGATGCATAAAATGAATCAATTAGAAATCATTTATAAGTAATTAAGATATATATTAATTTATATAATATAAATACTAATTAATATATCTATATCAATTGATATAGTATAATTTTGTAATTGAAGAAATTAAATGTAACAAAACCAATGTAGAGAAGGTGGTTTGGGCAATAAAACTAGACGAAAAACTCAATTGTTCTCTAGATAATAATTTGAGTTAACGTTTCGCCAATATGCCTAAACCCTTTCAATACTATAAACTATGAAAAACAAAGAAGACGGTGTTAAAATCAATTTAGAAAAACTTAGATTTACGGAAAAAAAACACACGAGAGATTACGCTACGTTCTTTATAACATCTCACATTACTTTAATAGTCGTATAAAATTAAATCAAACAATTAAAACATCTGAACTATAAAACGACAACACCAACAAAAGGGGTTCAAAGTAGATTTAACTACACAACACATGTAACGATTCCAAAATAACAAAAAAGTCTTCGACTTTCTTCATATTATCTATACAAATATAACGGTACTGTCTGTTGCGTGTCCATGTAATTCTTGCAGAGTGTGGATAAATCTTCATTTAAACTGCTATAGACGCCTCATTAGGTCTATGCGGGGGTACGTACAAATTCTACATTTTTTATGGGTGTTTTTACCATTATTTCGACCTCTGTTGATGGATCTTCATCAAATTTGACATGAAGATTTGTTGAACCCATGGAGGAAATACATGCAAATTCAGTTTCACATTTTGTGTTTTGCAGTTATTAGATGTTTTAGAATTACACGAAAAGAAAGCAGTTTTTCATGTCCGAAGATAACATTTCATTAATCATTAATTTACATAACTTCCGTTCAGGGAACACGTGCTCCAACTAGTACATAATATAGTACTAGAATGTGTTAAAATTCGATGCAGTATATAGAGTTGTGTATTTCAAGCCATGGTATGAAACCAAACCTATCAAATTCATGTGCCCCCAAGTGACGCATCGGAATATCTGCGGACTCACACTACTATAAACTGGGTTTCAATACCTTTGGTAGGCAGAGCAAAGATAGCCCATTGTGTATCTTTGTGCTTAATCCCAGAAACAAACAAACAAATTCATGTTGAAAAAGATGTTCATAAAATTGTCTTGTAAACAACATTTATAGCCAAACGACCGTGGCCTGGATAGAGTTGACCACGACAGAAAAAAAGAAGCTTAATTTTTAACTATATTACGTGTAAGAAATTAAGTATTAACGTTATATTATTAGCTACGCTTACATAAGAAGGTTAGGTTTGCGCTAGAGCTCTGGCGAGCTGTGTTCAATTTTTTTGTGATAAATCAAATATGGACCTAAATTTTATCTGTGGGCGATAATCAATCCCTTATTGTGATTACCAGTAGATGGCAGGATGCTGATTGAATGGCTGTCTTCTTTCTGGTCAGTAGTTCAAAATTAGGGACAGCTGCAAATAGTCTTAATAGCTTAGTCACGAATAGAAACCGCTACAGTTATAAGATAATCTACTTCTAGATTAGTCACTGGTTTAATATGGAGCTCCTATCCGTAGATTTAAATTTAAAACGATTAAGATCTAAACATGATTAATTAATCAGCGAGACAATACTAAACCTAACTTCAGTGTTACCTACTTTACTGAAAAGATAATCTTGCTGCCTATGGTTCTATAATGGTAATATAAATAATGTATCACTTTAAAACGAGGTTAAACCGTGATTTAAGCATTTGTATGAGGTAATGGCTCACAAAGTTTTTCTTCTGTATTTTTTGTTCAATATGTATTTAAAATTCACACTGCTCTCTGAAGAAACGTTGAATACAAAGCTTTTGGTGAAAAATAACTTTAACTGTGTGTATATGTATTTTTTGACCTGAAACACACAGAAACAATACAAAAAGATATTGTCTCTATGCAATTTTCCCATATATTTAAAAAAAACTCTTTTAGAGGGCGTACCTTCCAAAGTTTATTGAAAAGTTTTTTTTAATTGAAATAGGTTTTATAAAATTCAGTGGCAACTGAGAATAACGGTTTTTTACTTTAGCACGCACAGCATTTACCTTTTTGTCAAGCGGGTAATATTCTTCTAAAACCAAATATTCATACCTATAAGGTGGGATTCTTTGTTTAGGTTCTTATGCACAAAATTGCACAGTAGGTTACCTGTGTTGTGACCACTACGAGCTTCGAAACCCAGTTCTTAGCGTTATAAGCTTTCAGATTTATCACTGCTATAAAGCAGGAATAAAGTCCATGTTTGCTCTTCATGCCTATACTTTTTGACCCTTTTCAACAAACCTACCATGCAAACTAAGCCCCACTAAACCCCCCAAATATTATCATAAAGGGTCAGTTTTTCAGATCTGACCTCATGGCACTCGACGTTGATTCCATTTTCCATTTGTGCATCTGCCTTTCTGACCTATAGTTTCTGACCATTCTAAAAAAAAAACTAAACATCTAGGGGAGAGACACGGGGAGGGGCCTCAAACCTGACTTCCTCTAGACCTCCTATATACTAGTTTGATAACATCTGCCATAGTTCGAAGGCGCCTTTAAGATACACCGTGTTAATAGTGAAATAAAAAACTGACATTCACATCTCATTCTTCAGTGCTAATCTGCGGGTCTGTAATTCTTCCTCGTGTGTCTAACGGGTATGTAACTTAGAAATTAATTAAATTTGCATAGTTTCCATTTTCTAACGTTCGTTAGAGGTCCCGGCCGAAACGTTGAGGCATTATAAACCAGCAGTGACTTGAAAAGTATATCACTTGCGAAAGACAAAATGTAAAATCGAAACACTAGATTTACACATCTCTAAATTTGAATCCGAAATATACAATTTAAGGGAAATGTAGAAAAGATTCTATCGGTAGCTTATGTGATTTTATCACATATTTTGGACTTGTAACTAAACCACGTGATTTATTCTATAACTTCTTGCACTTTCAAAACCAAAAATAGTAACAAAAGACATAAATGAAACGAAATATACCAAATGTAAATACTTATTGGAGAATATGAGTAGAGAATGCATCATAAAAATACTTGGATTTCACGAAAGTTTTTATCTTTATTGAGCATTATCACAGAGAGTTGACTCTTTTTTTCCGAAACAACCCTAACCAACTTTTTACATGTCATTATTGTCCCTTGCTGGGACAGAGGTAAGTCTACGAACTTTTTACGCTAAAATCAGAAGTTCGGTTCTCCTCGGTGGACACAGCAGATAATCAGATGTGCCTGTTAAGACAAAATACACACACGTCATTATTTCTTAAAATACTGTTATTGCTAATATCTTATGAAGAAGAAATGTATATAAATTTTAATGATAATGTCCAACATTTTAATATCAGAAATAAACGACCTTATAACACCAAACTGTTGGTTTTCGGTAATTAAACATTCAACTTTTCGTTTACACCTTTCTCTTGAGGAGCGTTTCACTTAAACACAAACCGTAACTGCCAGTACAAAGCTTAAGAGAAAGAAAAAGGAAACTGTAAAACGAAACGTTGAGTGTCCAGTTAATGAAAAAAACAATAATTTAGTATTATAAGGTCGTTTATTTATTGCATTAAAATGTCTTCTGTACACTAGCATGTACTACTGAAATGAAATAATGATGCCCAAAAATTAAGATATTGAATACTGTCAAATAAATATGTAAATCTTGTTTAATGATGTGAGACAACAATCCATTATTTTTTCTATTAATACTGGCTGTGTTTTCAGACACATGGGCGTAAATACTGTGTGTTCTCTGTTATCATTCTATGATATCAAATAATACGTAGCGTGTTACGACGCAGTTGTCAGACGTATGGTCAGATTACGGTGATCCAGCTGTCAGACTCTTTGAAACATTGAAAAGACAGTCTCATAGAAGCTATAACATTTTGTTTTAGTACAAAGTTTTGCAAGAGTGTAGCTACGAAGTTAAGCAAAAAGCTACATAATGGATTATCTGTGCTCTGCCAACCACGGACATCGAAATCCGGTTTCTGGCGTTATAAGTCCGCAGATATATCGCTATGCCGCTGGTGGCTAAAATGGACAGAAATTCAGCGTTATCAATATTTGGTTAATAATTTTTAAATTAAGCACATTTTTAAGTTTTAAAGAAATGTTTAATGTATATTAATTTCCTTATATTAGATAATAGTATAAAATTTATTATTTTATGTAAAATACGTCGAAGAACGAAAAAAAGAAAAAAATGCATAGAAAATGAGCAACAGATACATAAGATTTTATACACATTGCGAAATTCAAATATATCATCATTCGATCTTGCATCATAAAATATATACTATTACACAGCGAGGGCGTGAAACCAACGGACATTGTGATTGGTTGTTAAAGTTGCATTATGGGACGATCACGTGTTTGCCATTGTGCTAGTCTAGCTTGGGTCTAGGGTGTGTAGTTGCGGATGATGATGGAGTAACTTAAGCGAAAAAGAATAATTCATTTGTTAAGATTACTTTCATATTAGATATTGAGCAATAGATGATTACATTTGCAGTTACATTTTGCAGAATGGAAGAGTTCGTATTATGTTACTTATTACATAATCTCGGCTTTTGTTAGCACGGGTAGTCGCTTTGTTCAACTAATGGCGGTAGTAGGACCAAGGACTAGTCGGCACATGATGGCTTTCTCGGGGCCAGCCGCTGCCGCTTCGCAACAAGCGATCTTAGCAGGAACACAATCGTATTACTCGTCTGTTACCCCTCAGGACATTCAACCAGATAGACCTATTGGTTATGGAGCCTTTGGTGTTGTTTGGTGAGATAAATAATATAGATTGTGGTGAATAATATTTTATTGACTTTAAAGAAATAGGAAGGTTTATAAGTTATAAGGTTAGTCTTAGACTTCAATAGCCTATTTGCTAATGTTAATAGTATATAAGCTAAAACCACGAACAAATTACTTTCGAACGGTGGACCCGTACGACTGGAATGAAAAGTTTATTTGGTAAATTGATTTGTTAGCATTATTTATTTAATTAAACTTTTTATTGTATTTTAAGCTGGACAATCAACTTAAGGTCATTATATATTGATCAGGATTGAACAACAGTTATAAAAGGGTATGTACTGAAAGTGTTATTTTGTTTGTTAATATATTAACCGTTCTTAGAATTATCTTATATACGTCCAGTTCTTCCGAGATGAAAAACAAAAAAAATTATTATAATTTTCGAAGAAAAAGTACAAATAAAGTATTATTATTATGTGTATCACATAATTTTTGGTGTTATTAATATTTTTTATATCAGTGCAGAGTATTTGAGGGCCTGACGTGTTAAACATAACACATTTGTTCCATTGTTTTTTTTCTCTGAATACTTTTTGCAGTTTGCCTTAATAGTAACGTGTCTTTCACCAGTTAATATGGGAACAATGGTATGGCTTCAGATTTATACTGCTGGAAACCGGATGTCGATAGCCAGAAAACATAGCCCTTTGCCTAGTCTAGTTATTAATAATAAGCATCAAATTTTAAAACGTATTTTAATGTAAAAATGTTCATTTCATTTTTAGCTTATCAAAATAGTGTACATAAACTTATTAAATAACAGTTAGAAATTTATGCCTAATTTTGTAAAGTAAATATATCGATTGATAATAAATATTCACTTCAGAATTTTAGTTAATTTCTTAAAGTACAGACAGTGAAGTAAATTTTACAATATCATTGGCCCACCTACTTCAAAACGTGTTATTTTGTTATCTATTAACCCTTTTACTCTCGAAATACGACGTTATCTTTGACTATATAGAGAACAGCTGTCCTTGTATATATTATGTTTGTTATTCTGTAGAAAATTAAATCTTTTTTAGCATGTAACTGTTACTGGTTATAACACATGCTGAAATAAATTTCTGAGCCAACTTGTGTTGATACTTTCAAGCTAACATCAAAAAGTCATTAATAAACGTTGCATCGTTGTCACGTAGGTTTCTTTGTTTGTTTTTGAAATTCGCACAAAGCTACTCGAGGGCTATCTGTGCTAGCCGTCCCCTAATTTAGCAGTATAAGACTAGAGGGAAGGCAGCTAGTCATCACCACCCACCGCCAACTCTTGGGCTACTCTTTTACCAACGAAAAGTGGGATTGACCGTCACATTATAACACATAGGTATAAAGTTAAAGAACTTGTGTTCCAAAGCAAATATTAAATAAAGTATTTGTTATTTGTAGTGCTAAGCTATACTATAATCTGTCTGCTTCTGTTCACCACGGATAATCAATCCCCAGATTGTAGCAGTCAATGTAAGTTGAAGTATATGCTACACTGTTTTTCTCAGTTACATTTCTCTAGAATCGCTTCTTTGCATACAAATTTTTAATTATTGGTGGACGGATAAAATGAAAACATTGACACAAAGATGATAATAAATTAGTTTTTATTTATTTATGGTACATATTTTAAGATAGCTGTTTAATCAATTTAAAGCTGCTTATGACCAAACAAGAAACGAGACTCGTGTTAACGCATTAATAAAAGAAGTGAAAGTTTAGTTTATGGTACATTAACTTCCGCTCAGGAAACTATTGGCTCGGCATGGCCAGGTGGTTCGAACCCCGTCAGACAAACATACTCGGCCGTGGGGGCGTTATAATGTAAGGGTCAGTCCTACTATTCGTTCGTTACAGAGTAGCCCAAGAGTTGGCAGTGGGTGATGATGACTAGCCGCCTTCCCTCTAGTCTTACACTTAGGCGCAGATACTTCTCGTGTAGCTTTGCTCAAATTCAAACTAAACTAGGAAACTATTGTATATTTTTGCTGTTGTGTTTGTGTTTATTTATATATTTAAAACACAAATTCTGGTGTAACAGCTTCTAACAGTAAAAGGTGCAGTCTGTTACTTTTATATTACTGTAAAAATATTGCTTGGTTGTCCTTTTAAAGTCGCCCCCCGCTAGTATAGCGGTATGTCTTTGGACTTACAACGCTAAAATCAGGGGTTCGATTTCCCTCGGTGGGCTCAGCAGTTGTTGTTGTTTTGAATTAAGCACAAAGCTATACAATGGGCTATCTGTGCTCTGCCCACCACGGGTATCGAAACCCGGATTTTAGCGTGTAAGTCCACAGACATACCGCTGAGCTACTGGGGGGCAGGGCTCAGCAGATTGCCCGATGTGACTTTGCTATAAGAAAATACTAAAACATACCTTTTAATGTTGTGTTTTTACCCTGTACATGTAATATTATGTAATAAGGATTGTAATTTTGATGCGTGACGAGAACGACGTGGTGTTGACGTGCCGCGTTATGGATTTTAGGTTCCATGGTTCGTGTCCCGTTACTTCCGAAACATCGTAAAGAAAGTTAGTGATAGCTAACTGGTGTAGTTTGTGCGAGATTCAACAGAGAGAAGCAACTTGAGCTTTTATTTAGAGGCTGTTGAAATCTATTATGTCTAACCTGAAAAAAACTGAAACAGATGTTATCAGAATGTTAAACTAGTAAAACTTTTATAGAATCAAGTTCAAAATTTAAGGTAATTAGTAGTGGTATTCAATATATTACGTAAAAGTTTTCAAAGGAAAATAAATAAAAGAACAACAAACAGAATTGTGTGAATATCTGTGTACTAAAGACATAAAAACTTTTGAAAACAAACAATTTTCCTTGAATAAAAACTAGTTTAAAATCGGTTGTTTACATTTATTTTAAATACATCAAAGAAGGGTCCTCGCTTGTACAGCAGGAAGTCTACGAATTTAAAACTCTAAAATCAGGGGCTCCATTCCCATCGGTGGACTCAGCACTTAGTCCAGTGTGGTTTTGCTGTAAGAAAACACACACAGCGCCTATAGCCTATTGTACTGCTTTAGGTTTAACAGCAAAACAAACTCCATGTATGTATTATTACGCAGTAAGGCATGAAACCAAATAAAGCTGTTGGCTGTTAATATTGTATTATTTATTTTGCTTGGTTAAGATCTTTAAACAAGTATAACAGAAGATCCGTACATAAACTCGCAGTTCAGACGTTCGAATTTTTTTCCAAACGACTTGCGTCATAATTATTTACCAGAAATTTCTAAGTCATTGATATCCTGAAGAGATATAAAAATACTATTCAGTAATGTAGAAGTTATTTTTTGGTTTAAAAATACTAATTTTACAATCTAATTTTTAAGAAGAAAGAAGTACCGTAGATGATTTTACAGAATAAAGTGAGTAGAGGGCCTTGACCCGTCGTCTTGGAAACGGCTGTAGACGGGGCATTGGTCGAACTTTGTATCCTGTTTATGAGGTTCGTTTAAGTTTATTGTATGTTCTCGAGTGTTCTTGAAACAGATAACAATATACAGTCAAGGACTTCAGCACAAAGGACCATTAGAAAAGTAGCATCTCGAATAGATATATGTAGTATTTATGTTTCATTTGATAGAGAAGTGTTCAGAAAGACAGATAGTGTTAACAAAACGTAAACTTGATGCCTAAAGTAACCTTATTGGTCACATTTTTATGTAGCATGTAGTTTAAATGTCAAGTTGAAATATTTAAGCGTTATTGTTAAGAACTATTCAGTTTACAAGAATTATGTAATACATGTGATCAAACATTACATTTATTTTGTGGTAACTTAGTGACACGTTGCGAGACAAATCAACAGGAACCAGTTTTAAATTTAGTCAAATCTGCAAGTTTTTCTTTTTTCAAATTAGAGTGTAGGTTATTTTAACTAAAACCTATATATCTCAACACGATGCTATTTAAACACGTTAATAATCTAATGTCAAATAAATAAAGCTTCATGACACTGCCTCCATATCGTAAGGTTTAAGACAGAAAGTAAACTTTCTCCAAACTAGTAATACGCAGATAGCCCACATGTAGCTTTGCACGAAATTCAGAACAAAATACTAATAATTAAAATAATGGTACAATTAATATGCTTGACTTTCGCTATGTTGAGGTTTGCAGTGTAATTAAACAACACAACTTTAATTTTAAAATTTAGTGACCTTGCTTGGTGAATGTGGCTTTTCGTAACACTGTATTAAAGTTTCTTACAAGTGCATAGTATTTCGAGAAGATGGTGACCGGTGTTTTGTAGTATAACAAGTTTTTTCAAATTATGATGTACCCAGCATAGCCAGGTGGTTAGGGCGCTTGATTCGTAATCCGAGGGTTTGCGGGTTCGAATTCTCGACACACCAAACATGCTTGCCATTTAACCCGTGTGGGTGTTATAATGTAACGGTCAATCCTACTATTCGTTAGTAAAAGAGTAGCCCAAGAGTTGATAGTGGGTGGTGATGACTAGCTGTCTTCCTTGTTGTTTTATACTGTTAAATTAGGGACGGCTAGCGCAGATAGCTCTCGTGTAGCTTTGCGCGAAATTCAAAAACAAAATATGGTAATCAGTGTTTTGTAGAATAAAATGCTTGTCAGAACAACCTGGCTAATGTCTTTTAGAAGAATGCCAAATTTAGAGAAATGTTTTGTAAAGTGACCGGTTTTATAGCCTGCCCTATCATTTTTTACGTTATAGTAAACGATTTTTTACGTGTCAATTTGTTAGTATGACAGTTTTCTCGAATTGTTATGACAGTTATTATCGAAGTCACATAATTACACACATTCATCTATATATATATATATATATATATATAATATTGTTTTAACTGCAAGCTCTAAGAGAACGATAATGTAATTCTTATCATGAAAGAACTAGGAGTGCCTTGTGTAGCTGGCCTGTGAATCCTAAGGTTCATGGTTCGTAGCACTTCATCACAAAATCGCGCTCTGGATCTTTGGGTGCCATATAACCTTGACTGCGAAATTCTACTATTCGGTCAGTTAAAAGTAGCCCAAAAGTGGACGGTGGATATTGTTGACTGGTTGCCTTCCCTTTAGTCTATCAGTGTAAAAACTGTGGATGGCTGTGCGCAAGTAGCTCTTTTTGTAGCTTTGTTTGTACATTTTTGAAGCGTAGAGATATTATCCAACTTTGCTACATTTTTCCAATGTATAAGTTACAACTCTGCAAATCAAAAGGTATCGTCTATAGCATAACGTAATTTAGTAGAACGTAAGAGCTTTGCCGTCCTGTAACGCTTGTAGGTTTCTAATCCTTGTTTTCATTGAATCGTAACTGACACTTAGGAACATTACACTATGTAACAACATTTTTACTTTTTCTTGTTCCTGGGCAGAAAGTGTTAAATCCCCAGTTCCTTATGCCTCAAGTAAATGAAAAAGACCTATTTTTCTCTTCAAACTTTGGTTTTGTGACTTGGGAGCGTATAACAAAAACATGATGGGAGACTATATTTGGGGGCTGATACGTGAAAGTGATTTACATTACAGTCGCAAATCTCGAAAAACTACTCACTTTTAAACATTTTTGTATAACTTTAGTGAAAATGCATGTAAATCTTTATTCATATGTTGTTTTATTCAGACCTTATGTAAATGAAATTTACCCGTTTTTGCATAGAAAATATGATAATTTTTAAATTTCATTATCCAAGTCACAGAAGCAAAGTTTGAAGGGAATAATGGCCATTTTCTGTACTTTCACAACTAAAGCAATTAAGAAATAACATATGATGCAGGACCAAAATTTGTGTTACATATGTTATTAGTTATCTTTTAACCAGAGACCTGTAATGGTGATATGGAGTTTTTCTGTAATTGAATATATTGTTTATGTCTTTCCTAGGTAAAATATATTTTACTGTTATTTCCATTAACAACGTTAATCATATTATCCAACGTTTCACTTAGCTAATTGTTTGTTATTATTATTTTAATATGAGCTTATTTTTCTTTATTAACTTATTAACCCTGTATGCAGGGTTAAACTATTTATTTTTTTTAATTTTAAGGTGATCGAACTTTGTTAGGCATTATTGGGATTACGGCCGAAAATGTCGTAAACAGCCAGAGTATCCAACTGATGAAATTACTTTATTATCTTTAGAAGTAGAAACTTGAGAAACGTGTATTTAATTGGCTGTACTGTTTTTCTGATTGACTTGTAGTTTCACTATATGTACATAACTTGTTTTGATTACAAAACTGTAGTTAACAGTTTTCATTTTACGTTTAACCGACAAGAAAATAATAGTTTCACCATCAGTGAATTGCAGAGAAGTGTACAAAATAAAACTACACAGGAAATTATTACATCAATAGTTTGGCTTCATACAATATTTAAAATCATTTAACTTTTACTGTCATTGTTTGAATTTGCAAAAAAGAAAAAAGGTTTTGTGGTAGCAAATGTATGAAAATTTTGCGATATTCCTTTCGTTTTACTTTACGTGAGTAACGCTAAATCAACTCCAAACTTCGAGCGTATATTATTTATGAAACTTTACGTAATATGAAAAGTATTATCCGACTATCTATTTTTGGTGTGTGATTACTTATGCATTCAGTTAAATGAATTAGCTACCTTGTAGAAAATTGATAGGCCCTGAAAAAGATATTAAAAAAACGTAAGTTATGATATTGTGTTACCCAAGTTTTTATTAGGTAATTCTTAGCCTAATCAATAACTAAATTACCGATATTATGAACCTTAGTCTATCCCATTTAGGCCTGTATCAAAACTTATAAACTAAAAAGAAATAGTATAAAAGTCTGATTTATGAAATAGGCCTATAGAGAATCGAATTCAGCTTATCGTAATGGTATGATAAACTAATTCAGTTAGGCCCAAAGATTTAGTAATCGTTAGCCTAATCAGCTTAATACTGGCTTGCCGTCATGGTGAAACTTTATCGCGTTTTCGTAAATTACAGATTCTTAGCATAAAGTATAAAACATTTTAATTTTAATACAACTGTTTTGTGAAATTTACTAGAATCGTGTGTTTTGATATCACTCTTACGTATAATTATTCCATTAGGGTTAATTTTTGAGTCAGCACAAACAATAGTTACTGTATAATTTACATCAAGTTTAATATTTTTTTTTTAGTTCATAGTTTCTGTGGTTTAAACGTTCAAAATACTATAAATATACATATGCAACGAAGTTTGGTATAGCTTAGTGGTTAAGTTTTTACTTGCACTCTATAGACAGTGAAATCGAGACCCGCCATTGAACATACTAGCTCTTTAGTCAATAAGAGCTGATATTGTGACGGTCAGTCCTCATTATTTATTAGTTAAAAACAAAAATCCGAAGATTTTGTGGCGGCGTTCAGTAGTTGTCCAGTGTTTAACAAATATAACTTTAAACCTTCAAAACTTTTCGTCCGTCCAACTACTTCCCCCGCCCCCGAATAATAATAAAAAAGACCGCCCACTAAGGGGTAGTTCCTCCCATTTTGGGGAACACTGCATTCGTCTATAATATTAGGGACGGCTCGTGCAGATGGCCCTCTAGTAACTTTGTGGAAAACTCAACCAAAATGTTATGCCTGATCCTAATGGTTGATATTAAATTTGTTATTTAAATCAACAAAAATGCCGAGAAGAAAATTAGTGATTTGTCATAAATAACTTTTCAAAATCAAATGGACAGTACAAAATGATTTTCAAGTTACAAATTTTCTAACCCTCATGGGTTTAATATGCTTCTGTCTAAAATACGTTCGTTCATTCACAGTTCACAAAGGTAATTCATAATGCAGTTTGAATTTGAAAGTTTTTTACGTCGTTTATTAAGGGTTAAGACAACGAATAGAAACTGAAACGGAAATCCGGTTGCCCGTAGTAGTGTCTGTCATGCTCCCATGAGAATGAACTGTGAAGGAAATTTCTCTTGTTTCTTTGACGAAATAAAATTTGAAACCTTGACACTTTTATTCTAATACTGTGTGAGAAACTGTAAATTAATGACAATTGTTAATTTATAAAAATTCTAATATTGCAACTTTAACAGGGTAATATCAGTGTACTATTTAAACGGTGAAAACATTTTAAAAACGTATATACGAATAATTACTTACATACTGCTTGTTTAAGGTTTGCTCATTAAGGTTTTGTAGTGTTGATTACCGTAGGCATTGTTAACGTTCCAGAGTAGAGAATTATTTAATTAATCCAAGTAACTTGTGACGTGTATTGGAACTTTTACCTAAACTGGAAGTGGACAAAGTCCTGGAACATTAACAAGTAATCTCACGTTATTCCACATTCTTTTCTGAGTTTACGACGCTTTTGTAATTTATTACGCACCATAAGATTAAACGTTACATTTTGGTTTCTACGATACACAGTTAGTAATAGGAACACGTGTAACAGACAGGGTCTTCATCCACTTACTTTATGTAACAGAAATGCGTTTTTCTTTATTATACTCTATTACTAATACTATTACGTTAGACCATACACTATGAAGTTTATCGGACGAGTTGCGAATCTACATTTTTCAAACTGTAACGATAAGTGAGATAAAGTAAATGTCATCGTAATAGGAATGTCATAATTTAATATTCTTACGGATATTAATGACTCGATCGTATTGCATCGCTGTAACAACTCGTCAAGTTCATAGTGAGATCGGGGATATTTCACTAGGAAATCCTGCACACCAGGGGGCTAATAAGTTTTTGTTTTTTTTAAATTTCGCACAAAGCTACTCGAGGGCTATCTGTGCTAGGCGTCCCCAATTTAGCAGTGTAAGACTAGAGGGAAGGCAGCTAGTCAATACCACCCACCGCCAACTCTTGGGCTACTTTTTTATCAACCAATAGTGGGATTGACCGTCACATTATAACGCACCCACGGCTGAAAGGGCGACCGTGTTTGGTGCGACCGGGATTCGAACCCGCGACCCTCAGATTACGAGTCAAACGCCTTAACCCATTGGCCATGCCGGGCCGGCGCTAATGAGAGCGGCAAAAATGTGTATGGACATCAGTAAAGAAAGTGTATTCAACATTAACTGCATGGTCAATTACTTATGCGTCTATAAGGGGACGTTCCAAAAAACGTTTTCAGACCGATTGGGTGTACATACCGGTGCCCATGAGAGTTATTGGCTGTCCTAAGAACGAGTCATCTGGTTCGAGTAAAAAACTATTTATGCCCAGTGTTATATGGGGATGTTGTTCTACATAGTTTAACTTAGGCTTGGTGTAGCATTTTACAAAAGGATGATATGTTTTTAGAGTGCTATTTTGATTTGTGGATATTGTATGGAAACTGGTTTTTCATTGTTGAATTTCCTTGCAAAGCTACTCGAGGGCTATCTCCAGTAGGCTTTTTTAGTTTTGAAGTGAGAAACTAGAGGACGGGTAATTGGTTAACAATACTCACCGTTAACTTCTAAGCTTTTCTTGTTTGGACTGAAGAATGGGATTTGGTGTGACCGTTACGCTTATAACACACCCATGGCTGCAAAATGCGGAGCGCAGCAACAGAATGCGAACTGCGAACCGATGGATTTGCAGCTCAACACGCTAACCTCTGTAGTTCAGTGATATTGAGGCTGATATTTGGTTATAAGAACACAGTTATAAACTGAAAAAAAGTTTTTTTTTTGGTATTGCAGTCACAGTTAATGATAGTTTGGTTTTCTCATGCTTTATAAAAATGTTTACTGGATGCACCAAATCAAACTCGGTGAGTGATATAATACATCTAACCATAATACACACGACGTTCAGGGATTGTGTTTACGAATTATTTAATGCGCTTCTAAAATATGTAACAATTATTCCCATAAATATATATCTTTTTTTTCTGTGACTAACTTATTTCAGAGTTGTATGGCTTGAATTTTATGGCCACTCCTGTAAATAAGCCAAGACGTATTTGAAGTGTTTTTTTTTTCATTTGTATTTAAGACACATACATAAAAATTAAATAAAATTCGCCATTCTCTGGACACAGTTTCAGCTACAAGTTTTTCCTGGTGATGAGGAAAAAACAGTGACGTAACAAGCGAAAGCCTACGTCATCTCTGTCCTAGTGACCTATTTTCTTGTGAAAGATACTGGCAGGTTTTTACTGTTTTGATATATTGGTGTTTTTTTTGGTGAAACAGACCTCCCAATAATATTTTGAACATGCGGTGGAGATTTTTCAAGTTTTTTTAGTGAGAGAACGTGCGATAGGTGGCGCATGGTACTTTCAATATAGTTATCGTCTTATTATGATATATAGAATCACTCGGTTACAGCAATATCGAGCACCATATGCTCTTATTAAAACATTGGGACATAGGACACTATAGTCTTCTTATAACATACCATCAGGGTATGTGGGACGTGTGATCCTAACATCTTGTTATAACCACCAGACAAAACCAAAAAAGTGACAGGAATGTATGTAATTTTAAGGAAGAGACAGCAATTAAAATTATTGGTTCTTCTCAACATGATGAGTCCTAGTATTTGGCGAAAGGCGTCGCCAGCAGTGGATATAGCAGATGTAGTGTAGTTGAGACATCATAAGATATTCTCCTTTGGGTTCCAAGATATTCCTTATTCCGACAGCCACTCATATATGCCATGAAAAGCTACCAAGTTTCCTGCCAGTTCAACATAATGATAGATGTCACTGTGTGCTTGTATTTATTGCTCTGTTGATCTTTGAACCCCAATCTAGATACATATCGTCAAGTTACAGATTCTGGTTTGTTAGTGGAGAAATTGCAGTGAAACACAAAATAAAAACAGGTTATTAGGAGATGTGGTGAACAGTATTCCACGGGAGAACAAATGACATTTTTTATTTAGTTTAAGTGTCTCATCTTATTGTATTCTCTCAGACATGTTTAATTTCATTAGTAGCGTGCAGTTTCTTACCTTTGCAATTTTTATTTCCCCTCCAGTGGCATAGCGGTATGTCTACGAACTTACAACGCTAGAAAACGGGTTTCGATACCCGTTGTTAGCAGAGCACAGATAGCCTATTGTAGTTGTCTATAACAAGTTTAGTTGCGATATTACTATTGCAATGCTCTCTTTCTAAAATAAAACTTTAATGGGTTTGTTAAGGATCACATGTTGTAATCTTCCTTTGACCTGACATTACACTGTATACATATATATATTTGTATCTGTATTTGTTGTTGCCATTATAGAATCAGTAACTTTTTTTTTAATTCAAATTATATGCTTGAGAACGTTAGGGTTCATGGGTGTCTTCATATGAATGGCGTGCGTATACACATTCATTTATGTGCATGTACTTCACACTTCGTGGTGCACGAATTCCTTCATAGAGACAACGTTAGTGTATTTCAATCACGTTTTATATTTTTATACGATATTTGAGAGCGTATTTTACCATTAAAGTTACTGCGACCTCTACTGTTCGTGAATACTAGTTGGACTCTGTGTAGGTTTAATTTTAACTATCACTGAAGCCATCCAGAACTGGCTGTCGTTAAATCTACACTGCTGTCAGTTGTTAGTAAAATCATCGACGAGAATGCCCTTAGTTATAGTGACATGGTAACCACGTTCTGCCACTACGTCAACCCGAAAGTTTGATTTATTTTGAATTTCGCGAAAAGCTACACGAGGGCTATCTGCGCTAGCCGTCCATAAAACTAGAGGAAAGGCAGCTAATCATCACCACCCACCATCCACTCTTGGGCTACCCTTTTACCAACGAATAATGGGATTGATTGTACCTTTATAACGCCCCCACGGCTTAAAGGGCGAGCATGTTTGGTTTGACGGGAATTCGAACCCGCGACCCTCAGATTACGAGTCGAGTGTTTTAACCACCTGGCCATCCCGAAAGAAGCAAAGCTAGAGTGTGTGTTAGGTGGTTTGCCAATTTAACATAATTAGTATGAAATACTCGCACTCCTGTCAGGGTTCAAAGGCTTCAACGTATGCCTCAAGCTCCTCTGTTATTCCCAGTTCCTTCTATGGTTTCTTCAAGGTGGGGGGTCTAAGCCCTAAAAAACAGACTGGTTATGGTTACATTCCTTGGTAATTTAGCACGTGTGTTAAGTTTGGTTCAGTTAGCTTATATTTGTTTGTTTTTGGAATTTCGCACAAAGCTAATCGAGGGCTATCTGTGCTAGCCGTCCCTAATTTAGCAGTGTAAGACTAGAGGGAAGGCAGCTAGTCATCACCCCCACCGCCAACTCTTGGGATACTCTTTTACTAACGAATAGTGGGATTGACCGTCACTTATAACGCCCCACGGCTGAAAGGGCGAGCATGTTTGGCGCGACCGAGATGCGACTCTTGGATTACGAGTCGCACGCCTTAACACGCTTGGCTATGCCAGGCCAGTTAGCTTGTAAGTATGATGGATAAGAACACTGTTTACAACATGGCACCTACGAGATTTATAGGGAGGGCACAGAAACATAAAATACATTATCAGATTCGTGTTCACCGTGAGTAATGTTACGGGTACTCTTTAACCACCCTTGACGGTCGGGTGTGGACTACACCATAAAGACAAGGACACCACCGGTTTACCCGAATTCGACTGCAAAGTTTAGTCATGCTGGTTTCAGAACGTGTTTGTTTTTTAATTTCGCGCGAAGCTACACGGGGGCTATCTGCGTTAGCCGTCCCTAATTTAGCAGTCTAAGACTAGAGAAAAGGTAGTTAGTCATCACCACCCACCGCCAACTTTTGGGCTACTCTTTTACCAACGAATAGAGGGATTAATTGAAACTTTATAACGCCTCCACGGCTGAAAGGAGAGAATGTTTGGTGTGACGGGAATTCAAACCCGCGACCCTCGTATTACAAGTCGGGTGCCTTAACCACCTGGCCATGCCGGGCCAGATCCGGAACTCGCGGTAAAAAAAAAAGATCGCACGCAGTGGAAACTAGTATAGGATAAGAGAAGATAGCAAGAATTTAATAGTTTGTTACCATGCTAGTCTGGAAGAACTCACTAATATAGGGACTTCTAACTAAGTATGGCATTTAAATGATAAAATAGAAACATGAAAATACTTTGAGGTGTATTGAGAAAAAAAATAGCTTTTTTATATTCTGATTGTTTGTTTCTGAAACAACAGATTACTAATACAATGTGGGGCCGGCCGTAGCTTCTGTGTGTCCAATATACTTAGGCTGCGAATCCACGAGAATACATTTCTCAGCCAGTTGTTGA
The DNA here is from genome assembly GCA_011833715.1 of Carcinoscorpius rotundicauda. Lineage (NCBI taxonomy): Eukaryota > Metazoa > Arthropoda > Merostomata > Xiphosura > Limulidae > Carcinoscorpius > Carcinoscorpius rotundicauda. The sequence goes on from CM022403.1 coordinate 23,650,967, forward strand.
AAAACAAAACGCGTTCTGCGTTTTTGTGTAATAGATATGGTATAAAAGTGAAGACCAGAAGGAGGTCAACCTAACAGCTGGAGGTGGGTGTTATTGATTAGCTGCCTTCTCTCTGCATCCGGCATTGCCAGGTGGTTAGGGCGCTCGACTCGTAATCTGATATTCGTGGGTTCGAATCTACGTCACACAAAACAAACTCGCCCTTTTAGCCGCGTGGGACGTTATAAGTTATAGTCAGTCTCACTGTTCGTTAGTAAAAGAGTAAGTAACCCAAGGGTTGGCGGTGATGAGAGGTATTAGCGAGCTATCTTCCGTCTAGTCTATCTCTACTAAATTAGGGACGGATAACATAGGTTTTCTTCCCGTAACTTTGTGCGAAACATATACTCTTTCCTCATATTTGTTTTATCTTCTTACAATACACCAATAGATTAGCGGTAGTTCATAACTTTGTTAAAATCAACAGTTTGTGAAGGTACGAACTGGTATTCATATAAAAGCATTCCAGTCGTTCATCGTATAAGACGCATTAAACAACATCTAATAAAACAGTTTATTTTCATCAACATAACAACTGTAGTTTTGGGCAATATCGAACTCTTTGTGCCCTACCAAGGACAGTTTTGGGAGCGTGTGTGTTTTTCTTATAGCAAAGCCATACTGAGCTATCTGCTGAGTCCACCGAGGGAAATCGAACCCCTGATTTTAGCGTTGTAAACTCGTAGATTTCGGGAATGTCAAATGTAACAGTTCGTATTGTAATTCGTCAAGAAGAGGGTCTAATACATTTATGTTTCATGTTGATACTCGAAACATATTTATAACAGAATTGAGTCATGTTTCCACTCAGCATCAGGAGAAAAACCATGTACCGTATTATTTTTTCATTAATTAAATATATTTCGTCATTCTCAGAGTTAAATGTTTTGAGAAGAAGCAATCTGCATAACAGCCTTAAATGTTAAAAAAGTTCGTTTTCTGTATAGCGAAAAATTGTGCATTTCAACATACGTGACATGATGTTCATTAAGAAACTGCTTTAACTCTCCGGTATCTACTGCCATAAAAACGTCCACTGCTTCTCGTTAATCTGATCTTATAGGAATGTCAGCTATTTGTTTTCATATTTCTGTGAACATTATTTAACTAGATGTTTCCCTGTGTTATCAGTAGTTGGTTTCCGGACGTACAGTGTTGAAAGCTGGTGTTCGATTCTCTGCGTAGGATTGAACATAGTTTTTTATTTGTTAAGTACAAGCCCCCCAATGGCTCAGCGGTATGTCTGCGGACTTGCACGCTGAAAACCGGGTTTCGATACCCGTGGTGGGCAGAGCACAGATAGCCCATTGTGTAGCTTTGTGCTTAATTCAAAAACAACATGTTAAGTACAAAGCTACACAATAAGCTATATGTGCTGTGCCCACCACGGGTATCGCAAACCCGGTTTTTGATGTTATAAACTTTCAGTCTTGCCTTTGAGTCTCTTGGGGGGGGGGCAACAGAATAGTTTACATCACAATAACTTACAGCCCAATTTTTATGAAACAGGTTTTATTTTCAAACTATTTCCAAGTGATTTGATCTTCGGTGGTTCAGCGGCAAGTCTCTGGATTTATAACAATAAAATCGGTTTTAAATACCTGTGGTAGGCAGAGCACGATAGCTCATTGTATAGCTTTTCCAAGTGTGTTATTGTTGAGGTACGTATACACTCCATGTTATTTGTATTTTTTATATTTTTTAATACCTTATGTTTCGAAAATCGCTGTGACGTTTGTTACTTCAATCTTCGTCGAGCTTCTAATTCTAATCCCGTGCGCGTGAAGCTTTGTTGATTACTTACTATACTTTCAGCTAATAACATGAATTAATTACAGTTTGCTTCACAACAGATGTTACTGCATAAATTGTGCTTTGAACTACATTGTTTAAAATATAATTCCAGCGTCAGAGTGCAAGGCCTAAATACATTTCATGTCATCTGCTACTACCAGTAATGCATCTTGGTGGCAAGTTTACAGGTTGACGACGTTAAAATGTGAGGTTTCGATATGCGTGATAAACAGAACTTATATAGCCCATTGTGTAGCTTCGTGTTTAACAAAAATAAAATGTTTTATTTCAGAAGGTATTAATATTTTTTGTTTGTTTGCTGTTAAGCACAAAACTACAAAATAGGCTATATGTACTATGTCCATCACTGCTTTATTGTGTAATATCTGTCCTTTTGTTCTTCTTTAGTGTTATTAGAAGATAGTGTTACCATTTTCCCACTATTTCATTTTCTTCAGGTCAGTGACCGATCCTCGAGACGGGAGACGGGTGGCCTTGAAGAAGATGCCGAATGTCTTCCAAAACCTAGTGTCCAGTAAACGGGTCTATAGAGAAATTAAAATGCTTTGTTTTTTCAAGCACGAAAACGTAAGTAGCAGATATAGTTTAAAATAATTTATATGAAGAACCGAACCATTCAACCTTTCAGTAAGTAAATCATAACCAGGAATTTCAAAATAATCTTTTATCTTAAGCCTAACTGATTTTCAGTGGTTTTCATTATATTATAGCCCACTGTTTCCACTTCAGCCCATTTTGTTCCAATTAGTCCAAACTTTAGAATAATAGTAAATGAATTTATCTTTAAAACTTGTATTTTGTACATGATCTAAATACTATCCAATTGGTTTGTTTATTCATAGTTTTCCAAGCTATGAAAATTTAGTTTAGACCGTCTTTAGCCCCTTAAGCTGCTTACACTAACCTTTACCTCTATCGACCAGGTACAGTTGCCATGGCTACACATATAATGAATCCCAGGGGGTATCCCAAGTTTTCTAATGTTATGTAAGTCACATTACGAAGTCATGTGAGTATCGCATCTCTTTAGTGAGATAACGTGCGTTTACAAAAGTTATGATTAAATTATAAGACTTCTCTAATACTGATTGCCATATTTCTGCAGTGTATATCGATGTTTAGTAATAATAAACGTAACAAAACAAACAAAAAAATATCAAATATATTTTTTTCCTTCTTTGATCAGTGAATGCCAATAAAGCCCCAAGATTTGTCCCAGATAACTTTTTAATACATAATGCACGTTTATCAAGATGACAGCAATAGGCCTAAAGATATCACTTAAGCATTTTTGAGCATTATTACAAAAAGCATGAACATGACTTGGTGACCAGTATTTTTTTGCAAATACGTGAAACAATTCGAACAATATAAAAAATACCAGTTATTCTAGAATAGTGAATTGGTTCCTGTTTCTAAAGGGTACTGCTTTAAAAGTGGGATAATTTAGTAAGAAAGTGGTTTGCCTTATTTGTTAGTGAGGTGAAGCCTATTGCACGTTTTGATAAAGAATGTAAAATTTGTAAAACTTTTAGTTGAAGAAATAAAGCACTTTAGTTTTAGTGGTTTTGAGAATACATAACAAGATTTGTAATATTCTAACAAAATTTTAAAAACAGAAAATTTTACATAGGAAATAAACTGCTTTACAATTTCATGAATTTTATCTCTGAAGTGTTGTATGTTGTTAATACATTTGAATTTTTCTTACTTCTAATTAAATTGTCTTCCTAAACACATATCATGAAATTAAAATGACACAAGCATGGCTTATGTATCATTCATATTTTTTTCTGCTTTGTGTTTTGCTCATTGTGTGGTTCTAATTTGTAGTCCATCTTTTAGTTATATTTCATTTTAATTTACTTTTTATACTCTAGAACAGTGGTTTCCAACCTTTTTTATGTCCCACACCCTTAATATGTTTAATATGAATTAGCTAAAAAGCCACATCTCTAACATTAAAAATTAAGAAATATAAATGGAATGTAATTTTTTAATATATAGGACAGTAACCTTAATATAAACAAAAAAAAACAACTGAAATGTTATTTCGTAACCCCCGAACACTATCTTGCACCCCTGGTTGGGATCCACTGCTCTAGAACATTGTTATTGGCTTATGTCACTGTAATTTTTTTTCTTTAATAGGCTGAAAAATGTTTTTTTTAATGAAATGATAGAAGTGTAGTTTATATATTTCACAGTAATGTCTTTTGTTTGCAACAGTTGCCAGTATACTTTCAATAACTAATTTTACAAAACCTTTATATATAAATGTTTTCAGTTGTTTTTGTTTGAGTAGAAACAATACAAGTTGATTTAGGATTTTAATACTTGTTCTTCAAAATAGTTTTTGCTACATTTATGTCTGTTATGAAAGTAAATCTGTCTCCTCCAAACTCATCTCATTCTTTTAAGAATGTTAGGCACCATGAATCAGCCTTATAATTTGTACTTTTATGTGTAGTTTATTGCTGAAAATATAACTGTTTGTGGTTCAATCCCTGAGTGATACACGTCTTTTAATTGTTCCATAATAATTTTATGTTTTATTTCATTAACTTCATGGTTCAGCTACTGTTTTCAGATCTTTAGAGAAAAATTTTGTGCACAATCAAGAAAAATCACGTATATATAGAACCATAACTCTCAGAAAATATTTCATACACGCAGGTCTTCAAAATAGTGCTTCTGTAACTAGCTGTTTATTTATTATTGAACCTTTCACTAACTGAGTGTAGTGACCAAGGTAAAACATCCTATTTACTCTGAGAGGTTTGGCTGACATAATTTATTTTAGGATTCTTATTTATTTCCTTCTTTCACCTTGAGTTAGGACTTTTTAATCTTTGCCATTTTTACACTTATACCTTTACTTTGTGAAATTTCAAAATAATTTGCTTGCTTTTTTGTTATATTTAACTTTTGTAAGTGTAATCACATTTGTTCATCTTGTTCTAAGTGGTCCATTGCCACACTTCCCATGGAACAATTTATTCACTGGTTTTCTTGTTTAAAATTGAATTTTCTATTCCTTGCTGTTTTTGTGTAAAAATTGTAATAAAAGTTGTCTATCAGTAGTTTAAGGTTTGAAATGTGTTTGAAAATTAGTATTTTAGTGATCATAATGACTGTTTTAGTGCTATTAGAGAGACACTTAGAAAATAACCTCAAAATAAAAGTTATGGAATAAATTTCAAATCTTGTGACACAGTAAGTTTTAAAGTATATATTACCTCTCTTAATTTTCAGTAGATATTTTGAACTAGATTCATAAGAACTTTTATAGTTTCACTTGAATGAATATTATATCTTGGATTGTTAATTAGCAGTTTTTTAAAAGAGGTTATAACTCATTTCTATTCTTATAGGTTGACTAATATTTTATACATCTTGGTATTTGTTTATGTTTAAAAACTTGTGTACTGAAGTTATGTTGAAAAGAAAGTTTCATCTCTGTGGCATTTTAATTTTTTTGATAGTTTAGTAAATGCCAGACATCAGAGGTTTTTTTATCTTCTTTCACAGTGATACTAATAAAATAACATAGTATCTTTAAGTTAACAAATCATGAGGTAGATCATTGTTTCAGTTTATGATGTACTTGGAAAATAATTATGAAACATCTGAGAACTAATGCTGTTATAGTCACTGTACGTCTGTTTATTATGCCTTGTACTTAATATAACAATGTTTTAATAACATTACATTTTATGATTACTGGCCTAACATGTATATTATGCTCTATGAATAATAACAGGTACCAGTTAGAACTGTGTAAGTTGTTAGAATTTGATGATGAGTTTATTTTTTTACTAATGTTAGAATTTATGCTTCTGCAATACTCAATTTGTATAGCTGTGTGTAACCAAATATATGATTCAAACTGTGGGTATAAGTAGCAATGTGTAGACTAGCATATGGTGCTAACTGTAGGTATATGTAAACTAACATATGGTACTAATTATAGACATATTTAGCAATGTGTAAATAAGTATATGGCACTAATTTTAGACATATATATATATACTAATGTGTAAACTAGCATATGGTTCTAATTGTAGGTATATGTAGTAATGTGTAAACTAGCATATGGTACTAATTGTAGGCATATGTAGCAATGTGTAAACTAACATATGGCACTAACTGTAGGCATATGTAGCAATGTGTAAACTAGCAAATGGTACTAATTATAGATATATGCACCACTGTGTAAACTAACATATGGTACTAACTGTAGGCATCTGTAGCAATGTGTATATAAATATGTGGTACAAATTATTGCAGAATATAAATATTGTATATATGATGCAACATTTTTTGATACATTTTGTGATAAAGATCCAGTACTTGTACTTTTATAACTCTTTTATCAGTGTCACTCATCAGGGAAGACGTTAAGTACATACAGTTTGTGTGTCTGTTTGTGTCACTGTTGAATTTTAGCATTTCATTTTTACTCTGCATGAATTAGTCATTCAAGCTGGTGCTACATAATGTGTACTGTGACTATGTTGAACGGTGATTCACGTGTTTAAATATATAAAGTCATGGTAGTATATGTAGGTTCACTTAGATGGTATTTCATGTATTTAAGTGTAAAGTTAGGGAAGTTTGTCCAGGTTAACTTGTTTTTGCCTAACTCACAAGTACAATAGTAGATGCTTTACACTCTTATTAAAGCCACAAGCTTGTTTATTCCTACCACCATGTGGACCATCCAGTATCCAAAGGTCAGTTTGGGATTTTGGAATAAGTGGAATATTATTTGTATCAACAGAACCAACACAGTTCCTGGTAACAGATCACACATACGTTGTGTGTACCATCATTGTACAGATAATCCGTTTATGGTTTTGCATCTAGACAACCATCAGAACCAGTACAACTGTTTCTTGTACCAATGGAACAGTTATGTTGTGTGTACCATTAGTATACAGATAATCAAGTGGGAGTCTTGCATGTAGACAATAATCAGAACTGGTAGAACTGTTTCTTGTACCAGTGTATGTTGTGTGTACCATCATTTTACAGATAATACGTTTGTGATTTTGCATCAAGACAACTATCAGAACCAGTACAACTGTTTCTTGTACCAGTAGAACTCCTGGTAATAGATTACAGTTATGCTGTGTGTGCCATTCAGGGGCGTAAATTTTTTACACCCGATGGGGGGATGATTTTTGCAACCACTTATGTGGACTGTTCAATTTGCAAATTGGTAATCCTTGATTATGTGAACCTGAAAGCTGTAAACATGCAATCACAGAGTAATCTTGTTGCCACGATACTTGCATGTATACTTAGGCCTACTGACCGATACTTACGAACTATCGCTCAGATTGAAAAACTTAGAAGCATGCTTATATTAAAGATGTACATTTTTGCAACTGAAAAGACCTACATCTAATCCTAATTATTTAATTTGATTGGTAAGAACACGAGAATCACAAGAACAAACAATTTGTCGGCCTGTGATGCAATAAAACAATTCAACAGACCAAACTGTAGGGGGGGATAATTGTATGCACCATACCCCCCACTAAAATTAAAGGGGGGATTTATACCCTCCACAACCCCCAGGATCTACACCCCTGGTACCATTAGTGTACAGATAATACAAGTCGTGGTCTTGCATGCAGACATTCATCAGAACCGATATAACTTGTTTCTTGTACCAATGGAACTCCTGGTAAAAGGTATGTTTTATGTACCACCAGTGTCCAGACAATCAGTTTGGAGTTTTGCAACACAACTATTTGTAATTCTACGATTTTTGCAACGTTATATGCACCTATGTCAGTTACTCTGTTGTCTTGATTATCTTATAGAAATACTAAACTTTTTGTCGTTGAATATTATTTTTTTTTATTGTAGCAGTCATAACTAGTATTAATAGGTGTTACTTAGCACGTTTCCTTTGTGTTGTATCAGTGTTAGCTCAGCCATGCACGCGCTCAGCAGTGTAATGGAAGATACATATTCATCATATTTTACATATTTGGCTACAGATGGCGCGTTTTCCCCTAGTCGGTTTTGAAACTTTAGAAGACTGTTGTCTATTTACGACAGAGGCTGTTGCTTATGGTTACTACGTACGACGTATCCAAAACAATAAAAGAATAATGTTTTTATGGCACTAACGTATTTCAAATAATACTTCCTTTATCTGTCAAAGTGGCGGGGAAAAAAAAGAGAAAAAGCTGACATTTTTAAAAAGGTGTTAAGTGTGGTTTAAAATTCTTAGCCACATAGTAATTATTAACAGGCGTAGACTCACAAAAGTTACTGTATTATTAACGTTCGATGTCAGAAAAATGTAATAAACTGCTTCCAAGTTTTTACATACCAAATCCTACTGTCCACCTCCAATTAGGTTCAGTTTTCAATGAATTGTTCTAGTTTTATTAGAGGTTAGGTGTCATATTTTATTGGAGGTCAGCTGTTCATAAATAGATTGGTGTAATTTTATTGTAGGTAAGCTACGAATTTATATCATAATAAAATAAAAGTGTAGTTCTATTATACGTTTCCAAAATCCAAATAGCAGAGGATGTATAATCAGAAAAACTGATTAGAGAAACGTGTAGACAAAAACTGTTGATTAGATTTTAACGATGATTCACTCAGGTCATTCTTTCTGGCTGGAGGCATATTTCTTGTATTTGCCACAGTAAGACATGGTACAAAGTCATGACTGATAGTAACAAGATATTTAAAGCTAAAGACCTGACCGGATGTGCGGTTTTATAACCTCCCTCTGAAGAGTCTGGAACGCGTTGATAACGAGTTTCGTTAGTCAGAATGTGCTCTGTCATCTTTGTAGATATATCGGATTCTTAGAAATGGTAAAAGTCAGGAAGTTCCACGTGTTTACCACAATGGAACAAGTATGCTTGTTTGGATCTTTGTTGAGATAAACATTTTTTGCCGTGTTGCCAATGATGGGATTAAAGGATATTCGGAAAGTTTATTTGAATTTTGCCCAAAGCAAGAAGAAGGATATCTGAATTAGCCATCACATTAAATATGCTCGCCCTTTCAGCCGTGGGGGCGTTATAATGTCACGGTTAGTCCCACTATTCGTTGGCAAAATCGTAGCCCAAGAGTTGGCGGTGGGTTGTGATGACTAGCTGCCTTCTCTCTAGTCTTACATTGCTAAATTAAGGATGGCTAGTGCAGATAGCCCTTGTGTAGCTATGTGTTAAAATTCAAAAACAAACAAAAAAAACCCTTAATTTTGGTAAAACTACAAAAGATAGAAACACCTGTCACACTATCCTGCTTATTAATTTAGGTCAATTGATGTGGTATCTAACGAGCACACACGCACACTTTTTCCAATTATATCAGCTTCATTAACAAGTCAGCGGTATTCACTCATGTGTTGCTTATCACTGATAACTTGGATATCTTTATGTCAGTGTTGACACTGCTGAGTTCTTCTGGAAAATTTTCATTAGCTACTAATGTTTGCCCATTTTTAAACCAGTCTACCTCCTCATACTTTTTTTTCTCCAAATAATTCTTTCTATATTATATCAACATTCTCCAGTGGACTTTAGTTGCCACAACATTTTCGTTCCCCCTAAAAAAAAAAGGAGAAAAAAGAGCCACAAGTAGTTGATCATCTCTGATGCGCCTTCATATTTGCTCAGTTACATTGGTCACTAGCGCCACGAGCGCACAACGTGAGAACTAAAGAGCACTTTCGTAAGTAAGTGTTTCAATAGTGTTTCTTTGCTACATCCACTTTACCGCTTTGTCTAGTGTATAAATCACTGACCCTACTTTCTGAAACATCTCATAGTTAGGGATGAACTAAATAAATAAAATGTAGGACCGGCACTAGTTAGTATGGGGGTAGGTCCCTGAAATGACCTTAGCTCCACCATTCTAACGCTGCCCTAATATAATTTTGGATTGGGGGTCATTATATGTCTCATTGAGCCAACAGTTAAGGAAAATTAAAGCCGGGTCTGATAAAACGACACCTTAAATAAAAATTGCAAGTGTTTGTATATTTTTCCTTCATTAGGAATACATGATAATAATAATAAAACTATAGTAATGTATTAGTATTATTCAGTACATTATTGCCTATATGAAGGCTCATGTAAGTGGGGGGATACAACTTGCAAATAAGAGAATCATGTATTAATGTAGAAAACAGTCCAATTATAATTCTACACTGACATGAGAGTGTTTGTTTTTATTCTTTTGTTTTATACTTTATATAGTCGCAGGTTGTCATGAGCCTAAACCGGTAGGGCACTAATCGTTTTAAAATTACAAGGTATAATGTCAAATAATTAAAAAGTTTATCACCGTAGTCTCGCACTTTAACTAAATCATATTTAGCTACTGATTTTGAATAGGCGTAATTTTTACCTGTACTGTTTTATACGTTTGTTTAATTATATAACATTATTCAGTTGGTTAGTTCACTATCACCAAGAGCATTAAGCCTAATAAAACTCAAGCACTTATTTTGTGAATACCGTACTTTTTAAAAGCCTCAGTTGGTAGCGTTAGGCCTTTTCTAGTTGATCGGAGTAGGAAGTTTAATACATTTTACATGTATAGCTAATTTTTATCCAGGTGTGTCATATATGGTTGTTGACCAGAAGGCGTGGTGGTGGGGGTATAGAATTCCTTGAAGGCGTTTAGGAGCCATAAGTGTATCCCGCGGATTATCTTAGGTAGGCCATATAGCTCGTGGAGGTTTAGTTTAAAGATTACATTATGTGACTACACCGAACAGGATTTTACAAAGTCCTAACATATCACCCTTAGAACTGTTTTGTGTATATTTTGATATTTGAATCACAGTATACGATCAAACACACGTGATTTGGGACAGTTATCGAAAATTAAACTGTTTCTGATTTGAATTTACATAACATCTGTTTGTTAGGTTGATGGATTTTGTCTAGTAGTTAAATGTCCCGACTGAAAACTATCTCCGCATTTTGTGCTACAAGACTGGCGATCGAATTTCTTTAAACAGAAGAATATGTATCAAGAGTTGGCGATGGATAATGTTGGCTAGTTATGAAGTTGACATACCATTTACAGAAAAATTCAGTGCTCTACTGGTATAAAATCTACATAAATTGTGGTTTCACTTACGAGACACAAATTGCATTTTCTTTGTGCTACACAAAAGGGCCGTGCAGTGCAGCTGGCTTCATCGTTAGAGGGCAGATTCTTCCCCTACAAAAGCATTGTGATGTATGTTGACCTTCACTGTGCCTCGTGCCAGGCAGCACGTCGTATGTGTCGCATCTCTCTCGTCACTCTGTGTTTTGTAACGTCTACTTGAATATTAGCGACAATGAACGTGGGCTCAACGTTTTCGTAAATAAAATCGTCTTTCTGTTTTTCCATTATGTGTATATATAATGATATATTTAGATAAATCAGGTTTATTTATTAATCGTACTTTCTTCTGCCACAGTCTCGTAAGTTTATACGGCAAGACTGCGTTTATTTGTGATTAATTTTGTTATTCACAAGCCTGAATTCTCAAATGGCACATCAGTAAGTTTGCGGACTTACAACGCTAAAATTCGGGGCTCAATTCTCCGTGGTTGAAACAGTAGGTATCCCAACGCTGCTTTGTTCTAAAACTACCAAATACAAGCCTGATCGTGTTGTTATAAATCAGACTGTCTATAAACTTAGATGGCACTGATTTGAGGGGACAATAACCGATTTTTAAACAGTGTTTTCGGCAGGTAAATGTCCCCAGTAGTGTTTCCGAACAGGTAAAAATTCAAATCGAAGTGCAAATGGCTTCATTTTGTGTGTGTATTACGTACATATTCAAGCGTTATTACAATGAAAATAAATTATAACTATATCCTTAGCCCCTGTTCGTTTATTTACTCTTTTGGTTTTTAAAATATGAATTTCACAGCACATATGAATGCTTCCCAAGTGGCTTAGAGGTAAGTCTGCATGCTTGCACAGTTAAAAACCGAGGTTTGATATCCATGTTGGGAACAGCACAAATAGCCCTTTGTGAATTTCAGAACGAAGTTTTCAATCTCTTAAGGCCAGGCATGGTCATATGGTTACGACACTCGACTCGTAATCCGAGTGTCGTGGGGGCATTATAATGTGGTAGTCAGTCACACTATCCGTTGGTAAAAGAGTAGCCCAAGAGTTAGCAGTGAATGGCGATGACTAACTGCCTTCCCTCTAGTCTTACACTACTAAATTAGGGACGGTTATCGCAGATAGCCCTCGTGTAGCTTTGCGCGAAATTCAAAATAAATCAAACCGATGTCGTAGAGTAAAGAATTTAACATTTTAGTTTTCCTCCTTCCCAGTACATTCCAGACTTCACTGAAATATATGAACTCATTTTGTACCTAGAGCAACGATGCATTAAGCTGTTTATTGTGTCCACCACATCGAATCGAACGCTGGATTTTAGCATTGTAAGCCCCTTGATTTACTACTGTCCCATCGTGGGACAAGATCATTTTATTAGAAGTATAAACAAACCGCAAATTAACATAAGCAAAGACACGAAACCTGGTACCTCCAGGAGGATGTCAGTGTGATGAACAACCATGTTGAGTGAGACTGTTCCACTCTGTTGTCGTGTTTGAGAAAACCAAGCTAAGTCATGTCTGTTCTAAACGTTTGGCCTCCACTTTAGGTTTGGTTGGGTTGTTATTAAATACACTTCATACGACTAGCGTCGAAACCCTATTTTTAGCGGTGTAAGCTGTACGTTACTGGGGACGGGGGGTGCTGTGCATTAAGATGAGTAAGACTGACGGATTTGTTAATACTCTAGTTCGACGTGCAATCAAAACAGGGAATTATTTTATTTATACGAGTTTTTAATTTGAAAGTTTCAGTCTGCAAAATAATGTACAGATTTTTCCAACAAGAAAAAGGATAATGATATTAGTGTTAGAATGTGTAATTTTCTTATAGCAAAGCCGTATCGGGCTGTTTGCTGAGCCCACCGAGGGGAACTGAAACTCAGATTTTAGCATTGTAAATTCGTAGACTTACTGCTGTATTAGCGGGGGGCGATGTGAGAATGATTAACGAATATATTTGTATTTCGTCATATTTACTACTCTCAAAGGTCCTCCAAGCTAATATTCATTTTATTCCTCTTAGGTCTTGTCAGCGCAGGATATCCTACAACCACCTCATATAGATTTCTTCCAAGAAATGTATCCTTTTCAAATCTCAAACTAAGAATTGTGCGCGTGATGGTTGTCGCGTCTCAATTACGTACTCCAACTTTTGGAGTTGTATTATATGTTTTTGTTGGTGGCGTTTTTATTTGTAAACTTGTCACTTTGTATTGTTACCATATCTTTTTCACACTAATGTACTATTAATTACATATTGTCAATAAGTTGTGTATTTGTTTGTTTTTTTATGTCTCCCAGCCCGGATTAAATGATTTTTTTACCCTGGATACAGAAAATGCTGAATCTTTCAAATTACAAATGATTTTATTTAAGTTATTTACAAATAAGATTTCAGTTAAAATTATCCGTATTTATCATTTTATTTATTTACACTTTATTATTATTATTATTATTATTACTAGTATTTTTTGAATTTACTGTCATTCACAAGAATTGGATGTTCGCCAAGTTATTCTTGACATTTTAAGTAGTAAAAAACTGGAACAGCACGTTCAGTAAGTTAATTCCATGGATGAATAATTGGAGATAAGTAATCTAAGGAATAGATATAATTAAATTGAGATAATTTAAAGATAAACGATTGTAATTTTTCACAACTTATATTGGCTATCGTAAAAAGTAATCATTCTAAATAACCATATTGCTCGAATTTGTTTCATTGTTATCGATGCATTTCATATGGAACTGACACTGTTAATGTATTTGTGAAAGAGGTTACGTGACTGTAATTCGAATTTCAGGTGAAACACCTGTTGGCCTGATTCTGTATTATGCGTTAGACTTGTAAGAAAAGTTTTCTTTGTGTATTTTTACTATGATATTTTAAAGTCATATTATTAGATGGCACTCGTGTTAAGTGAATCAGTATCAATTCTACGTTGTTGCTATGCGACCAGAACCAATAATAATCAGTCGATTATTGCTGATAGGTTAAATATAACTGTGCTGATTGAGAGGAAAATTAACCACGTGCTGACGTAAGCATTTACTCTCATCAAACTGATACATTTTATTAAGTGATTTATGACGCCAGGTATATAAAGCTTTATTTCTAATTCTGTCACCGTCCGTTATCACTTCCTTGTAGTAAGAACCAAAAGAACTGACTAAAAATTCAGTTTTTAATATTTAACAGTAGCTTTTCACTTAAGTAAACTGTTTCGTGACAAAATTCGATTTATTAATGTGGGATCTCTGAAACACATTAATAACTCTGTTAAGATGTGATCAGTCACACAGATGGCACTGCTGAATGGATATATTGTCTGTTGAAAACAATAGCCCTAACATATAGCATAATTTAATATTTTACAATAATAAATAGTTGTGTTTTAAAGGGCATATTACGTTTATTAATTACAAGCCACGAGATACACGAGTAAATCAATTGATATAATTATTGTCGTCAAATAATTTCCTATACGTTGTTTAAATGTGGTGGGATATTTTTATGAAAAACAATTGCCAAAGTTTCTTCAAACTTGTTTGTGTGTGTGTTTAAAGTTAAGCACAAAAGTACTCTGGGCAATTAATTTTGTTTCTAATAATTCCCTTTAATGATCTCAGGCTTAGCAGTTCTAAGCAACTGTTAAACGAGATACCTGTGATCAAGTTTCAACTTCAACTGTTCGATGTTAACGATAAAATAATCGAATGATTCTCTTGAATAAGCGCCATAAAAACTTTGTATTTTATACGAAAGATTGTAATTAAGCACAAAGCTACACATTCTGTGCTCTCCCCACCCCGGATATCGATAACTCGGTTTATAGCGTTCTAAGCCCACAGATATGCTGCTGAGGGTGTGGGGGTACTTTGTTCAATCTACAGATAGGTCGATGCAAAATAGGTAATGCCTCTACTTTTTACACTAGGTCGTAGAGAAATTAGCAATAATAATATTAATTTATGCAGAAAATAAGGTAGGCCCAGTGTTTCCTAATTGTAAATATTTATTTATTTTTATTCCATTATTATTACTATATTTTCATTATCAAACTTTATTGTCCCTCAATGGCACATTGGTTCGTCTAGTGTTATAAGTCCACAGACATTCAGTTTTGTCACTTGGAGCACAAGTTTTGGAAGTAAAGACTTACTCCTGTTTCCATGAGTATTAGTTTCATTGATAATATATTACTCAGAACAACTTTAACATTAGTATTTATCTTACATACACATTATAAACTTGCAGACTTATTAAGATTGTTTTCTTTCTACTAAGCTTAGTATGTGGCTAAATCATTGACCTAAAAAATCTTGTAAATTCAGTATGTGTGTGAGGGAGCTAGACTCGCATACTGTTGATCATGGGATTGAAACACACCACCAAACATTCTTACCTTTTAAACTGTGGAGGCATTATAATGTAATGATCATTTCCACAATTCATTGGTAAAAGTAACCTAAGAAGTTGCAATGGATGATGTTGTCTAGCTGCTTTTTCTCTAGTCTTTCACTTCAAAATTTGGGATAAATATGTACAAAAAGTGTGAAATGCAGGAAGTAGTTAAATTATTATGGCTGACAGTAGCTTGATAATCAGTACTTATCATTATTTATCTAGGATGTTAAGTACTTTTACATAGTTTATTATGTAGAATTCTAATTCTAACTTGCAGTATTAGCTAATTTTTTATTACAAGTTATATGTAATGCTCAAAAATTTAATAGGTTGAATCATATCATTTTGTGTAATTCAAATGTTATGGCTCAACTCCAAATACTGAGTTTCAGAAAATTACAAGGAATCCTCCCCGCCATCCTTTCCACAGTTCCGTGTAGGTTCTGGTGTTATGTTAGATTTAAGACATTGTAATGTGTTCCAATGTGGGTAAGAAATTATGTACTCCCTCTGGTAACATGGTTTGAGAAGCAGACAGTGGGTTACACTAAAAGTGTCTGTGTATGTTAAGAGAGAAAATTCAGATACACAGTTGTTTCATTCTTCCAGTACAAATATGATTGTGGTACCAGCCTGCTGTTTGTGAAGTAGAGAAATAAATCAGTTTATTAATTAACAGTTAACACCATTAGGACCCTGCATAAAAAACATAAATTACTATAGTATTAGGAGTGACTTGTATAATTAACTGAATATGACAACAGGCTTCCAGCTGGGACCTTAGATTATCTCATTATCTCATTCTACTCCCCTACCCCGAATGACATAGTGATAAGTTTGTCAGCTTATAATGCTAAAAAAAGAGGTTTTTATATCCCTGATGGGCAAAGTACAGGTAGCTTTGAACCTAATAACACACAAGCAAACTATCAGGGAACTTTCCTTTTGTTCTGTTTATAAACTTGTCATTTCTTTAGGTCTAGTTTGATCATAAAAGGCTGTGCATAGTGTTGACCAGTATATCAGTTCAAAATTAGAGATAGTTAGTGCAGATAGGCTTTGTGTAGCTTTATCTGAATATCTGAAACAATTGTACAACTTTTGTGTTTTCAACATTTCCAGATGATTGACTGTACTATATTTTAAAGCATTGTCTTGCTTTTTTTGGTTTTTTTTTTTGGGGGGGGGGTCTTTTTTGTAGAGTTGTTTGTAAATAAAATCCATCTATACTGATAAGCTAGTTTTAATAAGTGAATATTGTAAATTACCATGCAGTCCTTGACATATTATTGCCAGTTATGTAACAACGGAATTAATGCAGAGCGACTTGCACAAGATAATTGTGTCACCACAACCCCTGACCTCTGACCATGTCAAAGTATTTCTTTATCAAATACTCAGAGGTAAGAACACTTAAGTACAAAAAAAGAAAACGGTTTTCATATAGAAAACTAGGGTTTAAACCTGCATAGACAACTCTTGGACCTCTGACAAAAAACAGAAATTTAACTTTAATGTACCTTTCTGATGGCTAAACCAGCACCTAACAATTATAATTGTACATTTAGCCAACTTATAAAACAATGTATACACATTTGGTTTTAGAATGGAATATTCTGAATTTTTTAATGTTTGTAAACAACAGTAAGAAACAAAACTTTTATATAAGATTTATATGTATCACCTCAGCCAACAGAGGATAAGAATATGACTTGGTTGTACTACTTATAACTTTCTCCTGCAGTTATATGTGAACCATTTTGTGATTTAAAAATAAATGAAATAAAACCCCTATAATCAAGGGTTTTTGGAAGGTCCACTTTTAGAAAGTGCTTGGGTTATAAGGCTTTTATTTCATTTTTATCAAGACTTCTTGAACCTGCATGTTTTTTTAATATCATGAATGATTTAAAAGAAGATGGCTGGAGAAAGAAAAAGAACATTAGTTTAGTTATTATTCAAAGGCTTAAGCAGATTCAAGCAGAAAGGCAAGAATTTCAAGAACTAAATTTCATAAGTTTATTGTTAGGGAATATGTGAGTTTTCAGGTTTTTAATTAAATTGTGTGCAATGATACGCATTCATTAAAGGATTCACCGAAAAGTACGATAAATGAATAAAAAATACATTTATTTATGAATCTAAAACTGTTTGCATTATTTGAGTATTCAATCAAGGTTTGTCAAATATTGTTGTCAGAGAAATTGTTGACAATAAGTATTTTTTCTACCATGATCTTAAAATTTCATTTTTTTTTGTTTTTACACAAGTATATTGATGGTATTAACTGTGGTTATTTATGTGGTAACATTTTTTATGTATGAATTCTCTGCAGGGCTCAAGTACCTCCATTCTGCTCATATATTACATCGAGACATAAAACCTGGAAACTTGTTAGTCAACAGTAACTGTGTTCTCAAGGTGGTGTATATATATATGTATATGTATTGTTTTTAATCAGTTTTAAGTGTGCACTCAGGATGATATTTATATTGTTTTAGTTTAGTTTTAAAGCAGTTCTTATGGCGGTCAATTAGTATTGTTTTGAGCATTTTGAAATGTATTTTGAAGATGCTATTAATATTGCTTTTGATCAATTTTAAGTATTTTTAAGATTATAACCAGCCTTATTTTTATCAACTAATATTGATGGTAATCCTAAGATGATCATTCATCTAATTAAAGGAACAGTATGTGTTAGTGAGTTCAAGTGTTCTGTGTGTTAGCTCACATGGAAACCTAATATTTTTATTGCATGATTGTATAGTGGTACTTTTACATTTATGCAGTTGTAAAACTGGGGCAGTTACAGTATTAAAATTAAAGACAATTGCTTTAATAACATAAACAAACAGGAGAAGCATATTCATTTTTACTTTTCCATAATATATAAACAAAGCAACACCATTATATCTCATTACAAATTCCAACAGGCACAATGATTAGACTTAAAGTTTTAATACACTTTGAACTTATCCTCTGTACAATCTACAGTAGTTAGCATTAACAATCACTGCCACAACATCTTGTTTTGATCAGTGATGTCGAGAAACCCACTTGTTGAGAACTTTTATATGCAAAAACGGCTGTTCTGGGCCCAGAAAACACTTCAAATAGAAGAGCGAACAACGTTTCGACCTTCTTCGGTCATCGTCAGGTTCACAAAGAAAGGGTTACTGGTCGGAAGCTGACCACATGTTTGGGAGGGGTTGTATAATTGAGTGTTGCAATGTAGAGGGCGCGGTTTGAATATATAATTTTGTCTATAATATTAATATAGGTATAATGGTGTTCCTTTATATTGGTTTATTTTGGGTTTGAGTTGTTGTATAAGTAAGGCTTCTTTAATTTTTCGTTTGTTTATGTTTGTTTCTTTATTTAGTATTTTAGTGTTTTCTATGGTTATGTTGTGTCCATTTGACTTCCATTTATCTTCATACAAGTACTTAACAATTGACAGTCAGGCCTAAAGTTTAAGTTTGCTTTATATGTGAAGAACTAGTTACCCACTGCAGGAAAATAATACGACACAGATTATGTTATTGGTGGTAATGGATTTGATGCTTTGATAATACTTTAGGAGAGAATGAGAGAAGAAAAAAAAACTTGTTACTGTCATGGAAAGAAAAACAACATTTGCCTTTTTAAAAAAATCTTTGATAAGCTTTTAATATGTAATTGTACAAAATGTTTTCCAAAATACATTTATATTTATATTTTGTAAATATCTGTTGAAATAAAATGCATACATATTTTCAGGACAGACAAAAACTGACTGTTATTATAATATAAAAATTGTGTGTGTGTGTGTAATAATATGATAATATATATCATGTAACAGTTATGGGCCAATTGATGTCTGCATCTAAATGAATGAATATTTACTTCCTTAATTACTCCTAGTTTAATGAACAAGCAGAAAAAGTAGTGGCAATTTGAAAAATAATTTCTCCACAGATCTGTGACTTTGGTTTGGCCAGAGTGGAAGAACCTGATGAAAGTCGGCATATGACACAAGAAGTGGTGACACAGTATTATCGTGCTCCTGAATTACTTATGGGTGCAAGACACTATACATCAGCAGTTGACATTTGGTCAGTGGGATGTATTTTTGCTGAATTGCTAGCTCGGCGTATTTTGTTTCAGGCTCAAACACCAATCCAACAGGTAACAGTTCATGTGCATTGTCTCATAACTTTTGTACCACATGATAATCAGTTCTTTTCATTGGTTTGAATAATAGCTACATAAACTTTTAGGTAATACTTTGGATCAATAGTTTCAAACTATTTTCAAGATAACAGGACTGGTGAGTCCAATGTTTCATTTTTCCAATGTATTAATATTTAATTATGTCTGTAGAGTATTTATGTCTGTGCAAAAGGGATCAGTGTACATTTTATAGTGATATATATATATACACACACACACACACACACACAGTCATGTGAACAAATTAGGACACCCTATGAAAGCTTGTGTATTTTGCAATATTTTTGGATATATAGGTATTTAATCTCAATTTTAAAAACATTGAGAGATTATAGGAATATAACTAAACAATCAAAACTGAAGAAAAGACTTTTCAAGATTTTCTGTAAATGTAATTCTACAAAAATGCATATTCTAACTGAGGAGAAAGTTAGAACACCCTACCCCCTAATAGCTAGTGTTACCCCCTTTGGCTTAAATAACTGCAGTGAGATGCTTCTTGTAGCCATATACCAGTGTCTGACATCAGTATGAAGAAAGTTTGCCCCACTCCTCAATGCAGAATTCTTTCAGCTGTGAGATGTTTGAGGGGTTTCTTGCATGTACAGCCTGTTTCAAGTCACCCCACAGCATCTCAATGGGAGTTAGATCTGGGCTTTGACTCGGCCATTCCAGGACTCTCCATTTCTTAGTTTTAAGCCAGTCTTCGATGGAATTACTGGTATGTTTTGGGTCATTGTCGTGTTGCAGGGCTCATTTTCGCTTTAGCTTTAATTTTCTTACAGATGGTCTCACATGATCCTCAAGCACCCTCTGATACACAGTAGAATTCATTATGATTGTGAGCTGACCAGATCCTGCTGCAGCAAAGCAGCCCCAAACCGTGATACTTCCACCTCCATGCTTTACAATTGGTATGAGGTTTATGCCAAACATGTCCTCTGTTCTGGGGTCCAAATAATCCAATTTTGGACTCATCTGTCCAAAGAACATTATTTCAGAAGTCCTGGTCTTTGTCTACATCCTCTCTGGTAAATGTCAGTCTGGCCTTGATGTTTCTCTTAGAAAGCAAAGGTTTCCTTCTTGCACACTTCCCATGCAAGTTACACATGTGCAGTCTCTTTCTGATTGTAGAGGCATGCACTTTCACATCAACAGTAGCCAGAGCCTGCTGTAGGTCCCATGACGACATTTTAGGGTTTTTGGAGACCTCTTTTAGCATCTTGGGGTCTGCTCTCAGGGTGAACATCCTTTGGACGACCAGACCTGGGCATGTTGGCAGTTGTTTTGAAAACGCTCCACTTGTTGACTATTTTCTGGACAATAGAATGGCTGATTTAAAAATCTTTTGGGATCTTTTTAAATCCCTTACCAGACTCATAAGCTGTACAATTTTCTTTCTGAAGGCCTCAGACAGCTCCTTTGCTCTCACCATGGTGCTCATTCTCACTTCAACAGTCAGGTGCCCACCAAACTAAATGTCTGAGGTTTAAATAGGGCAAACCTCATTCACAATGCTGATTAACAATCTTCTAATCACTTGTATCTGGTGTGATACACCTTTGTGTGAGTTGAGCCATTTTAAGTGGGTATAAATGTGGGGGAGTCCTAACTTTTTCCTCAGTTAGAATATGCATTTTACAGTTTTTTCACAGTTTTTACAAAAATACACAGACTTTCATAGGGTGTTCTAATTTTTTCATATGATTGTATATATGTGTGTGTGTGTGTTAACACAGTTTTGATTTTGGTTTTTTGTATTATGCATGTCATTTGGGATGGAACTTAGTACAATGTATTTTGTAAATTGAAAACAATGTCAAATGTAAAGTGTAAGAAAATTAAAATTTACCAGAATTTGTCCCTGGGCCTTAAAAAGGGGGAACTTAAATTTTACCTTTGTCCTCTAAAAATCCTGGACCCTCCAATGAACTTGTTTCAGAATTTTGATGATAAAAATATAATTGGTTTTGTTTGTTGTTTTGAAAGGAACTTAACATGAAACTGCTAAATGCATCAAAAACAGTTCAAGCCATTAGAATAATAATTAAATATTATCTTGTATGCTATTGCACAAAACTACAATATTGTTATAATGGAACATATCTTTCATTAAAGAAGAAATCCATATGTTCTCTATAATACTTGTAAATATTTTGCCTTTGTATCTCTTTCCAGTTGGACCTCATTACAGATCTGTTAGGAACCCCAGTTTTGGAGGACATGAAGCATGCTTGTGAAGGGGCTCGTTCCCACATGATTCGAAAGCCTCACAAACCACCTTCTCTCTCGACACTTTATACGTTGTCTCCACAAGCTACTCATGAAGCTATTCATTTACTGTGTCAGATGCTGAAATTCAATCCGGTATGTTCTGCATGGGTCTTTAGATGCCCGTTCATTCTCTTCCATATGAAATAGTTTTCAAGTTACTTGTTTTGTAATGTAATTCACACTAAAGAATCTTTCTTTTATAATATATTTCTTCTGTATATTAAAAGTTTTATTTATTTATACAGCTTGTTGATGTTCCTTTCTACTTGTTATGTTGTTGTTTCTGTAATGCGTGTTGTTTTCTTAAACACTAAACAATTGTGTCCAAATTGTTGTAATTGACAAGATTTATACTAAAAAAGGTTGAAGTTAAGATGGAAAATATTTCTAAAAAGACGTTTGTTTAGCAAATAAGGAATTAAATCTCATTCCTAAGAGTGAATATGTATTTCAGGATAATCGAATATCCTGTGCTGATGCTCTGTCCCATCCATACCTGGACGAAGGTCGTCTGCGCTACCACTCTTGCATGTGTAATTGTTGTCACACGACTGCTTTGGGTCGACAGTTTGTTTCAGATTTTGAGCCAGTGATACTCCACCCTTTTGATGACTACTTTGAAAAAGATCTGAGCTCGGTTCGTCAAGTTAAAGGTAAAAGGTGTTGTCTTAAGGTGCTAATTGTTATAAAAATCTAAATTTGGTTCATCAAGTTAAAGTTGAAATTTGTTGTATTAAGGTGTTAATTGTTATAAAGATCTGAGTTTAGTTTGTCAAGTTAAAGGTAAAATGTGTTGTATTAAGGTGTTAATTGTTATTCTAAGTGTGACTAATAGTTAACGACTTGTTTTTCATATTCTTGTGTGGAAATGAGCACACATGTAAAAGTATATTTGTAACAAGTAAAATGTCTCTAAATTTAAATAAATTAATTGTAGTTCCTAACAACTGTTTGTTAAAGAAGCATTAAGTGCTAATGAAAACTGTTATTCTTACCAACAAAGTTCAGTAACAGTTTTAGTTTAAATTTTAATTCTGTAAAGAAAGGCAGATGAATGTTTTAATAATTTACCAGAAAGAAATGATAAAGAATTTTGTAAACATTACTTTTAAACTAGTGAACAATACCATCAAGAAGTGGTAGAAAACTAAGTGAGGAACTTTTGTTAACTATTCACATTTCACTGTTGCAGAACGACTACACAAGTTTATTCTGGAGAGGTTTGCCAGCTCTTGTCGTGTGCCTGTCTGTATAAACCCACACTCGGCAGCATTTAAGAGTTTTGCTAGGTAAGTAAAAACAATGACACTTCTTATAGTTGATTGTAATTAAAAAAAAAACTACAAAACTAACTTTTTAAAATTTTCTAACCCATGAAACATAGAATAATTGGAACTGTTTTAAAAAAATCACTTTTCTTTACTACATCTTAATTTTGTGAAACAAGATGGTTGGCAATAAATGTTTTTATTCTGAAGGGTTTGTAGATGATAGGACATTTTTATCAAGTATGAATTGTTTACTTGAAATTCCACTGAAAATATTCTCCATGTTCCAGTTCTTTCAATGAGAGTTTGATGTTACAGGCTAAATAAAACATTAACCATGTTGTATGTAATTAGGTAGCTAGTTAGTTGATATAATATTGTTAAAAGGAAAACAGGTTATTGCAATCATAAAATAACACGTTTAGTTCATGAGCTAATTACTTAAATTAATAGATGATTTTGTTTCTTTTACGGAATACAAAAATTTGTTTTTAAGAGATGCAGTACATCAGGCTTTGTTTATTAAGTTACTAAACATTTAATAAGTTTAGTCACATAGTATACGTATTAACACACAATGTTAAATGTTGCTGTAAACATATTTAACAGAAAATAACATAATTTAGCATGAAAGTTGGATATAGGGGAAAATGTACATTAAATTCTAACAACATGAAATGTTTGGATCACCTCTTTATTGGTTAGACTATATTTCTAAATTGGAAAAACAACAACTTACAAACAATGTAGAAAACGTAGGCCAAGCTTGGGTCACTATAATCACTAATAGCAACATCTGCAAGTTTCCTCATATACTGCTAGTTGGCTATGACCCTGTAAGATAGACCTGACTTATCAACCACTTCTGATGGATGTTGCAGCTCCACGGTTGCTCACCCGTTGGAACTCCCACCATCACCTCACCAATGGGAATGAGTCAGGATCTTCAATCCGTTCCTGTGTGGTCAAACCTCCAAGAAGAGCCCCTCCTTTCCAAGATGTATGCAATGAAAAATCATTTCTAATAGTGTCCAACATCCCCTTCAAACATTCAACTAAACCACTTTGTTTTTAATTTTGATATGTAAATATGAATTGTGTACTGCCATTTATGGACCCAACAGTTTAGGTGCCTTTGTAATCTAGATATCACCACCAATGACAGTGAACCTGTAACTACAGCCACATATCAGGGAGGACCAGTTTATTTTAGCCGTTTCCAACTGTGTAAGGAAGACCAGGACCTACAGCTAATATTAAAAGTGATAAGAATTGAAGACAAGAAAGAAAAATTGGTTGATATGTAAATAAGTGTAAGATATATTTGTCTCACACAAGAAAGCAAAAGCATTTTGTTACTTACAAAAACAGTGATTTGGTATTCGTCTCACACGAGAAAACAAAAGCATTTTGTTACTTACATAAACAGCGATTTGGTATTTGTCTCACATGAGAAAACAAAAGCATTTTGTTATTTATTTAAACAGTGATTTGGTATTTGCCTTACACGAGAAAACAAAAGCATTTTGTTATCTACATAAACAGTGATTTGGTATTTGTCTCACAGAAGAAAACAACAACATTCTATTATTTGCATAAACAGTGATTTGATATTTGTCTCACAGGAGAAAACAAAAGCATTTTGTTATTTACATAAACAGTGATTTGGTATTTGTCTCACACGAGAAAACAAAAGGAGTTTCTTACTTACATAAACAGTGATTTGGTATTTGTATCACACGAGAAAACAAAAGCATTTTGTTATTTATATAAACAGTGATTTGGTAAAAGAAAAAAATATTCAGATTGATTAATTGGATAATGAATCATTATAATCATGTTTTAAGTGTTTTCCACTTCCTACAGTTTTAAGAGGATGTTATTTTTACCACATAATCTTCACCTTTAGATTTCATTTTGTAGCTTTTGAATTCATGTACATTTATGTGTATATAAAGAAAATAATACATGGTTTGTCTTGTTGGTACAAGAAAAAAAAAGGATAAATAATAATTTGATAAACAAAACATTAATTTAGTGTTTGTATGGAGACTAATAATTTTCTTGTTTTGGGGAATAAAAAGTGTCTAGATATGATCTGCTGTACAGACAAAACATTACTAAAATTTTGTTTGTGTCAAACCATATTAAATGGAAGTTGAGTTTGTGATATGTCTGGAGGCTGTTAGAGTTCTAAATTTGAACTGAACATTGTTCTAAAAGCTTATTAAAAACTTGAAGTGTATTGGTGTTAGAAGAAACAAAATTTATATAATTACAAGAAATGACTGGCAGTTCAGTTCCTTGAAAATATTTCCACAATACCTGTAGAGAAATTTAGTGTGATACAGACTAGTGTTTAAAAGAGGGTTATGGATTAAAATTCATTTTGGATAATTTATCAAGCTTCAGCCAACTGGTTTAGTTTGAAGATGAAATCTTTCAGTTGCTGTTTTACATCCTCGTTATTTAATATTTTATTTTCTGAATTGCAGTAAGTGAATAAAGCTAGTTGCAGTATCTAAAATGAAATATTGTTAGTGTTAGCTTAGTAATATTTATCTCAACAAAAGCAAATTTTTTTTGTTGGTCTTGATTTCAGCTATCACACAGTGTTAAGGTGTAGGATGAATTCATGTGTCATTTTAGTTCTTATGCTTCTGGTAATACTTATTGGTATAGGGTTTATGGCATGTCTTGATGAATTTAATTTCTTCTTCCCCCACCCACCTTGTCATCATCATGAACATTTGGTTTGTGTACAGTTTCATTTTCACAATCATTTTTACTCAGTAATGGACTTGTAATTATATTTTTTCTATCCTAGATGTGATAATGCTTTTGTGTGGTTGGTATTTTTTGTTCAGTGTTTAACAGAAATAAAGCAGTGTTGGAACTGGGGTTATAGTTAACTGCATCAAGACTTTTAAAGTGAAAGTAAATATATTTTTGTCATCTACAGCTTTAACAGAAAATTTTGACAGAACTTTCTAAATTTACTAGAAATTAGATTAAATTATTTCTCCATGAGAAAAACATTAGTTTGCCATTTTCCTGCTCATTTTGTATTGATATGACTAATCCATTTTTGTATATTTCTCTTCTTAACACATTACTATGTTTAGCATGTTTTGTGGCATTAGCAAGTTTAATTTCTTTATGAACAAGTGTTTCAACACCATCCCATTTCAAGTTGGTGTTTGTCTACCCGAACAAAATCCAAAGAATAAATCTGGTCGTTTACACTCCACTGAAATATTAACAATATCTTGTCATTAACTGAATAGTTAGACTCATCTTGGTCAAGTAACTAGAATATCTTATCTGGCTAACTCTTCCTTATTTGAGAAGCATCCAAGTAACATTTTTTGTTAACATCATTTTGGTTGAGTAATCAGTAAGAGATCTTTTATAGCTGGTCTAGGTTTGGCTAAATAACTAGTAAGAAACCTATTATAGTTGGTCTGTGTTTGGCTAAATAGCTATTAAGAAACCTGTTATAGTTGGTATGTATTTTGCTAAATAACTAGTAAGAGATCTCTTCATGTTAGATAATCTTTTCTTGGTAGAGTAAGAATAAAGAGAGAGAGACTTACCTCATTTAGTTCAATGGCAGGCTAAGAAATCTGTCCTTTTAGGTCCTAGGCTTAATTTGTTTTGGAAAGACAACAATATATTAACTTTTGAGAACTCTTAAGCTGGTCCACGGTTGGTTTGGGTGTTTTTTTTTGACAAGCATTGTAACATATGTATTTCAACAGAAACTTTGGAGAGGTCCTTTATATGTTCCTTATTTTGAAATATTAAATGAATATAATCAAATACCTCATGATAGTTTTGTTTGTGTTTGATATACAGTATATTCGTATGTAGTACAAGTAATATATGATGGACAATGTTTTCTGTACATTGGTTGAAATAGCTGTCTTTTAAGAAGCTGAGAGGAGCTATGCTCTGGATACCTCTTGGTTGTCTGTAAAGACATGCAGAAGAACATTTTATGTTGTGGTACATAGTTGGTCAGTTTAAATTCTTGTATAATGTTACTGCTTTTCTAATTCAAGTTAATTACAAAATAATTGTAAACTGTTACTCCAAACATTAAAACTCAGGTCTGTACACAGTGCTGTCACAGAACCTCACAAGCTGTGTATTCTATCAAAATGGAAATGTATGAGAATATATAGTTGTAAAACTCAGCTATAATTTGTATGTTATTAAATAACTTTGTATTTCCAGATCTTAAGTAACTCAGAATCTGTGAAACTTCTACAACTTGAATTCCACAAAACATTTCCAGAACTTAATGTGTGAGTGATTGGAACCAATTCTTTAAGTTGAAGTGATTTTTTTTCCGTATAAGCACTGCCATAACTTCAGGTCACGCACATAAGTAAAACTGATCTCATATAAAACTTTGTTACTCAGTAAATGTCATACAGACATGTTTCTAACGAGTAGCAATAACCTTTCCTTTTGTTTTTATGTGTTATAGTCTTCACAGTAGATTAATAATTGTAGGTCTAAGCAGGCAGCTACAGAATGTATTTACCCATACGGGATCTGTGTGGTCTAGGACAATTTTCACCACTTACTCCAATTCTCCACAAGGAAGGTCTTGTTGCATGTACATATATTCCTGCTAATTCATTCACTTATTGTTCATCATCCAGTGCATTTGCAAAAACTTCCCAATGTTTGGACTTCCAAAGAAGAGAAAAGCAAAGAAACTGTTCTTTGGAAGCCACCTTTAATCATCCACCCTGCAACATTTCTTAAATGGTAAATCTTTTTGTCTTTAAAGCTTACAACTCTTATGAAGAAAGCTTGATGTTTATACCTATATTTGTGGGATCGTGTCACACAAACATGCACCTCAATCAGTTTTCTGCATAAGGTGCTATTTAATATGTGTGTACATGATGTAGATAAGAAATGTTTGGTTATTAAATTGTACTGGTTCAGAACCCCCACTTTAATAGTTAGTTCATTGCAATTCTTAACTATTCCATTTTATGGTGTAAGCAACAATAACTGTAGTTCGTTTTGAGACAACCACCATTTTTTCATTTCTTTAGTTCTCAGCTTGGTAGTTTTTTTGTTTTTTTTTAGATATAATTTACTAAACTGAAGAAAGCATTTCACTTTACTCCACTGGAAGTCCATTTCTACTGTGCCAATATTATATTAACATTAGTTTAATACAAACAATTATGCCACTCCAACAATGATTTTTTAAATCATTCATTGTCATAGCATTGTTTTATATATGAACCAATAAAATCTGAGCTTTCAATAAGGTAAAGGGGGAGTGGTCTTTTTACTTGTCAGCTTTGTTGTTAGTAAATTATCTTTGTATTTGTTGATAATTGTTCTTTGGTGATGTTTGATATTGCTTCATATCTTGTGTACAAGTTTGTAATATATATAAATTATACATGCACTTTGGAATATTCAGACTTGCAATTAAAAATATGATAATGGAGAGAACATGCATTGTAGAAGGAATATCATTTTAAATTTCTTTTGGATTGTTGGTTGGTCAGAAATGGAAAATTGTAATACAATTGAAAACCTAGTTAAATGTAACTAATAATGGCTTTATTGTCATTCTTTATTATCACTGATTCGTCTTTATCTGCCTTTCACAAAGCACTATTACCAATTAGTTCTGTGAAATAGAACCCAGATAGGGTTATATGGTAAATGTGTTTATTGGTGTGTTTTTAGTAAGAGAAGGACTTGATTTTCAAGACTTCAT
Organism: Carcinoscorpius rotundicauda; assembly: GCA_011833715.1. Taxonomy (NCBI): domain Eukaryota; kingdom Metazoa; phylum Arthropoda; class Merostomata; order Xiphosura; family Limulidae; genus Carcinoscorpius; species Carcinoscorpius rotundicauda. Next base: position 23,679,872 of record CM022403.1, read on the forward strand.
CATATGTGTTCTTTTTACCTGATGTTTTCAATAAAATATTTACACGTTCTCTGCTGTTTCTAGAGTTCTTACTGTAAAGAAAAGAGCAAGTTTATTTACAAACCACTTTAATATGGATCAGCTAAAAAAAAATTATCTTTATTCAAAAAGCATTATACAGAATTAAAATAAGTGAAATAAATTTATATTTTATGATCAAGCTTGTGAAAGATAAAGATAAAAAAATAACAAACATCTTTGTCAAGTAGGTTGGAATGGAATGGGGGATACAATATATTCAGTGAAGTCTGAATATTTCTAGGGACTTTTTTTCACTTTACTTCTCTAGTGTTGGAGGAACTGGTATATTCTACTTTTCAAAGATTCCCATCCAGGAAGCCTCCATTTTACCCCATTATTAGGGGCAATGAAAAAACTTGTCTGTGATTGTGTGTGCTAAATAAACAAACTTATTATTTATGTGAATGACGATTAGCTATAATATTACAAATATAAAAATATGTTATGTTACCTGTCATTGTGAAAATAAGGTTTAAGAGCTAGTTCTCTCTACTAATGAATGTAGGGATCAACATTACAAAATTGGGTTTTGGTGGTAGAGAAGTTATGATCTATGCTAACCACATGAATAATGGATTTATTGTCACATGTACAAACTACAGTTATTTTAGAGCAGTGTATCTCAAGGTAGGGCTGCCAAAAATAAGCTGAAGATAAAGATGCTGACATAATTTTGATTATAAATAAATTGAGTGCTACAGTACGTTGAAAGAAGATGTTGTTACTACTGCAGTGTTTTTCTATCACCACTTCAATCGGTGACGAGAATCGAGAAAATGCTGATTGGTTGTTTTCACACTTAAGCACCTATAACGTAAGTTTAAGATGCGTTAATCAACGTTTGATGTACTTTTCTTAAAATAATAATAACGCCGGGTAAAAATAAGTTTGTACGGCGTACCAGTACAAAATATTTTATTTTTTTTTCAGTTATTAAAATGCGCAATATAACACACACAGAAAACAAATCTCCAGTTGTTTTAGTTCAGTAATTTACAAACGTACAAAGTAATAGAAAAAGTATTTCATAAATATCATAAGTTTGATAGTAATTATTTTTTGAAATTGATAAATCACATTTGAAGACATTTTTATAGGTTAATGGAGGCCTGAAACTTCGAGTTACAGAGTTTGAGACCTACTAGTTTAGACTTTAGAGGATAGGTGAATTTCCTTAAAGCAAAGTAAGAGACGCTGTACAGTAGGTTGAAGCACCAGATAAACAACTGGAAGAACTATTAAAGAAATATTAATATTTTGTTTGTTTGTGTTTTTTTTTTAATTTCGCGCAAAGCTACACAAGGGCTATCTGCACTAGCCGTCCCTAATTTAGCAGCGTAAGACTATAGGGAACACAGCTAGTCATCACCGCCAATTCTTGAGCTACTTTTTTGACCTACGAATAGTTGTATTGATCATAACATTATGACGCCCCCACGGCTCAAAGGGCGAGCATATTTGGTGTGACGATTATGAGCCGAGCGCCTGCCTGGGCCTAGAAGTAGTAATATTAACTTCTGAGTGAAGCAGGCTGGTAACGTAAGTCAACTAAAATATACATCTAGTACTGAGCACGGCTAATTTAGAGTAATTTTCAAACTATGTTGCTTATAATGTATTGTTTCCTCAATTGAGTACCTTTCAACCATTAGCGGTGGCATGTTTAGATAGAGGGGGCTCAACCTCAGGGCTCACTGATAATTTTATTCTATGTAAAATTGTATGGCATGTGGGGCCCACAAAAATTATTAGCCTCTGGGCCCACACAATTATCCACTAGCTTAGTAATGCCTCACAAGGTATGGAATTTTTAGATTAGCAAGTTGAGAAACACCATCTCCATTTGTTGGTGGTCTAGAATATTTCTATTAAGGTAATGTCCAGTGTATTGCCAAGGGTGGTTAACCACTTGTTTATTATTTAAACAATCTGTTTGAAGAACGTCCCTCCACTGAAAAAACTGAATGTGGTGGTGATGAGGCCATGGGCCATCTTCTCTTTGCAGCTTAAGTCATGAAAAAGGAAATAAAAAACATTTGATGACTGAATAGTTAAACAGAAATAACAAGAGGCAGATTTTACGCTCTTGATTAAAAATGGAGTTGTTTACTTTAACTTATTACCCTTTTTGCTAATCATTTAACAATTGCAATGTTTAGGATTAATAATATTGTCAAAAATTAGTTTACTACTAATAAACAAGTTTCAAGTTTAATAATGTGTCGCTGTGCAAATGGGATTGTTCAAAAGTCATAATCCAGGTAGACTCAGCACTGTAGCCATTTTTTCTTTTTTTAATGATTTAACGTAAATGTTTTTTGATATTTTTATTGTCCAACTGTTCATTCACGAAATGCGAATTATTTGGGATTGGGGGATTATTGGGTTGGTCAATGAAATCACTTAATGTTATTGTTAGTCACTCAATTAGTTCAGTGCTGTAAATATTAAGTGCGTGTGTAAACGGATAAATGGTGATATGAAATTAGCAACAAAGTGAACTTTCTCTGAGACTTGGTTTATTTAGGCCCATCAGTGAAACTTTATCATCCTAAAGATGTAACTTAGAAAATTATTTTTTTTTTATGATTAGGCTTTTTATTGTATTTTATAGTGAATAATCTTAAGAACTTGCCCCAAAACTAAAATTATTATAAACAACGTTTTATATTAATTTATTAGGTATTCCTTACAACAGACATTGGTCAGGTGGTTAAAGCGCTCGACTCGCAATCTTAGGGTCGCGGGTTCGAATTCCCATCACACAAAATATATCCTCCTCCTTTAGCCATGGATGCATTATAATATAACGGTCAATCCCACTGTTCGTTAGTAAAAGAGTAGTCCAAGCGTTGGCGGTGGGTGGTGATAACTAGCTGCCTTCCCTCTAGTCTTGGCCAGGTGGGTTAAGGCGTTCAACTCTTAATCCGAGGGTCGCGGGTTCGAATCGTCGTCAACTAAACATGCCCTTTCAGCCGTGGGGGCGTTATAATGTGACAGTCAATCACACTATTTGATGGCAAAAGAGTAGCCCAAGAGTTGGCGGTGGGTGGTGACGTATAGTTGCCTTCCCTCTAGCCTTATACTGCTAAATTATGGATAGTTAGTGCAGATAGCCCTCGTCTAGTGTTTGTGTGAAATTCAAAAATAAATAATAGGATAATTAATAAACAAATTTGGAAAATAACATTACCCACTCCTTTCATAAACAGAAGTCCTTTTAAAAACGTGAGGCTGGTTGAAATATGAATTTTACCAAACCAGATATGAGAATTATCAGTGTTTAAATACCTATGTAGTTTGTGAACCTGCACTAACTCTGGTATTATCGGACCTATAAAAATCGTCTTAAACTTGCGGGTCGGCCCTGTGGGAGAGCTTTGGATTTTAGAGCTATCGAGTCGGGTTCTAAACCTTACGATACCATCAAATATTCCCCGACTTTTGATATGTTCATGTGTTGATATTATTTGGTAACATTAAGAAGCAGTATACAACATTTTAACTTCAATATAGAACGAATACACATGATCAAAGCCTTCACATTTGGAGCCTGATGAACAGGGCGCTTGACTCGCAATCTATGAACCACGGGTTTCAATTCAATCACTGAACATGTTTGGTTGAGCTATTGGAATGTAACAATCAACCCAACATGTGTGCTTAACAAATAAACCCAACTCAGATTTCCACTAAGGGAAAACTATAATAAGCTATGATTACACGTATTGCACGAATGCGTCAGTAAAGAAAGGTTAAATCAAACCATTATCTGTTTTGTTGTGATCTAATATCAAGCAAAATATTCACAATTGCTAATCGTTCATGTTGTGGCATCTTTGGAGTTTACACCATAACGCTTTGTGTAAAATAAAACGTACCAGACATGATGGATTAACCAAAAAGGTTTGTGTTCCTTGCAAGTTCTGGTCTGAAAGGACATTTTGGAAATATCTTTCTAAAAGTGTTTAGGCCCGGCATGGCTGAGCGCGTTAAGGCATGCGCTCGTAAGCTGAGGGTCGCGGGTTCGCATCCGAGTCGCGCTAAACATGCTTGCCCTCCCAGCCGTGGGGGCGTTATAATGTGACGGTCAATCCCATTTTTCGTTGGTAAAAGAGTAGCCCAAGAGTTGGCGGTGGGTGGTGATGACTAGCTGCCTTCCCTCTAGTCTTACACTGCTAAATTAGGGACGGCTAGCACAGATAGCCCTCGAGTAGCTTTGTGCGAAATTCAAAACAAACTAAAAGTGTTTAAACAATAACGTTTTTTGTTTTTATTTTTCTGTACCGTACGTATTTTACTTAACTTTCAACAATAAGTAATATAGTATAAGCAAATGAAACTTCTGTGTGATAACGTTTAACATCCAAGAAAGATTTGTAAAATGAATGTCAAAATTATTTTATGACGTTCGAAAACTAAACAATATGGGATGAAAGCGTCAAGGTATGGCTAACTTTGTAATAAATGAAATGATAATGTTATATTTGATTCCGTATTTTGAACTAATTTTTCTATTCAAAATCAGTTGTGCGCAATATATATGTATCTTTTTCAATTTCCTTCCAGCAGGCTCTAAGGCCCGGCATGGCCACGTGATTAAGGCAGTCGACTCGTAATCTGAGGTTTTTGGATCCGACTCCCTATCACACTTAAGCAGAATCACCCTTTTAGCCGTGGGAGCGTTAAATGTGACAATTAATTCCACTATTCGTTGGTAAAAGAGTAGCTCACGAGTTAACAGTAGGTAGTGATTACTAGCTGCTTTCCCACTTTTCTTATACTGCTAAATTGGGACAACTAGCACTGAGAAGCCCTCGTGTAGCTTTGCGCGAAATTCAAAAACTGACTTACAATTCTATCATAATTAAAATGATGTTTTAAATAGTATCTAAAGTAACTAGACATAAAACGTCACTATAATACTCTAATCTTATATAGTTTAAGGGTGTGAACTTAAACCCTATCAAGTAAATGTTTGTTGGAACCAAATCACGATCCCACATCTCACCATCTCTTAGTGTGTGTACAACTTTGTGTTTCAGTTCTCTCATCTTTTGTTTATTTTAATATTTTTTTCGCGATTTTCCGAAAAGCCCACATTTGAAGATTAAAAAAATTCTTCTGATATTGATTTGTTTATTTAGTTATTATTTATGGGCAGTTAAAACTATAAGATGTACAGCAACAAATATTTCATGAATCATAAATTACAGATTATCATCAGAACTATCATAAGGCGGTTAAACAACCAAACAAAAACTTGTCACACAATACAGTACGTCAAGTGTAAACAATGTGATAACGAAAACTGCCCTAACTACTGCCATTCTGAGGTGAGATTTCAAGGTTTCGGAAGATGGTCGTACACCTCAACGTTGCTGCTTGTACCAAGTTATAAGTCATCAAAATTACAGCTAACCCTAGTACTAAGTAGAAACAACAGGTGATTAGCCTTGCTGGACTAGACTTGGCCTGTGTATTAAATCTATATGATCCCGGAACGAGGTTACCGAAGCCAGTAGTACTCAGCGATATATACAGAAGCAGGCCTCGTTCAGAAAAGTCCAATATTCTCTGAAAGAAAACGGGGACGTGAATAAAAGCATCACTACATAGATAGTAACTCCCTCTTGTGGCTTTTGGGTGACGCTGCTTTTTTGTTTTAAAAAAAACATGGTCAGCAAAATTTCGGTTGGTGTAGTTGATACAGGATGGAGAAAGACTTCACGTGGTGGGCATTGGTTTCCTTGGAACTGTCATTGCACTCTGCCATGATTACTTGGTTAGTTACAACTAATTGTTGACAGTCATTATTGTCATTATGGTCGTTGACTGTAGACTAATAACTTATGGAGTTCTGGTCTTCCCTTGCACAAATGTCATGCTCCAGAACATCAGCAAGTAATCAGTCACCTGTTTTCCATCTCGAACATTCAGATATTGACCATTAGTTGATTGTTCTACGTTTCCTTCAGTGACGTCATGTTTATTTGGTAACCGTGTATGTTGCAACGCTCTAACTGATCCTCGAATTCGATTGAACTGGAGTCGTCGCGAACATCGGACACACCAAACATAACTGAAGATTAACTCAAAGATCTTAGCGAAGAAACGACCAAGACGAGTAAGACATTAAAAGAATCCCGACGGTGACGTAAAAGATTGCCACTATTAGTAACTTAACAAAATGTCTACGTCGTAAGAAAATTAAATTAACCATAGAATGAAAACAAGGAACTTCCATTGTTTATCCAAATGATGGAGTGGATTCAGGAACATTGATATTAATGATTAAGTAATTGTTTCATTTGTAAGTGAACTGAGTATGGTCAGGATGTGAAGCCAAGCGAATATGATTTGTGTCCCGCTGCTGCTGAATTGTACTCCACACTTTATGGGCGTTGATTCGTTACAGGAGTAATGATACGATCACATTATTTGGTTAAAGAGGAGTAACCTGCGAGTTGGCAGTGCTTGCTATGGACTTGCCTCTAATCCACCAATTTATAGTTAGAGACAGTTAGTGTAGATGGCGCTTGTGTAAATTTGAGCTAATATCCGAAACCAAAGCAAATAATAATTATTCTGTTATCTTACAATACCATTTATTAAATGCTCCTCGATAGGTCAACGGTGAATTTATGGATTTACAATGTTAAAATCGGAGATTCAACTCCCACAGTTGACATATCTCCGATAGCCTATTGTGTGTTTAGCTAATAAAGAACAAAGAGATACTTTTTATAGCTCGTGATAAAAAGAAAAAAATAAACGTCTAGATAAAATAAATCAGTGAAACAAAACAACAAATAAATAATAATGAAATAAACATCTTGGTAGGATATTTATTATGCTTTGAATATTCGTGTTTAACTACATAATTTGGCTACGTAATGTTTAATTGATAGGCTACAGTGTAGGCAGACAGCTCGTAGTATTGACCGCCAACCTTAAGGCTAATATTATCTGACAAAATAGTAAGATTTGATCGTTTACTCTTATGACACACCATGATTTCAAATTATAGATCGTGACTTTGTGGCAACGGGACGAGAACCTTTGTATTTTATGCTTTGAAACACTAACCATAGGACATTCCTGGCCCAGCATACGTTACATAAGCGTCTTGTTACTGGACTTATTCATTAATATTGAAAAATTGTAATCCATAAATCTCCGAAAGATGAGGTTAGTTCTAGAAAATATTTTCATTATAGCAGTGCCACATCAAGTTATCTGCTGTTTCCCTCAAGGAGAATCGAATCGCTGCTTTTAGCGTTTTAATTCCCAAACTTTACCATTGTTCCAGTTGGGCACTGTTGTAGGAACACCATTTTAATAATATTGAACAAGATGCTAAAATAATAATACTCACAATCCTGGTAGTGTTGTGGTGCATAAGTAACCCTAAATGTTATATATTAATATTCATTAAGCTTTTAGAGCTTTACAAGTAAACTTTACAGGTTAATAAAAATCTTTAACTTTTATCAAATATTTTAGTTATTCAGAAGGAAATTGAGAAGTGTTAGTTTGGTAAAAAAATAATAAAAATATCCTAAACGAAAATAGAATACAGTTGAGAAATAAGGGCATGGGCTACACTTTCCCATTGTTTTGAGCCGTAACACAAGTCTTTCATTAGAAGCAAAGATACCAGTTGTTTGTGGAAGTGTACAACATTTTCGTCTGTTTTTGAATTTTGCGCAAAGCTACAGTCTTTAATTCAGCACTGCAAGACTAGAGGGAAGGCAGCTTGCCATTACCACCCACTGCCAATTCTTGGGCTACTTTTTTACCGACGAATAGTGGAATTGATCGTCACTTTATAACGCCCTCACAGCTAAAGGGCATGTTTGATGTGGCAAGGTTTCGAGCCCGCGACTCTCAGATTACGAGTCAAGCGCCTCAACCACCTAGCCATGCCTGATCTACAATATTTTTTTTTGGCATCGATGTTGTATGACCTTGCGGTTAGGGCGCTCTGCTTGCAATATGCGAATCACGGTTTAAATTCCATCATCGAACACTCTCACCCTTTGAGCCATTGGAGACGTTAGAACGTTATATTCAGTCCCACTTATCGATCAGAGTAGCCCAAGAGCCAGGAAGTAGGTTTTGTTTACTAACAAGCTACAAGCTGTTTTCTCTCTAGTTTACAGGGGCTCGATTCCTCTCGACCGGCTCAGTAGATAGCCCGATGTGGCTTCGCTATAAGAAAACGCACACACACTCCCTCCAGTTTATCACTTCAAAATTAGAGACGCATAGCGTATATAGCTGTCTAGCAGCTCCTAAACAAATAAACACAAGTCAGATGTACTGGTTTACGTATTGTTTTTGTTTTTTTTCTGAAACAGGGTTTAAACTACAATAGTTAAAGACTATCTGTTGAAATTATTTTACTTAAACACAAAATATTTCTAAATTAAGCGATCATCGTAAGCCTTTTTATTCAAAAGAAATTTAAGCGAGACGGAATCAGAATGAATGATCCACAAACAGACTAGCTGTAAAACTGACAAAATCCCATACGCCTTGGAACTGTTTTTAATTGGGTGGAAATTTGTGGTGACAAAGTGGAAGTTAAATATGTATCTCAGAACGGTTGGTATGGGTATTAACACTTTTGTTGATAAGCGAGAACAACGTTTCGTCCTTCCTAGGCCATCTTCAAGTTAAGAAAGATAGAATTTGATTGTGACCGTTGATGGACACGTCTTAGGGACAAGAGTATAAACGGGTACCGGATTATAGGGGACGTTGGAGGTTGATGCTAAGTTGTTAATTAGTATAGGTGTAAAAGTGTTCCTTTATATTTGTTTAATTTTAATTTTAGTTGCTGTATAAGTAGGGCTTCTTTAATTTTGTGTTTGTGTATATTTGTTTCCTTACTTAATATCTGGGTGATTTCTATGGTTATGTTGTGTTTATTTGATTTGCAGTGTTCAAAAATGTGTGAATGTTTTTTGTGTTCTTTGAATCCTGTTTCCACTTCTCTGCTTGTTTCTCCAATATAGAAGTCATGGCAGTTCTTGCATTGTATTTTATAAATTATGTTGGTGTTGTGTTTATCAATGTAGTTTTACACAGTATGGACTTTAGTTTTGTACCTGGTGTTTGAATAAATTTGGTGTTTACTGGAATGTTGCCCCCCAGTGGCTCAGCGGTATGTCTGCGGACTTACACGCTAAAATCCGGGTTTCGATACCCGTGGTGGGCAGAGCACAGATAGCTCATTGTGTAGCTTTGTGCTTAATTCAAAACAACAAAAACAACAACTACTGGAATTTTGTGTTTTGTTATAAGTTTTTATCTTTTTATAATGGATTATAATTATGATACCAGATGTTTTTGTTTGTTTTTATAAGGAATTGGAAAAAAAATCATAAAAAATATGAGTATTAAAACACATTAGCTTATTTTAGAGATAAAAGATCCGAATTCATTATTCCCTACTTTTATTTTCCAGAATGATTCGACTAATTTAACACTTTCAATCAATCTTCCTCAACTGTCTTTCAGTCTAAGTTACTGCTCGAATTAAGAGTTTGTTTTGATTTTTAGGCAAAGCTACACGAAGACTATCTGTAAGATAAGAGGGAAGTCGTCACCACCCACCACAAACTCTTGGACTACTCTTTTTACCAACTAATAATGGAACTGAACGTTACATCATAACGCCCCCACTGCTGAAATGGTGAGCATGTTTGGTGTAATGGGGATTTGAACCCACTATTCTCAGATTAGGAGTCGACCGCCCTAACCATCTGGCCATGCCGGGCTTTTGAGTCTGAGACAAACACCAGCCTCATTATTGAAACAAGTATCAAATTTTCTCCCCTTGTTAACAAAAGATATGTCTTGGAAAAGTTTCGAACGTCAGGCTTCTCTGACTGACTTAACCTCGATGGCCCTACAGCTACAATGCACTGACTATCTTAACCTCAGTGGTTGCACAGTTACAACCGTGTAGATTCACATTATATCAAACATTGGTAAAGTTGGTTATTATTATTTTTATTTTGTTCTGAATGTTTGTTTCTAACTAATAAATAATCAATGAGGTAATTAAGTTCATGGTACATTTCTACATGTGAAAGTACATGAATAGTGTATATCTACGTGTGAGAATACCTATACATTGTGACGGATTTACTTATATGTATTTTAACATCGATGCTTCTTTAAGTTAAATATGTATTTAGAAGTGTACATAACTTATACTATTAAATATGTATTGCGAAATTCCTGTATATTTTCTAAAGTTGTAGAAGATTTTCGAGTGTAAGAATCAACAATATATGTGTGTATGCGTAAACAAGTGTATTGTCAGTACTGTTGTGCAGGCTAAAGTTTCTGGAAATTCTCCTCACGACGAGCCAAGAACAAGCATATATTATTAGTTTGTTGCAGTTGATATACTATAATTAACCTCGGAAGCTGTAATCATGTAATCATATTAGTATTAATTAAGGACATTTTGGAAATATCTTTCTAAAAGTGTTTAGGCCCGGCATGGCCTAGCGCGTTAAGGCGTGCGCTTCGTAATCTGAGGGTCACGGGTTCGCGCCCGAGTCGTGCCGAACATGCTCACCCTCCCAGCCGTGGGGACGTTATAATGTGACGGTCAATCCCACTTTTCATTGGTAAAAAGAGTAGCCCAAGAGTTGGCGGTGGGTGGTGATGACTAGCTGCCTTCCCTCTAGTCTTACACTGCTAAATTAGGGACGGCTAGCACAGATAGCCCTCGAGTAGCTTTGTGCGAATTTCAAAAACAAACATCACCATCATCACTGATCTTCAAAACCTCCTTCTATTACTAACCTTTCTCTCACTTTCTCCTTATTTCATGTTCTTCTCACCTTTTGGTACCACACTCTGACAAACTATTATACCTCTAATTCTACTTTATTTTCCGGGTGAATTAGTTTTATGTATTTACACACTAGATGGAGAGCTGTTAAAGGACAAGACAAGAAACTATCTAGAGAATAACGAATTAAAACATCTGTTGAATGAATAACATTATGGAGAATTTTGAAGGACAAGGTAAGAAATTCAATGGTTACAAATTATCGTTTTTGGTAGACTGACACGACTAAATTTACGTAAATAAAGTTTTTAACAAAATAATTTGTACTTCCAGTACAAGTTGAACTTTTTTGTCTGAAGATTAGAAATAATTAAGTCAAGCGGTTGAAACATGTCACAAATCTCACATTTCAAGCTCTTTCTACACACTTAAATTACTAAAACAAGTTGCTTATTATTGATATTCATTTTAAAGTTTTCCAAAGGAGGTAGACTTATTTACTTAGTTTCACACTCTCAAGACGTTATATACATTAAACTAAAGACATGATAATATATGACAATAAAACAAAATAATTGAAATATTTGTAAATGTGACAAAACTGTCCCCATTTCGCTGAGAACGAGAAATATGTTTCGTGTGTTTATTAAAATATAACGCTAAAACCCGAGTTTTAATACCTGTAGTTTGTAGAGAACATAGTCCATTGTGTTGATTTAGGCTTAACAACAAATAAAATTTATTAGTGTGAATCGAATTTTTATAAAAGGAGAATTTTGTGAGAGTTCTGCAACCTTAGATATCATAAAGTCAGGAACAATAAAGAATAAAATAATATAGTTTATTATCGTCACATGAACACGATGTTTTCAACAGATAATTTGAAGAGCCCGTCAAAAGAACTACTGGATTACAATATGTATATAAATTAAAGTAAGTTACATACTTCAATGACACTGAGTAGTAAAAATACATCCAATAATAAGTCCATACACTACGGAGAACAACATTAAAACAAGTTAATATTAATTAAAGTATACAAGTAAGGGTAGAAACAAATTGAATAGTTAAAGCCACATATCTGTTCGAAAATGCTTTTTGTGCTCACAGTACAAAACGTGTAATAATTAAAAATAGAACAAAAAGAGAGAGAGAAATATATACTGAGTGGCATTAAAAACATAACAAGTAATAAAACGAGTTGTTGCATACAGGTTGAGCAATAACGGTGCAAACACGTCTGTGTTTTAATTCTGAGTATTCTCTGAAAACAATTCAGTAGTTCAGATCATTTTAATCAGCGTGATCACATGTCAGTATTTAAACCGGTCAAAACTTACCCATCCCATGTTCTTATACATAATGTGAGAGTATGGAAAAATTTTTTGTATGCAGTACACATTGTTCCTTCAGCCTATAAAATGCCGGGTTTTAAAAGTTTAATATCACAAAAAGAAATATGCCACGGCTGACGCAAGAAAGCAGAGATCAGGCGGTCGGGATGCTAATGACATGGATGACACTAGCCAGGATCGAGGCACACTTTGGGGAGCACCTTCATGCACAACAATGCACGTCCGCACACGGCAAGGGTGTGTATAAATTATTTGAACGAGAACAATATGAATGTTCTGGATTGGCCTCCATATTCGCCCGATATGAATCCCATTAAGCTTCTCTGGAACATTCTGGATCAGCGCATCCGTCATCGGGATCCTGCCCCCTCTCGCTGAACTATGTGCGGCACTTCTGGCTGAGTGGGACATCATCCTACAGAAGCAGTCTGACAATCTGTTGACATTGTGTCACGCAGGATCCAGGCTCATCTGGTGATGGATGGAGGACATACTCGTTCTTAGTGTTCTGGACGTTGAAATCGTGATTAAACTGTGTGAGTGCAGTTTCTAAGCAAATTTGAATATTGTATAGTTCAAAGACATGATTTCATGATATGTACATTCAAAACTTATTTTTAACCTAGTGTATTAAAATTGTTTAACTGTATGTAAATTGTCGTGTTTTTAATGCCTCTCAGTATATAAGTATTAAAATAATAAGTACGAAAGCAAAAACAAGCCCCCCAGTGGCTCAGCGGTATGTCTGCGGACTTACACGCTAAAATCCGGGTTTTGATACCCGTGGTGGGCAGAGCACAGATAGCCCATTGTGTAGCTTTGTGCTTAATTCACAACAGCAGCAAAAACAAATATCAAATGGAAAACAAAAAAGGTGCTATATTAAGCCCAAGAGAAAATCCAGCATTGGGTGATAAAGATAATGTAATAGATAAACATATATTAAATTAGAAAAAAAAAATCAATTTAGTTTTATTCTGGTCATAATTTTCAAGAGTTAATCTAAATCACCAAATCATTTGTAATTGTTGCTCCAAAGGTGTATAACAACTTTTAGAGGTATGCATTTGTGGACAAAATGTTTACTTTGCACAATAATGATATAGCCTATAGTAAATTAAAACTAAAACTGGAAATGTGTGAGTAAAAATAGAAAATCAGTGATGTCGAGAAACCCACTTGTTGAGAATTTTATATGCAAAAACGGCTCGTTTGGGTTCATAAAATATTTTAAATAGAAGAGCGAACAACGTTTCGACCTTCTTCGGTCATCGTCAGGTTCACAAAGAAAGAGGTAACTGACCGGAAGCTGACCACATGTATGGAAGGGGTTGTGTAACTGAGTGTCGCAATGTAGAGGGCGGGGTTAGATGTTTGAATATATAATTTTATCTATAATATTAATATAGGTATAATGGCGTTCCTTTATATTGGTTTATTTTGGGTTTAAGTTGTTGTATAAGTAAGGCTTCTTTAATTTTGCGTTTGTTTATGTTAAAGAAGCCTTACTTATACAACAACTTAAACCCAAAATAAACCAATATAAAGGAACGCCATTATACCTATATTAATATTATAGATAAAAGTATATATTCAAACATCTAACCCTCGATAAGAGATCTAGGAAGTTCAAGATCGTGACGAAGATTTAATATTATTTGTAAGTTTATAAACTTTTTGTATGTAAATCATTATTTGTATTAACTATTTCTAATAACTGCTATTATAAATTGCATTATTATTTGTATTATAAAAGAAACCTCTGTATATCAGTTTTGTTGACAAACACCATAAATTTGATACATCTCTACATTTAATTAACTTTTAAATTCAAAGAATAATTTAATTTGATTTTGCGTTATTTGAAATTGCAGTACGTAACATTGGAAATGTGAGAGTGTGTTTTCTTATAGCAAAGCCATATAAGGCTATCTGCTGGGAAATGTGAGACTGCCTGTGTAGTATAATCGTCTTTCGTTATATTTCCAGACTTTCTTTTGTTATGATAGGTGCAATGCAAGAACTGGTCTAGGTATCGCATTATAAAAATTCTTTACCATATAATACTTCCAAGGAAGGTCCGGCATGGCCAAGCGTGTTAAGGCGTTTCGACTCGTAATCTGAGGGTCGCGGATTCGCATCCCCGTCGCGCCAAACGTGCTCGCCCTTTCAGCCGTGGGGGCGTTATAATGTTAGAGTCAATGCCACTATTCTTTGGCAAAAGAGTAGCCCAAGAGTTGACGATGTGTGATGATGACTATCTGCCTTCCCTCTAGTCTTATACTGCTAAACTTGGGATGGTTCGCACAGATAGCCCTCAAGTAGCTTTGGGTGAAATTCACAACAAACAAACTTCCAAGGAAGAAGAAAAAAATACAGGAATAGGCAAGAAATGTTGAGATAAAACAGAGACAGTCATGCGCAATAAAAATCATAAATTTCAAACAAGAACGTTACTAAGTTACCGCAAATAATAATAATAAAATAACGTTCAACTGTTAAGTGTTTGTGCGTGTACAGAGTTGTTTGTCGAAAATTGTGTTGAATAAATTCTTGAATCTAAAATTATTTGACGAGACTTTACCACCATATTTATGAAAAATGTTTACATAGGTACTTTTTTTATGAAGTGTGTTTTTTGTAAAGCAACAATTTTATTAATCACAAACTTAGCCAAAATTTAAGATTGATGGAATTTATTTATTTACCCTGAATACATTTTTCACTACGAATAATATATTTTTCTTATATTTCTGGTCGGTCCAAAGAGGATAAATAGGCCCAAAATAAAAAAATAAAAAAAGTAATGGATCACGGAATAGGCTGCGTGTTAGTGGATATTCAGGGGATTTGTCCCCATTTTAAAAATTACCTAAATTTGGTGACTTACTATTGTCTATCGTATATTGTGTTGTATTTCTAATTCATTAGTGCACTGCTCTGGAAACTCCCTCATTACTTGTGCCCTACTCGTAATGGATTATAGGATCTTATGTTATACTAGTTTAACCTTCAGTGTTATTCAATCAGCCATTCCTTACTTCCTGCAGCTAATTAAAATGTAACACCACAAAAATATTCCATCAGGTTTTCATTTGTTTTAATATTGGACGCGTTACAGTTACTCTCAAGACAACAATGTACAAACTGAAAAGGTTTCATTGAGCTATTATTAGCAATGTGTATATAGTTACGTAGAATAAAACACGTCTAGATAACTTCATGCTTTCGTTTTAGCTTTGATACTTCGTATCTAATATGATCATTTACCGAGAGATAGATCAGTTTTATGTTTTAAAAACAAAGTCAAACGATAGCTTTAAAATAAAAAGAGAAACTAGTTATGTACGTAAACTAATGTTATAATTTATCACCAAAGAATATTTATTTTAACCACTAACTTCTTAGCAAGCCCATTTTGGGGATTCTAAGCAAACCATATATAAATAGCTGGTAAAAAATAAAGTTATTCAAAATAAAAAAGGAAAATTTTCCTTGATATTCAGCTCAAATATATGTGAAACCTTATATCTGTTTTAAGATTCTATGTTCTATACTATCAAATTTTAATCTTAAGCCTAATAAAATATCCTATATTCAACAGTATCAAATTTTAATTTTAAGCCTAATGTCAGATTTTATATTCCACACTGTCAAATTTAAATCTTAAGCCTAATGTTAGTTTTTATATTACACCCTATCAAATTTCAATCTTAAGACTAATGTTAGTAAAGGTTTAACTTATTTTCTATTCAACAGTAAAAGTATGGCACAAATGAACGTCAGATTGTACATGTTACATTACATTTTAACTTGAGAAAAATCTAAGTTCACCTTAAACAGCCTTTACTGTACATTGTATGAGAAAAATCTTACTCTTCAAATGGTGAAATCTGTAAACCTAATAACTCTTAATATCTAAGATTAGTTAGGGTTTAATTATAAAAGAATACAGGATAATTTGTAGCATGCCTTATCTTGGTATGACATAACTTGTTTGTAGACAGAGTCGCATACTGTTGTCAGTCCTTGAGATACGTGCTACATGAACTTCAAATTATTGCTTTTTATATTAAAAGTTCCACTGGAGGTTAGAATTAACATGTAATGCCAAAATCTTTATAAATGTTTTCTTCGTTCAGCCATATTTATTGGTTTTTATGAAACATTCTAAACAAGAGTGTATGATATGTTTGTACCAATGACGGTTCAACTTTTTGTATCAAACAATTCCGCAGTAAATTTCATATTTCAGATACATGTGCTATAATAAATTAGTTTTATAAATTATAGGATCATTTCGATAATTTTAGGTTATTTAGAAAAGTTGATCGATATAGATATCAAGATCGAAGTCTCAAATATTAAAATTGACCTGCGATTATATTTTTTTTAATTTTCAATATAGTATATCACCTTTTATTTTCGGCCTGGCATGGCCGAGCGCGTTAAGGCGTGCACTCGTAATCCGAGGGTCGCGGGTTCGCGCCCCCGTCGCGCTAAATATGCTCGCCCTCCCAGCCGTGGGGGTGTATAATGTGACGGTCAATCCCACTATTCGTTTGTAAAAGAGTAGCCCAAGAGTTGGCGGTGGGTGGTGATGACTAGCTGCCTTCCCTCTAGTCTTACACTGCAAAATTAGGGACGGCTAGCACAGATAGCCCTCGAGTAGCTTTGTGCGAAATTCCAAAAACAAACAAAAACAAACACCTTTTATTTTATATTTGTATTAAAAATTTTAAGCATATTTTTGTGTTCGCTCACATCAAACTTTCAATTTCAGTATCATTACTTCAGGTAAGAATGGTGAAACATTGGTTTATTTTTCTTTGAAGCATAAAGCTACACGATGGGCTATTTCTGCTGTTCACCTAGGTATCGAAACTCGGATTTTAGCATTATAATCCGTCAGACTTGCCAATGAAATGTTGTATTTTCAAACAATAAGTTCTTTCGTTGTAATATCTTCGCCAAAGCCACATTGGACTATTTGCTTTGCCCTTCGCGGGAATTCGAGCCCCGGATTGTAATATAATGTCACTCTTCGTAGAAAGGTTTACAAACTGTATTTAAACCACCAGAGTAATAATTTATGTAACACGCAGTAATAATTTTTTTTTTAAAGGATAAGTCCTACGCTTCAGAGGACTAAATATGCTTAGCAGACGCTTATAATGAATAAACACACTTATTACATGTTAAATTAAGTTTATGACAAACTTTGGCCTATGAAGTTGGCTAATCAAATAACGAAACAATAAAATAAGGTTGTTCAGAGAGAGTAAAACTACGTCATAAGTAAATAACAAAAATCAAGTTATATTTTTATATCCTTCCGTCATCACCTCTGGAAAAGAATGATCAATAGTTACGTACAAACCTTTAGTTAATAACAGCAATCTTTATTTTTTCTCGAATAACAAACGTCATTAAAACGGCCCATACACATCAAAGTAAATCGGCCTGTACAAATCAAAGATACGGTGTTGCTGAATATCTCAAATACTGTGATTAAAGCGTGTCATCGAAAGACGTGGTTATTTTTGGACAACATGGACTCACCATTTGTCGTGAGAACTGTTACAGAGAAGAGAAGTGCTGCTGGGAATGACCACTATCATTCTGGAGATTTCACCTCTATCCCGTTATATCCCTCGTTCCTCGCAGTGTTGACCACAGTTTATCCTAACTGTCCGAGTTTCCAGTTAGTGTAGAATTTTTACACTCGATGGGAGGGGGATGATTTTTGCAACCACTTATGTGGACTGTTTAATTTGCAAATTGGTAATCTCTGATTACGTGAACCTGAAAGCTGTAAACATGCAGTCACAGAGTAATCTTGTTGCCACGATACTTGCCTGGCATGGCCGAGCGCGTTAACACGTGCACTCGTAATCCGAGGGTCGCGGATTCGCGCCCGCGTCGCGCTAAACATGCTCGCCCTCCCAGCCGTGGGGGTGTATAATGTGACGGTCAATCCCACTATTCGTTGGTAAAAGAGTAGCCCAAGAGTTGGCGGTGGGTGGTGATGACTAGCTGCCTTCCCTCTAGTCTTACACTACAAAATTAGGGACGGCTAGCACAGATAGCCCTCGAGTAGCTTTGTGCGAATTTCCAAAAGAAACAAACAAGCCAAGATACTAGGATGTATACTTAGGCCTACTGACTGATACTTAACGAAGTTACAAACTATAACTTAGATCGAAAAACTTAGAGCATCCCTATATTAAAGATGTACGTTTCGGCTACTGAAAAAGCCTACATCTAGGCCTAATTATGTAATTCGATTGGTAAGAACACGAGAATCACAAGAACAAACACACAATTTGTAAGCCTATGATGCAATAAAACAATTCAACAGACCAAACTATAGGGGGGATAATTGTATGCACCAAACCCCACCTAAAATGAAGGGAGATGTATATCCTCCCCCCAGGATCTACGCCCCTGCTTGTACAGTATGTAAAGTTTTCCCTTGATTCTCCACAAATCTCGCATACAGTCTAATTGGTATCGACGAATTTGTGACCTCTCGGTCATCTTGTACTGGACCTCTAGCGCCTTGAATATCAAAGCACCATAAACAGTGTGCATCACGGCCAGACAATAAATTC
Source organism: Carcinoscorpius rotundicauda (assembly GCA_011833715.1). Taxonomy (NCBI): domain Eukaryota; kingdom Metazoa; phylum Arthropoda; class Merostomata; order Xiphosura; family Limulidae; genus Carcinoscorpius; species Carcinoscorpius rotundicauda. The sequence goes on from CM022403.1 coordinate 23,698,720, forward strand.
TAATGTCAAAGAACATGTGCGCCACACTCAGTAAGAGGTAATGTTTTCATTGTCTTCGTGTTCTAACATGTAGCTATACACGGCCGTGTATAAAGGTTTGGATAGAATCGTATGAGCGGAAAAATATCTGATATAAACAATGGTTATTTAAATAGTAAGTGAAAGAACGAGAAATTGTGATGTACGCGAAAGCTACTCAAGTAGCAAGTGAAAAAATCAGACACAACTAAATTCCGTTAGAACGTTATACATTGGCCAGTATTTTAAATTAACTGTAAAATCTTAGTAAAATCACAGTAGACGAATTCAACTGCAACACTTTAGTATTTGTAAGTAGTTGCTTGTAGTAATATCACAATAAATAAATCCAACTGTAAAACTACAGGTACTCCGACGAGACACCAAAAGACTTGAGGTTATGAATAGAGCCTGCAATAGTGTACAAATAAATAACTTTTCCCTGAAAAGAGTGAGCAATGTGTTGCTTGAAGTAAAACTTGTTTTTGGAAAACCCATTTTACATGTGATAGCCTCAAATGAAAAGATGGTACTAGCCTTTACGAAGTTGAACCTACCATATGATGTGAAACAAATGATAAGTTATTTAGGTGTAGAAATGTATTTACAAGAGGTCAGTGTTTGGTATGTGTGAGATTAAATTTGAAAACAACTAAAATATTCTAATCTTCTTGCTTTTTCTCTCACCCAATTTCTGAACACTTTATATTCACCAGAACTTTATAGCGCGTTCTAACGTGACTCACAAACCCTCAGAGAAATATCATAATTACCTGGAATGGTGTCTTTTTTGCACTACGGACTCGTATGTAGGTGTACATTACTTCATGTTAGGGGAACCGCTACTAAATCTTTACTTATCATTGGGGGGCTTAGCAAAAGTGAAATAATTATGGGTCAATTTTTCTTGTTATCGTATAATTAATTGCGATGTCAAACAACACCGAATGTATATATACAAGCCCGAGATCAATGTCGTTGTCGTTTGTTGTTGTTTTGAATTAAGCACAAAGCTACACAATGGGCTATCTGTGCTCTGCCCACCACGGATATCGAAACCCGGATTTTAGCGTGTAAGTCCGCAGACATACCGCTGAGCCACTGTGGGACGAGATCAATGTCATAAGATTTAATGTATGGTTTACAATACAGTTTTTTTGTTTTCTTCTTTTGTAAATATTTTCCAAAATATTATTAAAGCGAATTGTGTGCCATTTAATAACAATTTTAAATGTAAAATAAAAGACAAATAAAGAAGAGCAACACTGTAACTACCAAGGCCTAACTGTGACTTCCATCTTTAATTTCTAGTTATGTTTGTTTGTGTATTGAGGACACGATTTCTGGGTTCGAATAACTAATTAATTCTATGAACAAGAGTTAAAACGTAGAATTTGTAAGAACAAGCAAAAAATAATTTCAGTCTTTGTAAGTAAAGTACAAGGCTACGATAAAGTTTAAAATGCGTAATATAAGTACAGATATTCAGGATCTTTGTTTATGAATTTCGCGCGAAGCTACTCGAGCTTTCTGCGCTAACCGCCCCTAATTTAGCGGTGAAAGACTATAAGTAAGGTAGTTAGTCATCACCTCATCACTGCTAACTCCTGGGCTACTCTTTTACTGATGAATAATGGGACTGACGGTAACACTATAACGTCCCCATGTCTGAAAAGGCGAGCATGATTGCGAGTCGAGCGCTCTAACCACCTGGCCATGCTAGTAGACCTTATGGAGAACGAACATACTGGACACACATATGTATATATATATACAGGGTGATCCGTACGTCGCTACCCATCCATATATCTTATTGTATCCAGGGTGTCACCAGTATTCTTGCGATTATGTACTCTTCAAGTGTAAATGGGCTTACATCGGCCATATCTCTTTGAAAAAAAGAAACAACTTTATAATACATGTGTAATTGAATATAACATAATAACATATGGATGGGAAGGGACTTACAGGGTCCCCTGTATATATTACGAAGCCTGACTGGAGAAACAACTGATTAAATCAAATCGTAAGATGAGGAATTTTGAAACTTACTTTTAGTGTAAATTGTTTTGTTTTCCCCTCAGTGGCGTAAATGTGAAATATCTCCCCCCCCATAATAAGTAATTGGGCCCCTTACATTTATTTACGATTGTAGTTACAATTTGGTGTAAATAACGTTGTTAATTTAACATCCAGTGTTTATTTTTGAAAGATACGTATCAAATTTCGGGCCGTGCATGGTAGTACGAATGGGGAACCGTAATTATTATGCTTCCAGCATGATAATACGAACCGCTAATTCAGGCAGTCAGTGTACGGACACAGTCTGTTCTGTTTTTTCTCTAAACGTTTTTACTATATCAGAGGGCTTGGACTGGCCTGGCCAGGTGGTTAGGGCGCTTCACTCGCAATCTGAGGGTCATGGGTTCGAATTTCCGTCCCACCAAAATGCTCGCCCTTTCAGCCGTGAGGGCGTTATAATTTTACGATCAATCCCACTTTTTGTTGGTAAAAAAAGTAGCCTAAGAGTTGGTGGTGGGTGGTGATAACTAGCTGCCTTCTCTCTTGTCTTACATTGTTAAATTAGGGACGCCTAGCGCAGATAATCCTATATAGTTTCACGCGAAATTCATAACAAACAAACTATGCTAGAACAGTGCAATCCTTCTTTAATTCGAACAAATTAAATTGTACGTTTATTCCTTTGTCAGTCTTTCGTGCTCCCTTTTGATTCGCTCCCCCCCTGCAATTGAAGGGGCTATGGGGGGATACTTACACTATTGCTTTTCCTTCACTATGAGGTGTAAATAAACACGGAGAGCTAGGAAATCAGAAGAGATATCAGTGCAAATAATGAAAGCGTATTCCAATATCAAATTTGTAGATAATTTTGGCTGCGTTCCAGGTAGGCATGCAGAATGTTTCTCGCTTCTGAGAAGAAGTAATAATAATAAAGATTGAAGCAGAATGTCGGTTCAAACAGGGTAGTTTCGGTTGGTTAGGTTTTGTTATTTCCGTTACTAGACAACTAAAAACATGGCGACCACCAGAGCAATAACAGTCCGTTTCAGAGAGATTTGGAGCATAGATTTTGTACAAAGACATATCATCAAGGAAAGAGCGCGCTAAAGATTCCTAACATCTTTATGATATTTGAAATTTTGATTTCTCAGGAATAAAAAGGATCAGAAACCTTTAAACGTTTAAACTTGGATTTGTTTCTCTGGTATTCCAGTTACTGAAAACTGTCGATTTTCACGGATGTAGGCCAGCGTTACCAAGTGACTCAGCATAGATACAAAGAACACTGTTTGGAAGTCGGCCTAATGGCTGCGTTCATAATCGGCGTGCACAATGATTGTTGTGTACTCCTAGGAGGAAACAAAATGGTTTAAGTATACTGTCGGTTCACAAAGGGTAGATATTAGTATATAAATCTGATGAAAGTTTAATATGATCTTTTCGTTGTACAAAGTGATTTTATTTCCGTAGTAAAAGCATAAACGACATAGATCTACTGACGGGTAGGCTGAATGTGTATCGTGTTAAATTCGACAGATTAAGACGTAAAGTTCATCTCAAAAGCTACATTAAAACGCACATGCGCTCACTTTGCTCTAAATATATAACTAAAATATTAATTATGTGACACATCATGGCAGTATAATTTCATTATTTTCAATTTTTAGAATATGTTAATTTAACACACCTGATGTCAATATGTTAATGTATATATGTTAATTTAATATACCTGATGTCAATATGTTTTTTTTACGTTTTAATTAAAATTTAAAAGAAAGATGCCGAAAACAACAATGTAAAATTTATTAACTGTGGCTAAAACTTAGATAAATATATATATGTATTGCAGGAAGTTACATGAAGGCTATATGCGCTAACCATCCCTAATTTAGAAGTGTAAGACTAGAGGGAAGGCAGCTAGTCGTCACAATCTACCACCAACTCCTTTAGCAACGAATAGTTGCGTTGACTATCACATTGTAATTGGTCCATGGTTGTAAGAGCGAACATGTTTCGTGGAACGGGTATTCTGTTTCTTACATTGTGAAAATATTCAAGTTTAAAGAAAACTTAAAGAATGTATCAATAAACTATAATCTCACGGTTAAAGTACAAATCGCTCCATTTATCACAGCATGACGAATGTAGTATTTGTACACGCGTCATCATTTTATCATTTTTTAGATCACACCTCTCTTTTTACGACGTCATCAGTTACGTTCTGTGATTTCCAGTCCAAGTGGCGAAGATTTTTTTTCAAAATAATTTTCAAATTATATCCATAAGTTTTTGTAATTAAAATATTTATAAGGAGATTTATTTATTCAGTCGTAATCACCGAGAGTATTTATATAAATCGATTAGAAAGAAATAACTAATTATATTTTGAAAGGAACAATCAAGATAAAGTGCTGAAAGGCGACGCGTTCTCTCTGTAGCTCCCTTACAGTCGTAATAAGGGAACATCGCTGATAGTTTAGCAACCGGTCAAGTTAATGGTAGTAAAGAAGCACTAACCATGAACGCTGTCGTAGTAGACGCAGGTCTTGAGGATGTGTATGAACACGCTGCTAACATTGGAAAAGATTTCGAAAAATTACTGGAGAAACATGGGACTGTTTTAGTCACGAATCTGATGGCCAAGGTGGTAAGAGTATTGGAAATCTTTGAAGCATGTATAGTAAGTAACCACCAACTTTGTTCTCAGAATTCTGATTTACGCGCAACGGTGGAGTTGCTTTTGACCGAAAAGGAAGAAAAACTAGAATATCAAAAAAGGTTTGAAGAGGTAAATAATGTTTTAATGATCGTTAAGTTAATTAACCCAATCAAGGATTCACTATTAACGTTAAAATAAAATTTTTAATATTATAGTTTACTCATAAAGTAAGAAGATACAATTTTGATAATTTGGGAAAATAACGACATGATAGAGATTTTTTTTATATTAAAAGTGACTGTTTTAAATCAGTTCTTAGATAACAATATCAGTTACAGAATTTATTTTTAATTTTATAATTGTATTTCAATTATTCATTAATATAACGATCTCAGTCAGAGACTTTGTTCCTAAATTTACATATGATTATTTATTCATTCATTAAGCGAGCAGTATCAGTAAAAAAAAAAATACTCTTTAAATTAAAAATGGCAATTTTAGTCTTGTGTTTAAATGAAAATATTAATCAGAGTCATCAAAAAGAAAACCTTTTGATCATTCATCAAAACAACAATATGAACCAAAGACTTCATTCGTAAATGTGACTGTTTCAATCGTTCACTAAATTAATAATGTAAATCAGACATTTTAAGTCTTTGTTTGTTTGTTTGTTTTGGAATTTCGCACAAAGCTACTCGAGGGCTATCTGTGCTAGCCGTCCCTAATTTAGCAGTGTAAGACTAGAGGGAAGGCAACTAGTCATCACCACCCACCGCCAACTCTTGGGCTACTCTTTTACCAACGAATAGTGGGATTGACCGTCACATTATACACCTCCACGGCTGGGAGGGCGAGCATGTTTAGCGCGACGCGGGCGCGAACCCGCGACCCTCGGATTACGAGTGCACGCCTTAACGCTTTAAGTCATTAAGCTAGACATGACTGTTTTATCATTGGTTAAAATTAAATATTTCAAAAAATATTATTCTCTGTTTAATTGTTAGTTTTAAATGTGCTAGTTTTAACTATTCACGAACCTAATGACCTCTTTCAGATAGTAGTGTTCTCTGTTTAATTGTTAGTTTTAAGTGTGCTAGTTTTAACTATTCGCTAACTAACAACCTCTCTCAGATAGTAGTGTTCTCCCTTGAATTGTTATAATTAGAGATGGATGTTTTAGTCACCTGTATTAATGCAGTAAATTCAATCATTTATTGGTTTTCGTCTCCAGAATTCAGTATCTCATTTAACCAAGTAACAAATAAATTTATTTCATTCAGCGTTTCTAGAGAGAATTGTTTGAGGAATTTATTTTATTTAATGTTTTTTTTTTACTGTTTTGCACATATATATACATAACCAGACAAAACTAAAGTATTCAACTTTCCTGGTCATGCTTAGTTTCTCATAAAGAGAGAAACAAACTGTACCTAATTATCAAACTGACATTTTTTCACCTAAATGTAAGCTTAAAAAGGAATCAGATTTATGTCAGCGCTAAAGGTGTGAAATCATGTTATGATAATTCTAAAATTCAATATATTTGTTACTGTGTATATTATAATGCTTTTCTTTTTTATCATTCATTTCTATGAAATGTCGATTTATACAGAATTAATGGAGTTAAGTAAGATCTGTATATTATGTCTGGTGGTTATCCAAAACGTCACTAACAGTTTTTTAATGAGGTTTATCATGGTTTTAAGATAATTGGATGACAGAGCATAAATACGAACACGCTCTTAGTTTGAGTAGTCATTTACGTCACATTGGTCAGAACTTTAACTCTGTTTCCCTCGGCAACAAATGAATTAATTTACCAGTACTGTGTTATGTTAATGGATCGTGTATAAATACTTATTTGTCTAAATAGTTAAAAGTTTGGGACCCCTTTTAATATGCGGAGTGACACTGTAACACCCTTGAAACAGTTTAAGTTACAACAACATACTTTTTACACTTGTTAAATAATTCAGTACTTACTGTATCACATTTTAAAACCACAGAGAAACATTTTTAAAGCATTATATAGTTGAAAAATAACAAATAAAATAAAAATGTGTCTTTGCTTTGCTGTTTCTTCGTTTGGTTTTTCGTGGCTGAGTAGATTTTTAAATCTGAATTCCTGTGGCTGCAAAATGACAGGTTAGGTTAAAAAACTATTAAAGAGGGCAGGAAAAACTATACCTAGTGGGCTGCCTTTGTCGGGTAAGCCTCCAAGTTACATTTAAAAAAGTTGTGTACCATTAGAGTCCAACTCATAATAACGCATAGAAAAATGTTATTTACTACTTTTAACTGATTTTGACTGGGACAAAAAATGGTTAAAAACTGGTACGATCTCGATTATAGTGGGACTAAAGTTACAAATAAGTAAATCCTTTTTATGATTGATTACGTTTAAGTCACATGGAATTCTATAAGTATTAAAGTTCAAGGAAGGAATCCTAAGGTGAAAGAAATTAAGTGCAAAGCCAGCGGCTTGTTTTGTAATATTATTTCTTAAATTATGATAAAGATAACATATCCAGTACAGATAACACCTGCATGGTACAATAAAGATACTATTGTTTTAAGGTATATGAAAGGACTAGGTGATTTGATAGATTCAAGGCCTTATAATTGAAAAAAAATTGTGCTTACATAACTACTTGGTTCAATACTCAAAAGTCGCTCAAGGCTTATCAGTTTTACTAAATATAACTTAGAATGTATTCGTGTTCTTCACATATTAATCGTATAACCTTCAAAATACCAATATGATTTTTGCACCGTCAACTTCCGTTATAACCCGTATAGTCTATTATTTTGAGAAATTTTATGTTTATTTGTTATAAACCTAAATTTAGAAAACTAATCAAAATAAAATGAGGAAAAACCTAATTTTTCACGTAAAACACATTGAGGGCTCCGGCAATAATAAATAAAACTAACTACAATATTTTTCGTATATTTTTTTGTTTGCGTGCCGTATGCTGTTAGGTATTTTGTAATCAACTAAGTTTTAATTTCAGGAGCTGTTCGTACAGAAAACAAATATTACTTGAGAAACATGGACAGGTAATTCTGGTATTAAGTATAACTGATACTTTAATCACAAAGGATAAATAATTGTTACTTCTACTTAACTACCATTAGGTGTACGTTTGTTTTATATAATAAACTACAAGTGTTTATGCGGTAATTACTAGGCCTGACGTAAAATACAAAGAAACTATATATATGTTATAGCGTCTTCCACCGTTCATTGGTTTCTTTTGAATTATATGGTGTAAATAATGTGAAATGCATCCCACAGAGAGATAACAAATTAATTTATTTCTTCAATAAAGCTTATTACAGCATCACACAGTCTAATTTTAAAAAATAACATTCAAATATGAGATCGAAGACTAATAATAGGTCTCACTTTAAGTACAATGTTTCAATAAAAACTGCGATACGTACGCCGAACTTAATTCGCTTTGAGAGATAAACATGTTACTTATCGAATAACAAGACTGAATATCAGAATAAACGTGCTAATTTTCGCTACTGTCATGAAATGAAAGATTATCTAGTTTAGATATTATTTATTTTGTGATTGAATGCCACGTCTGACTTAATTGGCTTTGAGAGATAAACACGTTACTCACCGAACAGCTTTATATCAGAATAGACGTGCTAATTTTCACTACTATCATAAAATGAAAGATTAGTTTAAATATTATTTATTTTGTGAATGAATGCTTTTTGATTGTTCAGTTGTTTAGTTTTCTATTTTTATTATAAGAGAGTTAAAAGAAGATTAGTATTATAATTTGTGTTGATAATAGCACAGATAGCCCTCGAGTAGCTTTGTGTGAAATTCCAAAAACAAACAGTGTTGATAAGTCATTGATGTCGAGAATATAGTGAGCACAGAATGTGCTAATAAATATTAAATAGTGTGAGATGAATGAGAAAACAGCAGACAGGAGGTAAGGTTAGGAGAAAGGAATTCAGCCATAGTGAAGGGAAAGGCCTAACGGTTAATGTAGGTTATAACTATTAATATATTAGAAGAGAACCAACAGTAGAAGAAACAAAATATAAGAAGGATAGTTTATTTCATTAAAGAGAGTTATAAAGTTGGTGTTTTTGCTTCTTCGTTTAAATTTGCAGGCTAATATTCTAGGGGTAGTCGCATGTTATTCAAATTCAGGATTAGCTGGCTGCATTTACTCCTAATTAGTTCTAGGCTAAATTTATTGGGTGTTAACAAGTAGCATAAAGGAAAATTTCCACCAGTGGGTTGATTAAATGTTAAAAATTAAAATAACTCATGAGCTGATCTAATGTAATAAAACTTCTTTCACTGCGTGGTTGTATGAGTAAACCAACATCAAGATAGCCACTATGTTAAAATGTCAAGTAAAATAATCCAGAAATTTCTAAAATTAAAAATTATTTATCAGGATCTGTTTTGAATTTCGCACAAAGCTACACGAGGGCTATCTGTGCTAGCCATCCAGTGTAAGACTAGAGGGAAGGCAGCTAGTCATCACCGTCCACCCCCAACTCTCGGGCTAATCTTTTACCAACGAATAGTGGGAGTGATTGTAATGTTATAATGCCCCTCACGGCTAAAAAGAGAGGAGCCTGTTTAGTGTGATGGGATTCGAACCCGAGACTTTCGGATTACGAGTCGAGTACCTTAACCACCTGGCCATGCCGACTCGTTTATCGGGATATATGAAAAAATAAGAACTCCAGGTGTGAGAAATGAATGTACAATATTGAAATACTTGTAACGTAATAACTCGGTGTAATAGTGGCGAACAGCATATGCAGTTCAAGGTTGACGAACGTGCTGTATGTATTCATCCTGTACGACATATTCAGCAAGAAACTCCAATGTGCTGTTGTAAGTAATATCTAGTATTACGTGATATGTTATTTTAGGCTTGAGTATTTATTTTGTTATTAGTTTTACGAAATACTAATTGTACAATAATTTCGATTTGAGTTTATTTGCTAATTAAATATATGTTATTACAATTTACAGTACGTAAGATTCGTTTCTAAAAACTAATATTACTTACTGTAAAAACTGCAACTTGTAATAAAATTTTGTACAATGAATTTCTTTGACTTACAGGACTTGGAACAAATAGAAGAAAGCTGGAGGACCGAAACCAGGGGTCTAAATGAACTAGTCGCAAGATTACAAGAAGAAAACACCAGGTTGAATACTACCATAAGAGAAAAAGAAAACGAAAATTTGGAGAGATATGGTGTGTATTTTTCAAATTACTAAGTTCCTCCACACCAGTAAAACTTTCGATCAAAATATCTGGCAAGTCTTTCTTTTTTAGTGCTTATTTTTCAATAATTTATGGATGATATTTTTAAACCCTGTGATAAAATTGTTTGTTGATGTTCAATCTGAAAACCTCTTTATCGATAATAATGCTAAATATTTACCAAGTCGACCACTTCTTACAAATTACCGTATTATTTCAATTATTATTCATTTCTTCTTGGCGACGCTTACACCCTAAAAACTCCGTTTGTTTTCAAAACTTGAAAAACAACCGTCATTCTAGAAACGTATTTTCAGGGTGTTTTAAGGTGAAATGTCATTTACTTTATACCTTGTTTAAATTCTAAACCTGTCGAGAAATAGATTACTTATACAATAATAATTTTGGCCAGTGATATGCCGGAAATAAGGTTGTCGTGGTAAAATGTAACTGAATAGAATTAATGAGCAGTTACCTAAAGTACTCACTAAGGCAAATTAATTATAAAAGTTTATTACCACGTGATTCTAGAACTCGTGTTTAAAAAAAGGAAATTACTCATTCTAAAGCTGACAAATTTCGGACTAGGAAGAGAAAAAATTTAGAGTAAATTTCGCACGAAGCCACACGGGAGCTATCTGCGTTAGCTGTCTCTAATTGAGTAAGACAAAAGGGAAGGAGCTAATCATCACCATCCACTCCAACGAGTAAATTGTCACATTATGACGCCACCACGGCTGAAAGGGCAAGTTTCATTATTTTTATAATGGGAATTTGAATCCGCGACCTTTAAGTTTCGAGTCAAGCGCTCTAACCACCTGGCCATGACGGGACCCATTATGTGTGTATAGTAGAAATGGAGTATCGTAACCCGATTCCTAGCAGTGTAAGGACACAGACATAGCGCTATGCCACTGGGGGATAACATAAAGGTTAGAGTTTCTCATTCCACAAAACAGTGCATCTTTAGTTATTTGTTCTTTGATATAAGAATGTATTATATCAATAGAATATAAAGTACACGTTCTCGTACGATGTTTATTGTCCGGCATAACCACGTGGTTAAGACACTTCACTTGTAATCCGAGGGTCACACCAAACATGCTCGCCCTTTCAGCTGTGAGGGGCGTTATAATGTTACGATCAGTCTCACTATTCGTTGGTAAAAGAGTAGCCCAAGAGTTGGCGATGGATACTAATGACTAACTGCTTTACTTCTAATCTTACACTGCTAAATTAGGGACGGCTAACGCAGACAGCCCTCCTGTAGCTTTGCGCGAAATTCAGAAAACAAACAAAACCGATATTTATGTAATATCTTAATCCAGTTTTTCTATTATTTTAAAGAATTCACTAAATTTTGTCTCCCGGTAATTCAGCAGTGTGTTTACGGGCCCACGACGCTAAAATTCAAGGGTCGATTCCTCCGCAGTGAAAATATTAGATAACCTGAAGTGGATTTGCTCAAAAACAAAAACACAAACTTTTTACAATGTTTGTTAAATATTTTAAGAACTCTTTGTTTACGATGCCTTTTATAGATTTCACTAAACTTTTACGGTGTTTATTAAAAGATTCAACCAAGCAAGATCTAATCACACTGGAAAGGCTTCAAGAACTTGTAGAAAAACAAACGAGTCAGCTAAAGGAGAAAGACAGTGAAATATTACAGAAAAACAAGGAGATAAAAGGCGTAGGTTTTAACAAACCTTATTTCTTTCAATATCATGTTGTAATTGCGACTCGTTAGAACAAGTATAAAATTCTTAACATAATAAAGTGTACTCGATAGCTTTAAATGTTTTTAAAAGTTCATAACAACAGACAAACAAACTTTTCTACAGTTGCAGGATCAACTTATAAAACTGACCCTTCAAAACAGCGACCTCAAACGATCACAGAAGCACTTAGAATCCAAAATCCAATCGCTCGTTGAAGACAGGACAGAAATGAAACTCCAGACAAACCCTTCAACAATTACATAATCATTTCAGTATTGCATTTGAAGAAAGTCCTGAATCTCCAATGTCTGAAAGAAGTGATGACCCTGGGGTAAAACTAATCTTAATTCTTCGGATTAATGTGCATCCCAAACATAGAGGGTGGATTATTTATTGATTTTCTTAACTTTAGGACAAAGTTAAGAAAATATTTTTAAAAAAATCAAAATTCATACCTATGGGCTTTTATTTAGATATTGCATATAGTTTAATAACTTTAATGTGAACACAGATGTACAAATCAACTGCATTCCAATACGTTTTCGGATCTCAATATTTTAATGTCACCTTTACTTACAGAGCAGTAGAGGTTTGTCAGAACCAAAATTAGTGGTTAACCTGGAGAACTTCGATAACAGAAAATTTACACTGGAAGAACTGAGAAACATTGTGGTCGAAAGAGATGAACTCAGGGTCAAAGTGCAGGAACTAAAAGAAGAGCTAACCCTCTTTGTACCAAATTCTGTACCTCAGTAAGTAAAGCTGACTGACTATTCGCAGAGTTGACCACTAACAGTGATACTGTTGCAGTGTAATTCCTACACTTATGACCTTTGACACTGTTAACTACTAGCAGCGATACTGTTATAGTGCAATTTCTACACTAATGTCCTTTGTCAAAGTTGACCAGTAAGTAATTTTGCTGTAGTATTAATCCTAACATTACCGACCTTTCACAGAGTTGACCGCTATCAGTGAACTCTGTAACCTACTGCACTTAACGTTTGTATGCACTTTTTAATATACCTATAACTTATTATTTAATGTGAATGTTTGGCCCTTCTTTAGCGAGTCTATTGTTTACTATCTTAACATATTATAAAGAGAGTGAATACATTGATTTAATAACGACGTTGCAGGTTCATTACACAAGTGAAAATTGGGATTTCAATTTGACTCGAACCTCATTTATTCGTGGGCATTATCGATCATATTCTAGTCCGTCGGGTTCAAATGTAGTCGTCACTAATTTTGAGCTCTACTATAAAGGCCTTGTACGACTCTTTGAACCGAAACAAAGGGGATATATGACTATCACTTTTAAAACATGACCACAGCTAAAGAAGCGAAGTGTGTTGAATAGTATTACGACTTAGATCTTCATTCGCACGTACCGTAGCCCGATACATTAACCGTTAGTCTGTGTGCGGTCTTGTTAGATAACTAACTTTACAGTAAAAATATAGAACAATAAGTAATGATATAATATTGATGCAATTTTTGATATAATATATAACAGTCAGTGTTTTAGAAGTAACAATTATAAAATAAAATTCCAGGTCAGAAACTGGAACTCACCTGTCTCTTGAAATCCGAAATAAACCAGAAAATAATTTTAAAGTTGGAGACCCTCCACCTTTTCAGGACAGTTCCTGGAGTGAACGAATAACTAAACGTTTTTCAGAAAGAAAACCTCGAGCTGTTAGCAAACTGTAAGTTTTTGTTTTTGTTATTAGGCGCAAAGCTATACAATGAGCTATCTGTGCTGGGCCTACCACGGATATCGAAAATAGGTCTTTGGATTCAGCATTATAAACCTTCAAACTTATTGCAAAACCACTAGGAAGGTGGACTCTTTTTTAATTTTTCTTTGAGTCAATGTCAAAATATTTACTTCTATCATAGTGATAAATGTATTATGTTATTACACAGTATTTAACGACATATTAAAGCAAAAAAGTTTAAAATACAAAAATAACCTCCTTACTATGATTACTACTATACATGAGGGATAATTGTTTTGTTCTTAATAAGGACAAAACTACCCGAAAAGCTATATATGTACTTTTTTTTTTTTTAGTTTCGTGCAAAGCTATACAAGGGCTATCTGCGCTAGCCGTTCCTAATTTAGCAGTATAAGACCAAACCAAAAGGAAGGTAGCTAGTCATAACCAACAACCGCCAACTTTTGGATTACTCTTTTACCAACGAATAGTGGGATTGACCGAACCTTATAACACCCCACGGCTGAAAGGGCGAGTATGTTTGGTTTGACGGGGATTCTAACCCGCGACCCTCAGATTACGAGTTGAACGACTCAACCCACCTAGCCGCATGTGATTTGACCATCATGCCTATAAAAATTATGTTTTTAGCAGTGCAAGCCCGTAGATATACCACCCTACCACTAGGGGGCCACACAGGTATCTTTACAATATTACACGAACTTTTCGATTCATATCGTGACTCTGGTTAATATAAAAACAACTCTGAATAACCTTAAATTTGTTTAAACCATGTATTTGTGTTTTTTTATTATTAGGTGGGTAAAAATTATTTATTTTACTAAAGTTATATTTGATAACATTAATATCTTAGAAGCTATTAAATGAAAATATATTAACAGACAAAAATGGATTACAGTTGGGTATTTTTTACCGGAAAGTCTTGGTGTTATAAATATCAGTTACTTGATAAAATAGTACGGAATAATATTTTAATAATTAGATAAGTATGGTTTATTTTAAAAAGTTCATAATTTATGGTTTTGTGAAACACTTGGTAAGATTAACAATATAATTTGCTTTTTCTGTTTTGTTAAAAAGTTCATATGTTTTGTTGTTTTTTCAGTTGCAGATGGAACTGGATGCACTGGGACACTCCAACAGACTATTTACTGCTAATGCCTTCTTCCATTGTTCTCCCTTCTACTGGAGTAGTCTAAAAATGATCATATAAAAATGTAAATCTTATGTTAAACTTTGTAAAACCTGCCGTACAACTCACGCCAATGCTTGTTTCAATATCTTACAGGTAATCACAAAGTTATTTTGAATCAAAAAACTGTCAGCTGTGGGTTCTAACCTCTTACAGTCAGTTTTATAACACTCCTACGAAAAAAATATTTACATCCACTAAAGTGATACCCTTAGTGGATGTTTCAAAATTTTTTTTAAAATATTATTTCACAAATGTCTGAAAAGTCAAAATATTATTGCTCCTTAAAATATAAAGGGATAGGGTCAGTTAATGGCAATTTCATCTAAATACAAAATTATTTGTAATTATTAATAACCTTTCAAGTTGCTCTGGGGCCTATTAGGCTCCAATTTTCGTAGGAGTGTTAACAGGCTAATGATGTACAGGCTTCGTATTTAATTGGACAAAACAATGAAGCTCCTCTTCCCCAAAATATAACAACAAAAAAGGTCGCCCTCATAATGTAGAAACACAAACGCTCCCTAGTGACTATAATTAACAGTCGAGAAAAGATGGAATATTAACGTGTTTTACATTTATGTATTACAGTAGCCTAATTAAACGTGACTTCGTTTCTCATCTCATGCGAGGTAAATTGATTGTAGTGCTATTTACTGGTAACTTTTCCCACAAGGTGTCATTTCAACACAGTTTAAAAACAGAATCAATGTTTATTTCTTGTAATATTAATAGAGAAGTTTAGTCGTGAGAAATGATCATTTATAGAGACACCACTCCATACTAATAATTCACTAATTGATGTATTGTATGATGTTTCAGAAAGAAATTTGAATCGTCAGCCACTCCTTATTATGGAATAAATACGTCATAATGTTTTATGATTAAGAAACATAATTCAACCATTCGATTGACAAGATTAAGTCTAAATTGGAACATGTACATAGTGTTATCTATATTATATACACATAAACACTCAGGGTCATTAATAAAATGTTTTTTTTAACCATCTAAGATACTTTTTCTTCGTTTGTTTATACAGTTTATTTTTAACTGGTATCGTTTTCCTTTTACTATGAACGTTTTTTTGTTAAGAGTAAAGCTATACAATGTACCATCTGTGGATACACACTACGGGTATCGAAACTCGGTTTGGGGCGTTAAAGACACGATGAAAGTTGTTCTTTTACGACTGTTTGCTGCTCAAAAAACTAGCTTCAGCGAGAATGGGAAAATAACACCGTTTCCGTTGACGTAATCACCAATCTTCTGAAACCTTTTATTTAAATTTATTATGAGATTTCTACATCATATAATGTTAGGCTCAATAAATATTTCCACATATTAATTCTATTTCCTAGAAATTTTAATAAAAAACATTCAACGAGTACAACTTTCAAACTGATATTTAAAACACTTTTCGACTTCCATAGATACATGGACTATATTCTTTGACGGATACAGAAATTTAGGGGTGGGGATTGTTCAATTTTGGAACTAGAATATAAGGGTAGTGTAGAATTAATGTTCACATATTAAAAACTGGTTTAACCAATTAGCGGGAATGTTGTAAGTATCATCATAAAATGATGATTGCCGCAGTTTAATGGTTAAATCATTTGAAAGCAGTGAACTGAGATTGTACATCAGTAAATGTACCTTGGAAGATTAATCTGTAATAGATGATTGAAAGCGGAACAGGTTACAAAGATTCCATCTACCACAACATAAATATTTCCAATCAAGAATAATACAACATACAAACGGCTTTCCTATATTACAAATTTGTTGCAGGTTATATTTGCTAATTTTCTCAAACTATTTTACTTTCTTTAATGACTTGAATTTTTGAGAAAAATGTTCATTTATAACTGACCTTAAATGTCCACCTCTTACGTCAGGTGTGGCTTTATTTGACATTGTGTAAATCCTTATCATACATGTTGAATTACCATTTAATTCTTTCATTTTAAGTATTTCAATTTCCCTTTTATATTCTTCTTAGACTTTTGGTTTGGAATGCTTTATCAAGATAGTAAAGTAAAAAATTGGTGTCTTAGAGAAGCCTTGTTAAGATACGATTTATTTTAGCACAAACGAACACAGTGGACTATTCAGGATCTGTTCGGCACAAACTTGTTTTGACAGTTGTTAAGAGCAAAGTAATACAATGTGCTATTTGAGCTCTGTTCACCACAGATAACAGAACTCCGGATTCCAGCGTTATTAGTTCATAAAAACTTTAGCTGACATATATATGAGTGGAGGGAGATTTACAGATCCTTCATTTTACTTTAGTATGAAGAAAACAGACAAAATTAACTTACTTTACTGCTGCAGTTTTTGTAGATCCATGTAAGTGTAACAGTGGTGGTGTTTGTAGATTTTATGGGTATTGTTATCACTACATAGCCCCTTCTTTGTAAATGGGGTTTCAACAAAAGTGGCAAAGGGAGATGCATGCATATGTTCTGCAGTTTTTATGGGCATTTATTACAATTACATATAAAGGAAGCGACTTTTCATGTCCTAAGATGGCCTTTCATCAATCATGAATTTACACAACTTCTGTCCAGGGGTCAGGTACTCTAGTTAGTTATAAAAATGTTTTTCTTGTTATTCTATGATTTACTCTCTTAATATAATAAAGTTATCAAGGAATGAAAACAGTAGTTTTATTCAAACTTGTTTTAATAATAATTCCATAACTTACCTATTCAATAACAGTAATGTAGAATTATTAATAAGTCAGTAAGTAATTTGATTGTTGAAATTCCATTGAATTAGTAGGGTATTACCTTTTTAAACTTTAAATCAAAATCTGGTAATCAAAATTATTTGATATTAATACAAGTTTTGACAAAAAATCAAAAATAAATTCCTCATTAATAATGAAAGGCTATGTTTAATTTAATCTATACCCTTAAATCAAACTTTTGAGACCTCATCTGACAAATTCACCCATTTTTGTTGTTAAGAACATGAAGAATTATCTGCTATGTCCTTCCTTGGTATTGCAACCTGATTTCTGACAGTTTCTCACCTAAACTTTCACAATGAATACAGAATTAACGTGATAAATAAATACAAACCAAGAACATTTCAAGATAATTTTTATTGCAGAAAATGAATCTAAATCATATAAAAACTTAAATGTGGCTACTCTTTCTTTTTTCTTTCCTTTTTCTTTTTTTTTTCTTTTCTGTCTTAGGAAAGATCATTTGACCTGAAAGAATTAACTGGCCTTCAGAGTCACATGACAACTCAGGAGTTTGTATAGCATCCTCTTTTCCCTTTCTATGGGTTTTCTTTTTCTTTAAACTTGGTGAGAGGAACCTGTTGCTTTTTTCACTCTCATTGGTTGCACCTACTGATGACTGTAAAGACTCCAGAGGGAGTTCTTTATTTTGTCTCTCTCTTATAACAGATGTATTGACATTATCTGTTGCCATCTGATCTCCAGTTTCATTTTGAGATTTCTCTAACAATGAATTATTTTCTTTAACTTCTGGGTTCTCTTTTGATCTTTTAGAAGGAGAACCAACGTCTGTGTTGCCATTCATTTTAATATCAGATTTCCGTTTTAACGTCTCTCTTTCTCGTCTTTCAGGTTCTTTGTTGGAGGTCTGCTTAGGCTGTATGCTTGGTTTACTGCCAGAAAACAGTGCTTAGCTCATTAAAATAGAAGAAACTAAATGCACTTCTTTCACATATCAGTGTCAAATACATTTTAACATCATAAAACTTAATCACAGCTATTACTGAAAACAAAATTAAGGTATCTCATTACTGAATGTCTGTATAAACAAGAAATTAAAATTCACAATGATTGTTTATAACTTGGCAATCTCATTGCAAAATTTAACAACAACTGGAAGGACATAACCCTCAAACACTTAAGTTTTCACAAAATTACATAAAACAATGAATGTCTTACAGGATAAAATAACCTAGTTAACACACCAGTCTATAAAATTAGTTTAATTAAATATTTCCAAAGACAGTATGTATAACAATCTGAAATATTTTGGGGTTTCCATATAAAAAACAGTACAATTCTTCAGATATTTGCAACAATGTCATAGCTTGTATACTAGTTGGATACATAAGTACTTATTGATGTATTGAAAACAAGAATAATAAATGTCATATGAGGACAAGTTGCACTGTTAATAGGTTGTTACAAAGTAATAAATAACACCCTAGCACGAAATGTACATAAAACATTACAACTCTACTTGTTCTAATAGTTACAAATATTAAAAATTACCTTTTCATTGAAGAGTTGGTAACTTTTATGTTATCACATCAAGGTACAAGAAAAGATTCAAAATGGATAGAAAAAATCTAAAATGTCATTCTTTACATCAGATTCACCTTGAAGTAGGTAATGAAGATGATTCCAGAACAGAGGTTACCGAATCTGGCTAAATGTGATAAAGTACACATGTCAGAACACAGAATCTTAGCTTACCCTCCAAGTTTGGCTACCAGCTTCCTCCACGTGTGGTGACCTCGTCTATTTAGGCGTTTCCGTTCTTTACTACTGATACCAGTGAGGATGGACAAAAGGTTTGGATGGTCTTGAAGAGGATACTGTTATGGAATAGATATATTTTAAATGTAAGAATGAAACAACTGATTTAAACTAGAAAGATGTACACTGATACAAATCTTACCTCACCACATTTTTCCTCAACCATATTTCCAACTACAAGAAGGAGATCCAAAAGTTCTGTTGTAAAGAGTGGTTTGATTTCTGTCCCATCCTTGATCTCTTCGAGAACCTTGAACATTGTGAGCATTAAAGTAATAAATTTCTAAAACTTAATTCTGAAAGTTCTATTACAAACTTACTGTAACACTAACATATTACATGCATGTATAATATCTTTTCTATAAACAGCTTTTTCAGTTCATTAAATTAAAATAATTTAAATACAGCTTTCAATATTAATTTTCTATACAGTTCATCTGTATGATTTTCGTGTTTAATAAATACATTGAGAATGAAAATAGATTTATTCTATTTAAAAATGTACTACTTCTTCCCTTCACCTAGAAATAAAATTTGTACCCCCTTACCTGTAATCAGTGACTTTAGATGAAGTTAGATTTATATTTTATCTACAAATACTATTTACAAAACAAGAACTATTTTATTATAAAAACACTCACCTTGACAACACAAGAAACAAGTTCTTTACCAATTTTTAAAAGTTTGCTCTGTTTAACCGATGTTCCCTAAAATCACACAAAAGGAAAAACAAATTTAAGTAAATGTTCTTAAATGACGAATATTATTTCAAACATGAAATGGAAATCAATTTACAGCATTTAAGTTCCATTTACAAGTAACTTAAGCCTTCTTTTTTACATTATTCAGTTGATAACACTTAAAATTATAAATAACCACAAAAGTCGTAATCGTGGCATTTACATCAGTTTTATTGTGGTTTTATCCAACATTTAAATTATATCAACATGTGACTTTTAACATATACTGTGTGTGTATATGTATGTATGTATGTACATTAACTACCAATTAGTTGTCTGGTAAAATGTAACATAGATGGTCATTATAACTCCAATGTGTTATCTAAATTATGGTGAAGCTCAATTTATTTTTTCCATAAACTTTAAACAAAATGAAATAATAAAAGCTTTAGGTTACAGTTTACAATATTAAAATATTGCAGTAGCAGTCAAGTCCTTTTGTCGTCATTTGTATGAATTAAATAAACCAAAGCAGCAATACAAAGATATACATTAAATATTATCTAATTCTAATGATCAAAGAGAAGAACACCTGAAAAGAAGACATCTTAAAGCCATAAAGTAGGAAAAATATATGCAATCAAATTAAGATCACAGAAAAATAAAATGAGCTTGTAAAATATTAATTCATATAGTTGAGTGGGGGAAGGCATGACCTCAATCTAAAACTTTACTAAAATAACTGCAGAACACTGATGAAGACACAATTAAGGATGAGCTAAATAAAGTTCCAAGTATCACATAACATTTAATTAAATGTATTGTATAGGGTTATAAATATCACGGCAACTAACTGAGGGTTAATAGAAAGAAGGCAGTCGTATAAAAACCCCTCAAATGGAAATTATTAATAAACAGTCACATCAATTAATATTTAAGTTCACTATTCTTTAATTAAAAGATGAACATTACTTGGAATTTTACTGAGTAAGTCATTCAGTGAAGATGACTGTAACTATGTTAACCGTGGAACTGTTAATTGCTCACCTTGGAATGTCGTAAACCAGTGGTAAGAATTCCTAATATTTGTGCCCTTCTGAAAATTCTAACATCAGGGCTAAATCCATAAGTCTGCATAATAGGAACAAAATCCCAAATAACCTCCTGAAAAAAAAAGAAATATGCTATTTTATTTAATATATACCAGTACTGTATCAAATTTTGAAGTCTATAAATCTTTCAAAACAAACTACAGGACTTCCTACTAGCTTTCAAATAGAAATAAGCTGTCATATTCTAACTCTTCAACGATTCTATGCCTTTTTTCTATGTAATATGGTTTAAACTATCTAAGGGCTTTTGCTTGAAATTCTGTAAATAAATATAAAGCATTTACCGTAGACTTGAGTTTTATCTATATTTAACTCTTTTTTTTTCCATTAAATTGTCACAGTGGTCAATCTAAACAATGAACCACGAGCACAAAAAATATTAAACTCTATAACTCATATAGAGTTCTTACAGAACTTCCAGTTTTATGAAACAGGTACTTAGATTGAATAATTACCTGTTTTTCACCAAATATAATTCATACAGCACCTTAGATAGTGGCTCACACTTCATGTAACATTATCACAGATGAAGAGAATAATAAACATTATTCCATACACAAAAGGTATTTTTTGTGTAGTGTAATCTAAAGGACACTAACTTGCTATAACCAGCATTAGTACTGTTTCATGGATACTAATCTATTACTGTTTATTTGGATATAATATTTTGTACTGTTTAGAATAATAAACTTACAGGAATAGCATTTGTTAAGGAGCTGAAGAGCTGGGGCCGATGATGTGTAACACTGAAGTAAAGAAAAAACAAACAAATTACAGCTGCTCTCCACCAAACCACAAATTTACAGAATTATTTTTTATTAATTAATTAACCCTAGCAGTGGTCAAGTTCACAATTTCTACATGAGATCAGTACTTGAGAAAAATGAAGAAAGAAAATCACTCTTGAGGAAATAATAAGTCTGTTCACACATTTTTGTAAAAGAAATCATTAAACTAAGAGTTTGCATTGCATTTGATAATTACCAGAATTTTCAATCCAGTACTAAAACTTTTTTTTTTAATTTAAAAGTTTTGAAATGGCTTAACTCAATAATAAAAGAACTTTACTGTAAATGTATGACATTTCAATAGGATTTTCTCACTCTCAGGTACATTATGTTCATGATAAAGTTTTTTCATCTTCCAATCAAGCCATTTCAAAACTTGATAAAAGTTCTTTTAATCCAATCAACTGTAGAGAACAGAAACTCTACACAATTCCCAATACTCCAGTCTTTTGAACATTAATGACTAATGCTTCAACACGTTTGATTAAAATACAATCACGTTAATCGTTTAAAGTTTAAGGTCCTCAGTAAAAAACAAAACGAAAAAACGTTACAACAAGCATAATAAATGTTCAATTTGCAATGTACAGATAAAATAAATGCCTTTTTCACTGGAAGTATTTCACCAAACAAACATATAATGTGGAAAATGCCTCTAATAACACATGCAATTAGTGTTAGTGGACTAGTACTTAGCAGGTAAAGACAATAAAATCCATCTGTTTCACAAAAGACAGTATGATCAATGTCTATGGGGAGAGGCATCTATAAACCTTATAACAACAAATACTAATAAGCCCAGAGAAACATGACAGATATTTAGAAGTAGTTATTGTACAGATTACTGAACAGGAGCTTACTTTTCTGCACAAAACTCCTGAAGCGCTTGCTGAAAGACTGGGACAAACCATTTCTCTTCCTTCTAATAAAGATTAAAAAGAACTTGATAAGAACCAATACAGAATTATTTGTACAACATATTAGGCTTAACTTGGTGTTAACATAAACATATTTTTTGTCACAGTTTTAATTTATTTATTTTACTGACAATATAAGATTCTAAAAAAAACAACTGATAATAATAAAGCTAAAGCATTACAACACTGCAGTCTTGATATCCACAAAAGAGAATATAATAAAACACCTTAAATGTTATCAGAAGTTATGCATAACATATTAAGTTATTGAACTGTGTTTTTTCCATGTTTGTAATAACCTCAGTATAAATTATCTAATATTTTTAGAAGCAGTACTCCAATTTGTGTTTGTGTGTATATAAGGATTTGTTTTTTAAAAATAGGATTATTACATTTTATATTAAGTGACAGTTTAAAGTTCATAATTGTTTAATATGTGTGTGTATATATAGTGTTCAAATTATCTAATTTTACCTTGTTTGATGCTGTACTGTTTGTTCTTTTCTCAGATAACACCTGAAAAAACAAACAAGACTGTTTTTACACATCAGCAACAATTATTTTCACCACAAACTATTTTATAAGCTACACAAGAAGTTCAAGAGAACACAGTCATAGATAAAAATGTCAGCTCTAACACATTTCTTAAAGGTTCCTTACAGAATTGGTTAAAAAAAATTATATTTATATACACAAGATGAATAATTTTATTTACTTACGTGTGTATTTTATATTACAATACTTAATTTTGGGTTTCCAAACAACATATATATACAGAGTATAGCTGGACAATGAATGAGATTTTATTAGTTTTAGGCTCGTTATTCATTTTCAAGTGAGATGGCAAAGAAAATAAAACAAATTATAGTGCCAAAAATTTAATTTTGATACATGCAGTGATTAGAACACAGACTGTGTAGCAATAAATAAACATTAACCAATAGTTGTAATTACCAAAAATAGTAACAAGTTGAAATCTCACTTGTTATGAATACTATACAATTGGAATAATTGAAAATGATAGTAATTGGAAACTAGTTCATTATTTTTTTGTGAAAATAACTTATTTAATTGCAATTTTGATTAAATGATTATTTTACGTAACACTGATTGATGGTTATCAGTAATTGTGCATATCGATTAATCAAGTTAATCTGACATACATAAAATTGTCAGAGATTTCAAAAGTTTTCCGGGAAATAAGTTTCTAATGTTATTAAAAACTTACCACATAAACTGCCAGGCTTCCAAGAATTTGTGATAATTCCGGTTCTGTTACTGGAATATTTAAGTGAAACTCCGGTTAAATGTTAGTTAATCTAAGGATTCTGCATATTGATGCACAGATACATCCACTTATTAGTTAAAACACATTAAATTTGTATTTCATAAGCATAAACAAACTATGAGTCACAAGAAACTATGTAAATACAAACATTCTACCTTTTCCAGTCTTTGCTAAGAGTTCACTGAGAACCTCTAAACATGTTTTCCTATCCACACCTTCTGTTGTACTAAACTGTTGAAATGGGAAAAAAAAGGGTTTAAAATAGATCTAGAAAACAAAAACTCTACAGTGGAACCCCTCTAAAGCAGCCACATTCGGGACTGAGACAAACTGGCCTTGATTAGAGAGGTTCCAGTGTACATAATTAGGGATTATGTAAACAAAAATAGGGATTGTGATTGAATGACTGCTTTCAAGGGGTGACCAAATCTGAGGCATGGCTGCTTAGAGGGGTCCACTGTACTTCAAACCAGTGTCTAGTACAAAGACCAAAATCTCAAGAGAAAATTAATTGGTTTATTTTCAGTTTTAATCTTAACTGAGAATTAATATACTGAAAATGTCAAGCCACATCCTGAGATAAATAATATTTTAAAGTATTAATATTATTAAATGATGATGCTTTCAAAAATCGAAAAACATGCAGGAGAAATTGTATTACTTAGCACAATGTAATACATTTGGAGAATATGTTCTATAGGGTGGGCCCAAACTAATAATTTGAGGGAATAAACTGGTCAATATTACCTTCTTGCAACTTGTGAACTAAACTATAATTGAATTGTTGGATTTGGCCATCACTCCATCAAAGTGCAAACCATAACTCCTTGTTTTTCATTAATAATGAGATGCGAGTCACAGAACCTTGTTCTCACAGTTCAACACACAAACCACTGAGCTGTGAGCATCCTCCAATAAATAAGAAATTGAGTCCCTCGAATATTTTGCCACAATATAATATACTCTCTAAACCTAACTAGCATCTTGTAACAGATGACAATTTCAAAAACTTCCAGACAGAAAAAAATAAAATTTTATTTTATTTTATTAAAAAAATAATATTCAAAGAAACTATAAAAAAAAATCCCAAATTTTTGGTTTGTTCTAAGTTTACACTTTAGATATAATACGTGTCTTATTTAGTTGCTCATTCTATATATTCTGAATTTCTTCAGACCATATGCTATATTACAGAAGGGTGACAATAAAGGACAATAGTAAAAAAAATTACTAAGAGAAGAAGAAAGAAAAAAAGACATGAATCACTAATTTCAAGGAGTGATTTTTTTTATAAGCAACTAAACTTATAATTTAGAATTTGCATAAAAATTCTTTAAAAAAGTTAATGGTAAATGTACTATTTGCAGTAAGATTCCTTACAGATGAGTAGAAATGAATGTTTAAAACCATTTTTTTTATAAATTTTCCATGAAAATTTCACTATCTAAAGATTACATAATGATAAAATAATTCTAAAATAATCTTTTAAAATAAGATGGACAGAGCTAACAAGTCAGCAAATGAATTTTCTTAAAACCAGTGCACAAACACTAAGCTGCTACCTTGTCACTTCCCAGTTAACTATTGCTTTTTAATGGATAAAACATCATTTACTAATTATGTTTGGTTGAAAATAAAAGATAAACCATGAACAAACTCACCAGGTGTACTGTGTCTTCTGGTTTATTCAGATCATATTTTAGTTACTAACAATTTTAAAAGGTTTGTACAAGTACAGGAAGTTTTAAAACATGGGTTTTACCACCTTACTAGAGTAACGTACTTTTTTGACGTGATTCCATACTTTCAGAGCTTGTTTAGCTTTCACTAACAGGGGCTGCTGATAATTATGTTGCAAACCGAATTCAGCAGCAGATACAAGAGGAAGAATAGTTTGAAGCACCAGTGATAAGCTTGGTTCTGACTTCAGGAATGTGATAATGAGGTCCAAACACCTAAAGAAAATTTTAAAAGAACAGAAATTAGAACGATTCATGTGGGAACAACCATTACAGACAAATGAGAACATAGAAGATATAAAAATGTTTAAGACTGTGATTTTAAGAAATGTATTTTCACCTATATTAACTTTATTTCAATAATTTACATATATCAAAACACGTAATAAATTTGAAAATATTTATTTTAAAATAGTAAGCTCAAACTTACTTATACTAATAAAACTTTTAGACATTTAATTGAAATAATTTTCCAAAATAAACTGTAATATTTAATATTTTGACTATTTTTTATTTTTTCTCAATTTTGTTAAAAGTTCTTAAAGACCATGGATAAGAAACAACGTGTATATGATAATTCAATTTTTCCTAACATAAAATACACTATGTTCAACAGGTGACATAACGAACCATTAAAAGTTTTCTTTGGAATTGTACACAAAGCAACATGAGGGCTATCTGTGCTAACCGTCCCTAATTCTGCAGTGTAAGACTAAAGGGACTAATCATTACTACCCACTGTCAACTCTTGGGCTATTCTTTTACTAGTGCATAATGGGACTGACCTTCCCTTTACAATGCTCCCATGACTAAAAGGGTGAGCATGTTTGGTGAAACAGGGATTCTGAAACACCAGAAAAAAATAAGTTCAAAGCACAAAAAATTATGTTAACTTAATGCTGGACTACTGTGTCATTAAAGAGGTGTCAGATAATAGTTAAAATTGAGTAATTCAACCCCAATAACTTTCTACGATTCCAGTTTGCTATAATCATAGATACGTTAAGCAATATTTAATAACCTAACCAAAGAGAAAACAGTAAATTAATAGCAATAAACACAGGTAGTTCTACTTATCAACAATTAATAAAATAAAATATCAACACCTGACTCTAAAGTGCAATAATGCTTGTTCCTCTTTTGAAGGCTTTTTATTACTCTTTCGTATTTGACTCTGAAATGCTTTGGATAGAGCGTCATCTAGTTTAAACATCTCTGAGTCACTCAGATAGGTTTCAGACTCCTGGAAGAAGAAATTGATAGTAAAAAAATCATTCAGATCTCAGACACAAGATTATCAACTCATGGAGACAAGTTACAGACAAACAGACTAATAGAAAAAATCACACATACACTTTTCAGACTCAGAAAAAAACTGTAAAACTATGTAGGCATTATGTGCAAGTATCTGACAGAAAGAGTATTCAAATAGTATTAGCCCCCCACTAGTACAGCGGCAAGTCTACAAATTTACAATGCAAAAATCAGGGGTTCATTTCCCCTTGGTGGGCTCAGTAGACAACCAGATGTGGCTTTGCTATAAGAAAAACACACACACACACACACTCAAATAATATTATTTGTTAAGAAACTGTTTTATAAATTAATGTTTATAAAATTAAAACATCCTTTACAAAGGTTTAGAACATCACAATCATCTTTATATGAAACAATAAATTATGGGTTCCTAAACTTTGTCAGAAAAAAACAACAGAAGATTTCACATCCTGACTGACTCCCCCTCCATTAATCTACAAATACTGAGTATTGTGTATTCAATACAGTCCCTCTGACACCTTCTTATGGACTCCCAGAGACCTGTAGGTGTAAACCCTATGTTGGAATCTCCTGGAAAAAATGTATAAAAACACAGGTCTGGTAAAATAATCTGTAATCATGGGAATGTAGTTTAATTGCTTAAAACATTTCAAAATAAAATAAATAAACCTGAATATTTAATATGTTTAACTACTTTCCTATATTTACAGATATGACCATGTTAAAACATAAATCTAGATATCTAATGTTTAATTACCCACCTATATTTACAGATCTGACTAGGTAAAAATGTAAATCTAGATATTTAATGATTAATTACCTCTTTATATTTACAAATCTGATCAGGTAAAAATGTAAGTCTAGATATTTAATGTTTAATTAGCTACCAACACTTAGAAATCTGACAGGATTAGTAAGTGTTTAAAAACATACATTATCACTCTTGTCTACTGCATTTCCTAAAGCTTCTTGAACACGTTGTCGAAACCCTTCATCAACAGTTGAATCTCTGTCCTCCTCATCACTACTGGCTGATTCAAACTCTACATCTACCAGGAAAAGAAAAAAAACCTAAGTCATCAGAAAACACACACTCAAGGACTAAGTGATATTTTAAAATAACATTAAACAGTTTTTCGAAGTGTTAAGTGTTTGTTTCCTTTACAGTTTCCAAGGAAAGCTATAAAAACAACTATCCCTAATATATCAGATGAAGGCAGTAATCAACTACATCAACTGTGTACTTTTGTCTGAGAGAATAGTTTAAATTCACCATCACCTTCGTAGAGCAGAAATGGACCATGAATCACACGCCATTTGCTTCATAATCCAAACATGCAAATAACTTGCACAATGCTAACCCAATAGTGGTGATTATATTCAACCATTTCTAATAACACATGAATATCTTTGTAAACAAAATATACCACTATTCTTAAGACACTTATATATTAATATGGATTTTATAAAACCTAAATAAAGAATACATTCCAAAAGGTAGTTAAGATTATAACCTTATAACATTCAAAGGTTTAGAAAAGTTCTGTATTAACAGACATGTATGGTATGAACAATAAAGGGTTTAATTCTGATAGTTGTAGATCCATGTTTTCTAGTTTCTAATATCCTAATATATCTAAATGACTGAACACAGTTTATCGTTCTGTCCTACAAGTTACTCAGAAAAACAAATTAACAGTTAACATCCACAAATATGAAGAAACTAAAACCTACCATCCTCTTCAATCAGAGGTCCGTCTTCCTCGGTTGCTTTCTCTGGATTGATGACCTACAAAACCAATATGTTCTATAGCTTTAAAAATTATCATTTTTTATGTCAGAGATTGACAAGAAAATACTTATAAGGTTACATGATACAGTCATGGTTGTAAAATTAATGAAATGAATAATAAAGTGCAATATGCTCTGTGATGATGAAAAACCCACTGGAAGTAAAAATGTATTCTCAAGGTGGCTGGTATGTGTATTAAAACTTTAACTAAAATAAATTACAGAAGAACATTTCGACTTTCTTAAGTCATCTTCGGGTTAACATCTTCATTAAGAATGTCGAAATGTTCTACACTTTATTCTAATTAAAGTGCTAATACCCATACCAACTGTCTTGAGAACACAAAATAGAATATATGGTTTCAAATAGGGACAATACACATACCAGGACCACCACAAACCTTAGCAATACTCTGTCAGGTCAAATAAATTAGCTACACCTATATAAATTTAATCTTGTAAATCAAAGGCAAAAACAGTTCAACTTTGTTGTTCATTAAAAACTGGCTATATAATCATCACACTGTTTATACCACATTAATCACTGGCTGTATTACCATCACATTGTTTATACCACAATTTGTTACAATTACCCTTTTGAGACAGACTCGGTATAATATACATAAGATAAGTATTTATGCTATAACTTTTGATGCAGTGTGTACCTTCACAAAATGTGCTAGACTTTTAATAAAGTATTTTTACTAAAAATTTGTTTACAAAAAATATTGAGTCTTTGTGCAAAGTGATTTTCATGTTGTGATTAAAAAGTCTATTCTACATCCCCACAATCTGAAATATTATTTGTATAATGTTCTAAATACATTTCAAGTGTTTGTTTTAAAGCATAACTTCATATTTTGTTTGTTGTTTCCACCCCAGCTGTACGAGGTCTGTCAGTGTGACAGACTTCATAACCACCTAAAAAATTAGGAAACAAATATAAATTATCATTTTTTTCATTCTTGAATGACTACAAACTATCACACAAAAACAGAAATGTTTAAGCTAAACAGCTTTATCTTCATAACGTTATGTATTTATTATTTTTATTATATTGATTTTCTGGTCATTTATGGCTAACATCACAATAGTTGCACACATGCATTCCTGTTACTGTATTTAAGAATATAAAACTGACCTTTAGACTTTACAAAATGACCTTGTCTTGACTATATTTTGGTGTAATATACAGTCATATTTCAATTATTATACATTACATATGTTTATTCATTATCACTATTTACAAATAAGTTCTCAGACTTATTTTTCTCAATATACAGAAGCAAACAATTATCATGATGTTCGGTATAAATGTCATGACACCAGCAAACTTACATTAAGGATCTGTTGCAAAGACTCTTTGGTTAAAATGGGACACAGATGAGAAAATACAGATGTCAGCATGGATCGGGTCGAGTGTGAAGCTTCGGACAAAAGAGAGAGAATCACTTCAATTATAACCTCAGTCCACTGGGGTTCCTCGCCTGCAAAGTTATCAGGACGATCTTGAGCCTTCAGAGCTCGCTTGCAGCATTCATAAAGATCCTAAAAACAATATTGAGAAAGTAAAGAACTATAAACAAGACAACACTGATGGATTTATTACACAAAATTACTCTGCAATATTACAAAAACAACACTGAAAAACTTTTTTTTTTTATATAGAAGAAATATCACAAGCTCAAGTAAAGGACAATAAAAAAAATCTCCCTAAATGTAACTAAAAATAAATCATCACAAAACTTTTCTTGTACTCCTCAACTCGGAGGAACTGTAAAAGATTTGTTATGAAAGTTTTCTTTCAAAAGCTATTAAAACATAGATGTATCTTTTTATAGACTTCATCCCATTCTTGAATAAGGTTAGCTGACTGGATCTTCTTTTGTAGTCCAATTTGAACAACAGCCCTCATATCCCTGGACACAATGTTCCTGTCTTTTTATATTTCTTTGTTCCTCCACTGGCACTTCTCACAACATGTCCTTCCTCACTTCTTAAAACATGTTTAAACATCTAAGTCTTGTACCTGTTCCTTTTCCTCCGATCTTACAGATTGCAGCTGATGTTACCATCCATTATCCTTCCAAAGATAATCTCAGAACCAATTTTTAGACTGTCATTTCAGTTCTCTCTAAACTACTCTCCTTTTATAAATATTATATGTGCGTGTATTAATTTACAAATAAGAGGAAGTTATTACTTGGTCCAAAAATGACACAGGCTAAGAATCTCTTTTAAGGCACTAATAATAAATAGCAAGACATTTAGCCTTGACAAGGTATTAGAATAGTTGCAAAAACTGGTTACTTTTGTTCAGATACATTGGGTATCATTAATATCAGAAATTCTTAATATCAATTACTTCACACATCAGCTTTAATACAACTTTAAATATTAATAAACTTGGAGAGAAGTATTCCAATCAGTGAATATCAACTGTTACTGGTAACTAAGAGACACTTAACTTTTAAGTTCACGATGCTAAAGTTTAAGATGGACTCAGATTTAGTGGTTTGGTTATTTTGTATATGTCTAGAACAGACACCTAAATGACCTTTTTTTATGTATTTAAATTATTGCTGTCTTTATAATAGCATTATAATCTAAACTCATTTCAGCCACAGTAGTTTGGTTATTATACGGAAAAAAAAGTTTAGGTTTTGTTTTTTGCTGAAGAGAATTTTAACATTTATGTTGTCTTTCTTTGATGTGACAAATAAAACTGAATGACAAATAACTTATCTACTTATATTAAAGGGAACCTACCTCCAAAGGACCAGCTGTTCGTTTACTGTCCATAAACAGTTGCAACCCCAAGTGGAGCAGAAAAACCTCAAAAACACATAGATAGTCAGTACTTCCACTGTCTAACTCAGGCCTTCGTTTCTTCAGTTTACTTACAAGTGAAACAGTTTTGGTCCAAAGATTGTGAATCTAGAGTGATAAATATGTTAAACCTACTTCATTTTAGTAAATAATGTGATTAATAAAAGGGAACATTAACAAAATTTAACCTGCTACTATTAAACTCTGTGGTAAAGTTTCTTCCACCGTGTATTAAAGCTATAAAAAGTATTCAATTCCTGACACCTGAAAAAACACACAATTTAAGGAACCAGATTAACATTGACAGATTAAGAAGGTAAATGTTTTTTTTTTTTTTAGGAGAAAGACATAATACTTTACAGGTATCCTGAAGCAAGCCCATAGGACAAGAAAAGTTATACTGACTCATTCAGAAGCAGACAGAAGATTAAATAAGTAACAGTGTTTGTTTTATTTTTTGAATTTCATGCAAAGCTACATGAGGGCGACCTGTGCTAGCCATCCCTAATTTAACAGTATAAGACTAGAGAGAAGGCACCACCCACTGCCAACTCTTGGACTACTTTTTCACTGAGAATAATATGACTGACTGTCACATTAAAATGCCTCCCATGGCTAAAAGAGCAAGCATGTTTGATGTGATAGGGAGTTGAAGCTGCAACCATCAGATTATGAGTCGAGTGACTTAACCATCTGGCTATAACAGTGTGTAACATGCATGCAGATAATAAAAGCACAGATATCCCACATATGCAAAAAAAATATAAGTATGAATTTATTCCAACTGTAATTATTTGAAGGGAACTTTGAAGAAAGAAAACAATTTACCTCACCAAGTTCCATGACTGGCTTCACTACTTCAGTAGAATTCAGTAAGGTCTGGAGGTAGTCTGATAAAAAGTTCATAATCTCAGCCTGCTTGTGAAGTTTGTTCTTTCCCAAACAGTTTCTCAAAACTATTTCCAAGGCCTTCAAAAACGACTGCTGACAAGCTTGACGGATTATGGCAGACATGGAAGCAACATTCTGTGAACACTAATAGAGATCCAACAATAACTAATGTTTTAAAATAAATGGTCAAAGCATTGAGTTTTTTTTAAATATTAAAAAAACAACAAAAAAGTTATGAAAAACTATTCTGTGATTTACATAAACCTAGCTGAGAAAACTTAAAAAACAAAAATATCTATTATTAAACAAAATATTATGTACAATGAACACACCATTATATTAAGAAGCAATCGAGTGATACTTGTTTTATTGATAAACAACGTGCATACCTGGGGAACCTCTAGGCTGATCTGTGTTACCTCAAACAATGAATGTAACAATAAGAATTGCAGTATTTCTTTCTTCCATTCCATATCTTCTTTAAGTTTAATTTGTCCAACAGCAATAGCAACCTATTAAAGAAAGCACCAGGTATAAAACTAGTAAACTAGTTGAATTTTGGTATTATTAGGAACCACAAAAAATATTTTAATTTACTTATGAAATATTATTATATAAAAAACACATTTTTATTATCTTATAAACTATTTCTCACTTGGTAGGAGAATTACACGTACTGAGAATCGTTAGCTATACTCCAGATACAAGTTTAAAAACTGTAACAATTCAATATGCTTGTTTGTTTTTGAGCAAAGCTGCAGTCAACTATCTGTTGTGTTCACTGTGGGACACCAAACCAGGAACTTTAGCATTGTGAATCCACAGACTTATCACTGTTCCACCAGAGAAAGTTCAATATGCTTTTTGTGATTCGTAACAGCTAATCAGGCCTATCTTTAAACATACTGTGGTAAGTATGATCAATTCAAATAATTTTTAAAGATGTTGTGGTAAGTATGATCAGTTCAAATCATTTTTAAACATGTTGTAGTAAGTATGATCAGTTCAAATCATTTTTAAACATGTTGTGGTAAGTATGATCAGACTCATTTTAAAATCATATTGTGGTAAGTGTGATCTGACTTGGACAGTGTTTATTGATCCTTACAATATCCCACACACATTTTATTCAAATCATCACGTAATACTAAAACCTCAAAAAAACACATGAAGTAATGCAGTCTGAGAGACATTTAGGTATCTGGTGCAGTAGGGTTTTGAAATGCCCTGTACAATGTCCAAACTTTCTTTGCCTGCTTCTCATGAAGTGTTTAAAACAGTTTTAAATAAGTAATCATTTTATGTACTTGGATCCCACTACTGTAAATAAAACCTCACGAGTGGAAGTATTAAAAAAAAGAGTGTGTGTCAACAACGTCTGCTGATTTATTGAATACCAAGATTCATCAGTGTAGCTGGTGTACAATAAAGAGTAATGGTCTAGGCATTATCTACGTCATCAACTTTATGGTTCTTTCAGAATATTAGACAAAACTACAAAATCACTATCTGCATATAGCTTCTAACTGAAAGAAACAATAATAACAGTATTAGAGAAGAAGAAAGCTCTTGATATCCTAGTTGTCCAGTCACACCACCTGAGCACTGTGTTGTTGCTGGTGGCAGAGCAAATAGGATTTTAGGTTACATCTACAAAAATATTGAAAACAAAAGGTTATACTTCGTTGCACAGAACACTAAGCTGTTGAAAATGTTCAGAGGAAGCCTACTAGAATAATATGTGGGATGGAGAGTTTGTCATAAGAGGATAGGTTAAAATTTCTGAATTTATATTATCTTAAAAAAAAAAAAAAGTTACAGGAGATCTGACTGGCAAGCTAAAGATTGTTAAATGAATTGATAGTGTCAATGAATCTTTTTTTTTTCCCCATATCTAATGGAAAAAACAGTAAAACTAGGAGATGTAAATATAAATTTTGACAGTGCAGGAGCCAGTGTGTGTTAAGACAGTTCTATTTTTATAATAGGGTGGATTGATCTCTGGAACAGATTAGATTCTCACATGATAGATACAGTTAATTTAAAAGTTTAGGAGTAAACTTTATAAATATCTGAATGACAAGGGCTGGTTCCAAGTGTTGTTTTTATTGTTTGATTAATTTTAATGGACATGACTGCGCAAACAGACCAAAAGACATCTTGTTTTCCATGTTATATTACAGATCCAAGAATAATTCTGAACTAATAAATTAAAAGAAAGGTAGCTAGTCAAAGTCTTGCCAACTCAGGCTACTTGTTTGGAATTTGACAACCACTCTTATATATAACACATCTATAATCAACGGGAGAGAAGCAAATTTTTAAGATACGTTTTAAACCATGAACTTGAACATGTTAATAAACAGACCATGCCTGGCCTTGAACATATATATCAGACAGGCTCAAAGAACATACAAAATTTTAGGGTGGCAAAAATTGTAAAAATTTAGGGAAAAAAGGGTTATTTGTGGTGAAAGTTACAGTGCAGAGCTTAAATTAATATCACATCAAATACTAGGAAACTTAACCCCAGATAAGGTCTTATTTCACATACATGAAACTCAAATCAAGGAAAAGTTTCTGAATACATTTATTGCCCGAAGAATTTTACTAGCTTTTTTCATTAGTGGGACAAGAAGTTAAATGGTCTGGTAATAATTTCCGTAGAAACTGAAGTACCCAAAGAAATTAATATAGACAAATTACAGGATAGCTTTGCATGTTAAGAGCTCATAAAATTCCATTTTCTTTAGATAAATCTTTGTTTACTTATATCCATATTTCTACTACGTTAACATTTTTGTATCCTGGTATTCTAAATTAAAAAAAAAAGTATTGAAGATTTTGTAAGCTACATAAAATAACTACTTGAAAAAAAAGTTTAATTTTTTACTTTTGTTACCTACAACTGTTGAACGCAAGATGGTGCTGCATACATACAATTAAAAACTTTCAAAAAATCAAGTACAGTTTGGAATATCTTTTCTATCCACCTTTGGCTAAAAACTTAACTATTTTACTGAGTAAGAACATTTTTAATATAGTAAATTAAACATTCGTAGACAAAATTAAACTTAATATGTTCAATATTTTAACACATGGAGAAGATTGTCCAAAAATATTAGACAAGTATACGGAATGAAATTTTGAAGCAATGGTGAACTTAAAACTAGGAAAAAAACCCAAAAAACTATTACATAAAGAGAAAAAGTCAAACCTAATTAAGAACAGCAGGACACGTTTCACTACTTACAAACATTGTCTTACCTGTCTGACAGCAATGATCCTTATCTGATCTCCATCTGGCTTCTTGTTCTCACTAATGGTAGAATGTAAAATTGAACTCTAAATGTACTTGTAAAAACTTATTACGTATTATTTTGACATAGATATCACCTGATATAAATATTAAAAAATTGTATACTGTAGGTGCCAAGCTCTGAAATTTAGGTACTATGCATCAAAAATTGGTTACATATTGTGAAATACATCTATAATAACATAATAAAATAGTTTAACATGAAGAATTAACCATCTGGCATTTAGTATAATGGATAAAATTAAAAGCCTGAAAACATTTATTTTATGTTTCTATTGTAGTCTTACTAGGGTTTGAAAAATTTATCAAAATTACTGACTGGTAAATAGAAGTAAACAGCAAATCGAGCTGGAAAATGTGTTTCAACCAATAATGAAATCATATATATATATCTATACATTCACACACCTGTCTACACAATTAACATTACATACAAAATAAAGACATACCATTACGTGTATCAGAATACTAGATTGTAGCTTTATAGCATAAATAACTGTTAAATATACTTAAATTCTTATAAAACAAAACAGAAACAAATCACCAGTTACCTAAACGAATGACCAAGGACGACTTCTTTCAACAATGTTACATATTTCTTTAGAGCATCAGGAAGAAGCTGTAGAATAGAGAATGCTTTCAGTGTTTAAAAAATGAAAACTACAAATTATGAAACAATTCATTTTATTAATAACTATAAATTATTACCTTTAAGCAGATTCTGAGTTCCTGGTAATGATACTTACATGTTGTAATACAATGGCCAACGTCTTCTTCTTGGTTACCTGGTCAAACATGATTGTTCCTGGCCTTCAAGTTACAAAAAACACAAAAACTTTTAATTCTCAGTGACCACTGCAGTGATATTTTCTACTGAAATTAATAACAGTACATGATGTTAAGTTGATGAACAATAATTTATATGTATAATAAAGTGATTTACTTTTAGGGAAAACATACTGTGTGTTTTAATGTAACCTTCATCTGAAGACAGACCAATGTTATATTAGAACATATAGCAGATTTCTCCCAAAATAAACCATGTTTCCACACACAAAAACATATTGGTATTTTTAATATTTCACATTTAAAAAAAAAAGAAAAAATTTAAGATAATATTGAAAAATGGAAACAAAATGTATTTGATAATTTTGTAAAGTGTTAAATCATTCGTTCATACTTTTAACATGTCACCTACCAAGTGTAATCCATAAAACTAAATGTTACACATAACACAGTGTATTTAACCATTACTGACATAAAATACACACTCATGTAAAGATTAAGTAATGACATTACACTTACGGCTGAATGTAGACTTTTAGCACAGCAAACTGAACAGTAGGATCTGAACATTCTTTCACAAAACTGATAAGGAAATCTGACTGAAAGTAGAGAGATTATAGAAGTGATTTAGGGAAATCCAAACATTCTAGAACAACAAACTAAAAATGTTCAACATACAGAAGCTTCTTTCCTACCAGTATTACACGTTTGGTACTCTTTTTAATTATCACCTCTATGGTACTAATTACAGAGAACCTAAATCTATATTATTTCTTTGTTTTATAACTCTCAAGCAAAGCTCTAAACAACATCCATCTGCACAGTGTAGCTGACCCTCAACTGATAGTAGTCGATAGTCCCTATTACAATGGCTGAACATCTGAATATAGTGGAAATTACCATCACTCTTCACATTACATCCATAACTTTAAAGTAAAGATCACATATTAAGGTAGCAGAATGCAAACTACAGCCCTCTGATTGATTGATTTAGTGTTTTATGGCACAAAACAGCAAGGCTATCTACACCAAATGTCCAGTAAAAAGGTAGAAATAAATTAAATGTAGTAAAATACAGAAAAAGAAATTAAGGTAAAACAAAACATCATTCAAAAACAGAAAAAGCATAAAACCAATGTTGACAACTAGTTTACAATGGTAAGAGAGAAAGCAGAGTAAAAGAAGTTGTAAAGTACTTACTTTAGCAAAATGGTAATGATCATAACCCACCAGGAAGACTAACAGGTAAGTTCAAGAACCACCGTCAGTCACCTGAAGTTGGCCTTTCAAGTCCTGATTCTGGGTTACATGTCATAACAGCAATTATCAAAAGGTAAAGTAATAAAAGTTTTCAAAGAGATATAGCAAAATAGTAACAATGATTAATCAATTGTCCTGTAAAAAAGTAAAAGTTATTGTAAAGACATTTGTAAAAGGAAATGAAGGTAAAAACAAAACAGCAATTAAAAACAGAAAATGGCATGAAACCAATGTTGACATCCAGTCTACAAAGTTGTAAAGGACTTCCTGTAGCAGAATGATAATGATCATAACCCATCAGGAAGAATAACAGAAAAGTACAAGAACCACTGTCAGTCACCTGAAGTTGGTTTTTGTTGTCCTGGTTCCGGGTAATGTGTTATTATGGCCAGTATCAAAAGGTAAAGCAACAAAAGTGTTGAAAGACATGCAGCAAAACTGTAATAAAAACTCGCCAGGATGACTAACGGGTAGTTCAAACAGCAGCATTAGTCCCCTGAAGTTGGCCTTTCCAATTGTGGTGTCAAGTTATTTAATGTCATGGCCATTTTCCAATTTTAAATTGAACTGGAGAGACTGAGACTCTGAAAAGGGAAGCACAATAAAAAATGTGTAATGAATAAATATCCAACACTTAAATGAGATTAAAAAGATTAATGGCCATTGAAACACAAAAACTTTATCAAGGTGGACAGTGTCACCATCACCAATAACACTGTCCAATGTTACAGACAAATCCAGGGACAAAACATGTTTAAAATAGTGCCATTGTTGAGAGTCGTAACGATGGCAAGAAAGTAAAATGTGGCTTACAGAGATGAGTGTTACACAAACTACGCACTGGTGCAACTGTTCCAGATAAAAGCAAACGATGAATTAAAAAACTATGACCAATGTGTAGTCTAGTTAGAACAACTTCCTCCTTTTGAATCTTATGAAAGGTGGATGGCCAAAGCCCAATATAGGGTTTTATTTGAAAAAGCTTGTTGTCGCGTTGCTCACTCCAAGTGGACTGCCAGCTGGCATGGAGCCAACCCTTGAATAGTCCATGTATGGAATAGGTACAGTGGTGATAGTGCCAGAACAGACAGATTTAACTGCCGTGTCTGCAAGCTCGTTCCCACGAATACCAACGTGACCTGGTATCCAGAAAATCTAGATAGAAGTAGATGTTTATGAGAAATGGACCAGTCAGTTTTGAATATCAGCGAGAACAGGGTGTAAGCTAACATCAAATGATTCCAGGGCCAGTAGAGAACTAAGCGAGTCAGTATAGATAGTGCAGTTAAAGTACTACTCAGCTTCAATATAATCCAGGGCAAGAGATATGGCGTACAGTCCAGCAGTGAAAACAGAAGCTGTAGAGGGGATTCTGCATGCAACCACCAAACCGCAACAAAAAATTGTAGAGTCCACAGAATTACCTGATTTGGAACCATCCGTATAAATTGGAATGGAATGATTGTTCATTAGATGTTCAGTAAATAAAAGACGGTACTTCCAATCGGGAGTATCTTCCTTTTTCTGATGACTGAAAAAAAAGTTACATTTAAGGGCTGTAATAAGCCATGGTGAGATGGGCTAACCAGTGGATTCTGCAATGTTATCCAAGGACAGACCCAATTCATCCAACTGTGCCTGGATGCAAAGGCCAAAAGCAGCAATGGCAGATCAACTGTTTTGAAAAAGCATGGTCCAATGAAAAAGGAAAACACATTCCCATGTGGGATGCTTTGGTAAGGAATGAAGTTTCAAAAAAGAAATTAAAGACAGTTGCAAATGGTGAAGGTGCAGAGAAGGTTCACGAGATTCTACGTATAAGCTTTGAACTGGGGAGGTGCAGAAAGCGCTAGTCCAGAGTCAAAGTCCTTAATGATGAATGGGGTCCACCAGCATCTTTAAGGCCAAGGGTCTGGCAGAGCCATAGACCATTGAACCATAGTTGAGTTCTATTCAAATAAGAGCATGATATACCTTTAACATAGAACATCGATCTGCTTCCCAACTGAAAGGAGAGAGGACACGGAGAATGTTCAGTGCTCTTGTGCATTTGACCTGTAGCTGCTTTAAGTGTGGTATAAAGATCAGCTTACAGTCAAAGATAAGTCCCAAATACTTGGTCTCAGGGACCACTGGCAGTGAAACTTCACCGATACACAGTTCAGGATCAGGGTGATACCCCGTTGGTGGCAAAAGTGCATGCAAACAGTTTTAGAGAGAGAAAAATTAAAGCCGTTTGCTGTAGTCCACTTCAGCATACAATTGAGGGCATTTTGTAGTTGCTGCCCAATATATCTCATGTTCGATGACTGACACGAGATGTGATAGTCGTTAACATAGAGCCCATTCGCAAAAGTGAGAGGGAGTTGTTCAGTGGTGGCATTTATCTTTATACTGAAAAGTATGACACTCAAAACACAGCTCTGAGGGACCCCAAGTTCCTGTACAAAAGAACGGAAAAGGGTCGAACCCACAAAAACTTGGAATCTCCTCTCCATTAAAAAAATTTTAATAAACATGGGTAAATGGCCATGTAACCCATATATATGGAGGTCTTGCAAAATGCCATCCCTCCATGTTGTGTCATAAGCCTTCTCAATGTCAAATATTGACACAAGATATGTTGGTATTTGAGAAAAGCTTCTCTGATTGATGTTTAAAGTCAAATTAGGTAGTCCGTACCAGAGTGCTGTTGTCAGAACCCACACTAGGTGGGTGAGAGGAGGTTGTTTGATTCAAGGAACCAAACAAGAAAAGCATTAACCACCCTCTCTAAGGTCTTACAGAGACAGCTCGTCAAAGCAATTAGACAGTTTTTTGAAGGAATCTTGGGATCTTTCCCAGGCTAAGAGAAAGGTAAGATAATAGCCTGGTGCCAAGCATCAGGAAAAACATTCTCCTGCCAAATCTGGTTAAAGACAATTAGAAGAACATCAAGAAAAGCAGGAAAGAGATAGTGTAGCATGTCATAGTGTACATCATTAGGTCCATCACAGGTATTGCTAGACAGATGAAGGGCTATTTTCAGTTCCACCAATGTAAATGGACGATTATAGTCAAAGAGAAAATCAGTTCAAAGGGAAAGAGGTGAATGCTTCGCCTGAGTCTTGATGGCCAAGAAGGTGGAGGAACAAGCAGAAGTGCTAGATACCCAGCTCCAGACATCAGCTACCTCTTGGCCATTGACCTTTCGATTTCTGTCCCATATGATCTTGGAACTGGTGGTAGAAGATATGCTAGTTGTGAACATAATCCAAGATTCCTTATGTCTTTGACGTCTTACCCACCAAGCATGTGCACATGCCCGTTGGAAACCGATGTGGTTCAAAAGTGTGAGATATTTACAGAAAGTATCCAAGGCCTGTTTTTGAGCTTTCTGTGCCAAGTGGCAAGCAGGATTCCACCACTGATGAGTATATAGTGGAAAACGTGTCAAGGTTTTAGGAATACAATGAGCAGCTGCTTGTATAATACAGTCAGTTACCACTGCCATACAGTTGTCTATTGATGGCTGATTCACAATGGTAGGATCAAGTTCTGTGAGAGCAGTGAAAGTGGACCAGTCTACTTGATCCAAGCAGCTAGTGTGGCATTGACCACGGCCAGCCTGTCTCAAAAATGATCACTGCCTTGTGGATTATTGTCAATCCTCCATGAAAAATAGGAGAATAATGAAGGGGAGCATATGGAGAGATCAATAGCAGTAAATGACTGGCTTGGTTCATGGAAATAAGCAGAAGAACAAGTATTGGACACATGCTGATCAACCAATAGTGTCACCCCTCCATGTTCTCGTCCATCACACAGCCTATCATTTCTGTACAGAGAAAACTGCCAAATGGTGACTGTATCGGCAGGGTTTAGAGATGTTTCTTATAAGGAAAGACATAGAGGATGGTAGGAAGCAATCAGTGTTTTGATATCATTCAGAATAGAATGTAAACCTCAACAGTTCCATTGTATCAAGGTAGCCATTTTTAACTTCCAGTTGGAGAACCCTTCTGTTTATGACCATGTCTTTTTTCCTTACTGTTCTCAGTTGGAGAAGGTCTATCGACCTCCATGGATCCTGCCCTGGGTCGATTGGGCAGGTCTTTGTTATTGGAAGGGAATTCCAGTAACTGAGGATGCAAATGAATGATTGTTTTGCATCTTCGAATGGGAGAAAAGGATGCCTGTATTTAAAACCAAACGATGTGGATCTTGAGGTTTGATGGAATGTATGGGAGTAATAGATGGGCGTGGAGTCGATTCATCAACCTTTTTAATCACGAAGGCCAAAAGGCTTTTCATTTGTTTTAAAAACAATTCTCTTGGAGGCACAGAGAGATCTGTCTGCACTCCCACTGTAGTTGTGGAATGATTTGCAGCAGCATATGTCCGAGATGGAGTGGCAGACAGCAATTTCTGAGCCTCAGGATAACTAATGTTATGTGTCGTTTTCAAACGCTGCATCTCTTTTTCCTGAAACCATTTCGGGCAAGAACGAAAAGAGGAAGGGTGAAAACCATTGCAGTTGATACAATGTGGATCCCTGCCACGCTCATAGGCATCGTGGTCCTTGCCATCACAAGTACATGTCAGGGAGCCACGACATGACTTCTTAAGAGTGGCAAACCTCTGACACTGGAAACATCAGAGAGGATTTGGAATGTACGCTGTACCCTGTATGTTAGATAACCTACCTTGATGATGGCAGGTGCACGTGGTGATGTAAATGTCAAAATGAGGTTATCTGTTGGCAATGTTACTCCCTCTTTGTGGGTGGAGATGCACCTCACTGCAGAAACTCCTTGAGCAGATATACCAGCGAAAATCTCTGACTCAGGGATGTTCTTCAAATCCCTCTCAACAATAACTCCTCGTGATTAATAAAAGATGGCAAGAGGGGTAACCTCAATAGGTATATCCTCAATTGCCTTTGAATTTAAGAGGAATTCACTGTATTGGGTTGTGGATGTTTCAACCAATATGTCTCCAGATCGAAGCTTCTTTATGGACTTTGGAGAGCCAGCAAGACCCTCTTGTCCCTTCTGAATAAAAAAGGGGGACAATTGCCCTAAAGGTTTTTCTGAAAGAGAATGTAATATAAGAAAATGGGGTACGTATGTTACAGATGTTGAAGATTGCTGCTTAGAGTCTTCAAGACGTGGTTGTTTACCTATTGACTGTTTTTTCATTATTTTATTTAAAATTTTTGAAGGAGGATCCATAGGAAAAAGGAAAATTTCAGTATCCACTGACCCCACACACCATGGAGCTCTACAAGGGGATGCACTACAATGTTATGCTAGGACATTGCAGTAACGCCAGGGTTTCGTGAGCACTATACCCAAACACCAGCATCAGACACAATGTCCATAACACCTGTTGAGAACTTCCAACACTGATACTTGGTTGACTCTAGCCCAAGTGGATAAGCTGACTGACCCAAGGAGGGCTGCCCATCTACAGAAATTCAAGGCCAAAGTGGTGTGTTAGGGTTCGACCTCTCAACCACCAGGATCCTCTCCTCCCCTTCACCAGTCGCCACGCACGGCAAACACACGGGTAGAATTCACAATCTACAATTCACTATAAACACTTGCCAAAGTTTAGATACATTCATAAAATAAACAAAGAAATACTTACCATTTCACAAACTGCTGGATTGAGGGGATGCTGAGACCACATACTGGCTTTAATGAAGATATTACAAAAAGGCTGGGATAATACATACTGAACCTAAGAAAAATAAATTTTAATAATCTCAGCATTATTTGATATGAAACTTTTGTTTCAATACAAAAATAAATTTATTAATATTTTAGCACATAAAAACTATCACCAACTTTTAAGTCACTGGACAAATATGTTTTTTTTCACACACTCTCAATTTAAAAAAAAACTGGTTCTCAATTGCAAGCTCTTAAAAATATTTTGACTTAAAATACCTGTGATAATAAATGAGAATGAACGATCTATCAAAAAATATAAAATATTTGTTACACTTTAATAACCAACAATGTAGCATATAAAAAAAAGTTACATCTCACATTAAATAATCTATTTCTATACACAAAAAAATTCAATACATTCACCTTTTTAGCCTTTTTAATGTGAGATAACACAACTTTGATTAGTTGAAAACCGAGATAGGTTTTTTCATTTAAATGAGAGTTGAAAAGTCCATCTGGTAGAAACATAAGAAAACATGAAACAATTTCAATTAAAATAATTTTTGCATTCTAAACAGCTAATTAAATATAAATTTAATCCAAACAAAGGTTTTATTTCTTACAAAGCTCAAGTGTTTCTCAAATGAATAAAGAATAATGAAGAATAGACCACAAGCACACAATTATAAAAAAATGTATACTTCTTCCTGTATATGTCACTGCCTCAAATTTTATATCACAATTCTCTGTTTGTTTAATTCAATATATCTCTCAAAATTTACAAGCTAAGAATTAAATAGTTCACCATGCTTTTCTAATTTTCCAAAGCTGTGGATATACTGGTAATAATAATAAGATATTTTTAACTATATAAAACTCTGGAAATGCTTTCTAAACTTTATATAACAATATGTCTAATTAGTTATATCTAACACTGGGTTAATTTTTATTTTCAATCTAAGAAGATAGAAATTATTGCAAATTGTGACAGAAATAATAAAAA
The DNA here is from genome assembly GCA_011833715.1 of Carcinoscorpius rotundicauda. Classification (NCBI taxonomy): domain Eukaryota; kingdom Metazoa; phylum Arthropoda; class Merostomata; order Xiphosura; family Limulidae; genus Carcinoscorpius; species Carcinoscorpius rotundicauda. The sequence continues at coordinate 23,743,216 of CM022403.1, forward strand.
TATTTTGTTCTTTCTAATTTACTCATAATGCAATAAATCATAGAATATCACCAAACAATTAAAACTTAACTTTCTTTTAACTTGTTGTTATTATTTAAAAATATTTCACCAAAACTAACATGGAGGATCTTTGGAAGTACAACCAAGAATACATTCTATGCTGGAAGTAAATGTTTTCTTCAATAGCATGGTTTATTTTAGATATGACTAATGAGGCTAAATAGACTTACATCAGTGTCAACAAAAGTTCAAGGAAAAACCAATGAAAAGCATATCTAATGCTTACAGGAATGTAACTTAATGTATATAAACACAGGACACATTTGTAAACTTAACAAAGACATGACACTAAACATCACACAAAAATTTGAGAAAAGCTGAGAACAAACTTACCATCAACCACTGTTTTCCAGAACAAAGTAAAATCTTTGTCTTTAACAGCTTGTGTCACAACTTCGTGGCAAGCAAGGTGAACAAGAGGATGACTAGCAGTGGATTGCTGTGAAAATATTGAATGACTAGAAATTAAGCTGAAGCATAATGCATACTTTCTGGTGTTACTGGTTTTTTGTGCAAGCCAAATATGTGGCCTATGTCACTTCAAGGCTTTGCCTGAATATCATTACATAATGCACCAATAACATCAGCAGAACTCTATTTATTCAGAACAGACAAAACTTTTGACTCCACAAGTATGTTCAGAGAAATTTTTAGCAAAACAAAATTCATTAAAAATTGATTATTTTTTCTACAAATTACTATTAATGATTACTGATATCTTGTACAATTTTGTGAAGATACACAAAACACACAAAGAGTAACAACATGACAGTTATACAGGTCAATTTGGACTCGCCTACTCAGCTGGTTAGACCAAGCCCAAAGCAAAAAAGTTAACTTCTTATGGACAAGGTATATATACAACCAAACAAGGTCCGAGAAGGGGGGATAGCTTACTACATAGTGACACTTTTATCAAATGGGGAGCAAGTGTATGTACCTGTATATAAAGATTGAATGGCCTCAGTAACACACCCTATATTAACTGAAGTTCCTTACCTTAAAAATTCGAACAAGATGAGTATAATTTTCAGAAGAAAGGAGATGTTCAGTTTTCCAGTGTTCCTTCAGGAATGCTTGATTTATTATACCCTTTTTAAGAAACAAATAGCTTCAAAAATAGAGAAACATTCAAAGAATAAAGAAAAGTTAAAAGATACATAGATTTTCTTTTAATTAATAACAAAACATATCACTTTAAAAGAAAGAAGAAATACCCTCTATTCCAGAATTTTGACAAAACAACCATATTATTTCAGTTTTAATAAAATCATAAATGATTTTCTTAATACTTACAGGAAAGAGCCGAGCACAGACAAAGAGAAGCCACAACCTGTCAGGAGTACAGTTGTTCCAACCACCACATAAACTGTCCTTCACTTGAGGCAGGATGTGTTTATTAAAAGACTTTTCATCTACCTGCAATATCAAGAAAATAATGTGTGTGATTCTTATTAAAGTTTACTTTAAAACTTGAAAAAAAGTACCATTCTTATTAAAGTTTACTTTAGAACTTGAAAAAATGTACCATTCTTATTAAAGTTTATTTTAAAACTTGATAAAATGTATCACCCATGTTAAAATTATGCATATCCAGTATTTTTTCTTCATTTGAAGAACTCACCGATAAAAACAATTCTTTCAACAATTTAAAAGCAGCATGCTGGACATAACTACGCTGAGCAGCCAAGTTCTGTAAACTAAAAACTAGAGTACCAAGAGTATCTGGTTCTTCTGAAACTCTTCCAGATCGTATGATAGCCCCATAAGCTAATAGCTGTCCAATAGTAGCATTACCTTTTTCCTGTTAGACAAAACAAACTGATGTATGTACACATACACACACATATATACATACATATATTTATATTATAAATATATTTTGCTGAAATCATCCAAAAATTTATCAGTTGCAACTAAAGAACAGTCAATATTAAATGTGAAAACAATATCATAGTTTTCACATAAATAACTTTATTTTCCTAAATCATCTTTAATTCTTGCACAGTTAAACAAGATTTTAAACCCAATACACTATTCACTATTTTTTATCGCAAAGCCAAAAACAAAAATACCTTGCATAGAAAACTTCTGAAGTATTTAATGTCCAATATTCGTTGGCCCCCCCATACACGTACACATTTTAGAACCTGAAGGTTACTCTAAGTCCGTTTTAAAACAATGTCATAAAAACTCATTATTAAGAATTCCAAGATTAAAGAGAACAGAAAGTATCCAGTCTAATTATAAAAAACAAAAAAAACAGTTTTTAATATTTTACTACTTAAAGTTTTATAAGACATAAATCCAGAAAAACATATTATTAACAAACTTTGAATATTTGTGTTTACTAAGAGCAGCAAAGAGAAAAATATTACTTAATAACATTAAGGGCTAACAAGTACAATTCTCAATTGGTTCACAAAAATAAGAACTGGTCAAGTGTCCACCACCAACTTTAATCAAATTGAATGTTAGTCTTATACCTTTCTAATACCAAACATAAAGTATAAATTACAGACAAATAAAACAAATGTGTCTGTGAAACACGTTTGCCCTCACCTTGACCAATGATCTTCAAAAATTAATCAGTCTAGAAATGTACATGTAGTGCTAACCAAACCATACCTTGAAAAGCATTTTTTTTCTAGTCTAGTTCAAGGCTAGCATATTATTTTATCTTAGTTACATTATATCAATACAACTTGACCAGAATAAGGCTTACATGTTTGGTTCCAGACAGTAGCAGATGTTTCTTAATAAGACAAATGACATGGTCTGTAGACACTGAAGGAAACAGCCTTAAGACCTATTAGTTACACCAGAAATATGAATAAACATTTTACACTGTGTGTGAAGAGCAAATAAGACAAATGACAATCAAAATCTGAAAAATATAAAAATATTTCAAATCTATAAGTTATATATATGCTTATAAATAGATTTATAATTTGTTCTAAATTTGACACTGAAAATTAATACTTTGGGCAATAAATTATGTATTTTTATTGTTTACACAAGAAAAACTTTTTTGTAAGTCTAAAAAAAGTTAATTTGGAATGGCGATTCAACAACTTGCTTTATTTTCTTAACATATTGTGTGCTTCATTTTGATGACAGAATTCCAAATATTCCCTAGACTAGTGGCCAGTATACAAAACAAATGGCTTATCTCTCATATTGAATCCAACAAAAACTAATATTTCATATATGTTATTCATTAATTCCATGATACCATAGTCATAAAATAATGCAACTGAAAAAAGCCATTTAAAGATTAAGCAATTTCATGTTTGTGAGAAATGTACACAATTTTTACTAGATATTACAATGTTAATATGTGACTTTGAGCATGTAGTTTTTCTGTTAAAACTTATTTTATCCAAGTACCAGCAGCAAAAACCTCCTGCACCTCCAAAATTACAGAACTGGTTTTTTGTTTTTTTAAATATAAGTTCATATAATTTCACCTTAGATTACAGAAAACAATTTTATGTAAATTTTCAGAAGTTTGTAGGGAGAGCAACCCCCCCACACCCCTGGTTAAAGCAACCAATAACAGGTGATGATCTTTTTCCTTAGTTGCAAACCAGTTTATTCCCCTGACATGTGTAACATATTTAAGAACTATTACACACATTTTTAGCAAGGTAAAAAGCTTAAGATTTTCCCAAAAAACTTGTCTCTAACTTAAAAGAAATATACATGAAACCCAATAAAATAATAGATACTAAAATGACATGTATGCTAGCACTTTTTCTTTTCAGTAAATGAATGTCAAAGAGATACAAGCTAATTCTTCTAGTCATGAAAATAATGTAGACATTTTTGCTAGAAGTGTTTTATCTGTGATGACTAAAATATTCAACATTTTATCAACACATCAGAGCAGTCTCCATACTAATCTTTATGCAAGAAAAGTACCACACATCCAAACATTCCAAGGTTTACTGCCAAAGCCCATATCCACAAAAGATCAGTTGGGAGAATGTACAATAAAGGATCAGCATCCCTAGAAGAGGGTAATTCAGTGAGTGGACAGGATAGTTAAGTAAATTCCACTACCACAACTGTTTCAACACAGCTTCAAAATGACCTACCAAACATCTCCCCAGAGCATCTCACATATAATAAAGAAGAGTTAAAATTGGTTAGTATAAAGGTTCACCAGTTCACTTGAGTTCCTCCCTCTGTCCTTTCTGTTGCCAACTGGTTCAAGATGTCTTCCAGACACCTAATGGCTAATTTACCATTTGAAACAATAACTTTCATATAAGTTATTTTACAATCATTAAACAGAAGAATGTTATTTGGGTCACCTACAATCATCTCTACCCTGATCTATCAAAGTTGTTTGATGAATACCTGTTTCATGTCAGTTGTTAAAAACTGATGTTTTATGCATAAATAAATGCAAATAATATTTACATATAGAGATATTATGTTCTCCAATAAAAATACATAGTTCCATTTAATTTTCAGCAAACTCAAATAATGACTAATACACAATTTACAATATTGAGACACATTTTTCTTGTAAACAATTCAAATGACTTAAGTCTTTAAACTAAAACATTTCTTTGACAAACCACACTAAGAGTATAACTGAGAACCATTTATCTCAAAAACAAATTATAAATAAAGCTATTGAAGTTGTATAATAGGAAAATTATACAAAAAACACAAGGTATATTTAACTTATATCAGTCACAAGATTCTTACATATTTGAATGTACAGTTATGTTTAGCATCATCTATATTCTTTACAAATTCATTAGTAAAATGAAATGTGAAGTATTTTTAAGGCTTACAATGTTAGAAACAAGTTCTGTTAACTATGTTTCATGACAAACCTCAGTTAAAGCCAACGTGAATCCATGCCTAGCAGCCTTTCGTAAAGAACCAATTCCTTTCACTAGTCTTTCAACAGTGTACGCAAGATCTGTACATAAGCCATGGCCCTATTGGAAAGTGGTTATTAAAAATTGAATTATAGGTTATTCAATGTCTCTAGACATAAGTAAACAAGAGACTTTGCATATTACACGTGCATTCCCTGCAAGATGAAAATACAATATTAAAACACATCTTATGAACAATTCTTACTTTAAATGATTTAAATACGCAAATAAGTAGAAGATAATTTAAAGATCTACAGTTGAATTCCAAAATCAACTAGACATTTCTTTTAGTTTTTGAAACTTCAACATGAAAAAGTTTCTGGTGGTAATTACAATCCTTGAAGTTAAGCTCAAAGCTTCAGAATAGGTGTAGTACCCACAATGAATATGAAACCTGGTTTTTATTGCTATAAACCTGCTATACCATTATGGAGATGTTGTAGTTTCCATGTGCTCTTACTAGTCAGAATGACTCTACTTAGCAACATTACATTGCAGTCTGTCCACATACATGTATACTAAACCGAGTGTAAGTACTAACAGAGGTACTATACTCTTAGGAAATATGTACTGTTAAGATTAAAACTTCCAAGTAGAAGTTAAAATCATCATTTCACTATAATGTGCTTGTTAAACCAATACTGTGTTTGGTCTTAATTTATTTAAGAAAGGATGTTGAGTTACTGGAGAAATTCACAAGACAGAAACAAGGATGATTCCAGTGTGAAGAAATTATTAAATGGGAATAGGTTGAAAACTTGGTATGTTTTTGTTGAACTGGTTTAGATCTTTATGAATACCAGAGGTTTAGAATCCATAAAGTCAGACAACATTTTCTTAAGGATATCTATGGGTAGTAAAACTGCAAAGAACCCTTGGTGGTTCAGCATTATCCTTTGGTTCATAACACTACATCTGAGTTTTACAGCTGTGGTGAGAACAGCACAGGTAGTACATTGTGCAGCTTTGTTTAAATGCAGATAAACAAGGACTGCTGGACAAAATTCTAAGAAACAGGAAGCTCAGTTAAGTCTTTTTTTTTTTTAATAAGATGAGAAGTCTAGGATAACTTGCTTTAGGTGTAGACACTTCAACACTGAAGTTTCAGAATTGTCTGAACAAGTATTTTATTTTATGGGTCAGGATGGACACAGAGAGCATTTATACATGTAGCAGGTTGACAGAAGAAAATAGAATATTTTAGATTGGCCGAAGAACTTTTTGTTAACCCTTGAAAGCAAAATGAAACAAAATCGATTCCAACAGCATGGTATTTTTACAATTAGCACTCAATTTTTCTATCTTAGAAAAGTGCACAGTAAATTGATTTAAAATACGGGTACATTTTCAGATTTTAAATTACAGCTATTTTGAAAAATTAAAATAAACTTAATTAACAGATCTGTGAAAACTTTTAAATAGTATGTTACCATTGGTCTTTAATGCACATTAACATTTATATTCTATGTGTTACGTGTTCAGTAATACTAACGATGTTTGTGCTACATCATTAAAAATTGCATCAGTTGTGATGTCAAATGGAAAACAAATGGTACATTTACTATGGGTTTGGTTATAATAACTATGATAAACAGCTGCATCGCTACAAGCAAAAACATTATAATATTAATAATTATAATAATACAAAGTCACAATAATTTTTTTGATTAAATAATTATTAAACATTATGTAGAAATTCCGATGAACATACTATTCTGCTATTTTCTGATGGAGATTGTGCAATTTTTATTTAGTTTTTACTATTACTGGAACTAATAAGTACCATTTTTTCCCTAAATTCCTTCTGTTATTATACAGTGTGGCTCATAAGTCCCTACTCATCCATATGTTATTATGTTATATTCAATTACACATGTATTATAAATTTCTTTTTTTCCAGAGAAATATGGCTGATGTAAGCCCACTTACACTTGAAGAGCGTATTGTGACAAGTACATGGGTACATGAACACAAGAATACTGGTGACACCCTGGATACAATAACTGGCAAATGTAGAGAAAGATTCAATAAGGATCCATCAACACGAAAAAAGATGTCAAATTGGGAAAGCAATTTGTTTAAAACTGGCAATATTAAGGATGCACCTCATTTAGGAAGACCAATCAAATGTAGAGAATCATTTGCTGGTGTGGAAGAGTCAGTAATTAACTCACCATTAAAGTCAACGAGGAAACGATCAGCTAAACTTGGTATCCCGTGAGCAACCATACAGACCTTTATGAAAAAGAACATGGGAGTTAAAGCATGGTGACCCACATTTGTGAATAAACTAAGTGATGCTGATACAGCAAATAAGAAACTGGCATGTGATGAGTTACTGCAAATCTTCAATACAATCCCTTCTCAAGGAAAGGTGATGTTTATGGGCGAGTGCACAATTTACTGTTCGAGTCGAGCATGAAATGTTTACTTCTGGGCAAAGGAGAATCCTCATTATTATGAAAAAATTGAATACAACACTCCACTTGTCATGATGTGGGCAGCACTTAATGTGCATCATGTTATTGGACCATACTTTGATGGGCCAGTAAACCATACCTCATATCTAAACATGTTACAACAATGATTTATACCAAAACTAGATGAACTTGAAATCAGAGAGGAGGTTTAGTTTCAACAAGATGGAGCTTCAGCCCATTATGTCCTCAGTGTAAGAGATTATCTTAATGACACTTTTCCAGACAAATGGATAGATCGTGGTTCTGTAACATCCCCGGTACCCATTAAATAGCCTGCAAGAAGTCCAGACTTGACAACATGTGATAACTTTTTCTGGGGATACATAAAGGACATCGTGTTTAAACAACGTTATAATACTAATAATGAATTGAAGGCAGTTGTTACTATGGCATTTGGAACAATAACCCCTGCTATGTTCAGGAAAATGTCTCGCAGAACATGGCGTCGCATATTATGCAGCGAGAATGAGGGGCAGCAAACAGATACACTGGATACATAAGATATATGGATAAGCAGGGACTTGAGGGCCATCCTTTATCAACTTACATTAGGCTTAGCTTCAGCACATTACTACCACGTAAGTAGACACGCTAGCAATATCAATTTCATCATAATAAAAACTTACTAACCTTATTTAACTTTTGTTTGGCAATTACAATATTCAGCAAACCTTGGGCAGCAGAAAGTCGATCCTCTTTTTTCGTTTCAACGAGTTTCCAAAATATATCCAATATCTGGGCATCTATATTTCTTTTTCCTTTTTCCGGATTTTCCAAAGAAAGACCCACGTGCTTAAGCGCCATAGATAATTGTAAAAACAGCGCCACTGAGTACCATAACACTTACACCGTCCATTAGAAAATTAATATATCCAGTCATGTATATGTATATATATATATATTCCTACGATTTTATGTGAAATATTAAAAACACAGTTCTTCAAATAAGTGGTATGTAAAGGCAAATATATGTATTGATTAGCTATCCTAAGTAAACAGGATCATCAATGTCTTTGTGAATGGTTAGTACTAATAATATAAATATTTCATTGTGTAGAATCCTAAGTTTTACTAAATTTACCGTCACATTCTGTCTTATTTGAAGAACTGCGTTCTTAATAATTCACGTAAAATGGTTGGAATATTTATGTATGACTGAATATAATAATTTTATTTGCTTTTTCTAATGGACGGTGTAGGCGTCATGAACTTTTTCTTGCAATTAATCTCTACTGTCCCGTCCAGTGCTAATTTTTGGAATTAGGTTCGAATCTCAAGGTGGACACAGCAGATAAACAAAAATACCTTTTCTCTAAATCAAACAAGCCTTTTATTGCTCCAGTTTGGATGCGATTATGTGCACTCATGTTTGTTGGTTTGTCATTTTAAATTTCGCACAAAGCTACTCGAGGTCTGTCTGTGCTGGCCGTCCCTAATTTAGTAGTGTAAGACTAGAGGGAAGGCAGCTAGTCATTACGACCAAGGCCCAACTCTCGGGCTACTCTTTTACCAACGAATAGTGGGATTGACCGTCAGATTATAATGCCCCCACGGCTGAAAGGACAAGCATGTTTGGCGCGACGGGGATGCGAACCCGCGACCCTCAGATTACGAGTCGCACGCCTTAACGCGCTTGGTCATGCCGGGCCATTATGTGCTCTCGCCCCCCCAGTGGCTCAGCGGTATGTCTGCGGACTTACACGCTAAAATCCGGGTTTCGATACCCGTGATGGGCAGAGCACAGATAGCCCATTGTGTAGCTTTGTGCTTAATTGAAAACAACAACAACAACAATGTGCTCTCAATCAAAAAAAATATTTTTGTATTAAACTATAATAACATTTTGAAGCTGAAGCCTTCACTGAAATGGGCCCAGCCTATTTCATTTGTCAGATCTAAATTGATACCAGTTACGCCTCTGGTTCTTAAACCATAATGAAAACAAAGAAAATCTCATTAAAATATCTGCAGGGTCATTACACACTAATTTTATCTGTTAAGCCCAAAGTGCTTTTGATAATTTATTAGTTAAGCCACCACTAGTTTGTTTACATTATTTATTTTTATGTTTAAAATTTATTAAATTGTTATTACATAATTTACGGTATGAAAGCAAAGCAAAGACAATGAATTGAGATATTTCGAAACACTTTTGAGTATCAATCGCTCAACACTTTATAATTTTCTATTTTTTTTATCCTAGTTGTAGAAGGCAAAAATGTGAACTACATGCACGCATCTTTAGTGGTATAAAAATATTGTTATTATTACTTGAACCTAACATCATTATTTAGACATAATTAAAATTGCAAAGTTACATTTAAAACCAAGAACTAAAAATCCATCTAGGTTATCAACCGTATCCAAACTAATCATGTACTCTTGTCTTCCATACATTGATAAAAAGAAGTTAACTTTGAATAATCAGTTCAAACGCCTAATTCATCGTTATTACTCCAAGTTGATTCCAGGTTATTTTTCAAATCCACGTCACACAGACAAAAGTTTTTCTTTATTAAAAAATTCTTCCCAATTCCTAATTGTTCTTGGTTTGTAGAAACTTTAAAGCCTTCTATATTGACATATTCATACGCAATCTAAAACTTAGAATCAATGAACATATTGGGATTTCCAATAAAAATAAACTAAAAGTGTCTCCTCTATTTACCAATATAGTGAATATACAGAACACAAGTCAGAGTTTCCAATTTCACTACCCTCTGCAAGGCCAAAACTGATCTACAATTATTTATTAAAGAAACTCACAACACCAAATATCAGGTCTTCAATCCTAAATAACATGCAGTTTTCATTTAAACTGAATGTGGTTAATATATGTAATATATGCTGTCTTGTCCTAGTTTCTTCTCTTGCTCACTTTCCAAGAGTTCTTTTTGTGTGATTTAATTATTATTATTTAATGTAACATTTTAATTTTAGTTGTGTCTAAGCGTTGCTGTTTGCCTTCGATTAAATCGTTAGAGTTTCGAAACGTTTATTTATTTCTCCTTTTTTATAAATGAAGAGTGTTGTTCATAATACATTTCGTACTTCTGTATATTTTAGTTCTGATTACTTGCAAACGTATATTTTTCTCAAAAAATGACTAATGTTAATATGTACCACTGGAGAGCGCTACTAATTCTGAACCTTAATTCCTAATTCTCTGCATGAGCTGATAGTGCAGTTGATCGCAAGAAAAGTTAACAGTGTGTTTTCGTATAGCAAAGCCACAAAGGGATATTTGCTCAGCCCACCGAGGGGAATCGAACCCTTGATTTTAGCGTTGTAAATCCGTAGAATTACCGCTGTACTAGAGAAGGATAATAACAAAGCAACACAACTTACTCGTGGAATTATAATTTTTTGCATTAAACGAAGTGTTTACGCAACGCCTCTGTGGTAAGATGAAGATAATAATAACAATAATAAAACAAGGGAGAGAGAGGAAATGGGAAATCTAATTGTTTATTAATTTTAAGTAAAAGAAGCGCTGTGTAATTTTATATTCAACTTGAATGTTATTATACGCGATGTGGAGTTAAATATCCATTTCAGAGAACGAATTCGACTCGTAATATGAGAATCGCGGGTTCCAATCCCCCGTCACACCAAACATGCTCTCCCTTTCAGCCGTGGGGGCGTTATAATGTTACAGTTAATCCCATTATTTGTTGGTGAAAGAATAGCCCAAGAGTTGACAGTGGGTGATGATGACGAGCTGCCTTCCCTCTAGTCTTATACTGCTAAATTAGGGACGGCTAGCACAGAGAGTCCTTGTGTGACTTTGTATAAAATTAAAAAGACAAACAAACAAAGAGCCAAAGTTTAGACATAAAACTGTTCACCAGAAGAAAGGCGGCACCTACTACTTACAGGATTTTTCTTAACCAAGCAACAGGATTGATTGTCATGATTGTAACATTCTAAGCGTGTCTAGCGTGCGTATTTTCATAATGCGGCTCGAAAATTTCCCAATCCGAAACCTGACACGTTATTCACTAGGCGATCTTTATCCCAAAAGATCGGAGTTGTAAGCTTGTAGACTCTTCATAATCACTCAGAAAATATGAAAGAGAAACTTAATTATTTTGTTCTAATCCAACTTGTTAGAAATATTTAATATTTTAAAAGAATACTCTTTTAGTTTTTAATCAGTAAGAGGAACATTAACTCTTTTAAGCATACACCAAGACTATACGTCATCAGATTCGGTCACCTCCATCTAACAGGCAACAAGAATCAGCTCTTCCTGGAGAATCAATGGTAAATTTAAAAGTCTAGAACACTAAAATTAAAGGTCTGATATCCACGGCGAGCAGGGTATGTCATGAAGCTGCTTGAAAACAAACAAAAAATATATTGGTTACTCTTAGTAGCATCCTTTAGTGCTTAAGTCGTAAGTCTGAGAACTAATAACGCTAAAAATCTAGTTTTAGTACCAGTGGTGGGCACATACAGATAGCCCGTTATGTAGCTTTATATTTAGTAAAAAAAAAACTCTTAGTTAAGCAGGTTTGTAGTTGGTCAAATTATCCGGTGATAATTGTTTTTTTAAGAAAAATAAGAAAACTCTATGTTACTGTGGCTCTTCTTTACTGGGTTCTGGATTCGGGAGTTGGGAGGGTCATATCTGATACCCCACCTCTTTCTCCTATGATACCGTGTCGTATCACTTGTAAATTAGCCACCAAAACGTCACTATATCAGTAGATACTGTATTGCTTTAATAGGCTGGGCTTAACCTAATGATTAGCGAGTATGGACTGTTAATTTGATAATTCATAATTTGTGGCATCTATATCATAAAAACGTGTTCTGCGCTTTGCGATCGTGGGTGAGCCATAATCTCACTATTCTGTCAGACTAGAGTAGGCTAAAAGTTGATAGTGGGTGTTACGACTAGCTTCCATCTGTTTATAGTAATTCAGTTCAAAAATGGATATGTGCAGATAACCTATACAGTTTCGTATGAAACTATAAAACAAAATACATATCACTTTATTAGTTGGTTCAGTTCAATGACAGATTGTAACAAGACCAACTTGTTGCTTGTTTTGTGCTTTTCAAATAAAAGGTTTCATGCATACATCAGCTGTCTATACTAACTGTATATATTTATTTGTTTTTGAATTTTGCACAAATGCACAAGGGCTATCTGCGCTAACCCTCACTAATTTAGTAGTGTAAGACAAGCACCCACCGTTAACTCTTGGGCTACTCTTTTACCAACAAATAATGGGATTGATCGAACATAATAACACCCCCACGTATGAAAGGGGAGCATGTTTGGTGTGACTGGAATTCGGACCCACGACCCTCTGATTATTAGTGATAACCATAACTACCTAGCCTCGCCTCATTTATGTGTTTATTTATTGCGAGAGGGTTTTTTGATATTGTGAAGAATAACAGTTCGTCGTTATGTCGATAAAGAACATAGTTTCCTATTAGATATAAAAGCATCCTTGTCGAAGGAAATTCTGCTAGAAATTATCGATCCATCAGAATAATCGATGTTATTTTAGTAATCAAAAATTTAAAAAATAGAACTGGAGCTCAATAATATAGCATTTTGTTTTTTCTTATCTAATCGCATTCCAGACAGGAAATGTAGGGAGCGGTGTAAGCAAACTCATTTGTATGTGAGGCGGAAATAAATTTACTGGTATATTATAAAAATAAATATCAGACCTGTAAATAATCAAATTAAACAACAATATAGTTAATTGAAAAAGTTTTTATTTTATTTATAGAACAAAGTCACAGTGAGTCATTTTCTCTCTCCACTTAATCTAACCCTTACTTCACCGTTGTAAGTCCTTAAACTTATGTCCCTCCCACCAAGAACCAAAAAACACGAAGTCAAGCCGAGTTCCACTATAAAAATGAGTCCGAGAATAATATTAAAACGTTCACAAAAATAGATCTACGAATAAAATTTAGCAACACAAAAATAGGCTTAAGAATAATCTCTAGCAATGGTTAGTTTCGTGACATTCACTAACTGACAAAGGATTCACTGCTGTATTGAAGATACGGGTGTTACATCCAGCTTCCTTCCTGAATCAAATCATCATCGACCTTGCCTGTTCGCATCCGAGCAAAGCACCTGTGTCGAAACACCTATTATGGTTACTCTGGGTTGGCATTCCGTAGGAGGCCTCTATGGGCCTACGGCTAGTTCTTGCACTGCAAGACTCGTTCGTCATCATTTATTTGTCGGTTAAGTACCGAACCGGTTGTATGTGTTTCCGCCACAGCTGAACGAACAGGTAAGCAAAGCAGTAAAAAAATCTCAGCTAAAACTAAAGAAATTATTAAATTAAGACAAAACTATACACTGTAACGTAAGATATCTAATAGTATGTTTAAGCCTATGAATTAGTTGGGATGTGTAGTTGAACTGGTTATTTACAATTAATATATAAATAATAAAAGGAAAAAAGTTATAAATGATTGTTGGATATACAAAATAATATATTAACTGTAAAACAAACAAATTAGATGTTGCTAGGCGACACCATCTGAAAACCTCTTGAAGACATTGTATGTATGGTAAAAAGAAAGTACAAAGTGAAAAAAAGGAAACTGTTAACAAGCCTCAATGCTCAACGAATTGAAACCAGTGATTTCTGGTGTATCTACCACAGGTAAAGACTTCAATTTCTCTATATGTAATCCTCCACTTCGCAGTGAGGGCTAACACCGCTAAAATCTACATATCCCATTGTGTAGCTTTGCACTTGACAACACACAAATTATATCTGCACATGTATTAGACATGTCGATAATGAGTGGTGGTTGGGCGATTAAATTACAAATTAAGTTGATAGGTCGAGCTATTTATATATTAGTTGGAACTAAAGGGGTACTGGTCGTGGCTATTAGTGGCCAAAACCACAGAGCTATAGCTGGATTTTGGACGTTAGGACTAGAGTATGTATGTCTCACCCATTAGTGTTTAGACTTCCTGTCATTAGCACAAAGTTTTACACGTGAATGGGTAATAGAAAAACTCTACGTAGTGGGAACGACTGCAGTTATTCTAAAAAATATATATACTTTTGGTATGTTCAAGTTGCTGTACAATTTTTACTTGTTTAGTTTGTTCGTTGACTAATTTAGTTCGTTGCTTGCCAAGGCGGGTTGTTACGTACATACATACACATGTCATTTTGTTAGTTCTAAGAACCCGTGAAAGCAAAGAGAATGTAGTAAAACATCTAAGTCACATAACATCAGGTAAATACTATCAATGTTGAGGTTTTTCACACAATACCAGGGTTAATGAATGTTGTAATGAAATATTTAATCTTCAGTCCTGGTTATGGAGATAACTTGTCTTTATTGTTATTGAAAGTGTGTATATTGTATATTTATGTTGATTTTCTTTCCGGTAACGACGGTGTTTATTTGTAGTCATTCGAAAATATAATATGACGTAATGTAATAGGTACCAATAGCAAGATTCTAACATTTATTGTTATGGGAATGAGGTTAAACTGGTAATATATTAGATTTACTGAAAGTATCAAGTTTAGAAAACAAAAAATGCTATGGTGTTCAGTGTAAACAAATTTAGGCCATTTAAAACGGACAAGATAAAACCTATAAACTGGTTAATCGTGAACATTTTAATAACCATGGTAACTTTATTGCGCACTAAGTTAGAGATATCAAATGAGGTTTTACGCTTTTTTTAAACATGTAGTGCATATTTCAGGGTGACAAAATATGTTTTTATTTGTTTTTAGACAAATATTTTATGTTCCAGTGCACCCTTTTTCAGGGCGTTTTCCAATTTATTTTTTATTTTGTTTTTCGTTCTTTCTTTCACGAAAATAAATGACAATTCTGTTACCATTTCGTTGTTTTTTTTAGGGGGGTGAATATTTAGATTGACCTTCGAACAAGTACAGAATCCACAATGAAACACATCCTTGGACTCCATCTTCAGTTGTTTGCCTTCCATGCATTTTTATCTGTTTTATTTATCTGATCTTGTTTGCATGTTTTTATTCTTACCAGGGATCTCTTCGATGGGGTTTGGTTCCTTTATCGTTTTATATCTTACTTATAGAATATTGGCAGAATTCTAGTAAGTTCAGGAAAACCCCGGATGTAGCTCCGTTACGTTTGTCCGGTTATCCAATTATCTTTTTTTATTTACCACCTTAAATAACCCCTTATGACTGAGAGAAAATTTGTACCCCAAAGGTATGCATTAAGTGTTACCAACAGCAACAAGAGATCACGTGACTTGCACTTCCTCATCATATTCTCATTAGGTTTCCCGGCACGCCACCTGTTAACAAAAACTTGTAGGTAGGCTTAACTGAATTAGTGGTGACATCTATCGGAACTCTTGTTTAACGAGACTATTCTTTAAGATCTCGTGAATTTCTGTATTTAATGTTTATTATAAGACCTGAAACTAAACTGGAGAAGTTTATGTGTCTTACTGAACAACGATTTATTCATTCATTCTTACCTGCTACACATTCATTCATTCTTAACTGCTACACATTCATTCATACTTACTTGATACACATTCATTCATTCTCACCTGATAAACATTCATTCATTCTTACCTGGTATACATTCATTCATACTTGCCTGACACACATTTGTCTTGCTTTCAACCGTTTAAATAATGATTACTGCCTATTGGTTCTACTCTCTATGTTGGAGCTAATGGTTATTGTCTACTGGTTCTACTCTCTATGTTGGAGCTAATGGTTACTGTTTACTGGTTCTACTCTCTATATTGAAGCTAATGGTTACTGTCTACTGGTTCTACTTTCTATATTGAAGCTAATGATTACTGTCTATTGGTTCTACTCTCTACGTTGGAGCTAATGGTTACTGTCTACTGGTTCTACTCTATATTAAACCTAATGAACACTGTCTGCTAATGTTATTACTCTAAAATGAATTATTTTATAATGGTAGTTGAAATTCACATTTCATGTGCACACTGTACATATTTTGAAGGTTGATAGCACCTGAGAAATAACAATGTAGTGTTGACATAACTACAGCATGCAGGCTTATAGAACGGACATGTGTAATGGTGTTACCTAATTTAAGTTCACATATCATATACGTCTATAAAGATCCGTCTCCAAATTCCACCTAATAATCCATCTAGATTTAAAAGAAAAACAATTTAATAACTCAGCCGTTACTTAGCCTGATGGGTGTATCTAGATCAGCTTGGTTGAAATGACAGCCCGCGGGCTCGTTCGACCCAACGAGTGTGCTAATCCAGCCTGCATATTGATTACCAATTATATTTTAGGATTCATGTTACGTGTATTCATACAGTCTCTTCACAAATAAATGCTAATAGAAAAATCCAAACCCTGTGTAGTACGAAAAACAAGTTATGATCGTTCAGTGTTTCCACTCCCGGAAAATGTAAAACTGGACTGTCTTGGCCTAGCTAATATTTTTCTAGTACCTTTATACTCTCGCCTTTAGTCATATTGTCACATGTTTTTATAAGTATTTTTTTCTATTAAGGTGTTGCCTTCCCCCAGTTTTTGACTTAGTTATCTATCCTACATTATTACACACATTTTTTTGTTTTGTATATTCCATCAGGGTAACTGGGCTCTCGTTCATTCTTGAGCCACATGTGTCTGCTTTCCTTCGTTTTAACAGTGATCACAAAATCCAACTTGCCAATTTGGCAATTAAATGGAGAATTCTACAGTCTTAAAGTGAAAGATAACATGTTGGTATATATACATAGATGTTTATTCTGTTGACCACGAGGACGAAGCTCCGGCCAATTCACAATACTTCTGCGATCCTTGTTGACAACGTGTTAAAACATTATTTTTGCAAATTATACCATAACCAGAGTATTCATATGTTTGGAGGTTTGAATAGTTTTTGAAACGTTATATTGATAAGAGGTTTTACACTGGGTATAAATAAATAACATGAAATATTGCCAGTAAAAAAAATAAATAATTGGGAGGTAGACCGGCCGCCCACTTGGCCTGGTGGTTAGGGCGCTCGACTATCAAGTTCAAATTCGAATCTCCGTTCCAACAAATGTACTATTTTGCCCCACATTGACTCAGCAGCATATCTGCGGACTGACACCGCTAAAAACCAGGTTTCAATATCCATGATGGGCACAGCACAGATAGCTTAATTCCAAACACACAAACAAAGGCAGTAAAATATTTTGTTTGTTTCAGCCCAGAGTCACGGTGGGATCGAAACCCGTATTTTAACATTGTAAGGTTGCAGGTTGGTAAAATTTAATTGAAAACTGTTTGGGGAAGAGATGGAGTTGAAAAAGCAGAGATAAAAAAGGCAAAACAAAAGATCCAGGCTGGTTTCTCAGAAATCGACAACTTTCAACAAACTCTTTGGCGGTTCCTTTGTACAGATGGCCCGGCATGGCCAGGTGGTTAGAGCCCTAAGCTCGTAATTTGAGGATCGCGGGTTCGAATCCCCCGTCACACCAAACATGCTCTCCCTTTCATCCGTGGGGACGTTGTAATGTGACGGTCAGTCCTACAATTCGTTGGTAAAAAAAGTAGCCCAAGAGTTGGCGGCGGGTGGTGATGACGAACTGCCTTCCCTCTAGTCTTGAACTGCTATATTAGGGACGGCTAGCGTAGATAGCCCTCGTGTAGCTTTGCGCGAAATTCAAACACAGACAAACAAGCGAACCTTCGCACCGTCACATCTTGATTGGAATCTGTAAATACATCTAATACCTCAAAATTAGCTGCCATAGGAAGAGGGAGAGAGAGTGTACCCCGATAAAACCCACAGGTACCACGAACAGCATGGCACTGTGATTTGAACAGAGGAAAACAACGTGTTGATGAGACTCTAGGACTGAACTATTTCTGTTGTTTTATGTTAATAAAGCTCAGGCCAAAGCTGGCTGTGTTAAAAACTCGTATCAAGGTGTCTGTGGCATGGGTGTTTGTTTGTTGACGATGCAAGACACTCCACCTGTAAATCCAAACACTCGCTCGTTGGTGAACGTGACAACCATGGTTAATGTATGGGGTAAAACAGTCACGTAGGGTTCTGACCTACTAACTTTGAGTGGTTCTCACAACATAAATGACCCTTTGACCCATAAAAACTGGAATGTTTCATCCTTTAACATACAAGCAAGTTTTTGTCATAGTTGTAACGTCAGGTTATTGGACGGGTAAGAAATATTTTAGTTTTGCCAGTAGTCATTCATCTTTGATTTAAGGTCCAGAGTGACGTAATGACACGTTTTAGTACTAGTACTGTGAATCCATTTTTGGCTATTTCACGTGCACGATTTGAACGCGGATCTCGTTCAACAAGCATGTGATCTGTCAACAGACTCTAAAGGTTAACTCAAGAGACCTTTTAAACAACCCAAACTATTACACCACTAGGCATAAACTTTTACGTGTGTGTGTTTTTGTTTCTTTTACGTATAAACAAGTCCCCACGATTTATTCTCCATTCATAGTTCATAATGATCTATCAACAGACCTTAAGGGTTAAGTCAAGAGACCTTTTAAACAACGCAAATTATTACACCACTAGGTATAAACTATATGTGTGTTTTTCTTACTTATAACTAAGGCTCCAGTATTTGTTCTTGATTTACAGTTCATTTCTCGTACGTAAAAACACGCTCCGCACCATTTTCCTGTGTATGAATCATAAGAGTAACAGTTAGGTACCATTATTCAAGCAGACGACAATAGCTGTCTTCCCTCTGATTCACTCCCTGGAACAGTTAAGTATAGATAGCCCTTTTGTAGGCTTGCATAATAATTTTAAAACAAAATATTACTATTTTTGTCTTCATGAATGTTATTTTTTTGTATAATAAGTAACTGTCAACAAATTTAAACATTTTTTTAAATTTCAGCGCTAGAAATAGCATTATTGTTTCTTTAAATAAATGTTAGCTTTTGTTGGTATCAATGTTAGATGACCAGAAGCTTTAGTTTTGACGTGTTGCCAAAGTTTACGGCAGGTTTCGCATAGTAACATTCGAGGACTTAACCGAGAGAATGAAATTCTAGTTTCTAGATTCTTATCAGAAGTATCAGCGATTAAATTTCAAGGCCAAGAAAAAAATACAGTTTCATAAAAGGTTACAGTTATAGCGAAGAAATTACAACTTTCATGGCCACCATTAACACGATTTTCAGCTAACAGTAGGGTCATTGTTGTAGAAACGGTATTGTTTTTCAAGATTACCCAATTTACGTCATCATTTAATTAGTAACAACACAAATACTTTTTTAAAAGTTTACACTGTATGTGAGTGTCTGATTTTTTGAAAACCGGTTTTTTCTGGCTCTGAAATTATTACAGTACGATATCGACAGATACAATTTGACATGTATTTTTGAAAGTTTGTTGATTATAGCTCGAGTGTTTCGTTTCTACTGCAAAAAATATGTGGCAAAAATTATAATCACTAAAAAGGAAAAACAATACATTTTGTTACTGAATAACTATAATAATATTTACTAATTTCCCGAAAGGAAGCCAAAGGCCTCTCACGTGTTTTAACTATTTAAATCACGATACAGTAGAGTGTTATCTGTCAGTTAGTATACACTAAAATAACGTAACATAAAGGAAGCTGAACATTGCAGTTTGTACTGTTGTGACGTCAGTAAAACGTGCAAAAAAATGATGCACTCTGTAAAATACAATACAACATGACGTATGAACTTCAAAAGCAAGACATTAAAAAAAACACTTTTTACTTTTAATTTTGGTTTCATTTACTCTTGAAACAAAAGACTTTCGGGAACCTTCCGAAGGTACATCGAATATAATTAACACTTAGAGACTGATTAGAATATTAGCTTACCAAAAAATTGTTGGGGACAAAGATTACTGATAATGAATACTGCAAGCGAAATTTTTCGTGTCTCAATTTCCAGAAAAGTTGTAAGTCATCTAGAGTATTTAATACCAGAAGGAGTTTTTGAAATTCCTAATTGCTAACAAATATACACATAATTTATGTTTTACCAAAGAGATGACATCACAATCAAATTTGATACGTAGTCTATACTGTTGCAAGGTCACCGTTGCTACGTAACTCACTTTTCAGTGTTTTAATCACTGAGGTATGTGTTACAGAAGCAATCTCTAATGAAAATATAAAAATGACCAGCAAAAAACGTGAATAATGGTGTGCATAAAAATCATGATGAGAGGTGTTAAAAGGTGCATGAAACAAAAGTAGTAGAATTAAGAACACCTCCGTTAAAATATTTTTAAATTAACCAATTTTAATCAAATGCTGTGATAAACGTAATAATAACAATAAAACATTCCGTACTTACCCCTGATAACGAAAGGTCAACCTTTCAAAAGTGTTAAGGTTAAAGAGTGTCTATTTTTTGTCTTTGGTTCATTTTTAAACCGACTTGTTTTCCCGACATCAGTAATAAATATATAAATATGACGTAATGATAATTATCCACTCAAGACCGAATAAAAATGTTTTTATTTGTTTGTTTTTTATTGGACCTTACCGTAAAGGTTTAGAGAGAGTGAGTGGGTGGGTGAAAATAGTTCAGGGTATAGCTAGATGTTTATAAAAAGTGAGTGTGTTGGTAGGTGAATGTATTTCAGGGTATAGCCAGTCAGGCACACTTTCGTCCTAAAAACTGACACCTTCTAATGTCAAGGTTGTCTTCTATTTGTACTACTGGGCTGAGCATAGCTTAGACTATAGTGTGCCATACTGTGAACTTAGACGTCCAAGGTTCACGTCTCGCTTTCGGGAAAACTGGACCTTAGCTTCTACGTAATGTTAAGAGTCAAATTCCAATAATTGATTAGAATAGCCCAAGTTTTGGCGGTTGGTGTTTTTGACTAGTTGCATGCTCTCTAGTTTAACAGCTGAAAATTAGGGAGGCTGGCGCAGACAGTCAGCCATCAGTGTGGTATCGTGAATTTCCAAAACAGATAATCAAATTGTGCTATCTATTAAACCTACACATAGGTGTCTTTGTAAGGAACGCCTACCCTTAGAGCTAGATTAATTAAAACTACCACACGAAACATTTGAAATAAAAGGTTATTTTCTAGGAAACACAAGGTCAACAATGTAATTGTATTTCTGATGACTAAAACATAAGTTCTATCGTGTACGGTTAGGTAATCTGAAAAACAAAAAGAGATAATTACAATTATTTCAGTACTTTAAGGTTCAAACCACTACATATTTTATTCAACCACCAAGAAATGATTAATTCAAGCCCTAGTGACCCCTTTTCCTCATGACACCCGTCTTACTTCACCCCCGTCCCTCCCCACATGGCTTTCTCGAAACTACCTAACTCACTGTGAGTTGACTCGTCGTTAGCGCTTGTTGTCGAGAGTATCACTCAACTTATTATTAGTTATTTGGGGTCACACTAATTTGATTATTCTCTGAATATTGAACACAAACACGTTAGGCTAGGTCACGGTTTCTGTGTTATAATATTGAACACAAACACGTTTGGCTAGGTCTCGGTTTCTGTGTTATAATATTCAACACAAACACGTTAGGCTAGGTCTCGGTTTCTCTGTTAAAATATTCAACACAAACATAATAGGCTAAGTCTTGGTTTCTCTCTAATAATGGCGCGTCACTGAGGGTGATTAAAGAAAACGAACACTACTATTCACAGTAAACATTGCTGTCCCTACCATCTTATATTTTACGTGATCCGTGACGTAAGAGGCGTGGAAGCGAGATGAGAAGGAAGCAACTCACTCGCCACATTGCACATGTCTAAAGTTGGAAATGTTTTATTATTCTGTTGTGGGAACTAATGACGTCTCGTTACACGAGAAGTTTTGATGGTGAAATTATGGATATATTAAGATATTGTTATCTGAGTTGAAAATAGTAGGTAAAGTTCCAGGTTTTGCTTGTATTGTGAAAATAGTCTTGAATATCAGTGAAAGAAGCATTCTCATGGGGTTAAAGTTTGTGTTGAAGGTCACACCAGCTTGTTAGGACTTTCTGATTTTCAGTAAAAAAGTTTGTTTATTTGTTTTCCAATATTCATTCAAAGCTTTATCAAGGGCTATTTTGACTGTAGCCTCTAAGTTTGAACTGATAACACTACATAGTTAATCAACAATATTCGCCAGCAAAGTATAAGCAGCAGTTATTTAACCGAAGAGTTGAATTTTACTCTCACCTTTATCATGCATCCACTGCCGCAAAATATTTTTTGATCAACGGGACGCGAACATTAGACTAGGAGATCCATAGCCTGGCACGCACCACTAGGCTATGCTTGGCTCTTCGTAAAATGGAGGGAGTGATGTAATTTACGTGTAGAAGCTTGTTTGTTTGGTTTGTTTTTTGAATTTCGCGCAAAGCTACACGAGGGCTATCTGCGTTAGCCATTCCTAATTTAGCACCATCTCTTGGGCTACTCTTTTATCAACGAATAGTGGGACTGAGTGAACATTATAATGCCTCAATGGCTGAAAGGGCGAGCATGTTTGTTTTAACGGGGATTCGTTTGTGTGTCCCAAATGTGCAACTTATAAAATATCTTCAAATTATTATTTTTCTCTTGAAAATAGGAATTCCAAATAGCAGATGTTGGTGTAAGTAATGCTAACTGATCGAGACAGCACTAGCGCCACCAGTGGGAAAAGTGTCCCCAATGGCACAACGACGAGAGTAGTTTCAAAAAGAGTAGAGCCAGCGCCACCTATAGAGATTGTAAGTTATCATGAGGTATTTTTAAAAAGTAAGTCGTAAAAAGTAAATAACCAATCTCGTTTGGTTTCTCCTTGAACTATAATCGCTATATTTTCATGTACTATTTTGAGATGGATTAATTACATGAATGAAACTAATGTTTTCCAAATATTTAAGTTCTAAAATCAGTTTAAGTTTTTCAGGTTTTAAAATTTATTTCATAATTTCGTGTGACACATACAAAATTCCCATTCCGCAAGAATACTTAAACAACAACAAGAAAAAAATGACAAAAAGATGTTAGCCCTCCCATGAACTTGGTATAGCTTAAATACTTCATATGTTAAGTTGTAAACGTTCTTTTTTTGGCACGAGATCTAAGTCTTCATTTTTCACATTGCTTAACCTAAGATTTTGATACTTTAACTGGTTTTTTAAAAAATAATTTTGTCTAAAACATTTGATATTTTTCTTTCCTAGTTACCTGATGGAACTCCTACATCAAAATATGGTAAGTGTACGTTTCATATAAATCAACATACTCGTACACAATATTACATACAACATGAACTTATAGTGTTTTGTTTAGTGTCAAAATCCAGACAGAACATCAGTTGAAATATGAAACACTCAAATAAAACAATTACTTTGTAGTAACGAAACTAGTTTTGTCCACTTAAACATATAAATAAATGTTTCCAGACCAACCAAATTGAAGAACGCAACGCCAAAAACATCGTTAACAGAAAGGGTACCTAACCGATGAAATAAATCATTCTAATTTTTACAAGTTGAAGCGTAAGTAAATTATATTTAATCAGTCCTACTGTTGGCCATGTTGGTTTTTAGTTTCACTTTAAGTTCGTAGCCTGTTCTGACTGGAAGCTAATTTTAAAGAGTATGCTTCAGGAAGCTATACCTAAATGACTGCAAAGTAACAAATGGGAATCGTATAAGAATATTTTCAACAACTACGGTGTTTAATATTTTTTAAGCTCAGAGTCACAGATTGCTATATCTCAGGTTTGATGACAGCACATCAATTACTTACTCAGGACTGGATGCTCTTGTACAATTTATCTGAGTTGTATGTGTGTTTTCTTATAGCAAAGCACATCGGACCATCTACTGAGCCAACTGAGGGGAATCGAACCCCTGATTTTAGAGTTGTAAATCTGTAGATTAATCACTGTACTACCGTGGGGATCTGAGTTGTAACATTTAGTATGTGATCAGTATTACATTATTGGTTTCTATATTTTTAGAGGAATGGACAACGTCCAGGAAGATTGTTAACCACAAAACCAAGCAGGTGTGTTGGAAATAATTTTTTTCCAAGGACTTTGATGTGTTATTTTTTGTCTGTATAATTGTTTTCATTTCGTTTATAGTTAATTCATTGCAATAACTGTTTTGTGTTTATATACGGATATATATTTTAGTGTTAAAGAATTTTGTGTTTTACTTATAGGCCACTAGATGCCGCTTTTAGCAATCTCCGAGTTGAAAATAATTTTTTTTTGTTATTTTTTACTGTTCATTCTTACCATAAGATTTTAATTTGCAAGTTATTTAATTAGCACTGATAGCAATTAAAATTCACTATACAACAGTCATAACTCACGAAAGTTGATATTATATTTAGAACCTAAACAACTCCGAAATTTGTTGTATTCCAACTAGTCGGATGTGTGGTGTTGTCGTTACTGGATATGACACGTGGGGTGTGGTATATATGTTATAACATTATCTTCTTTGGTTTCATTCATAATTTCTTAGAATTGTATGACAAGATGTTTATTAAGTAAAACATTTTCATTTTTAGTGTTATACGATGTTTCATTAATTTTAATGCTATGAAAATATATCAATATAAGAAATATATCACCAGGTAGAGACACGAGTACAACGCCAGCTGGTTTATGAAGATGGAAAAGTTGTGACTGACAGTGGACCTCAGATCTCTACTAAAACTACAGAAGATAACCGTACAGAGGAAACTGAAAACACAGACGTAAGGATATAATCACTTTGTCAAACAGTGATAAATGATACACGTAAAAAGTTGTAACAATGCGGATGAGTCATGCGTTCCTAAAAGTGTATATTGGATGGCCTGGCATGGCCGAGCGCGTTAAGGCGTGCACTCGTAATCCGAGGGTCGCGGGTTCGCGCCCGCGTCGCGCTAAACATGCTCGCCCTCCCAGCCGTGGGGGTGTATAATGTGACGGTCAATCCCACTATTCGTTGGCAAAAGAGTAGCCCAAGAGTTGGCGGTGGGTGGTGATGACTAGCTGCCTTCCCTCTAGTCTTACACTGCTAAATTAGGGACGGCTAGCACAGATAGCCCTCGAGTAGCTTTGTGCGAAATTCCAAAACAAACAAACAAACAAACAAGTATATTGGATAATTTCCCTTTATTCATTGCACCACGTCTTTGTTAATGTAATAACCTATATTTTTACTGTTGTACTTTATTTATTAACCAGAGAGCGTAGAACGCTTAGAAAATTCTAAGGATGTGACGTCAATTTTTTGTCTCGTATATTGGCAGCTATATTATAAATACGAGATAGATGTGAAGTGTTTAGAGTTACTTATGAGTGTATGAGCTATTACGTTCACAAATAATTTGATTGATTTTGCGCTAATTATAATCATTTATAACGTAGGCCTATAACAATTTACAGCAGTGTACAAGTATTTAAGTTTGTAAAAATGATTAGAGAAGAATCAAATTTACTTATTACCATTACGTGAACTTGATCTTGAATTATTTTCATGAAATAATTTAAGAGAACCCGCCAGCGAACTAATTACGTTATCACATTAATACAAATACCGTGGTGGGCTTATACATTAAATTAGAAGCTAAAACTTTTACATATTCGTGTGAAAGCAATAGAGCAATTATTATAACTCTTATATATAGTTTTGTTATAATTTGCTTTATTATCGCTAACAAGAACATACTGCTCTCTCAGCATAAGTCCAGGGATGGAGAAAATCTGGATCCTCATTACGTTGCTGACCCAGGTTCAGTACGAGTAATTACAGAGAAAACGGAATCGCGTCAGACCACGAGGGAGAAAAAAGAAGAAAACGTAGAGCTCCATGATGAAGGTTTTCAGGAACTTACAGGAACTGTAAGTAGATTATTTTAGGGCTATGTAATTGTAAACTGGATAAGAAATTGTTGCAACTTGGGTAGCTATAATGATGCGCACAGATATGTTCCTTTATTTCATTTTAAAACGAACGATTACTATTTATAAAGATCAAACTGGATTTTTTAAAACAAATTAAAAGTAAATATTTGTATTTTACAATTTTTGTCTGAGTTTACTTTTTAATTAACTTTTAGGATCTTCACCAGAAGGCGCTGAGAGCTCCTGTCGATGAACTATTCACTCAAGAAATTGATGTCAGAAGACCATTTTCAGGGAAGGTCACTCGTTACACTTGTCGGGGCCAAAAAACGACAGACAAAGAAGAAATAAATGAAGTGTCGGAGTGGAAAGACGGAGAAATGACTACAGAGACCACCACCACACGACATCACGAAGAACAGCACGACGAAGAAATTCCTGAGAACGAAACCGATGAGGCGGCGATGCCAGAAATCTCCACGGAGACCACGAATAACATTGAGTATTATAGAGATAACATCAACCAGAAAAGTTTGAATGAAAAGCATGAGAAGAAAGAGAATTTAAGACAAGTGTCTTTTTCAGAGCGACAGGATCAAGTCTCCAAGACCACAATGGACATAGAACAAGAGGGCGACATCCAGAAAGGTGAAACAAACCATTGGGTTAAGAGCTATTTTGGCTCGGATAATGACAGTGACTCTGGACCAGCAATCAATAAACCAGCTAAAACTGTTATTCACATTCAACTGGGTAATAATTCGAAATCTCCTTCTTATGCCCAAATGGATACATGTCCGAAATATTCTGAAGAAGAAGCGTTGTCTTCATCAGAAGGATCGACTTGCGACAAAAATAAACATTTTCTAGGTGTGTCAGAATGGGATTCGAATCCTCGTAGGTTTTCTGAAGTTCTAACCTTTTCTTCGTCTCCGCATAAAGAAAATTCCAAATCTCTCTCGTCAACAAACTCATGGAAAGATAACTTCATGTACAGTCCATCCATTCAACCGAGAACTACGAGTTCACCGAAATGTGATTCATCATCTCTGAGGAAACACTCTAACCCATGGAAGTCGACCTCTTTGATCAGAGACGACTTATGCAGAACATCTCTAGATGACCAGAAGGAAGGTTTTCATAAACACAATAGAAATGAGTCTATTCACTCAAACAGTAATTCTTTCGATACATCTACGGTTCACTCCTCCAGGGATACTCCTCGAATGCTTACAATATGTGATGAATCTGGAGCTCTCAGACCATCTTCTTTCATGGAAGAAGATTTTGATCGTACTCTGTCACGAGATACAAAATTTAAGAGTGAACCACATATCAGTTATTTTTATACCTCAGTGAAAACTTTCCCTCGAGATAGTGACATGAAAGACAGTTGTGTCCAAGAAGATCTTTTAGAAAACAGTCATTGTGAAACGTTACCTCGGCAATTTCCAACGTATCCTTTGAGGATTTTTGATGAACAAGACATCCAAACTTTCCCGAGAACAACTTATAAAAACCCTCAACAAGAACAAACAAAATATGTAGCGGCAATAACACCTCGATCTTTCTACTTTGGAGATGAATGTGACCTCAGCTACCACAATGATTGTAAAAATAAAATATACCAGCCTCAAAAGGTTGAGGAAACCAGCAGTTACACTCGAATGTTAGACCTGAACAACACTAACCTTGGCCAGCCGGACGACCGTTATACAATAGAACAAAAAGTTAAAATAAAGGACAATCCCCAAAAGACGTCCATTCTTTTGAATACAGGAGACCTGAAAGGTCCCTATTATAAGACGGAACTGGATTGCAGTACTGATGATAGCTTTTGGAATCAAAGTTACTATCACAAAGGGATGAAGAGTGATAAACCAGGAAGAAGAGATTCCAATCATCATACTTACAACAACATATATGTAACCCAGGGGAATAATAAAAATGGAAATGATGCCATAATTACTTCTATCAGTCATGAAAAACGTAAAGAGTTCATGCAAGGCCTTCTCGACTCTGATATCCCAGAAAAGGATATCACTTATTCGATTCCTTCAAAGAATGATATCGAAAGACAACATCAATGCTCTCCTCCTCGCCAACTCCACCATGTTGAAAACATTTCTTCCACTCCCCCACCAAGTCTTACAAAAGTAGATTATCCACCATTTAAATCTGAAGAAGAAGCCCATCCACGACCCATCCCACCTCTTCCAGCTGGAGGGCTCTTTGATAATAATACTCTTCCAAAGTTTCGTTCACAGAAAAGTCCCATCAGTAGTCCAGTGACTAAAGCCTCATCCATTACAACACTGGAAGTCAAAGGAGTGTCCAGTAATGCAGGTTCAAAGCTTTCACCAAGCAGTATTCATAGCGAACGTGGAGGAATTGACGTTCCTGTCAGGCCACCTCGCAGGCCTAAAGCAGTGGTGGTCGAAGTTCGAGACTGGGATAACAGATAAACACGTTCTACCGAGAACGAAGTTTACTGATGGTGTGATATCAAATATTAGGCTTAACAAGACACAACTCATAGTTTTGGAGCCCAGATAAAAATACAACACTGCATAATATATGAACCCAACAAAACCCATTTCACGTTCCCACGCCCTTACAGCACGTACCTACATGACAGTTCGATTTGTTTTAAATGTCGTCATGTAGTTTAGTGAAAGCTATTTGTTTTATTTTAGTAAATTGCTGTAATGAAGCTGTATAAAGTTTAGCCTACCTTGTCGTAAAAATTATATATATGAAACTAAAGTAAGCCTGTAGCCAAAGGAGGGATTCGGAGAATGTGGCCTAATCCCTATGGACACATATTTTAGTAACATGCTCAAGCTAATCTCACCATTCAACTATTATTTGTAATTTATTATGATTATTACCAACAGTTACAGTAATAATGTTAATTATTTAATATTGAGAATATCATAGAGGTTAGGCCTAAAGACATTTTATATTAACTTATGGGTAATAATAGTAATAATAATGTTATTCATAAAGTCTAAGACATATTCTAGTAAAATGAAGAAACTATTTAAAAATTACTGCTTTTCGAAACATGGTACCTTAAATAGACCATAAAAATTATTTTCGTCTTTTCATTTTTTGATAAGTTAATAAAATATAATATTTTTACGTAAAACCATGTTAGTTCCTTATGCCTACTAGCTAACATTAAACCAATATATTATTTGATATAGGAGTATGCCCCACCCTCATCTGTCATACATACCCTGGTTACGGCCCTTTGAAGGTTAAGCTTGTAGATAGCGAAACAAAACTAATAAAAATGTTTTGCCTATTTTTGAGACAGATTAACCGAATATATTTTAAGAATGTAAACAGCTAACAAATTATTTCTACAAGTTATGGAACCTAGTAGTAAAAGAAATAAATTTCTGTGCGTGTTGTTTAGGCTTAACGCTTTCTTAGCAAGTATGAATTTCATACGTGTTTGTTTCAAAGATTACAAAATTATTGGGTCTAATAGTTGTTTGTTATTAAATATTTTGGTAATATAAACTAATGCATATATGATGTATTTGATTGCTATTGCTGTAAAAACCAGGTTTTTATCACTGATGCTGATTTAAAGTTTTGAAAATAAATTTTGTGTCACGAGCCATGCAGTACATTTTGAGCCACTACTGAGATAATTTCATGTTTTAAAAATGCATTTTGTGTCACGAATGACATAAAAGACTTACTTTTTGTCAAATTTTAAAATACGTTTTAAAATTGTTTTTCTATGTGTCCCAAAACACATTTTGGGATACCATTGGACTAAATTCCTGATTTGAAGAAAAAAAGCAAGACTCAGTAGTTAGCGCGTCGGATTAAACCCAAGGATTCTTGGTTCGCATCCTCCTCCCACGAAGTCTCGTTTCACAATGTGGGTACAGAGTAGGAGTCACAGTCAAATACCACTACTTGATTAGAGTAGCCCAAACATTGGCGGATAGTGCTGTTGACTAGCTGATTTTCTTCTTGTCTGTAAGTTTGAAATCAAGGACGTTTAGCACAAATAGCTCTTATTTAATTTTGTGCGAATATTCGTAAGAAATAAAACTAAATGAACAGTTTAAAAATAAATTTCGTAGCAGGAATCAAAAAATAACTTTTGTGTCAGAGGCCACACATTGAGACGTACAATTAAAACATTTATAATGCTGCCGATCGCGTTTAAAATCCTTGTTGTCATTTGCGGAAAACCGTGTGTGGCTTCTCTAATCCCTCTGTAGCCATATTGTTACTGGATTCGAAGACTTTCAGGTGTAGAATTTGTTCTCTGTTGTTGAACACAGGCTTTCTAATTCGAGTGAAGTGTTTTCAAATGTATTTGGGAAATTTAATTGCTATCTTTTAAACTAATATTCAACTTTTCCTTGGACGGATGAATATCATTGAACTAAAATGTGTGTTTGGTGATGCTGCTAGATGTAAAGAATTCAGCGAGATTCGAAGAATTCTATGGATTAAAAGCGATGTTTCTTAGAATACTTAATAATTGATACTGTATTACCATCAGAATACTTAATGATTGGTACTGCATTACCGTAAGAAAAGTACAGAAGGGAAAAATAATAAAATAAAATAAATTATTGTGGTTTTTGGTTCAAAAGTATCACTGGTTTAAATATTTATGAAATTTGATACATATGTTAATTATCATAATACGGTGTGTCTTGTGAAGAGAAACAAAAACGTGCCGATGTAGTCGATCATATCGTGTTTAAACGCACAGTGTTGTAATCCGTGTATCAGGTTAGAAATGTAACAATATTTGCTACAGATCAAAGTAATGGTCTCAATATTTAAATAAAAGTGAGAGAAATATAATTTGATGCTTCGAATATTCGCCCAGCATGTGAATACTAATTACTTGAAACATTTTTCAGTCACGTCACGTCGTGACATCAATATTCTAGCGGGATATGAGGTAGTGTGAAGAAAAAAAGGGGGAGCGGTGCTAACCAGCGGGGGACCCAAATCAGCGAATTTCTTTTTTACCCTTACCCACCCGTTAAACCGAAAATCAGATTAATACAGCATATATACCACTGCTCCGGTGGAATATTTCTAAAATTGTAAATACTGTGCCAATACTACTGCATTTATCAAACAGCCAGCGCATGCGCAACGCACGAGTACCCGACTAAAAAGTGTCTTCGTGCTACAATATTTTTAAATACATTCATTACTGTTTGTTTTAGAATTTTGCGCAAAGCTACACGAGGGTTAATTTAGGAGTGTAAGACTAGAAGGAATGCAGTTACTAATCACCACCCATCGCTAACTCTTGGGCTACTTTTTTGCCAACGAATAGTGGGACTGATCGTCACATTATAACGTCCCCACGGCTGAAAGAGAGAGCATGTTTGGTGTTTAAATTAGTTGCATAGAAATATTAAATAGATTTTACGGGAAAAGAAACCCCTAATTCTTAATCTTAAAACTCTAGTAAAATCTGGTTAGTTAATTTAATCGGAGAAATCCATAACTTGGAGTCTCTTGTCTTCGTGTAATTCGATATTTGTATTTTAGAACCATGAAGCCAACATTGTGATTTCTAATAGTTTTTCGCTAACTGATGTTCTGTTTACCACAATGATTATTAACGATTTAATCTTTCTTGCTCAAGCATAAACTCATTACATAGAAAGGTACAAACAAATTATTGTTTTCTTAACCAATCTACTGAGATAGATCAGGATTGGGCTATCCAGTCGATTAATTCTATAATCGTTTCTACTGTCACTTACTTTAATCGACCAACGTTGTCCATTAGAGTAACTCTATAATCTCTACCACACCGTTCTTATGTATCTATTAATTTACAATATTATCGGAATATTCGAAGAACCAAACCTTCCAATAAAATTAGCTTTACTTCAAAGAGTATAAAAAACTATTTTACAGGAATACTTGTTTAAAACGACGAACAACAGCAAAAACAACTGATTTGTATATTTCTGGGTATTTTATTTTATGTGGGTCAAGCTAAATGGATGACGCACAGTGTTATGGAAAACAAGGGCTGAATATAAACCAGAGGATGTCATTCCACTTGGCTAACAGTTTTTTTTTGTCTATTTAAATAGTGGATGCTTAATGTCTACAGGGACCAGGAACTGTTTACAGGACAGAACGTTTAGCTGTCTGTTCAGAACCTGAATTACTGAACCGAACTTGGCAACATGTTGTGATTAGATGACGATGTATTTCAAACATACCTACCATTAGAAAGTCGGAGGGAGAGGGGGCTGAACATCCCAGGAAATTAATACACTTACCACGTATGCACACCTTCGCGAGCATACACATCTACCGGAACTTAACGAAAGACACCCATGTATTGGTTTTAATTCACGGGCGTGTGTCTCTAATATACTAATGACCATATTTTCCATTATGATCCATCCGACGTCAAGTACAGGTGTACGTACCATGGTCGAGCTGCTTTACCCAGTAGTTTACTGCTAGAAGGATTAGTAAAGCTAACGAAGGAAGCCCGACTTTCCGTTCTTTTGTATCGGTCACGCTCTGTTGGATTTTAGCAATCATACGAAACGTCACGTGGCTTATCGTCTCTACCAGGTGATCTCTATGGACAGAGAAGTCGGATAAGTGATTGTTGGAGGAGTTGGGTAGACAGCTCGTGAGACTCAGAAGGCTGCGTTTACTTACATTATAAGAGATTCCTCAAGACGAACCCACGTGAGAGCAGTATATTGTGTCCACACTCCCACCTGGTGGAAGGTTTGAGCATTAGAAAATATGAACACGAGTTAAGGCTTGTGCAAGACAAAAACTTGGTTTTGAACTCTTTTACAAAAGTTTTCGGGAAGGGAACGTATTTCGATGGTTTACAATTTTTGCAATAACTTTTGTTTCTACGTTAAAAGAACTTTGTAACCAAAGAACTATTGACGACTCGATTAAAATTTATTCTGGGATAATTATGATAATTATGGAAAATTGATATACTCGTCAACAGAGGAAGATGAATCACAGAACAGCTCCAGAATTGGACTTTGTGACCTTCATGTCGGTTACTTTCTTTCTATTTTCCTATCGAGTGATTAATATGACATAAGTGCTACACGCCTTCCAAACCTGCCAATTCAAAATGGCCGTTAAGTGACTTCTGTTTTGAATTGTTTTTCCAAAATCGAAAATAGCACAGCAGTTACGTCACTAGAACCTACTGTCCCTATCTGAATTTATAAAAGAAAAGGTATGTAATTTAAAAATTACAATAATATATCAAACTAGACATATAT
Organism: Carcinoscorpius rotundicauda; assembly: GCA_011833715.1. NCBI lineage: Eukaryota > Metazoa > Arthropoda > Merostomata > Xiphosura > Limulidae > Carcinoscorpius > Carcinoscorpius rotundicauda. The sequence goes on from CM022403.1 coordinate 23,776,810, forward strand.
GCAATTTATAAGCTACAAATATGTATCAAACTAGACATGGTTTATTCATGTTTCTAATAAACTGCGAATAAAAATTTCGTTGGTAACGCAGCAGCAGAAAAAGCAGAAACTAAACTGTACGTGTAAACATTTTAATACAGTAGTCAGTTCTTCCTACAAACAGTGGTGAGTTCTTCCTAACAAACAGTGGTCAGTTCTTTCTGACTGGTAGTTGTCATATCTTCCAAACAAACAATGGTTAGTTCTTTTTGACCAGTAGTTATCAGTTCTTCATAACAAAAAGTTGTCAGTTTTTTTTTTCACTGGTAGTTATCATATCTTCCTAGCAAACAGTGCTCAAGTTATTTTTAACAGGTCAGTGCATCGTTAGTTATTTGCAAAATCTGTGAGATAATGGAGACAGTCTGAATGTCCGCCGATTATTGTCAATCAGCTGGAAAACAGCTTGTAGGCGTTAACTCTGTCCAAGAGTTTTTCTATTAAAATATATGAAAGGGTTTCGGTTCCTAATATATACATTCTGTCAAGAGGTTGTCTATTAAAATATATATACAAAGAATTTTGTTTCCTAATATATATATTCTCACCAAGAGGTTTCCTATTGAAATATATGTACAAAGGGATACGTTTCCTAACATATACACTTTTCCCACGAAGTCGTTTCCTAACACATACGTTCTGTTCAAAAGGTTTCTTATTAAAATATATGTACAAAAGGAGTTTCGTTTCCTAACACATAACAATTCCCAGAAAGTCATTTCCTAATATATACATTCTTTCCAAGAGGTTTTCTATTAAATATATATAAAAATGGTTTCGTTTCCTAATATATACACTTTTCCCACGAGGTCGTTTCGTTTGTTTGTTTTTGAGATTCGTGCAAAGCTACACAGAGGGTTATCCGCGCTAGCTGTTCCTAATTTTGCAGTGTATTTTTAAAATATATATACAAAGGGTTTCGTTTCCTAACGTATACATTCTGTCCAAGAGGTTTACTATTAAAATATATATATAAAAGGGTTTCGTTTCACAACATGTACATTCTGTCCAAAAGGCTTTTTATTAAAATATATACAAAAAGTTTCGTTTCCTAACATAAACATTTTTACCACGAAGCCCCAACATATACACTCTGTCCAATAGGTTTCCTATTAAAATATATATAAAAAGAGTTTTGCTTCCTTACATATACACTTTTGGCACGAAGTTGTTTCCTAACATATACATTCTGTCGAAGAGGTTGTCTATTAAAATATATATGTAAAGGGTTTCGTTTCCTGTTTGTTTTTTAATTTCGCGCAAAGCTGCTCAAGGGCTATCTGAGCTTTCCGTCCCTAATTTAGAAGTGTAAAACTAGAGGGAAGGCAGCTAGTCATCATCACCCACCGCCAACTCTTGACCTACGATTTTTCCAACGAATATTGGGATTGACCGTCACATTATAACGTTTCCACGGCTGAAAGGGCGAGCATGTTTGGCGCAACGGGGATGCAAACCCGCGACCCTCGGATTACGAGTCGCACTTGGCCATGTCGGGCCTGTTTCGTTTCCTAACATGTACACTTTTCACACGAAGTCGTTTTCTAAGATGTACATTCTGTCCAAGAGGTTTCCTTTTCTAGCATATACTACTCGCAAAAGTGGAACATGTTCAACTATACTGTTTACTGAACATACGGTCGGGTGTGGCTTAGTTATTTCTTTGTTTGGACTGTGAATTAAGGGTTTCCTATTCACGCCCAGCTAATAGCAACAACATAAAATGTTCCTCATTTTAAGACCATGGATGCACAATAAGTGTGACCGTTAATATCGTTGTTGAGTTTGAAAACAGTAGTTCAAAAGTTGACGGCGGTTGCTGGTTGAATGGCTTCTTTCACTCTAGTCTGTCAAACCTATATTACGGACGACTATGCACAGACAGTTTTATAGCTTTGACTGTTGTTGTAAAACAAAAAACTGATGCATGTTCGATAACCTCGCTTATTGAACATGTAAGTCGGATGTGGCTCAGTCGTTAATGTGCTAAGACTATGGAGTGATGATTTATGGTTCGCATACCAAGAATTTATTGACACTTATCAAGTCCATATTACTAAAATACGAAGAAATGGCTAAACTCCCTTTAAGCAAGACATAATTAATTGGCTAACATTACGTAAGGAGTCTTTATGGAGTCTAAAGAAAACGATTTCAAATTTTCTCACAGACTACCAGACTGTTATATTTGTCTTACCATGAAATCTATTCATTACAAGAAATTCAGTTTACTTATATGTTAAAACGCAGAGCTACACAAGTGGCTATCAGGGTTGCGTCCACCGCAGTGATGAAACCCCAAATGTTAACGTTATAAATTCTGCTTTATTAGTAAAAGTGTAAATATCCACACTAACCGTGCGACAAGTTGTTTACTTTGGCTTATAATTCGAAATACATAATTTAATATACAAAACTGAAAGTCAATTATGCTGAGAGGCGTGGATGATTTTGTTTCTGTGCAGCTGAAATTTTCGCTAGAAAAACTTTGATATAGACCACACGATTTTAAATTTCACTTGTAAAGAAACAGTTCAAATACATGCATAACAGATGAGCAATTAGCTTGTCTGATTTAATAATAAATTGAAATAATCAGTAAAACTTAAAGGATTAAATCATATTTTTGTTAGTTATAACAATCAATTTGGGTGTTTTTGAAATACAATTAAACCAGAAATCTGTTGCATTGATTGGCTAAACAAATAATCTGAGAGAATCTACAGTACTGTTATGGGTTTGAATCACATTTCTACTAGTTATAACAATAAACTAGGGTGCTGATTGTTTTTGGTTTGGTTTCTTTTGAATTTCGCGCAACGCTACACGAGGGCTATCTGCGCTTGTACTTCCTAATATAACACTGTAAGACTAGAGGGAAAGCAGTTAGTCATTACCATCCACCACTAAATCTTGAGCTACTCTTTGCCAACAAATTTGATTTACACAAGTAAAAGAAACATGCCTACACGCCTTTTTATATACATATATATCAATGGTCCTACGATATAAGAAGCTACTCTTTTTTTTGAGAAAATTAAATATCTATTAAAGAACATAATAATAATACTAATCTGTTATAACAAGAAACAACTTCTGCATTACACACACAAAATTAAATAACTATTTAAAAACTTTCAGGGAGTAGCGTAAAATATCTGGATCTGAATTAGTGCATTTGCCCCCCAGTGGCTCAGCGGTATGCCTGCGGACTTGCACGCTAAAATCCGGGTTTCGATACCCGTGGTGGGCAGAGCAGAGATAGCCCATTGTGTAACTTTGTGCTTAATTCAAAACAACAACAAAAAACAACAACAATTAGTGCATTTAATAGATGACGTATTACCGACATGGAAAAGAATACACATTATTACTATTTCGATAAATAATTTACTGTTTTATTCAGCGTATATGACTCATGTATTCACACAATTTTGTGTCAAAACGTGAAACATTGAATGTGTTAAACGCCTTTAAAATTTAAGTGATAATTTAGTTTTTACAACATCAAAGTAAATATTTATTGTTTAAAAGATTGACGAGTAAAATTATCGCAATAAGTAGATAGTTTAATATTAAAATTATTCAAATCAGAACTAAACATACTTTTTACAAAGTTATTGTGTTTATCAAAACATAATATAAAAAAATAATAATGATGTAAACCTAGTGTCTATTAAAAGTAAAACTATGGTATATGATGTGACGTCCATTCATCTAGATTTAAAGAAAATATTGGAGGTTACGAATGTGATAATGAATTAATTTTCTCTACAAACAGAAAAAAAATATCTTATATTTTTTGTTATCGTATTTGATATTTATTAGGATCCCACTGATGGACTTCCCAGGTGTGCAGGTAAGTTAATTATTATTATTCTATTTCCACATGATTAGCCCATTAAGAATTTCATATCATGAGAATTTAACATGTAAAACAGCCGTGTCATTGCTTATATTAGGCTTTTCAGACAGCCAAAAGTTATATTATTTACAGTAAAGAAAATCCATTTTATAGTGTTTAATGCTAAAAACTAACGAAACAATTTACCCAGTAGGCCTAACAGTCGAAATAAAAATAGCGTTAAACCTTTTTGTTTTCAGTGTAAATTGTAAGCCTAACATTGGGAATAAAACTTTCGAAGCTGTCTCTCTTTCGACATAAGCTAAAATCAGTTTTGTTAGAAAATATACGACCGCATATTAACATTTTAAATAAAAACTGACTTCAAGGATATTATTTTTAAAATAATATTTCACACGTTATTTCAAGGTTGTTTTGTAGCTACTGAATTAGGGATGTCTCTCCCTCGTATACTCTTTAGAATGTACTTTTAAGCAGAAGCAAAGTTTGTAATACGTTTTATTTCACTAAAAAGTTAAACTTAATTTCGGATATTTCGATGTAAAAGAAAAATTCTAAGTTTACATATGATACCACCCGAGTATTCTTGAGTAACATTGCCAGTGCTCTTTGTTTTGAATTTCGCGCAAAGCTACGCAAGGGTTATCTGCGCTAGCCGTACTTAATTTAGTAGTATGAGATTAGAGGAAAACTAACTAGTCATACCACCCACCGTTTACTTCTGGGCTACTCTTGTACCAATGAATAGTGGAATTGACCGTAACATAATAATGCCCCCACAGCTGAAAGGGCGAGCATGTTTGGTGTGACGGGGATTCGAACTCGCGACCCTCGGATTACGAGTCGAATGCCTTAACCACATAGCCAAGCCAGGTCCCAGAGCTAAAAAGGCCAAAATAAATCCAAGGTGGAGAATATTATTTTTGTTATCACAGCGATTCGAGTAAATACTTCGATACTATTCTGAGAAAAGAACTTTTAATTAGAGCAACTGATAGACCTTGACGAATTATAGCAGTCAGTAAACTTCAAGGCCAGGTCAGTGGTTTGAAAAATGTTTGTCGACGATATTTTCCGAACTTGTCAGCGAGGGTTTAGTTGACATATCAGTATGATTCACGATTAGATTCTTAGATGCAAAATGTAAGCGGAGTTTTTAAGTTATCCAATGCGGGGATAATATAACAAAATTCAAACTTTCTAAAATGTCTTCCATTCAAAACAAATAACAGTTGCAGATAAGAATATGAAAATAGTGCTTCTGCAATGGGCGAACTTTTACCTTCGTGCATAACAGTTAACTTGATTCCAATTTAGTTTAAATAGTGTCACGTTTTTCACCGCTTTTATGCGGCTGTGAAAACAAAGAAAGAAGAGAGACCTCAAATGAAGGTCGCAAGTTCGCGTGTATCATAGATGTTGATCAACCATTCGTGTTGTCAATAGTGAACTTCTCATGTCAACATTATAAGAGCCGCTGATAGTCGACGCTGAGAGGGTCACTTAAGGTTAACAATGCACGGGTCTTCTAAGGTCAACATCATAATCTGGAAAATGTTTTGTTGTTGTTTTGAATTAACCACAAAGCTACACAATGGGCTATCTGTGCTCTGCCCACCACGGGTATCGAAACCCGGATTTTAGCGTGTAAGTCCGCAGACATACCGCTGAGCCACTGGTGGGCAATCGGGAAAATAAGTAAAAACAATGCCAACATGATGATATAAACATTGCTAGAGCAGCTTAGGTTAGAATTATCGCGATAACCTCAGGTGATTTTGGTTAATAGAAACATGTCTTCAGCTCGTAGCGTGTTGATAAGACTGAAATATCGATCTCAGACCCGAAGTCGTAGGCAAGTTTGAAAAAAAGAAAAAAAAAGAAGATAGAAGGAAAGAAAGCAGTGTTTTTTTTTCTCTAAAGCATCTGTGTTTATATTACATGCATGTTTATTTTATATTGCATTTTTATGTATTCTTGTAATAGGACCTCCCCATCGACAGCGTTAAAATATACAGAGTTCATTTTTCAAGAGTAGGTTTTGTTTGATTTAAATTTTGCGCGAAGCTACTCGAGGGCTATCTGCCTTAGCTCTTCTTAATTTAGCAGTGTGAGACTAGAGGGAAGGGAGCTAGTCATCACCACCCGCCGCCAACTCTTGGACTATTTCACCAATGAATAGCGGGATTGATCGTAACATTATAATTCTCCCACGGCTGAAAGAGCGGGGATTTGTAATTTTAGGGTCGAACACCTAACCACCTGGTTATACTGGATCTCAAGAAAAGGTTTTTGTTAAAAATAAATCTACACAATGGGTTATCGGTGCTCTATCCGCTATGGGTGTCGAAACCTGATACTTAACCTCACAAGCCTGAAGACTTACTACTGAGCCACTGAGAAAAACTCCAGAAAGATATTCAAGCTGTTAACTACAAGTCCATGGAGTGCTGGAATTAGCAACGTTTGTTTGTTCTTTCTGGAGGGGGAGTATTTTTAGATTAAAGAAGAGAGATGATGGAACTTTTTTGCTTGGTAGTTGGCAGCAATTATTGCATTTTATCTCAGATAATACATACAAGACAGTATTTTCATGCCATCAAACGCCCAAAAGAATGCTTTGCAGATGATTGAGCACATTATACGAAAGTCCACAAGTCACGTGATATCTGTAGCTGATATAGAGTCGCAGTAAAAAGTTTTTGTCAGAGTTAATTTTTCTGTTCATAGGTAGTGTTATACCATCGAAAATATGCCGCTTTTGGGAAGGGTATGTAACATCCTTTTCCGACACAAAATATTCATATATTCAAATCAGAAAGAGGTATCCAGATTAGGAATATAAAACTTCCAATACATGGAATATCTCTTCTACTTATTGGCATTGGAAAACAAAGGAATATAGTTCAACTATGATATAATACGATGACCTACAGTTAGGTGTATACCACCTGTGTTAAGCCAATTGAATCGTTTTGTAACTAGTGATAGTCCAGGAGCACAAAGGTCAGAAGTAAAGACCATCCATGTGGGCCAGAAAAAAGTATCGGGCATAATAAAAAGAATCATCACCTGCAAAAGGGACACCAACGACATATATAGAGGTTGTTCTAATGATATATCTGTTCAGTTGTTGGATACCTCAAACAACTGGAAAATGAAACAGGTATTTAGTATTTCATTCAAAGTTAAACCAGTCAGACTACCAGACACATCAGCCTATGAATTTCTTTGCAAGAGGATTGTTGAAATGTGCACTGTAAAACTATCCTCCTTGTCCATTAGATGCCGTATGGAAAGCCTAAGGGAGGAGGGGTGTGCTTTGGATATGGAAGTCTTATGACAAAGCTTTTCACATGGAAACTACAGTTCAGGTATATTATCAGGAGGTCCAAACGTGACTACATGAAATATAATTACGTCGTGAGGCTCCAAAATAATTTGTCTATAACATACTCAACCGCTGTAGAAGAACCAAACTTAAATGATTCTCATTCTAAATATGCTCCAAAACTATGTTGTTAAGGTTTCACCTCTCAGAGTTTACTTCCATGCTACTACCAAAGTACAGAAATATTTCACTGTCGCAGGGCGTCAGTTAAATGAAGATAGACTTTTTCAAATAAATCATAGTCGTAGTGAATTAGATAACAATAAATTTGAACTTCTTTTCTGAAAACAAAACAAAACGTGGAACAAATGAATTTCTTTTAAACCTTAACTCTGGCTAGTTCCTCTTAGTTCTAGGTTATCCAGCTTTTATACATACAAATATATATATTTCTTTTACAACAGTCAACTGCCCTTTTGGACCACAGCTTCCAGAAGGAAAGAAGTGAACTATCACAGAAAGGTTCTCTAGGCAAGCGTCGCCGTCCATCAAGAGCGAACATACGGGCCTTTGTCTCTTCCATATTTAACGACCACGAAGAAGAAGTCCCTACCGGTACAGTCTACGGTCTCTTCCAACTGCAAAGCCTTTCATCAGGGCTACCTATTCCTCCTGTCTGCAAGCCGCTAGGCAAGATTGCTACCTCACTATATTGGTCAAAGATCAAAGTCCTCTCCCCATACTGTTCCTTTTTCCCCCTCACTCCCAGGTCACCATTTAATAGTTTGACCTCATCGTAACTTTCTTTCAAGCTATCTGCCATTTCTTTTCTTGGGTCAATACTGCCACAGTATCAGTGTAAAAGGTGGAATATATGTCTTAATTTTTAGGACTTGGTATTATGACGTTGTTCAAAATATATGACATTCTTTTACAGGGACATTATAAGATAATTATAATTATCTTTTATCAATTAAAAACGCTAATTAGTACTTTATTTCAGGATTTATTTTTATTTCCTTTTTGAGTCTCTCTTGAAAATATTATTGCATTAAATAGGTCATTTATGGTGAGGAATCTTCTTACGTTTCTCTATGTCTGAAATACTCTTTCTGCGCAGATTTTATGCCAGTCTTTGTTCTAAGTTCTTGTGGGTGACTTTTTCTATTGGAGTTTCTTTTCACTCTACAACCGAAGTAAAAAAAATCCTTTCTTTCTTTTTTCTTCTGATCACGTGCTAAATGTGATTGTATTAACGATTAATAAAAGATCTTCTATTCCTAAATCTGAGTGTTAAATGTTTCTACATTAATATCTTATGAAAACTCTGTATTCGTCTTTCTTAACCTAAAGATGGCCTTGGAAGGTCGAAACGTTGTTCTTTGCTTATCAGTAGAAGTGTTAATACCCACACCAGCCGTTCTGAGATACAAAACTCTGTATTCTTTCTTCCTTCAGGTCGAGTGGTAAATGTCTCCATATTAATGTTACCTAAATAATTTTTATTCTACTTCTATCCAATTCTTTCTCTCACTTTGCACTTCACTAAAAAGAAAATCAAAGGAAAATAAAAAGAAGAGAGGGGAAAAAATCCTTTTCCTTATCACTGACTATTAACCACACTTAGGTATATAGGACTCAAATCAATGATCTCCTGGTGGAAGACCTATTTTCATGATAAGTCAGAAAAGTGTTCCAGTTTCGCTTATGTTATTTACTCCATTAATGAACAGACATGTTTTTCTATTGTCTATGGAAAAACATGTTTCACCCATAAATTAGTCCGATAAGTGATAGAGGCATGAGCAGCTAAACTGGTCAAATACTATTTTTGTACCAGACCAATTCGTTCACTATAGTTTATATTTCCGTATCTGTTTTAATATTTTGTTTTGTTTATTTGCTTGTAGCTAAGCACAAAGGTACAAAAGGTGCTATGTGTGCTCTGCTCACCACTAGTAGTTTCAATCACGTTTAACCACCACTTGAGTCTGTAAAAATAATTTTCGAAATAATGGTTATAAGCAACGTTAAAGCGCAGAACAATTCTTCCAAATTCCACCACCGCCACTACGTTATAATATTGGAAGCATGTCTTCAGTGCTTTTCCACTTTATATTTTGGAAAATTTCCAATAATTTGAGAAAGTTAGTGTAAAAAATATATTACAAATTCACAGACACAGCTCTAAAATATTTTATTTAAATGTTAAAATCTCCATAGCTTTCAGCTTTCAGGCTACGGTCTATCATGTGGATAGGTTTCTTAATTCTATTTCAGTGATGTAGTCCGATTAAATTGGTAAGATCGTGGGGTTTGGGTTTGTTTATAAATATATCAAGTGTCCCTAATCACCCCATCCCGTGTAAGTACACAAATTATCAAACACTTTAACCCATTCAAGTATATGTGCAGTTTTCACATAACGCGTTGGTGAAGAAAGTCGTTAAATTTCTTTCGCTCTAGTTACCTGTTGTATGTCATTTATCTAAAATATCACATTTGTGAGGAAGGTTTCTTCAAAGCTAACCATCCTATGTGTGTGAAGATAAGTAATAACTTTTCTCTTTAGCTGGTCATTTGGTATCTTGAGGCCCTTATCCTGAATATGAATGACCATCAGTATCCTAAAAATAACAAGGTATTATACTATAAAATACATATAAAATGTCACAATTTTTTCAAAGAGAATAAAGACTTTTCAAGATTTACCTCTAGTAAAGGCCTCTGTGTCCGTTGTTTCAACATACTGTAGTTTTGTGACAGTGAATGAGAGATTGTGTTTATTGTATTTTTACATTGTGCCCTGTTTCTTTCTTACTTAAATTAGGCCAAGTTCAGATAATTCACAGTTATTTACCTGTTAGTGCCTCCTGCTAGTCTTGTAACTCTTTGGGTAAATAAGTTTTACCTGAGAATACAGACTTTACATTCTACCAGAATTTTGTTTTAAAGAAGGTAAATGGGTGTAAACTTATAATGTAGATATCAGATATGATATTAAGTCAACTCTATCGTCTATGAAATTAATATCGCTCTTTACTGTGAGCTTAGACACTGCTGTAAACTAAGTTCATTTAAAATTAATAGTAAAGTTGAATAAAGAAGATTTTTGTCTTTAATTATTCTCGTTTTAATGTACCTAGAAATGTAATATTGACACTTTAGAACTCAAACTGAGACTAAAACCTAACGTAAACGCTCGTGTGTGTATTTGATTTATATGATACTTGTCTGAAAGGTACGTTTTATTATAAGACAGCTTACAGCTATTTTCGAATTTCAACTAAATTTCTTAATGGAGTTTTAAATGTTACACGAAAGTATTTTTGCCTACGGTTTAAATGTTTGTTTATTTTCTTCATGGTCATATTGTCTATGTTTGTGTTCTTTTTTTTTTCTTCCTTGATAGAGTGGTCGACCTCTAATCGTCAGGACACGTACAAGCCCAGAGTAGGTCAAAACGAGCAATCTTTGGAAAGAAAACCAGTACTACCTAAACACGCGGTTGTGGTACTTCCCGTGGGCCAAATGACATCCGTTAGTATTAGAAATATTATGTATATCTATATGTGTGTGTATACTTGTACAATAAAAAAACATTCATCATTCATCTTATCAAGTGTTTATTTGTTTAGAATTATGCATAAAATTGTACAATGGGCTATCTGTGGTCTGCCTACCACGGATATCGAAACCAGGATTCTAATGATGTGAGTCCGCAGACATGCCGCTGTGCTTTTTGGGGGCGTTGTGCATTAGTAGAGCTCATTTTTATACAATTTTATCTTTCCATAAAACTAAAAGCTTAAATGATTCGATTTTCGACAGAGAGCAATAACTTTTTATCATTTTGGCCTGAGTATCGGAAGGTAGTAAATACGATTTGCATTTTTAACTGTGGGTGCACTAAAAGAGTGACAGTCATTCCCGTTAATTGGTTAAAAGTTGGTCAAAATCCTAATGGTGGGGGAGGGGCGGGTGCTACTGACTAGCTGCTTTCCCTCTGATTAGTAGTTAAAAATTGTGAACGGCTGTATCTGACCCCTAGGAGTCTCTCATATTCCCATGTGTCACATGTTTACTTTAAAAATACCTGTACATTCTCAAAGAGAAAGATAAAAAACATTACTTATTTCTCTTCGTTACCACTCATTATATAAACAAATAAAGATGTAAAATGGATTTGGTTGCAGAATATAAAGACGTTATTAAAGAAAACAGTAGCAAGCTATGTAAGGCGGTCATTAAGTGACATGATCATTTCGGTTCATTTAGATCATATGTTACCCCACATCACAATAGGCAAAACTTTTCATTCCAAGTGTATATCTTTTCGTGGAGGGGAATAAGTGCCCCAACTTCCCACTTCACCTCTCTAAGAAACTGAAGTTTTCCTAATTTTACATTGCTTCTACAAATTTTACTACCCGTTGGCCCGAGCATGGCCAGGTGCGTTAAGGCACTCGACTCGTAATTGATAATCGCGGGTTCAAATCCCCGTCACACCAAACATGCTTCTCCTTTCAGCCGTGGGGGCATTATAATGTTCCGATTAATCCCACTATTCATTGGTAAAAAGAATAGCCCAAGAATTGGCGATGGATAGTGATGACTCGCTATATTCCCTCTAGTCTTACACTGCTACATTAGTGACGGCTAGCACAGATAGCCCTCGAGTAGCTTTGCGCGAAATTCAAAACAAACCAAAACTTTGCTTCCCACATCTATATGTATAAATTAACGATTTTAACATGCTCGTTATTTAATGATATGATTCTTTAGAGAGTCTCTGTAATAATATAAAACCCTATAGTTGTCTTGGTAGAGATAGACATAAAAGTGTGTGTTTCAAAGGTTGTTTTCATTTTACCTGTTAGCGACGTAAGACAGGAAAAGACGAACAGTCAAGTGGAGCAAAGAAAGAAATATTCGACTCGAGGACAAACAATTACTGTACATCAAGCAGTAAGTAAGAGTTGTTCAAAACTTATCAGTTGTTAAAACAATTAGTTAAACTTGGGGATGATCCACCAATTTTATTCTAGTCTCCTAGTAGGTGAACAAATCATTTTGATCAAAATTTATTTTGGTCTTACAGTAAGTGAGCAAATCATTGAGATCAAAATTTATTTTTTTAGTCTTCTAGTAGTTGTATATATCATTTTTAACAAAATGGACTCTGATTTTGAAAAATTCTAATGTACAACTATACTGAACACATTACTTGTAAAAGCACGACCACTAGGGTAACGTAATTGAAAGCAACTGCTGCTCACTCTTATCTTAAACTTGAAGAAATGAGAACACTAGTCGAGTAAAAAAAAAAAAAGATATATAACATTGGAGGTTTCAATTTTACTTGTATAAACCCAAGTAGAGGCCGTTAGGTGACATTCTGTTTGTTTTTTTGAATTTCGCGCAAAGCTACAAGAGAGCTATCTGCGTTAGCCGTCTGTAATTTAATAGTGTAAAACTATTCTTTGGTGAAAGAGTAGCCCAAGAATTTCGCGCTGGGTGGGGATTGATCGTCACTTTATAACTTCCTCATTGCTGAAAGAGTAAGCATGTTTGGTGCGACGGGGATTCGAACTTGTGACTCTCAGATTACGAGTCGAACGCCAGGCCAGGGGACAGTCAAAGCATGTGATGCTTCTCACAATTATTCTTTGTAAACATTTTTTTCTAACCATCTGATTGGTTTGTTTGTCCTAAGAGCCTCCTCTCTTCTTTCCTAATGAAAAAATGATAAGAAACCGTAAGACTGTGGGAAAACGACAGTTTGTTGTTATTGTACTGAAAATTAACGGAACTGATCTCATGGTAACACAAATTAAAAAGTCTTTTTAACGGAACTTATTTTTCGTTAGAACCAAAGAGTGCAGGAAAGTAACGAAACCTGTTCTCTCACATCCAACGTGTGTTTTATCTTTTAATTTTAAATCTCACAATAAGCATTCGTTCTGAAATTTCTCCGCAATTGTTTAGCCTGAAATGTTTTCATATATACACAACTTATGTCTCTCCTGAGAGTTTTTAACACAATAATAATTAGAATATTTTTTTCTGGCTTCTCTTGTAGCATCTGTCTTGCAGGGTGGTCTAAGGTCAGTAATTTTACAAGGAGGTGGTGTCACCACCATAACCATATCTGGGGACTCGACAGCCGCACGTCACAAGATTTCTCCGGAATCCTATCCAATCACTGTTGATGATTCTAAAAATGAACAAGTTTACGTCCGGATCCATGGGAATCAGGAAGCTCCTGAATCAGTTAACACTCTGAGTGGAAAACGGTGTATTGACTCAAAGGAAGATGTTATTGAAGGCAAGTATCCAATGTTCTGTTGATTATGAGGAACCTTTCTTCAGGATTTCAGGTTTTTGGTATTTGACCAACCATATGATGCTAGAGTTATGCCTTCAATGGTGAGATATGCTGGCTTTGCGGAAAGGAGAGTTTTTTATTTTGTTTTTAATTTACTAATCTGACAGAAACCTAAGTAAATGACTTTTTTATAATATTTTAACAGAAGACGTTACGGGAAAAACTATTTTTGTGATATTTTAGCAGAAGACATTACGAGAGGAACTTTTTCCTATCTCTAGGAAAAGGAACTGTATCATTGATAACTAGTTTTTGATATTTTAAAAATCGGACGCAAGTCTATGAAAGGACGGTAGGCGGAAGACTATAATGAGTGGAAGAAAACAGGAAGCAGTTTCAGTAATTTATGAGGGCGGAACTCTCGGTAAACTTATTTTTGTTTTTATTTTTTCACGTAAATCCACCCAAGGGCTATCTGCGCTAGTCTTTCTTGACTTAAAGAGTAATGGGCTGGATGGAAGGCAGCTAGTCAACATCACCCACCACTAAATTTTAAGCTACTCTTCACCAGGGTAAAGTGGGCGTGACCGTCAAATTATAACGCCCCTATGGCTGAAAAGGCGAACGTGTTCCTGGACGAAATTAGAACCCGCGACTCGAATACTCTAACCGCCAGTCCATGAAAATGTTTAAATATTATCGTAACAACTGGTTTACAGTAGTTAAAATTGGCAAGCTGAGAGCCATCTGACAAAACCAAACCGTGTGCATGATGAAAGTTGTGTGTTCAGTTATTCTTATTGTGTTAATTATAATTAGCACCCGTTTACTTCAAACCTGCCGCATCGTCGTTGGATTATGGTAATAGGGATGTTAATTTTACAGACGCTCTCAGAGGTTCAGAGAGACCCAGGCCTTTTCTATCTTTTGAAGCCTCTGCCTATATTAAAAATACGATAACACGTGAGAACAAAATGAGACAATTATTAGTCTCCTGGAGGACGTGAAACACAACATGAATATTTAATCTGTATAGATAATTTACAGCTCTGAGCTGAGAGAGTGTGTCACATTTTAGTTTGATTGGAAGGCACATAGAAACAGGTCTCGAAATGCAAAAAGTGTCTAAATTTGAGGTTCTCTTTGAGCTTGATGTCCGGGCCAAATGGCCCTTCTGCCACCTATCTGTTTTAATTGGCCCTTAGTAGGTATTCAGTAGCTTAAAGGTATTATAATACTTATAATAAATAAGTAAAGTAAAAAGGAAACAGTTAATCTTAAAGGCATGTTTTCAATAATATGTTTAATAAGCTGATGAAAGAACATGCTGATAAAACAACTACGTCATGTTAACGAAACAAGCGCTGGTTAACCTGTTTTTAATCTGACATTAATAATAACACCGAAAGTATGTTTACAAATCTTTCAATTTTTTTAAAGGCAACGACAAAGACGCCCTCTGGCTGAAGCAAGTCAAGTTACGCCTCCCGAATACTGAATCGTCTGCTAGGGGGAGCACCACTGTTCACATGGCTTCTTCCAACATAAGTGAAGCGTCAAAGAGAGTATCTGGTATCGATATCCTGTCAGAGGTCAAAAGTTCAACAGTAAGTCCAGCATTATGGGATACCCAGGCAATAACCGAATTGTCTGAAATACCATCAAGAGTTCAGTTAACACGACAAGATGTAAAACTACAAGAAGCCATCGAGCCTCAGCAATTACGAGGTAATACCGTTCAATTGCATTTAGTGTTCGTGGTTCATGTTGATAGTAATGTTGAATGAAAAATTCTCAAAAGCAATTAGATAATGGTATGTTTGTTTACATAATTAGACTTGTACATTTATGTAACTACTTTGCAGGGTGTGGATGGTCCTTCACCAAAATTTATGTGGAGGTTCACGAGATCCATGTATGTATAGATATAAGTATCTAGTTTTGCCTTTGGGATTTTTTTGGATTTTTGTTTACATTATTTACCACTACTTCGCCTCCTCTGGATGGATTTTCACCAAATTTATTATGAAGGTTCATTGGGCTTTATGAACGGTTTTGCGGTTTTTTTATTGTTTGTTTACAATTACATTGAAGGATTGGCATGTTTTGAATTTGGCGCAAAGCTGCACTGTTTGCGCTAGCCGTCTCTAATTTAGTAGTGTAAGACTAGAGGGAAGGCAGGTAGCCAACACCACCGTACGCCAACTCTTGAACTACTCTTTTACTAACGAATAGTGGGATTAATCTTAACATTGTAATGCCTGCACGGGCGAAAGGGCGAGTATGTTTGGTGTGATGGGGATTCGAACCCGCGACCCTCGGATTACGAGCCATGCCAGGTCTACATTTAAGAAAAGCAACATATCATCTCCAAAGATGACCTGACATTAATCGTAAATTTACAGGACGGATACACTAGTAAATATACAATGTTTTGTTTACATGATAAATAGATATATATAATATTTTGCTTTGTTTAGTATTCCTCAGATGTCAAGAAATACAAGATAATGATATTGTGATTAAATTTGGCTGAATTAAAACTAAAACTGTCAAAAAGAGCCTGCAATAATCGTTCATATTTTTTTTTTAAATAAGATTAATAGTTTATTTAATATATTTTATTGTATTTGTGTTTTTAGTGCCTTTCACACCCTCTCACCGCAAAGATATCAGGCCAAAACAAGGACCGACTCATGCGCCCTCTGTCTTACCAAATGTTACACGTAACTCTTCACGACTGAAACCAAAACAACCACCATCACCTGCACCACCTACACCATTATCTAGCAGACCGGCTAGCCGAAGAGAGGCTCGACCAGTTCAAATTCAAACGTGGGAAAGACGTGCACAAAACATGAAACGTAATGAGAGTGTAGTCAATAGCTTGCGAGGGGAAGGCAACAATGATATACGAAATGACATTGTTGCCAAGAGATGTGTGGAAGGTTATCTTGGGACACGTAACGACAAGCGTGAGGAAGGTAACCATAGCAACATCAAAAAATGTTTAGAATATTATCAAAGAAAAAATACAGGAAACTGCAGCGAAAATATACACAACGAATTAACCCAAGGTCCCTATACAAAATTTGAAGTCTCGCAAAATCGTGAGCAACGAGATGTAGTCACAATAACGTATGCTGAGTGGATGGCGAAGCTGGCGAAAACACGCAAGGATGGTATTGACTGGGATAGTTATGGTAATAACAAATCTGTTGCATAGTTGAAATAGACGTAAGGATATGTCAACACATTTATGATATAACAGAAAAAGTTTATCTGTGAGATTCATACTTAGCTAATACATTTATATTTTAATATAAATTGACTGACTGACGTTTTTGTTAACTTCAATAGACTTTAGATTTGAATACTGAATATTATTCATTAGTAGAGCTTATATATTTTAGGGTAAATAAATTTACACGTAGTTTCACAATATAAAGATACCACGTTCCAGTAGTCCAGTGAATGCACCTATTTTAAATTAACTCTTAAAAAAGTAAAAAGTTATATACTTTGTCAGTAAAATAAAGGCTGTGATAGCAAAATATGCGAATATGTCGAAGTACATAAGGTCAGAAGAAGGTCAAGATCGATCATGATAGGCTACATTGATGTTGAATGAATGAATAAACAACTCGCGTGATAACCACAATCGATATGAAACGGAATATATCAAAACTACATTCTGATTGTTTAGCATTACGAGGATGGTGTGATGCAACCAAAAATTAATGATTTTGATAGATTTTTAATAGCCTCTTTCGACGCAAAATGTACATATACTGAGGTCAGATATTTCGAATTTCCAAGATAGGGATATTTCTTGCGCTAAACAGCATTAGAAAACGAAGTATGAATCAATTCGAGGAACTAAGACCATAAAGAAAGAGACCTCAAAAAGTCGTAATCCATTTTTAGTGAGGAACATTTGGTCTTGATAAAGTTGGAGAAATTACGAACACGAATATTAGTGATAAAAGTCGTCCATGTGCCACAGACATTAGTATTTAACATAATCAAGAAGAATATCACCCTGGAAACGAGGTTAGAAAGATATGGGTTCAACAAGATAAGACTTTAATTCGTGCCACACGTCCAACCACCGCATACCTCAAGCAAACATTTGCAACAATTGTGAATTCCTGAGCGATTGCGTGTGTTGAAACGCGGTCTGGGAAAGTGTCTTTCTCGTCTACTAGACGGATTATGGAAATCAATCAAGGAAGAAGAGTAAGATTCAGATATAAAGGCCTTATGACGGAGCCTTTTTAATGAAAACTACATTTCATGGCTATTACCAGGTGCACGATCTTTAGGTTTTGAATGACTGGACATGATGACACGAACTGTAACGACGCCATGAGGTTACAATTAGTTTAAATACAATGTACCTAACTAACTGTGTATATTGGACTATTACTCCTTCAGTTTGTTTGGTGCCACCTATTACACATATTGCAGGATGAGAGAGTTGTAACTCAGATTTTATGGACACCGAAAGCACTGCGTTGATCAATCAGTTTTCATGAAGTTTATGTACTAGTCTAATAATAAATATAACTACAGGGTGTTCGGAAAGTCACTGTGCACGTATGTATTTATTAACATACAAAACTGCCCAGTGACTTTCCAAACACCCTGTAATATCAAAACACTCCACTGATCTAACTGAAAGATCCCTTAAACTCCCACGAGAGGGGGTTGGGAAAGCTAGCTCACAAAATAACGTATTCACTGCGTTACGAATAATTCCAAGTGTTTAATGTAATGTTAATACAGATGACGTTTTTATTTGTGTTTTGGTTTTGTTAAAATTTTAATGCAGTAAGCACGTGAGCATTGTTTCTTTCTCATTATATGTGAACAAGCTCAAATACAGCATTGTTGTTATCCAAACCAACATTGTTGTCACTCAAAATAATATTGTCATTACACGAAAAAGCATTGTTGTTACTTCAACTAACATTTTTATCATCCAAACCGGTATTGTTGTCACTCGAACTAACATTGTTATTATCCAAATCAGCATCGTTGTCACTCGAACTAATATTGTTATTGCATAAAACAACATTGTTGTCACTTGAACCAATATTTTTATTATCCAAACCAGTATTGTTGTCACTCGAATTAACACTGTTGTTATCGTAATCAGCATTGTTGTCATTCGAACTACATTGCTATTATCCAACTCAGCATTGTTGTTACTCAAACTTTTCTTTTATCACTTTATCACTATTTTTCTTTATTTTTAAAGTTTTCATTTATCACTTAATAATTTAATTAGTGTCTTCTTTATTTTGTGAAGTTTCCTTTCACCACTTCATCATTTAATTTGTCTTTTTCATTTTGTAGAGTTTTCTTTCTTCTATTCATAATTTAATAAGTGTTTTCTTTATTTTGTGAAGTTTCCTTTCATCACTTTATCATTTAATTAGTGTTTTCTTTATTTTGTAAAGTTTTCTTTCATCATTTAATTACCGTCTACTTATTTGTGAAGTTTTATCATTTATTCATTTAATTAGTGTCTTTTTTATTTTGTAATTATTTTAAACCACTTCATCATTTAATTGGTGTTTTCTTTATTTTGTAAAGTTTTCTTTCATCACTTGATCATATTACTAGTGTCTTCATTTTGTAAAGTTTGTTCATCAATTCATCATTTAATTAGTGTCTTCTTTATTTTGTAAACTTTTCTTTCATGACTTCATAATTTAATTGGTGTTTTGTTTATTTTGTAAAGTTTTTGTCATTTTTATAATTTAATTAGTGTCTTCATTTTGTAAAGTTTTCTTTCATCATTTTATTACTATTTTTTGTGTAAAGTTTTCTTTTATCATTTATTCATTTAATTAGTGTCTTCATTATGTAAAGTTTTCTCACGTCACTTCATCATTTAATTGGTGTTTTGTTTATTTTGTAAAGATTTTGTCATTTTCATAATTTAATTAGTGTCTTCTTTATTTTGTAAAGTTTTCTCTCGTCACTTCATCATTTAATTAGTGTCTTCTTTATTTTGTAAAGTTTTCTTTTATCATTTCATTATTTAATTAGTGTATTTTTTATTTAGTAAAGTTTTCTTTCATCACTTCATAATTTAATTAGTGTCTTCTTGATTTTATAAAGTTTTTTTTCATCACTTTGTAATTTAATTAGTGTCTTTTATATTTTGTTAAGTTTTCTTTCATTACTTCATCATTGTTTTACACAAACCAGCATTGTTGTCACTTAAAATAATATTGTTATTACACGAAAAAAACATTGTTGTCACTTCAACTAACATTTTTATTATCCAAACCAGTATTGTTGTCACTCAAACTAATATTGTTATTGCATAAAACAACATTGTTGTCACTTGAACCAATATTTTTATTATCCAAACCAGTATTGTTGTCACTCGAATTAACACTGTTGTTATCGTAATCAGCATTGTTGTCATTCGAACTAACATTGCTATTATCCAACTCAGCATTGTTGTTACTCAAACTAACATCATTATTACACAAACCAGCATTGTTATTCAAACCTCCATCGTTATTACACAAACCAACATTGTTGTCACTAGAAGTAACATTGTTATTATCCAAAACAGCATTGTTGTCACTGGAACTAATATTGTTATTACACAAACCAACATTGTTGTCACTAGAACTAACACTGTTATTATCTAAATCAACATTGTTGTCACTAGAACTTACATTGTTTTATCCAAACCAGCATTGTTGTCATTCGAACTAGCATCGTTATAACACAAACCAGCATTATTGTCACTAATTAATATTGTTATTATCTAAACCAGCATTATTGTCACTAATTAATATTGTTATTATCTAAACCAGCATTGTAGTCACTCAAACTAACCTTATCGTTAGTTTTAGGTAAAAGAATGTGTTAAACGAATTCAGGTGAAAACTAGGTTGTAACCGGAAGTTGAATCTTCTAATGTGTTTTACAGAAATAGATGAGAGTCCTGTTCAAGAAAACGTGGAAGTTGCCAACAAAATGAAACAGGATGAAGCAGGACCGAACTTACAGAAATATTCGTCATCTCATCATCAAGATAAAGGTAATGCACAGATTACGAGCAAAGTAAGTGAAAAATATGACGTAACGAGTGCTGCGGGTAAACCCTCTTCACAAGGTAATAATTCGAAGGTTCTAAATAACAGAGAGTTAGAGAAACTCCAACAAGTCTCCATGGGCGTAGACTGCAGTGAAATAAGTAGTGGAAACTTGTCGTCCAATCGCAGATCGGATGTCAAAGGATCTAAAACAGGACAAGAAGGCCACGTCATGATTGGACCTCTTCTCTCTAGACAAAACGAACAATTAAAGACACCTGGTTCTTCTTTTGATAATTACCCTGATCAATCAGAACGTATTGGAGACAGATATCAAGAGAAAGAGCGGGTGGAAACAAAGAAGAGAGAAGATAAAGGTAAAACACACTCACAGAGATAAAAAAATGTACCTATATCGTTTATAATTTAAAAATATACATTTATTTCAAGAAGTTAATGTTAGGCGTTACGAGACAAAATAAATTTTTACATAATTTGAATGGAAGATAAAACAGTTTATAACAAGCAAGGGAAATGTAGCTGATAATGAAAACTATATTGTTCTTACCATTGCGTAAACAAAGAATCAAACGTTCTAGAACTTTAGTTTCTTATTAATGTGTGTTTTTCTATAGCCAAGCCACATTGGACTATCTGCTGAGCCCACCGAGGGGAATCGAACCCCTGATTTTAGTGTTGTAAATCCGTAGACATACCGCTGTACTAGCGGGGAACTTCTTATTAATGAGCTAAAAATTGTGGTTCGATGGTTAGGGCGCTTACTATCTTGCAATCTGATTGACGCAGGTTCGAATCTTCACGGAACATCCTCGCCTTTTCAAACATGGGGGCTTTATTGTAATAAAACGTTTCTGGACAACATAGACCCTACTTTAACCATGTAGGCTGTTTCACATTTGAACTAAATTAACGTTAAAATATCAAAAACAACGATGAAACTTTGTAGAATGGACGACAACTGTCTGTTGTGGAGACACAAGTGTAGAGGACGACATTTCGAAAGTCTTCCGCCTTTCGTCTTCAGATCGAAAGGCCAAACATCCTGTTAGAAAAATGAAACTGTCTTAGTTGAAGATGACTTACATCCTACCAAAATCTGTATTTGTGTCGCCTTGTCCTGATATTGTCATTGTTAAATATGAAAAATGTAGATGCATCAACATCATCGGTTCCCTCTAAAAATGTAAACACCTCAGTCAGATCCCACTAAGTTCTCTATAGAGAAAACAGCTTGAGGGATTTCAACCTCTCCTCATGTGACAACTCTTTTATCCCAGGCACTATCCTAACCTCTGAGCCCTTTCCAACAATTCAATATCTTTACTAAGTCAAGGAGTTCAACACGGAACACAATACTCCGAATGTGGCCTGTACAACCTCTTTAGACTTGTATTCAATATTTCTGTAGTTACAACCTAAACTCCTGTTTACCCAACCACTTTAGAGACAAATCAACCATTACACCAAGATTCTTTTCAGTCATGATATAGTTAAGGTTGTTCCAATTTAAATTATGATAACCCACATGCATTATCTTGTATTTTTCTTAATTAAAACCCATTTACCATTTATCTGTCCAACTTACCAACTGAATTAAGTTATTTTGTAAATCAGTAGCATCCTCTTCACAGCTAACAATACCCAGAACCTTAATATCACTGGTAAATTCAACGAATTCATTGACTATTCCTTCATCTATGTTTTGTAAATCAAAAAGAGCCGTGATCTTAAGAGTGAGTCCTGAGATGCCCCACTTGTAACTTTAATCAAATTTGACTAAGCTACTTTTGTAACAACTTTCTGTTTGTTTTTCTTCGTGCCAATCTTCTATCCAGGTTGCTAACTTATACCCCACACTTACAGGACTCGGGATGGCCAGGTGGTTAAGGCACTCAACTTGTAATCTAAAGGTCGCGGGTTCGAATCCCCGTCACACCAAACAGGTTCACCATTTTAGCCGTGGGGACGTTATAATGTGATGGCAAATCACACTCTTCGTTGGTAAAAGAGTACCCCAAGAGTTGGCGGTGGGTGGTGATGACAAGTTGCCTTTCCTCTATTCTTACACTGTTAAATTAGGGAAGGCTAGCGCAGGTAACCCTGGTATAGCTTTGCGCGAAATTCAAAACAAAAACACACCTACAAAGACAATTTTTACAAGTCTTTTGTGTGAAACCTTGTCAAATGCTTTCTGAAAATCCAGGTATACCAAATCCATACACTTATACTAATTTACATAAGCAATAACCTTCTCAAAGAACATCAAAAGATTAGTGAGATAAGATCTTCCCGCAGTGAAACTATGTTGACTATTCAATAAAGTTCTAATCTTTGTAAAATTACTTTACAAAAACATCTTTTAACAAACTTTCCAAAATTTCCCCTCAACAGTGGGTCTATAATTACTAGAACAATTTACTGATTTTTTAAATTTCATTTCTGATGTCCTAATTTCCTGTTTCACCAACGTTCTAACCAAAATGTCGTTATTCCTTATCTTCACATGTAGCAAAACATTGAACCTAACAGAGCAAAGATCTTTTGCATCCAGATATTCCCCAGTTTGTACTCCCCCGTCATTTCTGTATTTGAAGTTAACAATAAACCTAAAATAGTATTACACATCAGTCAGTCCCACTATTCGTTAGTAAAAGAGTAGCCCAAGAGTTGGCAGTGGGTAATGATGACTAGCTGCCTTCCCTCTGGTCTTACACTGCTAAATTAGTGACGGCTAGCGCAGATAGTGCTCGAATAGCTTTACGCGAAATTCAAAACAAACCAAAAAATTCTCGTAGTGACCTACTAAAGGGAAGGCAGCTAGTTGACACTAGCTTTGAATTTCGCGCAAAGCTATACGAGGGTTACCTGCACTAGCCTTCCATAATTTAACAGTGTAAGAATAGAGGAAAGGCAACTTGTCATCACCACCCACCGCCAACTCTTGGGCTACTCCTTTACCAACGAAGAGTGGGATTTGCCATCACATTATAACGTCCCCACGGCTAAAATGGTGAACCTGTTTGGTGTGACAGGGATTCGAACCCGCGACCTTTAGATTACAAGTCGAGTACCTTACCCACTGCCAACTCTTGGACTATTCTTTTACTAACGAATAGTGGGATTGACCATACCATTCTAACGCTCCCATGGATGAAAGGGCAAAAATGTTTGGTGTGACGGGAATTTGAACCAAGGACCCTATGATTACGAGTCGACACAACGATATTAAAGACAGCTACCACAGATAGTTCTCGTGTAGATTTGTGCAAAATTTAAAACAATACGATAAATTTTTACAACGTGAATTGAAACAATGTTCAAATATCTTTTATCACTTTATCATTTAATTAGTGTCTTCTTTATTTTGTAAAGTTTTCTTTCATCACTTCATCATATAATTAGTGTCTTCTTTATTTTGTAGTTTTCTTTAATCACTTTATCAATTAATTAGTGCCTTCTTTATTTTGTAAAGTTTTCTTTCACCACTTCATCATTAAATTAGTGTTCTTTATGTTGTAAAGTTTTCTTTCATCACTTCATCATTTAATTACTGTCTTCTTTATTTTGTAAAGTTTTTATCACTTCATAATTTAATTTGTGTTTTCTTTATTTTTAAATTTTTTTCATCACTTTATCATTTAATTAGTGTCTTCTTTATTTTGTAAAGTTCTCTTTCATCACTTCATAATTAAAGTGGTGTTCTCTTCATTTTGTAAGGTTTTCTTTCATCACTTCATCATTTAATTAGTTTATTCTGTATTTTGTAAAGTTTTCTTTTATCACTTAATAATTTATTTTGTGGCTTCTATATTTTGTAAAGTTTTTTTTCATTACTTTATTATAATTTAATTAGTGTCTTTTATATTTTGTAAAGCTTTTTTTCATCACTTTATCATTTAATTAGTGTCTTCATTTTCTAAAGTTTTTTTCATCACTTCATCATTTAATTAGTGTTTTTTCATTTTGTAGAGTTTTCTTTCGTCTGTTCATAATTTAACTAGTGTTTTCTTTATTTTGTAAAGTTTTCTTTTATTACTTCATGATTGAAGTGGTTTCTTCTTTATTTTATAAAGTTTTTTCATCACTTCATAATTTAATTAGTGTCTTCATTTTCTAAAGTTTTTTTTCATCACTTCATCATTTAATTAGTGTTTTTTCATTTTGTAGAGTTTTCTTTCGTCTGTTCATAATTTAACTAGTGTTTTCTTTATTTTGTAAAGTTTTCTTTTATTACTTCATGATTGAAGTGGTTTCTTCTTTATTTTATAAAGTTTTTTCATCACTTCATAATTTAATTAGTGTCTTCATTTTCTAAAGTTTTTTTTCATCACTTCATCATTTAATTAGTGTTTTTTCATTTTGTAGAGTTTTCTTTCGTCTGTTCATAATTTAACTAGTGTTTTCTTTATTTTGTAAAGTTTTCTTTTATTACTTCATGATTGAAGTGGTTTCTTCTTTATTTTATAAAGTTTTTTCATCACTTCATAATTTAATTAGTGTCTTTATTTTGTAAAGTTTTCTTTTATCATTTCGTCATTTAATTAGCGTCTTTTTCATTTTGTAAAGTTTTCTTTCGTCTTTCATAATTTAATTAGTGTCTTCTTTATTTTGTAAAATTTACATTCATCACTTTACCATTTAATTAGTGTATTTTTTATTTTGTAAAGTTTTCTTTTATCACTTTATTATTTAACTAGTTTTTCTTTATTTTTTAGTTTTCTTTTATAATTTAATAATTTAATTAGTGTCTTCTTTATTTTGTAAAGTTTTCTTCCACCACTTCATTTAATGTGTGTTTTTCATTTTGTGGAGTTTTCTTTCTTCTATTCATAATTTAATAAGTGTTTTCTTTTCTTTTTTGAAGTTTTCTTTCATCACTTCATCATTTAATTAGTGTTTTTATTTTGTGAAATGTTCTTTTATCACTTCATCATTTAATTAGTGTTTTTATTTTGTGAAATGTTCTTTTATCACTTCATCATTTAATTAGTGTTTTCTTTATTTTAAAAGTTTTCTTTCATTACTTCATAATTTAACTGGTTTTTTGTAAAGTTTTTTATCACCTCATCATTTAATCACTGTCTTTTTCATTTTGTAAAGTTTCCTTCATCACTTTGTCATTTAATTAGTGTTTTCTTTTGTCACTTTATCATTTAATTTGTGTCTTTTTCATTTTGTAGAGTTTTTTCTTCTATTCATAATTTAATTCGTGTTTTCTTTATTTTGTAAAGTTTCCTTTCATCACTTTATTATTTAATTAGTGTTTTCTTTATTTTGTAGTTTTCTTCCATCACTCATAATTTAACTGGTGTCTTTTTTATTTGTAAAGTTTTCTTTTATCAATTCATTATTTAACTGGTTTTTTTGTAGTTTTTTCATCACTTCATCACTTAATTAGTGTTTTCTTTATTGTGTAGCCCCCCAGTGGCTCAGCGGTATGTCTGCGGACTTACACGCTAAAATCCGGGTTTCGATACCCGTGATGGGCAGAGCACAGATAGCCCATTGTGTAGCTTTGTGCTTAATTCAAAAAACAAACAAACTGTGTTGTGTGAAGCTTTTTCATCATTTTACAATTTAATTAGTTTTTCTTTGTTTTGTAAAGCTTTCTTTTATCACTTCATCATTTAATCAGTGTTTTCTTTATTTTGTAAAGTTTTATTTCATTATTTAATCATTTCATCAGTGCCTTCCTTATTTTGTTAAGTTTTCTTTCACCACTTCATCATTTAATTTGTGTCTTTTTCATTTTGTGGAGTTTTCTTTCTTCTATTCATAATTTAATAAGTGTTTTCTTTATTTTTTGAAGTTTCCTTTCATCACTTTATCATTTAATTTGTGTTTTCTTTATTTTGTAAAGTTTTCTTTCATCATTTAATTACTGTCTACTTATTTGTGAAGTTTTCTTTTATCATTTATTCATTTAATTAGTGTCTTTCTTATTTTGTAATTATTTTAAATCACTTCATCGTTTAATTGGTGTTTTCTTTATTTTGTAAAGTTTTCTTTCATCACTTGATCATATTACTAGTGTCTTCATTTTGTAAAGTTTGTTCATCAATTCATCATTTAATTAGTGTCTTCTTTATTTTGTAAACTTTTCTTTCATGACTTCATAATTTAATTGGTGTTTTGTTTATTTTGTAAAGTTTTTGTCATTTTTATAATTTAATTAGTGTCTTCATTTTGTAAAGTTTTCTTTCATCATTTATTCATTTAATTAGTGTCTTCATTATGTAAAGTTTTCTCACGTCACTTCATCATTTAATCAGTGTCTTCTTTATTTTGTACAGTTTTTATGACTTCATCATTTAATTAGTGTCTTTTTTATTTTGTAAAGTTTTTTATAACTTCATCATTTAATTTTTGTCTTCTCTATTTTGTAAAATTTTGTTTCATCACTTCATCATTTATTTAGTGCCTTTTTTATTTTGTAAAATTGTTTTCATCACTTTATAATTTAATTAGTGTCTTGTTTATTTTTAAAATTTAATGACACGCTACTGAAAAAAAAGTGTAAGCAACAGATGTGGGGAATCACGAACTCTTAAGACATTTTCACCCTGAAAACTATCTTTAATTATTTACACTAAAGTTGTGGCAATCAGATATCAAATGTTTTCATAGGTACTCACCTATACATTCAAATAGGTATAATTATGAATTATTTATCCATGTATCTCTCAACCTTGCTTTTACGTTTCCTCAACGTGTAATATACATTATGAGAATGATCATGTCTCTTCAGTTACTAGCTTCTGATTATTAACAAGGTCCCAAGAAGTCTTGTAAAAGATTATTTATATTGTGTTTAGAGGCAGGATTCGATCCTGGGTATTACTTATTGAGAATCTAGTGTGCTATCTACATTAATTAGTAATTAATTAAAAATTAGATTACTAAATATGTCAAGGATTATAATGGTTATTTTTAATGTAATTACATTTGCACAATTCTCACTTGTAATGTCAAGTGACCCCTTTTGACTTAAAAATTAAATTAGCAATGGTTTTGAATTAGATTAACAGTGTTTTCTAATTAAATTAGCAATGGTTAGAATGATATTAACGATAATTTTGAATTTAATTGGCAATGATTAAAAGTTTGATTAGCAAGTGATTTCAGAGTGTAGGACTGAAACAACGAAAATAATTACATTTTGTGAACAGAATAAATTTAATATAATATCAGCTGATATTTCACAATATTATGTACACATTTTAATTAGTTTCACTAAAATATAGAATTATTTAATATCTATTTTAAAAATAATTCGAATAAAACTTCTTATTTTAACATTTTTACAGAATCTGAAAGAAACAGAATCCCCCATCTGAAAGATTGGTTAGAAATTAAACTGAAGAAACTTAGTTCTTCCCCAAGATTAGATACCGCAGAAAAACAAAGCATTGCAGAAAAGGAAAAGCCAATAACAACAAACAATGTCCAGACAGAAAGTTCAGGAACACGGAAGGTGGCCAAATCCAATTCATTTTCTCAAGAATCTTGTTTCAATGTACCTTTAACAGGAAGTATTTCAACTTCGAAACCTTTCAAAAATGATGCTCTCAACAAAACCTGCCTAAAACAATCTCCAAATAAGTTCTTTAAAGACAGTAGTAGACCTGGAGAAGTCTTCTGTTCAAGAAGAGAGAAAGTTGAACACCATCCGAGCAAAGAGCTTACAGGAAACTCCTGTAGTGAAGATATCATAAAGGATGTTGTGTTCCTAAACAATCCAATCTACGAGAACCACGACAATACCAAAACAGAAAGTCGAGTTTTTGACTCTTCGGGTGAAGATACTTCTCTTACATCTCACTCATTTCATTCACTTCTTGAAATTTTTCAGAAACAAGAACAACCTCACATGCCTTTTAATATTTCGTTTAATAAACCTTGTTCTCAAGAAAAAGATTTGTCGATAGAGAAATTACAAAAAACACAAAATCATCAAGTGTTTGAGAAAAGGCCTGAACCAGAAGGAAGAGAAATAAAGGTTTCGGAATGTGATAAACAACGTAAGTAGACAAATAGAGTTAAAAAAAAAATTAGTTGTTAAAGTGAGATTTGAGAGTGTTTAAAAAGGAAAATATTTTGTAAACGTTTTATATGAATTATAAATTCTAAGAACATCAAATCTGTATAATGTCCATGAAATGTTTGTTCAGGATGTTAGGAAAACACTTAGATTCTAAAAACCATTTAAAAGTAAAAAATATGAAATGCTATAACCTGACTTCCAGAAAGATGGGCCAGGAAAAAACTGGCAACATGATTTGTGTATTTGAGTAAAACGTGTAATAAAATGATTGGAGAATGGCTGAATGTGTGAGTGTTGCGTCCCGAATTATAAACTGAAAGAAAGCTAATTTGTTGGAGTGTCACGGGAAGTGTTAAGAAACGATTGCGTGAGTGTTGTGTCCCAGACACGGGTTGTTAAGGCTAATATTTAACAATGGCATATGTTCATTAAACATTAACATTTGAGTTACAGATGTCTAAGACTACAATTTATTACTAAGTACAGTGAGATGTTTTAATTGGTCTGTGCTGTTAAGGGTGTTTATTTAAAAAAGAACGTTTCAACAACATTTTACTGGATAGATAACACACTGCCGTCTTGGTTGGCGTACGGAAAGTTGAAAAAGGTTGAGCAGCAGGGATTGGACAAGGAGACAATGATGACGAAAGAACCTAACCATATGGTCCAAGAGGACGAGAAACAAAACAGAGTTTCAAGAACGAGAAGAAATGAAAAGAAACAAGACCAGTGGAACTATTCAGATGTACCAGAAACGTCATTTAAATGTGTTCTGCCTTCCTGCGATGTCGTTAATCCTTGGGTTGCAGACTTTGACACAAGAAGATCAATAATCGATTGGAATAACCTTGGTGTTGTGTTTATTTTATTTTGTAACTTTGTTGTTTGTTTGTTTTTACTTTCTAAAACTATTACATATATACATATACATATATATAGATATATTGTTTTTACTTTATAACTATTTTTTTATATTTACTTTATAGTTAGGGCTCTTTGAGGGTTGCGGGTTTGAATTTCCATCCACCAAGCATGCTCGTCTTTCCAGCCTTGACGGCGTTGTTACGTAACTGTCAATTCTACTATTTGTTGGTAAAAGAGTATCCCAAGAGTTGGCGGTGGTTGGTGATGCCTTTTCTCTAGACTTATATTGCTAAGTTATGAACGACTAGCGCAGAGAACCCTCTTGTAGCATTGCGCGTAATTCAAAATAAACAAATCGAAACAAAACCCTTATTTTCTGAATTTAGCTGGACCATAAATCATGTTATAATTTTGGTATTATATGAGAAAGAAAAAAAGTCGGACTTAACGCGGTCTCGTGTTTGGGTGTGTTTCTTACAGCAAAGCCACATCGAACTATCTGCTGACCTCACCGAGGAGAATCGAACCCCTGATTTTAGCGTCGTTACTCTAGAGACTTACCACCGCATCAGCGTGGGACACAAGGTCTCGTGGAAGTGGAAGATTAGAATTAATGGTTTGAATTTCGTGTAAATCTACACAATGGCTATATGAGCTAGCCGTCCCAATTTTAGCAGTGAAAGACTAGAGGGAAAACAGTTAGTCATCACCACATATCGCTGTTTGGTTACTCTTTTACAAATTAATAATGGGATTTACCATAACATTATAAAGCTCCTACGGCTGAAAGGATGAGCATATTTGGTTTGACGGGGATTCAAACCCGTGACCCTCAGATTACGAATTAAGTACCTTAACCACCTAGCCATGCCGGGCTCAGAGTCAGTGGAATCTTATTACATTTAAACAGGTACAGTTACGACAGAGTAGTTTTTTGCTCATAACTTTATTTGTCTAATCGTCATACTTTTAGAAGTATATCATATTATAAATATTATACTAACACACGTCTTCATAAAGTTTTATGTAAATTAAACGACAAATAAAATGTTTATAAACAAATAACTAAAAATAGGAGGAGCAGAAAGTGTTTGTACATTTCAGAACGGGTGAAAAAAACTGATATTCCCTGATAAAACTGATAAAAATCTTGTTTAGTTTGGCTAATAATCTACATTTTACCATTCCAGAACTAGACACTGGGTTCATAATTATTGTAATTTAGCCAGCAAAAAATTTATTTCCAGCAATTTAGCGCCGTCTCCGTCATTATCTCCTTGGTCGTCATGGCGAACAGGAAACAACTGTCCAATGATTTAAAACACCGAATTATTGTAAAATACAAGTCTTGTGTGTCTCTTTCAGGTATTGCTACACAACTTAATGCGCCGAAATCTACTGTTCAAAGCATAATTGCCAAGTTTAAGCATAGTGGATCAACTGCTAACCTCCCTCGTTCCGGACGCCACACCAACATTCCAGAGAGAAATAAGAGGAAGGTTCTCAGAGAAATTAGTAGAAACCCTCGTTTAACACGTAATGACATACAGAAACTGGTAAGGGAAACTGGGGTTGAAGTAAGCACTTCTACAGTTACGAACATGTTACGCTCTTCTGGGTTCAAAACATGCCGTTCTCGTATAACTTCATATTTAAAGCCTGTTCATTTAGAAGCACGATTGAGGTATGCAAGAAAGCATGTAGATAAACCCTTTACCTATTAGAAGAGTATTCTTTAGTCAGACGAGACTAAAATCGAGCTTTTCGGCCGCAATGATGTTCGCAATATTTTCCGTAAGAAGGGGAAATGAAACCTTCCAAAGAACACCGTCCCTACAGTTAAACATGGAGGTGGCTTAATCATGCTGTGGGGTTCCTTCAGCTCTTCTGGTGTAGGCAGCCTTCTCCGCGTCAACGGAATCATGAAAAAAGAAGAGAATGTTGATATATTAGGCACTTATATCAAGAATGACGCTCGGAACTTGAGGCTTGGGCGTCGTTGGATCTTCCAGCATGACAATGACCCTAAGCACACATCGAAATATGTGCAATCCTGGCTGCAGAGGAACCATATAAGCATTTTGTAGTGGCCATTGCAGTCACCCGATCTCAACCCAATTGAAAAGGTTTGGCATGAGTTGAAGACCAGGATTCATCAGCGTCATACGAAAAAGTTACAAGAGTTGGAGGCCTTCTGTAAAGAAGAATGGAAGAAAATACCAGTCGAGTACTGTCAAACGATCATGGAGGACTATGAGGAGAGATTGCGCCAAGTAATTCACCTGATAAGCTACACAACTGACCATTAAAGTATATGCACGAACACTTTCTATGAGGGAAAAAACTACTCACGACGCAAGGGTACGAACACTTTCTGTCGTAACTGTATAGACGGTTTATCACGGTGATATTAAATTCCTCTATTCGCTAAAAATAGCCACAAAGAGGTGCTACTGAGTGGTTACCTTTCCATTTGTCATCAGTTCTAAATTAGAGATGACTATACTTGACCTTACATTTATGTGACCAGATTACGTGTAGCAATAACTGCTGCTTCGGTTGAAAATTCCGAGTGAGACAAATTGGTGGCTTATATTTAAAAAGTTGATAACTTTCATGTCATGGAGACTTTTAACTTTAGGATCCGTATGATAAAGGTAAGACACACACGTGTCCAATTAGTGGATGAAGTGTAATGTTGATAAACACAAAATACTTGAATCCAAAGCTCTAGGCCCGGCATAGCCAAGCGTGTTAAGGCGTGCGACTCGTAACCTGAGGGTCGCGGGTTCGCATCGCGGTCGCGCCAAACATGCTTGCCTTCTCAGCCGTGGGGGTGTTATAAGGTGACGGTCAATCCCACATCTCGTTGGTAAAAGAGTAGCCCAAGAGTTGGCGGTGGATGGTGATGACTAGCTGCCTTCCCTCTAGTCTTAGATAGCCCTCGAGTAGCTTTGTGCGAAATTCCAAAAAACAAAAACAAACAATCCAAAGTTCTTGTTGTGCTTTAATTATTTTGTTTATTTGTTTTTCTGTGGTTTGTTATTTTAGAACATCAAACCACTCGGGAAATGGAAGAGAAGAGACCTTTGTGGCTACAACACGTTTTAAGAAAAACGTGGACTACAGAGGAAGACAAAGACGTAACCATGTTTCAAGATGCTAGTGCAGTAGTTCAGGAATGTGGACGAGGGCGAAATATAACAGCTGTCGAAAACTGCAAAGCGAAATCTGGAACTGCTAGTGATCAAACCAATCTGAACATTGATCCACGAAATAGCGAAGAGAATGAAAAAAGCGGGACAGTAGAAGACATGCGCGATAACAGTGTTCCAGTGAACCCAGCTACGAGAAAACTACCCGTCACTCGATTAGAAATCAACCAGAAAAAAGAACAGCGTAAGACTGGAGCGTCATTGATCACAGGACAATTAGAATTTGTTCCCGCAAATTCGCTAGATGCTTTTGTTGGCATGGATTCACCAATAAACCCTGAATCAACACTATCGCCACCTGTTGAATATGGTAGACCACCAAAAATCTCTGAACCTATATTAGTTCCATCTGTCATACACGGTAAACTACCAGTAAGCCCTGAATCAATACTATCGCCATCTGGTAGACACAGCAGACCATCAGAAAACACTGAATCAACGCCAGCGTCATCTGTTGAGCACGGTAAACCACCAATAAACCCTGAACCGACACCACCGCCAAATGTTAGACATGGTAGACCAGCCAAAAACTCTGAATCAACACCAGCGCCATCTGTTAGACACGATAGTCCACCAAACAACTCTGAACCAACACCAGCGCCATCTTTTGAACATGATAAAGCTCCAAAAAGTCCTGAACAAGCATCACTCTCTTCTGATTGCTCCTTTATTACCCTATTAAATGGAAAAGAAACTCAAGACGTAAATCACCAGATTAACAACAGTCGCTTAGAGAGTCCTGTATCTGACCAGAATCCTGGAACTCAAGAACAAATTAAATTTGTGTTTCTCTCAGGAAGAACACCTTTGACTATAAAACAAAATAATCGAAAGGGCAGAGTGAAAGCTGTCAGCGGAAATCGGCAGCACGTGAACTTTAACAGTAGTGGTAAAGGTAAGCTCATTTGTGTCGGTTTCATTGCACTTGAAACATTACTACTGTATTTCTATATCATTGTGTAAAAATTGATTAATAGCAAATTAGCTAATTAAATTTAAGAAATTAATTGCATTAGTAAATAAAATATTATTCACAGCAAAATGGGAAAAATAGTATTACTTTTTGTAAGTGAAGCACATTCGTTAATAAATGTCGAGTTCAAATTATAATAAACAAACACTATACAAGTGCTGCCGTTTCTTGAGATATGTGAAAGGCCCAATGACTCTCAACACTACAGAATACATGTAGTTCAAAACCTGTTTTAGTTCAGGTGAAAAATAATTAAATAAAAACAAGTTATAGTTAGAGCTGAAAATTTTCCTGTAAATGAAAAGCTCCGAATTGAGAAAAAATATTTAAGTAAGGAAATTCCAACTTATTGAAATATAACTGAATATTAATGTATCTCAGAACGGCTGGTATTAACACTATGTTTTGCCTTTCCTAGGTCATCTTCAAGTTAAAACCCATACCAGCCATTCTGAGATACGCTTTTATTTCAAATGGATTTCTCGTCATCAAGAATGACTGAATGTTAACATTAAAAAATGTTTCAAAATTATCTAATAAAGAAAGTTAACGAAATAATAGCGATAAAGAGGTGAATATGAGGATTTGTTAAAATTACTATCTTTCTTGCTTAATTTTATGAAATTTTCGCTTTCATATATTTTATTAACTATTCTATTAATATTATATTCTAATAAAAACACATTGGTGCTATGAAAGTGCATGAAATGTGTAAACATTTGACGATAGAACTCAGACATACATCATATCGTTAAACAATGATCGGTTACTACGGGCAACGAGGAAATCGAAATAAGTGTTAGCTTTGTGTAAGGTAAATATTGTGTTTTTATTTACACAGTAACCATATATTTATAAAAGAATTTCAAGAACAGCTAACACTGATGCTACTAATTTATTCTCGTTAATTATTTAGCCTGACAAGGTGTTTTGAATACTAAAACGATATCTTGCACAATCGATGTTATATCTCTTATTAGCTGTTCGACGCGTGCCAAGTTTTCAACTTCGTGCACTAATAGCCAAATCAGCGTATTTTATAGTGATGTAAAAACAAGTAAAATGGAGCTCTTGGTGCACGTGACATTTGCCATTTCATTTTTTCAACAAACACTAACTTTAGTAGACCACCCTGTAGTTCCTAAAATTCTGGTCCTGATATAGACTTGGTATTAAATCAGAATAAATTCCAGAACTCTGGACTCAAAAAGGATTTCCAAATAAATAGTTTCGTGTGATGTAGATAAAACAGTTTTGTTCCGGTACCGTTTAACAGGCCTTTCACCGAGAACAAAACAATAGACTTACTTGGTTGTTTCAATTGTTCCTACGTCCTGTTGGATTTAATACTCTCCTATTGAGTTCTACACAGACAATAGAGTTCCTCATCACCAAATAGGAAAGACACACAGGAATTCGTTTATACACGTATCGTCAAATTTTGCTTATTTCGAAATTTTCGTACTGAAACGAAACTGGCACTGTTGGCACCGTAGAGTGTTCTCATTCGATATCTAGGCTTAACAACGTTACTTTTAGAGTTCATAGTTGGTGTTCCTTTTCCTAACTCCAAGACACAGATGTTTTAAATAAGGTTTCTTTATTTATTAGCACATTTGTTCGACGATCCGACAGAATATTGTACAAATTTTGACATCAAATGGAAGAACGAATGTGAACGTCTCACTTACTATCCGTCCGTTACCAACTCTTCAAGAGATACAGTCCAGAACTATAAAAGTCCATTTAAGTCGCAATTTCGTAAAGTCCACTTTGCAGGAGCTAATTTGAATGCTCGCTCTGTAGCTTTCACGGAAAACTGCAGTACAGAGAACATGGACCGCTGCGGACATCCACTATCAAATGGATCTCAAGATCCGCAGTTTCTTGTTAATGACACCAGAAGAGAAGAAAAAGAAATCAGAAGTGCGGCCCTCTCTCCTGCAGTGGGTTATGGTCTTTCTGAGAAATGGAGTGAACCAAACGATGGAAAGAACAGTACACTTTCTGCACCTGACAAACTGTCATGGTTGGAACGTGACCGGCAAAGAGAAAGTAAAGTGGTCATTTGTGGTCTTGGTAAGTCTTGTTTAGTTTGTATTACTATACACGTTGGAGACGATAACCGTTAAATACATTATATTATTCTCCTGAGAAAGATACCACTAAATAAAACTGTACAGGTTTTGATAATCAAAGTGGTTCTTAAACTGAAAAACTTGACCATTAGCTTAAGTGCTACTGAACCGTTTGTTTAGTATATTAAGTGCATGTGTTAATTGGTTTGTTTTGCGCTAGCCGTCCCTCGTTTGGCAATGTAAGACTAGATGGATGGCAACTAGTCATCACCATCCACCATCAACTCTAGAGCTACCAAAGAATAGTAGGATTGATCGTCACATTATAACGCCCCCACTGCTGAAAGGGTGATCATGTTTGGTGTGACGGATATTCGAACCCTTGCCATCATATTACGAGTGGAGTGCCTTAATCACCTGGCCATGCCGAGCCTCATATGTTGATTAGTTAAACGTGTATAGTGGACAAAGTGAAATAATAGGAATTGGTCATTCGTGTTAGTCAGGTTATCGAACCTGTACTTTATAAAAAATATTGTTTGTTTATCGAATTTTTTGCGAAGCTATTCGATGGCTAGCTTCTTTAGCTGTCTCTAATTTCTAAATGATAGACTAGAGGAAAGAGAGCTGCATGACATCACACACCGCCAACTTTTGAGCTACTATTTAATGAAGAATAGTGAAACTGACTGTCATAATAAAACGCCCTCATGGAAAGAGCGATTATGTTCGGTGAGGGAATTAGAACACACAACTAACCATATATTGCGGGTCAAGTACCCTATTCACCAGTCCGTTCCAGAGCCGTTTGTTTAAAAAGCAAGATAAACTAAAGCCCCCCCCGCTAGTACAGCGGTATGTCTCCGGATTTAAAACTCTAAAATCAGAAGTCCGATTCCCCTCGGTGGGCTGAGCAGATAGCCCAATGTGGCTTTGCTATAAGAAAAAAAACACACAGATAAACTAAAATTATAAAAATTGCATATTTATGAGCTTGGATTGGTTTGATTTAGTTTGTTTTGAATTTCGCGAAAAGTTACACGAGGGCTATTTGCGCTAGCCGTTAGTCATCACCACTCACCGTCAACTCTTGGGCTACTCCTTCACCAATGAATAGTGGGATTGATCGTCATATTATAACACTCCCACGGCTGAACGGGCCAGTATATTTGGTATGACGAGAATTCGAACCCGCGACCCTAAAAAGCTTGGAACAGCGGAGATGAAAACAGAGTTATCAAATGGCCACCAACGTTTCAAAATTTTAGGTTAAAATGGAAGCTTTAGAACAAAATCTGCAGTGCAGAGTCGAATCAATAAACAAGTTGATTAGATTATTTATTTGTAAATAAACGTGAATTAATTTTAAAGATTTATCACGAATCGTTTTACAGGAATTATCACTGAAAATAATACATTTTGCATATAGAAATTTACGCTTCCTGAAGCTATTGCATGTGTTCAACTTTTTGGCAGAGTAGTAGTTATCTTCGATGTAGCTATAGTAACGTCTCACTTGGCTGATAGTGTTAATGATAATATACTTGATTCATCCTACCTTCTGTTTGAGTCTGTGCTGAGTCCACTGAGAGGAATGGAACCTCTAATTTAAAGTTGTAAATCCGTAGATTTACCGCTGTACCACCAAGTGACGTGGGAAGAAAGAGTAGTCCAAGAGTTGCTGTTTGATGCTGTTCGATTATTGACTTTTTATAAATCTATCAGGTCAAAACTAGAGCCAACTAGAGCAAATATCTGAAAACAAGCAAACAGGGCTATTTAAAAGTGTCTTCTACTGATGTGCCTAGCGTGTTCTCCGAAGAACGAAATCTTATTTTTTATATATGCATATCTGTATGTTCCAAAACCAACAGCTACCATTTTTTTATTGGTTTAGGTTTTGTTACTATTTTTTATGTTAGTTTTGGTTTTGTTATTATCACTTTTTGTTGTTTTGTGGTTTGTTTTGTTACTAGCCTTAATGCTAATAATAAATAGAAAGAAGAACTAATTCTATAGATGGAACAGTTTGAAGAATATTTTAAACGTTCTGTGGACGTTATCGATGCTTCGTAATTTTACAAAAAGAAGTAAAAATATTAATAGTGTTTATCTATTCGTATTAACATTGTTTCATTCTGTTCTTCTGCTTACTTGCATAGAAAGCAGTTACACCAAAGAGGAAGAACTAGCCAATAACTTTAGGATTGAAGACACCAGAGTTCAGGAGTCTTCCAGCCTTCCGGACGATTCCTCTGAGGCAGGGTCTACAGACAGTGGGATCATGGTTTCTGTCAGAGGATTTAACACAGGAAACATGGGAAAACTCCGCACAGTAGACCTATTGCAACAGAAACAAGAAGTTGGGGAGAGTAGTGAAAAGTCATTAGCCTGCCAAGTCAATAAGAGAATTTCTGCAAGCCTCGTCAGTCAAGAAAAACCAGAGTGGATAATAAAAGCCGAGAAAATCCGAATGAAACACCAGTCTTCAGAAGATTATAAAGATTGTTATCACGATGGACTTGATGAATTGATGACTCGATCTACTAACACTAATCAGCAAAATGCTTATGAACCTAAAGTAGCGAGTAAGACGTACAAACAGCTTTCCAGTAGATGTAACCCCATTTCTAAACGTGCTGCGAATTCCACAGGGATTCCCAAAAATAAAGAACCAGAGTGGATATTGAAAGCTAAAAAAATACGAAACAGGTGTGCGGAGCTGTACTCGGAGGCTACACAGGAGAAAGATCTCATTTTGATGAATGACATTAGTCAAGAAAACTCAAGAACAGAACGAGCAGTGTCTGAACTGAAAAACTTAGATACCCACTATAACAAAGCCCCTGATGATCGCACACTTTGTTCTACTCCTATAGATCCATCTCGGTCTATATTTATGGTCACGAAGATGTCACGTGAAGAAAATATTGCAAATGACAAGAAAGATATTTCTACAGAACCACAGCTAAGTATGTCGGCTAAAAAGAAACATTTTGAACAGAAAATAAGTGAGCGTTCGGATGTTCGTGTCGATTTGAAAGGCCAAGAAAAGTTTACGGACACTTCTGTCAACGTAGAACTGACCTCGAAGGATTACGGTGTGTTTCCACCCCCCACTGTGGATGAAGTGGAATACGAGTGTGAAACCGTTGACTGCAGAGATCCTGGAACATCAAACAAACTTGGAGAAACACATCAAAACTTAGGTTTGTTTTTGTTACGTATTGTACTGATTGTGATAAAACATGTACTACTTGCTAAACATAGAATGGAGGTTATCTTTATGAAGCTGTTGTCACAGTAGAAATATTTTTGAAAAACAACTAACAGCACTTAAATATAAATATTAAACGTGTTACAATCAAGTCACGTGCCGAATGTATGGTGGTACAAGTCTCTTTTCCCTTTTGTAGCTTGAAGAACAATATATATTATTGCCCCCTCCATTGAATAATACATGTTGTTTTACCTCCATTGTACAATCCATATTGTTGTGTCTCCATTGTACGATACGGATTGTTGTATCACCACTGAACAATAAATAGTGTTGTCCTTCCATGACAACTGTATTTATAAATTACATTTATCATGTATTGCAATTACTATATTACACAAATGGAAGTATAATTGGAACAAACACTCCTTTCTTGTTAACGGGGTGACAATCTTAAAAGTGTAAATTTTGAACAAATCTAGTTCCACTCTTGCTATACATATACAAAAGTAAACAGAATAGGAGAGTCATTTGAAAAGCAGAACCAATACTAAAATTATTTAAATTGACATAACTTTATGATTTTTTTTAGAAGATAGTTGACTTTTCTAAAGATGTACTTAATATCTTACATTTCTGTTGGGGATGTGAAATCTCTGACAAATTCACACTTTTTACCTTTAGGCTCAGCATGGCCAGGTGATTAAGGTGATCGACTAGTTATCTGAGGGTCGCTGATTCGAATCCCTCATCACATCAAACATGCTCGCCCTTTCAGCCTTGGGGATGTCATAATGTTACGGTCAACC
Organism: Carcinoscorpius rotundicauda; assembly: GCA_011833715.1. NCBI lineage: Eukaryota > Metazoa > Arthropoda > Merostomata > Xiphosura > Limulidae > Carcinoscorpius > Carcinoscorpius rotundicauda. The sequence continues at coordinate 23,816,661 of CM022403.1, forward strand.
CCACTATTAATTAGTAGTAGATTGGCCAAAGAGTTAGCGGGGGGTTAATGATTCGCTGTCTTTCTCTAGTCTTATACTGCTAAATTAGGGACGGCTGGCGCAGACAGCCCTCGTGTAGCTTTGCGCGAAATTCGAAAACAAAGTCACACATTTTTTGGGTGTTACTTCTGTGTCAGTACTTCACGCCTATAATTACGTGAAATCACATTTTTAAAGTGCAGCGTTTGGTTTATGTATCCATCTACCGCTATAGTTATTAAGAATATATATCATTCTAAGATAAAAACAAAAACTATAGAAGTAAATACTTATCTTCTGCTATTGCTAGAATATCCATTCAAATTACAAGACGTCATGTTAAAGATTAAACTTCTAAGCTCCGATTCCATTTCCTCATCACTCTCTTTTTTTTTAACAGTAGTTTCCGAGCTCGAATTTCAAGTGTTTCAAGATAAATCTGAAGGAAATGAGGTACAAACAAACAATCTAGATAAACAAAACAAGACTATATTGATGCCTTCCCAGAAGGATGAAGAAGTAGCTTCCAGTAGCCATATTCTGGAACTCCCAAGCAGTAGTGAAGTTTCCAACCAACCAGATGTCATAGAACTCCAAGATGGTCCTCTGCTTTCACTGATTGGTATTTCTACTACTACCCAACTTAACTACAATAATTGTATTTTTGCCGAAACTCCCAGTCAACGCTACAATGAAATTGTTCCTTTAATTCCACAGATAATTCCAGAAGAATCGGAAACAATCGATTTCTCTGAACCTTGTGAAACACCTGACATAAAAAATGTTCACTGTCAAACTAACGCTGAACAATTTGGTGTGTTCCCTGCACATCATAACGTCAAAAATATTTTTTTCCAGACTTTTCCTGAATCTAGACAACTCGACGTCAAAGACTATCTTTGTCCAACTAAAGATACTAAAGAATATTACGAACTGTCAAATTTGTGTCAAAGTGGAAATGAATCACAAAAGACTGTTTATAAAATGGTTGACAATAACTGGGGCGGTCAAATTTGTCAAGTTGACCCCAGAAACCAGGACACACTTTTCGCGGAGCATTTTGATACCAGTCATGAGGAATTCAGTTCAATGAACCAATACAGTGTGACTAAAAATATCTGTTCGACCACTTCAAAATTTGATGATTCGGTTGATCTGAATGGTTTTCACAACATTCTTGTTCGAAAACATAACGAAGAAACTAAACCTCCATTCAGTTGTTTTCCTGATGCTTTTAGTTATGCTAACAACAGAATAATTCTTCCAACCAATACTGATACTTGTCACTCTTCAAATTTTCATATTAAACCACCATACACTGTGAGCAACCATAATTCAACCATCATTTCTTCAACCAACACTAATACTTGCCAGCCCTCAACTTTTCACTTTAAATTGCCAAAACCTTTGAGCAACCAGGCTTCAACCACTATCCCTTTAACCATTTCTAATACCTACTGTTCTCAAAGCTCTGATCTTAAAGCACCAAACACTATGAGCAACCAGGCTTCAACCACTGTTCCTCTTACCAGTTTCGATACCTACTGTTCTCAAAGCTCTGATATTAAAGTACCAAACACTGTGAGCAACCAAGCTTCAACCACTGTTCCTCTTACCAGTTCCGATATCTACTGTTCTCAAAGCTCTTATCTTAAAGCGCCAAACACTGTGTGCAATCAGACTTCAACCACTGTTCCTCTTACCAGTTCCGATACCTACTGTTCTCAAAGTTCTTATCTTAAAGCGCCAAACGCTGTGAGCAACCAGACTTCAACCACTGTTCCTCTTACCAGTTCCGATACCTACTGTTCTCAAAGTTCTGATCTTAAAGCGCCAAACACTGTGAGCAATCAAGCTTCAATCACTGTTCCTCTTACCAGTTCCGATACCTACTGTTCTCAAAGCTCTGATCTTAAAGCGCCAAACACTGTAACCAACCAGACTTCAACCACTGTTCCTCTTACCAGTTCCAATACCTACTGTTCTCAAAGCTCTGATCTTAAAGCGCCAAACACTGTGAGCAGCCAGGCTTCAACCACTGTTCCTCTTACCAGTTCCGATACCTACTGTTCTCAAAGTTCTGATCTTAAAGCGCCAAACACTGTGAGCAACCAGACTTCAACCACTGTTCCTCTTACCAGTTCCAGTACCTACTGTTCTCAAAGTTCTGATCTTAAAGCGCCAAACACTGTGAGCAACCAGGCTTCAATCACTGTTCCTCTTACCAGTTCCGATACCTACTGTTCTCAAAGTTCTGATCTTAAAGCGCCAAACACTGTGAGCAACCAGGCTTCAACCACTGTCCCTCTTACCAGTTCCGACACCTACTGTTCTCAAAGTTCTAATCTTAAAGCGCCAAACACTGTGAGCAACCAGGCTTCAACCACTGTTCCTCTTACTAGTTCCAATACCTACTGTTCTCAAAGCTTTGATCTTAAAGCACCAAACACTGTGAGCAACCAGACCTCAACCACTGTTTCTCTTACCAGTTCCGACACCTACTGTTCTCAAAGTTCTGATCTTAAAGTACCAAACACTGTGAGCAACCAGGCTTCAACCACTGTTCCTCTTACCAGTTCCAATACCTACTGTTCTCAAAGCTTTGATCTTAAAGCGCCAAACAATATGAGTAACCAGGCTTCAACCACTGTTCCTCTTACCAGTTCCGATACCTACTGTTCTCAAAGTTCTGATCTTAAAGCGCCAAACACTGTGAACAACCAGACTTCAACCACTGTTCCTCTTACCAGTTCCGACACCTACTGTTTTCAAAGTTCTAATCTTAAAGCGCCAAACACTGTGAGCAACCAGGCTTCAACCACTGTTCCTCTTACTAGTTCCAATACCTACTTTTCTCAAAGCTTTGATCTTAAAGCACCAAACACTGTGAGCAACCAAGTGTCAGCAGATTTTACCTGCTCTTTATCAGCTTTAAAACAACAAGGTAAGAATCTCTAGGCATCTTGTATACAGTACTAATCGTAACAAATTAATTATTTTCCCACAGTGTATACAGTTATTAGTAATGTTTCTCTATGTTTACAGAAACTCTTGGCCATCAGAAGTTACTAGAAGAGATACGGACAAAAGGAAAGAGTGTTTTATCAAGCACTAACAAACACTCTTCCAGAAGACAGGCCACGACCAAGACTAAAGCTTGTGATCATAAGTTAAGTAAGCCCCAAATGGACGACGTCTTGCAGGAGCTGAAGAAGACAGTATCGGTAACACTTGCGTCCAGTCGGACCTTTCCTGAACCTGACCTCAAGGTCAGGTCTCAGTTTGGGTATTCTGATCGTCCTGAGTGGATGATTAAAGTAGAGAAATTTAGCCAGAAGTGGGAATCATCAGGTCTGTGTAGAAACAATCACGGTGTTTTAAACAGTGAATAACCAGACTTCTAACTAGTCTTTTATTAACCATATCTGCAACAGCGCTTTAAAATTCATCGTTGGTTAACCATATCTCTAACTGGTCATTCTTGAATGAGGTTTATTAACTGGATATCTTATTATATATTGTTGGTCATCATTTGTTAACTACATCTCTAACTATAAATTGTTGTTAATCATTGATTAAATTGTTCTCTGATTTACGTTATTGTTCGTTATTGGTTAATTGAATACCTAACTGTGCATTGTTGGTTGCCCTTGGTCAACTAGTTCCATAAAATTACATCAGGGTTCACCATTTATCAGCCAGTCCTATAAAAGTTCATCAGTGTTCATCATTGGTTAATCACTTTTCTAACAGTTCATCATTGATTAACCAGTTCTCTAACAGTACATTAGTGTTTATCATTGATTAACCAGATCTTACTTTTCCTGTTATAGATAAGTCGTGTCTTTATTATGATATTTCGTTATAATCAAATAAAAACGTCCACGTTACCAACACAAATATTTTAGAATTTTTAATGATGTTTTATTGCTACTCAGCTTCTTCTAACTTCATTTACTAATTTATTTATTTAGCTACTTATAAAACTGAAAACCCTACAAAAAATCACTCATGGGTTTCAAAACCAAAGCAACTCAGTTTGTTACAACCGAAGACAAATGGGAGGCTTACAACAGGAGAAACAATAGATCATAACCAGAGCTTTCTGAAGTGGCGTCAAAACAAGTCCACGTCAGTCTCAAACACGCAACGTGGGAAGAGAAAGACTTTCACAGTAGCAGAGCAGACAAAAGACGTAGTTAAGAATCCACTGTGGCTTCCAGAGCTTTCCAAGTTCAAACGAAGAAGCATTGACTGGGATAGCCTTGGTGTGTAAATGGAGGTTTTTGTTTAATACTTTAAGTTATCTTTTCTACTTACTTTATTAGATTGGTACACTATTACCTTCAAATTTGTTCTAAGACGTTTGTCTTACAGAATTAGATACACAAGTAACAATGTATTTCAATAACCCTTATGAGTTAAAAATGTAAGCACAATAATAATGTTTCTCAGATAGGCAGATACGATAAATTCCCACATAATTATTTGAATGTAGATTTTGTATGTACGACTAGGAAAGCGGCTCATGGTATCCAGGTTTTGATTTTTATCGAAGAAATTCAACACTAAAATCAGGGATTTGATTCACCTCGGTGGACTCAGCAGATAGCACGATGTAGCTTTGCTATAAGAGAGCATACATACACACATAATAAGATCCCATGAAATTTAAAAGCACTATCTTTTATTGTAGTGGTTGTTTTGTTATTATTATTATTATTATTGTGAAATATTAAATCTTACAAGAACAGTTATTTAAGACAGACAATCATAAATTCAATATAGCAAAATATATACAAATGGTTTAGAATTTCGATCCTTTAGTCAGTTGAACTCAAAGGTCTTGATTTCTACAGTTTTAGATTTTACGTTTTATTTAGTTTTAACAACAGAACTTGACTAGATGTTTCTGTTGTTTCAGCAAGCTTACATATATATATATCAAAATCCATATCATTTTATATGAAAAAACGGCTCGTTTGGGTTGAGAAAATATTTCAAATAGAAGAGCGAACAACGTTTCGACCTTCTTTTTGCATATAAAATTTTCAACAAGTGGGTTTCTCGACATCACTGAAAATCCATATCACATTTATGTCGCTGTTGTTGGAAAAGCTGAATGCTGTAAGTGGTGTTTTACTTGCCATGTCTCAAGGGACAAGTCATGTTTCGGTCAATGAAGTGAAAGCTTAAATTTGTAGCATTCGAAGCGAGGTTGTATAACTGTTTAAAGTATCTTGTCAGATTAAATCCCATCCAACGTAAGTTTTCATTTCTTCGGTAAAGTTAATTTCATAGGATGATGTACTAGTTTTGTAATTCCCCACTTCAATAAGCTCAACAGTAAGGATAGGAGTTTCCCATGACAAGAATCCCATTTCGATACCTATGGTATCATAGAGAACTTATTGTGTAGCTTTGTGCTTAACAACGAAACAAACAAATAGTCATCTTAGAGTATTCATAATTAAGTCGTTATTAAGTTTTTTGGACAAACAGCCATAAAAGTTTATTTTTAAAGCGAAATGTTATTTACCTTTTATAATTGTGTTTTCCTTAGACAAACGTTCTACACAAGAACCCAGTAAGCCTGATTGGATATCAGGTATTCAGCTGCGAAAAGTTTCAAATTATGCAAGGTGGCATGAAGAACAGCCCACAGATGCTTTCCAACAACCAGATTGTGCAAGGGGGCAGGAAGAAAAGCACACAGATGCTTTCCAACAACTAGATTGTGCAAGGTGGCAGGAAGAAAACCCCACAGATGCTTTCCAACAACCAGATTGTGCAAAATGGCAGGAACAAGAGTTCACAGATGCTTTCCAACAACCAGATTGTACAAAATGGCAGGAACAAGAGTTCACAGATGCTTTTCAACAGCCATATTGTGCAAAGTGGCAGGAAGAAAAGCACACAGATGCTTTCCAACAACCAGATTGTGCAAGGGGGCAGGAAGAAAAGCCCAGAGATGCTTTTCAACAACTAGATTGTGCAAGGTGGCAGGAAGAAAAGTCCACAGATGCTTTTCAACAACCAGATTGTGCAAAATGGCAGGAACAAGAGTTCACAGATGCTTTCCAACAACCAGATTGTGCTAGGGGGCGGAAAGAAAAGCCCATAGACGCTTTCCAACAACCAGATCTAAATGCAGCGCATAATTTGTCTGAAAATAGTTGTTTGGTGAGATTTCAAGGAGTTTCTGATATCAGTAAGAAAAACTATCATAAGTTAAAGGAGAGCTCAATTAAAGACTTTTCAAGTCATCTTGAGATTCAAAAATATACTGATTCACTGAGGACTTATGAGGAGAACATTAATCGGATAATCGACCAAAAACGTCATGATTCTGAAGATAAGTTTAACAAAGAACATTATCCTTTTAAAAGACCCTTCGAAACAAAATATGACTTCAATAAGATTAAAGACGAAAATCTAGACAAAAGTCCTAATAATGAGTTTTCCCTTACAAAATGGTTGCCGGTTCTTAAGTTAGATAGTGATGCTGAGTGTACTAAGTCTTACAAAAAAGGCACTAATCAAGTGGATGACCAAGAAAAAGAGATTTCTAAAGATGACCAACTACAGGAGTTTCCTGGGCTTAACGAGTCATCCAGTTCTCAATTCCTCTATGGCCCCACTTTAGAGTCGTCATCGAAACCAGATCTGATGGAAGTGTTTGATGAAAAAAAGACAAAAAGACATCTAAATTCAAAAGATTACATCAATGAAACAAGTGTCGGTCTCGGTGGCGACTGTAGTAAGATTGATGGAATAAAGTGTACAGAAAGGAAAAAGGAGAAAGCTCATTCACTTAGCCATATTTCAGGTAAAAAGATATAGAGTTTTAAGAAAGATGTTTATTAATGTTTTAGTGTGCATTTACGTTTACTTTTTTATCTTGTTCTTCATATATCTGTGAGCACTTTAATTTCTAATTCATTTAGTTTTTCACTTTTAGGTCAGCGTGGAGAAGAGAAAGTCTGGTTAGGTGAAGACAACGATCCAAGACGTTACGCTAGTAGTGAACTAAAACTAAATTTTGATGTACTAATGGATATGGGAAGAGATGGAAGTAATATCTCTAGCGAGACAGAAACCTTTACCCCACAGTTAGTGAAATATGACACAGACTCTTTAATAGAAGATTTCTCACTTAAAAGGAATCTGGAAAAAGAAGGTGGTGATCTTTCCATTACCGAAGAGGATAAACATTCTCTTGGATTAGAAAGTCCTGCCAGTACAGATCTTGAACGTGAAGAACTAATACGAGATTTATGCCTGACAAAACCACTTTCTGGTTTTACTGTTTGTGATTCAGACACCGTTCAAAAGTCTGGGTCATCTCAAGCAGACGTAAAACTGTCACTAGTGGACTTTGCAACCTCTTTTTCTAATGTCACGGAATCTTCTGAAAACTTCTCAAATCAGAAAGAAATGTGTGAAAATAAAAATAAAACTGATGCTTTAGAAATCAGTGCGAGTTCTGTAAATGAACAGGCACAAGAGCTTGTTGATTTTGATAAAACATGTCCTACATCGTTAAATACCTCAAAAAAGTCGAACCATTTCAGGATTCCAACATCTCCGGTTGGTAACAATACCTGTTTTTTGTCTACTGCTACTATCACCTTAGAGGATGAACCACTCTGGACAAGTGACCAGGAAACTTCCACGAGAAACGAAAATAATTATTCTCAGGAATATAAGAGTATATTTGAAAAAAAAATTATCACAAAAGATACTAAAGAGATTCCCACCCATTTTCAGTCAAAAGACACCAAAGAGGTTCCCACCCTTTTTCAGCTTAGACCTACTGAAAAGGCAATGAGCGTATCTTTAACTCCTGAGCTTCCTTTAACAAAGTCCAGTGTTACAATAAATGCACCAGATGATGACCCAGAAGGTGCAAAAATAGCCTCTAGGATTCAAGGTATTGTAGGATCTCTGGGTGGTGCTGAGGATTTACGAAAACAATTAAGCAGAGCTGATGAAAATTCCACATCAGTTCTGTCACTTCCTGATATGGGTTTTTCATCGACCAACCTTAGTTCTGTTGATTCTTTGTCAAATCCAGATTTTATTGATGAAGCAGAAGATAACTCTACTGAAACATCCTCTAGTTTGTTACTTAATATTTCCACTTCAGTCCCTGATCTGACTCTTCTCGATTTCAGCGCTCAGTCTTCAAATAAAGATAAATTCATGACCTCAAAGAAGGTTTACTTTGATGATTGTAGAAAGAAAATAGGTACTGTTGGTACATCATCGTCTCTCGTGAGAAAGGCTGCCCTCGAAAGACAACAAACGACAGTAGTGCCCGAGAATGTAATAAAGTCATACAAAAAAGATGTGGGGAAAACTGAAGAAATCCCGAGTGATCATCAGCTTGGTTCCCACGTTTTTAATTTTTCTCATGGTTCTTACAGTTATTCAGGCTGCACTGCAAACCACAGAGATTCCAGAAGAGCTTTCTTTGAACGACTTTTATCAACTGGACACGCAGAAAATCAACATTTTAATCCATTGACCAAAGAATATTATGTAAAAAGCAGTGCAGAGAGTGTCTCAAGCCCTTCTCAAAAGGTTGATACTGCAGTACAGACTAGTCATAAAACTAATTTCATCAAGTTCCCTCATAAAGAAAAAAAGAAATTTGGTATGAGATCAAATACCAGAGCAAGTGCATATTTTGACAATGAGACCACAAAGGAAAAGAAATCCGAAATTATTCATTCTTTTGACAAAAATGATCTCCTGAGAAATGTGGAGCACATCAAGATGAATGAATCAAATTTTCAAGAGGAGAAACATAAACATTCTACCACGGGAGCCTTCTCCAAAGAACCAAGAAAAATAACTAAGAGAACCATCAGAAGGATCCTTCGTGACTCAGAGTTGACAGGAAAAAAAGAGGAGATTGTCCAGGAAATCGTGGAAGAACATTTTGGTAATATTGTTTTCATATTACGTTCCTGCACTATAATCATCGTTTTCAAACTATACAGTTCAGAAGGGTTTTATTAATGTGTTCACCTATTCCATCCCTTTAGCAGTGTAATACCTGCTATATTATTACAACACTCGGTTCCTTTAATAACGAAACAAAAGTTATATCCAGCAGTGTAATCTGCAGGTAACAGGTTCGAGTTCCATCACAGAATATACTCTCCCTTCAAGTAGGGAGCATTATATAATGTAGTGGTCAGTCCATCTTACTGTTTGTTGGTGAAGATTAGCCCAAGAATTGTTGGTGGGTGGCGTTGACTAGCTGTTTTTCATCTAGTAGTCTGTCACTTCTTATTTAGGAACAGCTGGAAGATATAGTTTTGGAGTAGTTCTGGGCGAAATTCAAAACAAGAATATATAATATCTAAATGAGTTTAACTGTCACGACTTGATCTGTTTATGGAAGCATAATGTAGACAACAAACAGCTTTAAAACTATCTTTAGAAAGAAAATCATTCAACAAAGAAATTCCTCCAATAGCAAAACGTGATTTCTTTAGTATGAAACAAGTGGTTTCTCTAGTATAAAACACGTTGGTTCTTTAGTATAAAAAATAGATTTTCTAGTATGAAACATAAATTTTTAGTTCGAACACGTGGATTATTTAGCAGTAAACGTGTTTTCCTGGTATGAAACACGCGGGTTATTTAGTATCAATGAAATAGTTTCTCTTGTATGAAACGTTGTTGTTTTGAAATAAACACAAAGCGAAACAATGGGCTATCTGTGCTCTGCCAACCACGGGTATCAAAACCCGGTTGTTAGCGTTGTAAGTCCACAGACATACCGCTGAGCCACATGGGGGCAAGTATGAAACAAGTGGGTTCTATGATATGAAACACGTGGTTTATTTAGCAAGAAACAAGTGATTTCTCATGTGTGAAACACATGATTTATTCAGCATAAAATACGTGAGTTCTCTAATATGAAACACGCGGGTTCTTTAGTGTGAAATAAGTAGTTTCTATAGTATGAAACACGAACTAAAATCTTAGTTGTTTATAACTAATATATACTCTTCAAAAAAAGAAACGCAAAAGGCAAAATTTGAGACATATTTTATTCCGGTTAGTTTTGTATGACGTGTGAAACTTTGCACATTCACTGCTGAACATCCAAAGTCTGCAAAGGCGAAGTCCATGCTCACAAGTTGACGTTTAACGTCACTCAACGTCAATAACGAGTATGTCCCTCATGAGCATCAATAACTGCTTGGTATCTCTTGCCCATGGAAGCGATGAGATGACGAATCACATACTGTGGAATGGCTGTCCACTCAGCCTTCAAAGCTGCTGCAAGCTGAGGTAGAGTCTGCAGTTGAGGTTGTCGCCGTCGCAGACGTCGGTCCAACTCGTCCCATTGATGTTCTAAGGGGTTTAAATCTAGTGATCTGGAGGGCCATGGAAGAATACTGATGTTGTGGTGTCTCAAGAAGACAGTGGTGAGTCGGGCTGTATGAGGACGGGCGTTGTCATGTTGAAAAACGTCGTTGACGTTCACCATGATTGGTTGCACATGGGGCCTAAGAATCTCGTCGACGGTCTGATCGGAAATCCTACGCAGCTCTGGTATGGTGGCAGTAGACGTCGCAGTGGTGGTCCTATCCCGAAGGTGACGTAACTGGATGTAGCGATCTTGTGCGGGTGTGGTTATACGAGGTCTGCCAGATCGTTGACGGTCACGAGTTGATCCATGTTGTTGGTGACGATTCCACAGCCTTGTGATGGTGCTTGGGTCGACATTTACAGCTCTGGCAACATCCGATCGAGATTCGCCCTCTTCCAAATGACCAATGGCGTTGTTGCGTTGTGCTTCAGTTAGTCTTGGCATAACTGTATTGCGTGTCGGTGTCTTAACACTGAGCTATGGAAACCGAGAACACGTCATTTTTATAGGGATTTTGCACATGTTGCACTGGCAGAACATGCAGATCTCTCAAACAAATTTATTAGACACGAATGCGTTCTGGCGAAAAATCCGATGTTTTCCTCCGTTTTCAAAGTGCACAACTTTTATTGTCATATTGGTCTGACAATCAGTGCCTTAACAAGTGTAACATCACATACTCTGAGCCTGTAACGTTATTACATATATTTCTCTATAAAATAACAAAAATATCCCTTTTGCGTTTCTTCTTTTGAAGAGTATATTAAATAGTAATGTTACTGAGTTAAATCCGTCACTGTATTTAGTTCATTGATCTAATTTTCAGTTTTATTTCATTCTTGAATTGCTTAACGGATGATTTAATTATTAAGAACACTTGAAGTACACGACCACTTTAAAAGCGCCAGCGAGAAAAGTTTCTTGACAACGTATTTGTGTGTCTGTATAAATTTGAAATATGTATTTGGTGAACATTTCACAATTTAACTGAATGTAACCTAAGTCTAATATGTATTTGGTCAACATTTCACAATTTAACTGAATGTAACCTAAATGTAAAATATTGGAAAATTAAATTTAAATCGCTATTTTTGATTTATAAGATAATATTGTTTTCATAATTGAAATGTTTATAAAAACGTATTTAACCACTGTTAATCGTTGTTATAAATATTACTGACGAAAATATTTTTTCATAGATTCGAAAGGAAGAAAAACCTTCAGAACAGAAGGACTGACGAGGAATTGGTCCTCAGATAAGGAAGCAACTCTGAGCCGTGCGATTGTGGTGACTCCTGATGGCAAAAAACATCTAACTACCACTGTGTCTTCAGGATCTGTAGATGACACTACAGTGGTGACATGTAACAATATCCAACACGTGGCCACTTCTGTATCTTCTGATAACGTTTCAGTGCTTGCTTCCGACAGAAGCAAACATGTGGTTAGTTAGGCCTATTTGTGGTAGTGGAGCTCGTGATGACATTGACAAAGGTCAAGAACAAATGTCATTCAGCTGAATCAATACGGAAAAAAAAGGATTTCTCGTGTACAATAAAAATTGTTGTACCTTTTGCAAAATACAAGTGGATGGAAAGTAGAAACGTATTGGATTATCAATAGTATGCCCTCTTTATACTTAGAGAAAAAAACACTGTATACTCCTAAAGGTTACAAACCTTACAATTCAACTGTATACAGAGAGCGAATACCTAAAATTGTATCGTTATTTAAAGCTTGTATTTCCACATCCACACCGAATTTATAAATATATATTGTGTAACCATAATTTCTATGATCGTCTTTAGTCATAATAATTTGTTTTTAATGGTCACGCCCTGACATCAATGAATGAACTCCCCGATAGGGAGCCAAAGACCACCTGCAGGGTCACTTGTTTTAACCAGTCGCACCTTTATGCAATTGTTTGTTGTCCCCCAGTCAGTCAGAAACACTAAAATGACGTCACATAAGGGACGCTGAACGTTGACATTTGTATTGCCGTGATGTCAGTAAAACGTGTGCATGCCATGAACCACGTGAAGAATTATGCACTCTGTAAGCTACGACACAGCATGACGTATGAATTTCAAAAGCAAGAAATAAAAATATTTGTTGCTCTTAATTTTTTTATTTACTTTTGAAACAGAACACTTTCATGGACCCTGCGACAGTACGTCTAGTTTATATAAATAAATATTTATCACAAAAGCTACAACCTATGTGTCTGTGGTATTATTGTTTGTAATGTGTGCTGTGTATATATATTGTTGTATTTCGAAGTTCCTCTATTTACGGCATTAAAGGTAAAGAGCACAGATAGTTTGTATATCTTTAAAAGTTTATTTGTTTTCGATTAAACACGCAGTGACAAAGTTGATAAATTAAATTTCTGAACACTCAGTTTCAATGGTTTATTCGACATTTGGAAAAGTTGACACCTTTTGAGGGAAACACCTTGGTTTTCGCCTAGTCGTGAAATTATTGTTTTTTTTTATTAATTAACCAATAAAGTGTACTCTGGTGAATTAGAAGTTCAGATACTGATAACTATTTTGTCATTGTCGTGTGCCAGTATTTTGTTGACGAAGTCTGCTTCTTGTACACGAACCACTTGTTTCAAGCAAGTTATCCGAAGCTATAAGGCCATTGATTTTAGGTTCTAATCTAACTAATAATTGTTCCCCAAGACATATGAGACAGTTTACCAGCTTTGGGTAATATTAAAAGTTAATAACTCATCGCTGCAAAGGATCGAATATAGGACCTTTGGATTAGAAGTCCAACACATGACACACTGCCCTACAGGGACTTGGAACAGCTAATTAGTACATAAAGTTTCATCAGTCTATAGAATCATGAACTTATATATTGATCGCCCGAGTTTTTGGAAGTTTTATATAGCTATGTGATGGTAACCATAATTCACTGAAACTCTAACAGATATTATTATTAGTTTATACATTCCTTAAGTGTACACCCAGAAATAAGACATTTAGCATGTATATGAAATGAAAAGTAATATGATATTTGTAAATTAATTTTCAGTTACCAATTTGAATTCTTTGTTTATTTAAATTACATAGTTCCTTATATCATATACAATAAGGTTTATCGAATATATATACTTCTGTAAACTATGTTGATATAAATACATACAGTAAAACCTGTCTAAGGTGGAATCGCACGGAACCGAGTAAAATTTCCGACTTAGACTGTGAGCATGGATTCCCTTAATTATATACAATTTTTGATCAGAACGTTACACTTGCATGACTCAAGGGAAGTAAGACGTTTGTGAATAAAGTTATTATACTGTTTATGTTATATTTGTGAGAATAATAACCAAAATAAACATTCAAAATATACATAAGTACACAAAATCTTAATCAAATGTATTTGAAGAAAGAGTCCAATTTCAACAGTTTCGATTTTTTAATGGTCTTTCTCGTGTGGTTAAAAGAGATCGCTATTCTACGGCCTTTCCATGAAGTTCATTTTCCCCCTTCATTTTTGCATACAATTTGAAAGCGTTAATATATCTTAACTCTTACGATGAAGTAGGAATTTCTATTTCCTCATTATCTTTCCATTCTGTTCATCTTCTGAACCTTTCACACTGTTACCATCTTGTGATTCTACTACCGATTTTAAATAAGTTTGATCAGTTTCTGTTAAAACATTCTTGACAACGTTCACAGAATCATCTGTATCCATCTTCTCAATCAGAGTTTGGATTTCACTAGAATCGTCATAGGAAACCACTCCACAATCTTCGCTATTATCAAGAATAAATCAGCAGTTTCAAAGGCACTTTATTACACATTTGACTGAATTACTTGAAAATGCAGTTTCAAAGGCACTTTATTACAATTCATCTTTTACACATTTGACTGAATGACTTAAAAATACAACTGCATCTAACACGTCAATTTTCATGGTCATTTCAGTCGTCCATGTTTGTAATAATATGCTGAAGCATCAATTTTCTGTATTTCAATTTTATACGCTGTATAATTCCATTATCTTGTGGCTGTAGAACTGATGTTGTATATAAAGGTAGAAAGACTAAACAAACATTTGAAAGTTGAACTTTTGGGTGGCAAGTTGTATTATCTACAAAAAGTAGAATAGTCCTATTTTTATGGTTCCATTCTTTAGTTTAATATAACACTTGTCATCCACACTTTATTATTAACTTTCCATTCCACAGGAAGTTTATTCTTTATTAAATTTTTGAAACACTGCGGATTTTCACTTTTACTTATTACCCATGGTTTCTCCAGTTTTCCATCAGCAAATGCGACCAAAAGTAGTCAATCGTTCTTTCGAATAGCGACCTCCAGAAAAATTTTATCATTTAATCTGCAACATTTTATTGGGAAGAACTGTAAAAAACAAAGTTGTTTCGTCTGCATTTCCAATATTCCTTGGGTTGTAATAATTTGACCCTAATCCTAAATTCATTAAAAGATTACCTGCATATTTAACACCTTTTTCTTATACAAAAATGTGAGAGTATTTAGTAAATGTTTTGCACTTAAAAGACAAATATATTTTTTATAAATAGTGAATCCAATTTAGCTGCAAAAATAATGACGGCAAAAAAAAGAACAGAATATATTTAACCAATACTTACTGGGGCCGGCATGACCAGATGGTTTAGGCACTCGAGTTGTAATCTTATGGTAGCGGGTTCAAATCCCCGTCACACCAAACATGCTCGTCCTCTCAGCCATGGGGACATTACAGTTACGACATAAAGTGTTCGTACCCCTGCGACGTGAATAGTCTTCCTCATAACTTAAAAAGTATCATGATTAGGATAATGAAAGTATACTTGATATATTATAAATATTATACTAACACACACCTACATAAATTTTTATGTAAATTGAACGACAAATAAACTGTTTATAAACAAAAATAGGAGGAGTAGAAAGTGTTCGTGCATATACATTAATGGTCAGTTGTGTAGCTTATCAGGTGAATTACTTGGCGCAATCTCTCCTCATAGTCCTCCATGATCGTTTGACAGTACTCGACTGGTATTTTTTCCATTCTTCTTTACAGAAGGCCTCCAATTCTTGCAAGTTTTTCGGATGACGCTGATGAATCCTGGTGTTCAACTCATGCCAAACCTTTTCAACTGGGTTGAGATCGGGTGACTGCAATGGCCACTACAAAATGCTTATATGTTAAAGTAAGCTCCTCTACAGTTACGAACATGTTACGCTCTTCTGGGTTCAAAGCATGCCGTCCTCGTAGAACTTCATATTTAAAGCCTGTTCATTTAGAAGCACGATTGAGGTATGCAAGAAAGCATGTAGATAAACCCTTTACTTATTGGAAGAGTATTCTTTAGTCAGACGAGACTAAAATAGAGCTTTTCGGCCACAATGATGTTCGCAATATTTTCCGTAAGAAGGGGGAATGAAACCTTCCAAAGAACACCGTCCCTACAGTTAAACATGGAGGTGGCTTGATCATGCTGTGGGGTTCCTTCAGCTCTTCTGGTGTAGGCAGCCTTCACCGCGTCAACGGAATCATGAAAAAAGAAGAGAACGTTGATATATTAGGCACTTATATCAAGAATGACACTCGGAACTTGAGGCTTGGGCGTCGTTGGATCTTCCAGCATGACAATGACCCTAAGCACATATCGAAATATGTGCAATCCTGGTTGCAGAGGAACCATATAAGCATTTTGTAGTGGCCATTGCAGTCACCCGATCTCAACCCAGTTGAAAAGGTTTGGCATGAGTTGAACACCAGGATTCATCAGCGTCATCCGAAAAACTTGCAAGAATTGGAGGCCTTCTGTAAAGAAGAATGGAAAAAATACCAGTCGAGTACTGTCAAACGATCATGGAGGACTATGAGGAGAGATTGCGCCAAGTTATTCACCTGATAAGCTACACAACTGACCATTAAAGTATATGCACGAACACTTTCTACCCCTCCTATTTTTGTTTATAAACAGTTTATTTGTCGTCAATTTACATAAAAATTTATGTAGGTGTGTGTTAGTATATCAACTTCAGTCCATGAAACATAATGTAAGTATAATTTTCAAATACGTTTATAAAATTTTAGTCTCATAATTTCTACATCTAATCTCATTAGTTTATTCATTCAACTATGTTTCATCATGAACACTCTCACTAAACGATCTTTTAAAGAACTAGACATGGTCTCATAACTTATAAAAATAGTAGTTGTGGGTTACATATTTTCTCAACCCAAACGAGTCGTTTTTGCATATAAAATTCTCAACAAGTGGGTTTATCGACATCACTGATTGTTGTTTTTATTTTCGCACAAAGCTACATGGGGCTATCTGTGCTAGCCGTCCTTAATTTCGCAGTGTAAGACTAGAGGTAAGGCAGCTAGTCATCACCTTCCACTGCCAACTCTTGGGCTACTCTTTTACCAACGAATAGCGGGATTGACCATCGCATATAACACTCTCACGGCTGAAAAAGCAAACATGTTGGATGCAACGGGGACAGAGCACAAAACCAGTCCCAGATTGAAACAGAAAGACGTCGTCATATGCTGTCTCTGAGATGAAGCTTGAGAATTGGTTTCTTTTGAATTTCACACAAAGCTACATGAAAGCTATCTGCACTAGCAGTCCTTAATTTAGCAGTGAAAGGCCAGAAGGAAGGCAGCTAGTTATCGTCATCCACAGCCAACAGGAGAATAAACTGCCCCACAATTCCATCCAAACTAAAAATCATTCCCTCATTGAAGAATTAAGATAAAAGATACTAAAATCCATGAAGATAAACATACATTATCTTGTCTTGTGTTTGTTTTTATTAACTGTAGTGCACAATAAAGACAAAACTTTTAAACTGTACCCACAGGTTGAATAAAAAGTAAAAACATTTAAACAGTACTGATTGGTCAGAAAAAAAATTCTTTAAAAATGACATTAGAAAATAAGATTACAATTTTTGTCAGAGAAGTTTCAAGTTACACTGAGATTAGATGTAGAAATTATGAGACTAAAATTTTATAAACGTGTTTGAAAATTATACTTACATTATGTTTCATGGACTGAAGTTGATATAATATTTACGTTGAAGTGCAGAGCATGGTATTCCAACTCAGAATCAGAAGAAAAAAAAGTTCTTTTTGTACATCTGTCCCTGATAAACAACACAATAAAAAATATTTCAGACTGTCAGTTATAAACATGGAACACAAAAGTAACCCACAACTACCATTTTTACAAGTTATGAGATCATGTCTAGTCCTTTAAAAGATCGTTTAGTGAGAGTGTTCATGACGAAACATAGTTGAATGAATGAACTAAATTCCATCAAGTCATGATTACACCAAATACATAACACACACTTGTTTCAAGTGTTATTTTTATTCATACAGAATATAAAGTTATCTCAAAACTCTTATTGTTAGAGAATACAAAGCTGTTCACTGATCAACATATGTAGAGTTGAAATCAAAACAGTATTTGCCTAAGATTTCTCATAGAACAAAACAATAAAGCTTTAAATACAATGAAACCTGGAAGATCTATATGCTAACAAAATAAATAATACTTTTAAAACTACACTTCTACTTTAAAAGATTCATGTTAAAAAGTTTATTTTATATTTCCAAAGATAAAAATAACTTGCATGATTAATAACTTGCAATTAGCCACACATGTAAAGCATCATTTTAGTTTAGAAGAATAAAAACCTTTACCCTAGGTTTCTTCACAAAACAGTGCCTTTTAATATACATTTAAGAATATTCAGAAGTCTTCATAAAGAGATTTATTAATATAGTATTCATTATATTTCTTTAACTTTTTTTCACCATTTCCTTAAAAACAAAACAGCACCATTTTAGTTCTAATAAACTCGACAGAAAAATCAAATGAAGTAACAATTCTAGATGAAGAATAGAGGTTAGCATCAATCTTGAGAGACACAAAGACATCCCAGATGCTTAGTTTCTTATCTTTCTATCTTCTTTTCTCTGCCATATTATTCACTTGATACCAGAATTATTTAAAACTTATTTTATTAGTTATATCATAAATGGACTCCCTTAACCCACTAAATCATTGGAAGATTAAACAAAAAACAAGTCGACATATTTACATTTTTTAACTTCAATACACAACTTTACATCACTCAAAGATATAAACATTGTATGATATTCCACTAACAAACACTATATTGTTGAAAATACAATATCTCAACAAAATATTTCTCTCAATATGTACTGAATCATCTATGACAATTCCAACATCAAACCTTCACTGTACAGGGAGAGGAATCTTATAACAGTTAACAATACATTTTGGAACAACCATCTGCATTTTAAAGATGTGAGTCTAAAGGAGTGAAAGCACTTAGTGTCATTTATTCAAGATCAAAAGTTATTCACTGCTGCAACCATGTTGCCAGTAAAAATATAGAAAATACAACAATACGAATATAAATGATAATAAATTTAACGATTATACTAAACCATCTGCTTCAGGACAACATTTTTCAAGCACATGCAACTGAACTGTAGCTACGAAGGTGATACATGAGATTCACTTTGTGGGACAGACTGTTTTATTACTCTCTAACCAAAAAGTTTCTCAAAGCAAGCATGGCAATATGGTTTGTCATTCTGTTCCTTGAAAGTTCCCTTGCTGAGCTGTTTTAGGCAGAAAGAACACACAAAATGTTCCGGATGAAATTTCCGGAACATAGCTGTAATGCAGCGCCCAGAGATCGGTTTGTGGCAGCCAGCACACAGTGAGCCCCGCTTAGCATGATAGTGGATTTCACAGTAAGGTTGTCCCTCATGGTCATAGAAACTGCCACCATTGAAGGGCTGCCTGCAGTCCTAAGAATAGTAAGAAAATATTAACAGAGCTATTTATGATTCCAACTTGTTTTTCAACAGTTAATAATCAAGTCATGTTGGTAGCTAATGGTGATTAACAATTTTCTAACTTTTTCCAAGAAATTATTCATTGGCATATGCCATCAACAGTAAGAAACTGTGGTTGATAACTGAATCACAATGTTATAGAACAGTGAAAACACTATGTGCATATTAACTCAGACATTTTCTCGATCTCTACTGGTGCTTGTGTATTTTACGTTACAGAAATGTTTTACCAAAACTGCATGCCTGTTTGTTAACTATGGTTTTATGAATACAAGAAAGTCCTTACATAACAAGCAATGTTCACAATCATAATAAATAAATTAAAAATTCAATGAACATTTATTTACAATCTAAAATTCCACATCTCACACTTACCCAACAAACAAAACACCCAGGATGCCACTGGTTGTTCAGTGCTGAGATGTAGTTTTCCGTGATTGGACGATTACAACCCCCACATTTTGGAGCGAAGAGTTCATAATAGTCCTCGTGACAATAAGGTTTTCCATCTCTTTCGTGAAACCCATCTTCATCAAACTGCTGGCCACACTGAGTGCAGAAGAAGTGTTCAGGGTGCCAAGTCTTGTCCAAAGCCATCACACATTTCTGTGAGAATACACCAAAAGACAGCCATGCTTTCACCAGAGTCTACCAGTACTAAAGCAATATAACCACTTGACATTTCAACAGTTACATATGCTACCACATGATGTAGCTATTTCAGTATTCTGCTGATGGATTAAATATTAAAATACTTCAAGTGCTTTAATCTAAATACAGTCAAACATACATAAAAACCCACTGTTTTCCAGACTTAATTGTTCAAATCCTGACAAACTATAAAGAAAAAAGTGTACTTAAAAATTTGTCTGTAGTTTCTGATGACAAGAAACTCACTTGAAGTAAAAATATATCTCAATACAGTTGGTATGGGTATTAGCACTTTAATTAAAACAAAGTGGAGAACAACTCTATGCTACATAACTTTTTGTTAGCCTGAAGATGACCTAAAAAAGGTCGAAACATTGTTCTCTACTTTATTTCAATTTAAGTTTTAATACCCATACCAGCCATCTTGAAAAAACATGTTTCATTGTTTTATGATTAAAAACAGTGTAATAACAGTTGAAGAGAATAAACTGCAGAAATGTTAAATTTTCTAAATAACTTATAAATTCACAACATTTAAAAGTTTATATGTTTTTATTTACATGTTACACACATATATCTTTTTAAATCACTGGAAATTTGGAATTTTTGTTCAGTCCACTTGAAATTTATCAGTGTTTTAAGAGTTAGAAAAACAAAAACTGATGTCTTTTTGGCACAACAAAAGATAAAACTTTTATTATCAGATCCAGCCGACCAGTTCTGGTACCACAGTTACCATCATCATTGTAACTAGTACTACACAATTCGTTCTGCAAAAAAACTCATTTTGTGTGATTTTTTTTTACTCTTCATATGGTATCACAAAGTGCCTTAATAGAAATTATTCATTAGTGTCACATAACTAATGCAATATTAAATATTTTTACTTATTATCTGTTGTTCATCTAAAAATAAAAGTGGCACTGTGAGAGTTGTCTCTCAACAAAAACAGTATAGAAAGAGTTTAAAAATAAAGAAAACATCAAAGACTTGAAAAAAAAAGACTTACATCTAGAATTGGCCCACTGCAATAGGCACAACGAGGAGAGAAAATATTGTGATAATCCATTTCACAATAGGGATCTCCATCTCGCTCAAAAAAGTTTTTTGTCCCCAACTCTTCATTGCAGTGTTTGCAAGTGAAATGTTCCGGATGCCACGTCCTTCCTAAAGCAGTCACCACCTGCCACAGATTCACAACTTTTCATACAACTTTCCTAAACAGACAAAACCGTAACTTGCAGCTACAACTAATGGAATCTAAACTAAATTTATAACAACATGTGAATTTACTTTAAAAAAACGATCCTTTGTCAACTGGACTGTACTTTATATGAGACTGCTTCACTGTGTAACTAGTTTACAGAAACACTTTGCCTTGTTAAACACTAAGATAATACACACTGCTGCTTTAAGTTATTAACCCATTGTCTTACAATTTTTTCCTTAAAATTTGATTCATTTACAATGAACAACTCATATTATATAATGCAAAATATTTTATTTAATGTTTATACAACAGTGAGCTTAAATATTGGTTTATATGTACCTCTACTAACTAAAAACAGCTTTTGAAATAGATTTGTCAAGGTTAAGAAATACCCAAGTATGTTAACATTATTCCTCAAACTTTTCTGTAAAAGTAATGCTGTCTCACTACAGTTGATCCTTGAAGGGTTATCTTCAAAAGTGTAGCAAGTTTCTTAAGTGAAGGCACAAAGTGAGCCAGCTTTTAGACCCAAATAAACTGTGTGCCAATGGCAGTGGAGTAGAATTAAAGATTCCAAAAGTTTCACAAAAATAATGTGTCAAATTCAGCTTGCATATAGAATAAATAATAAAGAAAACACAGAAATAATGTACCATAACAAGTTACTGATTTAAAGAGTCAGATAATTATACCATTATATTTATTTATGTCAGTGGCATACTCACATTTCCCTTCTCCTATATTAGTCACATGGTGAGTACAAGAGAGGGCTGACTTAGGTAAATACACACCTTTAACTTGAAGTTAGTGGCAGTATTTGAGTTATTTCTGGTGGGGCCAGATTAACAAATATATATAAACTGCACCACAGTTCAACTGAGCTGTAGGAGGTCAGTCTCACCCCTCCACCTCCTCCACAAACCTCTTGTGAGATGAACTGCTGAGCTACTTTATTTAAAATGTTTATTCCCTGAACCAATTAAGTTTGTGGAAAATATTCAGTATTTATACAAATTTATATTGATTAATTTATTTTATCATCTCTCAAATTTGTCAACAAAAGATAAACATAATTTAAGTATTTCAAAAGTAACAGATTACTAGCAAATTCTAGTTTATGTTGTAAATCTGAAATACGATGTTCACTGTTTGAAAGAGACAAATGATGCATAACATTTTAATCTAGTAGTAATTATAAGAATACAAGTAATGAATAACGTGATAATATGTCAAGTATGCTTTACATGTCATATGCAATTAATGTGGTCATTTTTAGTTACTCAAATGGGGAGGAAAAATTAGCTGATGTGTTGAAATATCCATAACACAATTTATAGGTAATGCCATTTCAAGAACATTATAACGTAAAGAGATGTCACATTTCCTTCTTCCACTACTGGTGGTGTTTGATATAATGATTGTACTTCAGCGGTTACCAACTTATGATAATGAGAAACCCCTTTGATGTAAAAATGTATCTCAAGATGACTTGTATGAGTACTAAAACTTTAATTAATATAAAATACAAAATAATGCTTCTGCCTTCTTAGGTCATCTTTAAGTTAACAGAGGTAATTCTCTTTGTTAAACTGAAGATTACCTAAGATGGTCAAAACATTGTTTTGTACTTTATTTTAATTGAAGTTTTAACAGCCATACCAGCCATCTTGAAAATACATGATTAACAACTGTTGCTTTATGGTGTAATCCTATTTTGGGAGGCTTCTGGGCAATATACCAAGGGTCAGTGTTGTCCCCTTCCTTTTTACTGGTTTCCAAAGTTCACCAACCACACACAAATGGTGACTATAGAGCAATCCTAATAAACACAGTCCATTGGACATGTCTGTGAATCATTTCCAATAAATATGCATCTTCTAGAAGAACTGGCATATTATATGATTCTTTGTCTTGATGGGGCCATACTTTAATGGCACTCAATCTATACAAAAAGATCAGGTTCTTATGATATAGTTAGGTTAGTATTTTAGTCTGATAACACAAACAACTCATCTTGCTTGACACTATGGGTACATCATTTAGTATTATAACTATAATCTGTTTCCACTATAAATCTACTTAAACAACTTTTGTGACATGCTCTGTCTCATTACTGAAAGGTTATATCACCAGAATAAATTGTCCTGATCTATGCAGATGCTTAATTACAAATACACATCCATTTGCAAATCTTACCTACCAACCATACAGTCCATTAACTTTCATGTACCAGTCATACAGCCTTGGGCTGTTAGTCTTCTAACTGTCCACATGCTCTCGCATACTAGTCATGCAGCCTTGGGCTGTTGGTCTTTTAAATGGTTACATGCTCTCACGTAACAATTGTACAGCCTTGGGCTGTTGGTCTTCTAACCGTCCACATTCTCTGGAAGTTTGTGAACATCGTATTTACAGTTTCAAGAAAAGATCCTACATTTGGTGTTACAGGTCAACATCTTCATGTATTGTTTCTGTTGAGTTTTGACTGATAGAAAGTCACAAAAAAGCTGGGGTTTTTTTTTTCCTACCTCTAGTGTGAAACTAATAGATGGTCAGAGAAAAGCTGTTTTTTTCATACCTCTAATGTAAAACTAACAGAAAGTCACAGAGATGATTTTCATCTTATCACTGGTGTGAAACTAATAGAAAGTCACAGAAAAACTGTTTTGTTTCTCACAGCTGTGATTACTCCTTCCTTTGCTTTGCCAATAACTTCCATTAATGTTACCTTTCATCAAATATTAAATCCCTGAAGCTCATATATTTTTATAATTACAGAATACAAGAAAGTCATGAAACATAACCTTCCCAGAAGCTTACTTTATGCAGCCTCCACACTCCAAATCACCACGTATCAACTGAATTGCATCGAAAGGATCGGTAGTTTTTAACTTGCATAAACAGATGGTCAATGTGAAGTAAGTTTCCACCAAAGGTCATAAATAATATTAAATATGTTATTTATGTTCTATGATGTGTGGAAACAATAAAATACTTTAACAAAAACTTAATGCACATACTTATCTTAAAAAAAACTTGCTAATAGAAATTTTTAAAGGAAAATTACTTTTTTTCTTATGCATGCAGCATGGTGTTAAATTTGATATACCTTTTAACTTTATTTAACATAAAAAATTAAGAAAACAATCCTGTCTACTACATGATGGCAAGAAAACTCACTTGTAAAGAAAATTATATATGTAAAAATGGCTGGTATGGATAGAGAAAGCACTTGTAGAGAAGCAAAAAACATTTCAATCCCCTTCAATCATTGCCAGAAAGTTGAAACATTGTTCACTCCTCTACATAGTGCTTTCTCTACTCATAGCAGCTGTTTTTTACATATATAACCCTGTCTACTAGTAAGCAACTTAAGTAAAGTCTGTAAGCCTTAGCATACCTGTCCAACAATAGGCTTATTACAGGCAGTGCAATGACCTTTGGGTGTAGTATTGACACCTTGCTTGTTCATATCACACTGAAGGGTGCCCAGCATAGAATCCAGCTGGTTATTTCGATCAGGAGCTGGAGTAGATGGCTGCTTCAGTGGTTTCTGAGCCTTTGTATAGGCTGGTTCCTCTTCAGCTTGGGTGGTGTCTTTTAGCTGTGAATATTATGGTAACATTAGAAGTTCTAAAAGATTCTAAAAGTTTAAAGTTAGTTGTTTTTTTCTTGAATAAATATTTGCATACAAGGTTAACAAAAAGTTTCATCAACAAACTCAGTACTAGAAAGTACAAACTAAAACACTTAAGATTCTTTATGTACCAGAATGGAACAGACAAGAGTTCAGTGAGCCCAGGTAAAAACCTCTAACTGCAATCTACCATGTCACTAAATCTTTCTTTTGTCTTGCTGGTTCAAGTCTATTGGTTACATCTTTTATGTTTACAATGTAACATTTCCTTTAATTAGCCACAATTACTGACTTTTTCATTTCAAAATCCTAATTTGATGTTTCAAACTAGTTTCTGTTTAATAAGCCTTTGTAAATGTATTCATCACTAATGTAGTATTTATATATCATTTCCTTTTTAGAGAAATTGGCACACATATTTCCTGATACTGTTATACTACTAAGAAAATAATTTAGAAACTAAGTATACCTAAGTACAAGTCCTATGAATAAAAAAAACACATTATTTTGGATGTGTTGATAACTGAAATGATAAATCTTACTTTCTCTACTCAATATTCCAGCATGACTTGGATTTTCTTTACATGAGTAATATGCAACAATATCATAATATACTGTTGATTTCAATGTAAAAATGAAGTTAAATTTCATAAACATACTTTCATTTTACTGGCAGAACTGACATTAAGTGTTGCTTCCAGTTGTGCTGTGCTTCAAAAACACTAACAGTAACAAGTCAATAAGGATTATCCAAGGAGAAGGCAAGGAAAATAGTGAAAGAATTATTTTAATTTGTAAGACATTGGAAAGATAAAGTATTCTCTTTGACCTGTTTTCAATATCACAATAACTAATTTTGCAGTAAACACTGTGTCATTTGGAACGATAATGCAATTTATACATAATTAGGCATGATTTTAAACTCTCTTTGAAGTGACATACATATGGCAGAACCAGCCTTTAATAAAGTGTATAGGTGTACTTCTTCCCACACCTACATACAATATATGATGGTTCTTTCAGAATTGTTGCACAAAGCTACATATAAAGCTAACTGCATAACCATCATCCATAATTTTAACCCAACACACAGGAGGAAAAAAACCAGTCAAAACCAACTCTCAAGCTACTCTTGTCTGATAGTGGAACCTGACTGTCTCTCTTAGAGCAGACTCACACCCTCAAAGTGAATAGCACATTTCACATAAATATATCATGATAGAGCAGACTCACACCCTCAAAGTGAATAGCACATTTCACATAAATACATCATGATAGAGCAGACTCACACCCTCAAAGTGAATAGCACATTTCATTTAACTCACCCCCAAGTGAATACACATCACATAAATCATGATAGAGCAGACTCACACCCTCAAAGTGAATAGCACATTTCACATAAATATATCATGATAGAGCAGACTCACACCCTCAAAGTGAATAGCACATTTCACATAAATATATCATGATAGAGCAGACCACACCTCAAGAATAGCAATTTCACATAATATATCATGATAGAGCGATCACACCCTCAAAGTGAATAGCACATTTCACATAATATATCATGATAGAGCAGACTCACACCCTCAAAGTGAATAGCAATTCACAAAATACATGATGAGCAGACTCACACCTCAAAGTAATACCATTCACAAATAGTATGAGAGAGCAGACTCACACCCTCAAAGTGAATAGCACATTTCACATAAATATATCATGATTTCTAGGATTCACAGTTCAGGCATGCTAATTACTAGGCTGCACTGGCCCAGCATGATGTATAAAGTCAGAAAAAATCTGCTGATGGTTGATAAAGACAGTTTGAACAGATATTCATTCGAGCAAACCCAAAGCAAACATAGCACACTTAGAAATCAGAAAACATACTAAAATACAACTGTTACAACAGATGTTTGGATAGCATTACTGATGAGAATATATCTGAATTCTCACATTATCAAATCAGTTTTGTTACTTTGAAGTTGATATAATCAGTTTAATGGTTTTAAGAACTAAGAAAAAAATAAGAAACTCTCATTAAATCCAAGTTCAAACAGAAAATGTTGCTGTAGTCT
Source organism: Carcinoscorpius rotundicauda (assembly GCA_011833715.1). Classification (NCBI taxonomy): domain Eukaryota; kingdom Metazoa; phylum Arthropoda; class Merostomata; order Xiphosura; family Limulidae; genus Carcinoscorpius; species Carcinoscorpius rotundicauda. Next base: position 23,843,561 of record CM022403.1, read on the forward strand.
CTTGTCAATAAGGTTGCTTGACTTTATATCATAGGCCTAACAATGAAAATACCAATGTATAATGAGCATATGTATAATTTTGCTGACAACAAATGACTAAAAGACATTAATTTTTGGTTACAGTTTAGCCTAAATGAACCATACATAATTAAATATAACACACACACCAATAATTCTATAATTTAAACTGTACTGAAATACAATACAATGCCATTCAATTCTTCAGAAAAATATTTCCAAGTTCCAACTTGCACAGAGTTCATCAAACCTTACTTTAAAGTCAGAGAGTGAGGCCATGAGGTCATCCAGCTCTTTGGTGGCTGAAGATGCCATTGGTACAGGTGATGACGAATAGTAATCTGCTGATGATGGAGAGCTGAAAGCAGTGACCGTCTGTAGTTGGACAGACTGGGATGGATGTTTGCTCCTAGAAACAGTTTTATTCAACACTTCTCAATTCAGATAAAGCCTTTAAAAGAATTTTCACACACAAAACATTTAATAATTAATAATGCATGTTATATCTGAAAGGTTCTCCTGTTTACTAAATGAACAAATAAAACCCCTTCCTGTTTTTTACTTCATCAAAAGATGTAAAAAACTTTTTATTAAAATAATTAAAGTGAACTAAATTGACAAAAAAAGACAAACACTTTCAAATATTCCTTGCAGTAAAATAACTTAAGCCTTATGTTCGGGATAACAACCCCTGCTGCATGTGAATATACAAGTCATTGACAAAATAACCTTGATAACCTGGTCTCTCAATGACAACAGTTCCAAGTTCAAACTGCTAAAGACATCTCAAGGACATACCTTGCAGCCATTTAGAACAAATCAGTATTAACATTACAGCTACATAATGAAAACTGATAACTTGTCACACTTATCTGGTTAAAAAAATAATCCTTCACTTCTTACATTTATTAACATTAACACTAAACCACACCTTTTGATTGCAAAATACTCAAAACAATATTTTAAGACAAAACTCTCTGTGTTATAAAGATATAATAAATAATTTCATTGCCCAAATTTATTACCAGCTGACAAGACTCTCTGGTGAAAAAGAAAGTAAAAATAACGTTGTTATTAAACAATACAAAACTACAAATGCTAAAATTCGAGGTTCAGTTTGCCTCAGTGGGCTCAGCAGATAGCATAATGTGGCTTTGCTATAAGAAAACACACACATAAAACTATTAATAAAACTGATTCTTTATCAGTAAAACTGATTATGTGATAATACTATAACATTTACATGTTACTATGTTTTACTTTTAATTAAGACTTAAAATAAAATTTGACTCTAGGTGGTGTATGACAAGATGATGGTTATAAAAATGAAACTAGAAAAAAAGATAGTAGATGACATAACATGTAATATCTAATAACACACTTTGCTTTCTGCAGATAGGTTTGATTTGTTTGGACTAAGTCATGACTGGCACATTAGAAATGTATATTTATTTTGTAATGACAACTCTGCAATGCATTATTACAATATTACTCTACTTGTATGTAAAGGAACACAAGCCATAGTTTAGAAACATAGACTTATCAACTTTTATAACTCTATACTTCTCAACACTTTATAAATAACAGCATGAGAACTTACTCTTGTTATTAAAATGTCACAACAGAAGACTTGCAATCACTTGTTTGACCAACCCACTTTGGAAGTGCCTTGTTAGAAACAAAGTAGCCAGCTAAGTGTTTTTAGCATGTGTTTATACAGACCAAATGCAGAGAGAGAGAGAGAGCTAAATATAGCTACTACTGGGTTGAACCAAAAGAACTTAGTTCCTTCTGTTTTTTATAAACATCTGGACTGAGTCATAGCACAAAGGAGAGAAACATTAATAAATGGATTCCAAACTAAAAGTAATAAACAAATTTTTTCACCATTCTTAAAACATTAAATGTCCAGTATACATGTGGTCAAAGTTACATAAGACAGCTGTGATCAAAATGAAGGTGGAGTACATCAGAAGTCGTGATTGACTCTGTGCTTGATACACAGTACACACATTCAATTTGGATATTTTAAGTTTTGAACTCAAAAGACAGCTTTAGATTCTTATTTATGCTACTGATTTAAATAATTAATGCAATTCTGTTGCAACATGTACAATCTAGATTATGTATAACCAAATGTTTTTCTAAGAGAATAAAGTTTTGAAGGTTAATAGCAAAAATGGAACTATATACCATTGCATACATTCACAGTCTTGGAAACATACTTTCAAATATTTATATAGAATTATTTACTGAAAACAAGTTGAACTTCAATATATTTACAAGTAATTACATGATTGTGAAAAATTAACTTTTAGATAACCGTACACTGAAAATGATTCAAATTATATTATCAGGAGACAAAGTGAATATTAAAATTGTAGATAATATTCATAATTCAGTTGAATGAAACATAAACAAAGTAGCACTTTTTCACAACTGTTGGTGATAAATGACAAGTCACGTATACAATGGAACAGTTTTCTTGCTATCCGTTTCAACTGTTCTACAAAAACTGAAGTACAGAAAAATAAGAGTTTCTTAGTACAAAGAAACAACAACAAACATTACTGACATTTTCTGTTGTGTATGAAAATAAACAGTAAAACTGAACTGTTAATAGTTTCTGCTACAAGTTAAATATACCAGTTACAATTGTATCCTCCAAGTTCTAACTCACAATCAAAATCACTAGAAATAAAGCACAACATATTTGTGTTAAGCATCACCTATACATATATATATATATAGAAATGAAATTTGAATAAAAACAGACCAAAATTATGCACTTTTAAAGATCAAAATAACAGCCTGTAAAAACAACATACAGATATAAAAAGCATCATTAATTTATACAAAGCTATATGAATAAGTAATCTAGATATATATATGTTCAACCAAAAACTACTAACTTTTGTACTGTATCAGGCACTGAACATTCAACGTCCTGAATGGTACTGATGGGAGAAGAGGCAGTGTGATACTTTGGAGATGCAGGAGAAAAACTACAGGAATCATTGACTGTAGACTTGTTGTAGCTTTCTGTACCAAATTAACATTAGTTTTATTATTAAACTAACATACAAATTAAAATATTGACCATTGTTATGTATCATTATGCAGTTACAAATTAATGTCAAAATATCTTTACCATAAGTAAATGTATTAACTAAACACACCAACAATGTTCACAAGACACATATAATCAGGAACTGAATACACTGTGGCTACTTATTATAGCTTCTTTTACACATGCAATTACACAACCACACATAGTAATGCATTCACTTATCCAGTTACTATACCAGATGTGGAAATGGAAATTATACTCCTAATAATTAAACCAAACATAGCAATGAATTCATTTATTACATAATACACAATAAGAAGTAATGAACATACTTATTTAATTACTAGCTGTGGAGTAATTAACAACATACTCCATTACTAAGCCAGACAATATTTATAAAGATTTTTAGGAGTTTCATACTCCCATCTATTGTAATTCACATTAAATGTTCAATAAAAAGGAACAACACAGAGGCTGCAGAGAATAAAAAATTTACTAAGTTCAGCATGTTATGCAAAAACCTTTACATACTTATAAAAATCAGAAGAAAAAAACAGAATGAAACATTCCACCTTTCATTTCAGGGTAAGTCATAAACCGTGCTGTGTTTAGGTCTTCCAGAAGAGTGTCTAATTCTGACAAGTTACTTTCTAGTGTTGTTTCTTGCTTTGGGCTGAACTGTTGATGTTGGGACACAGGAGTTGCCATGGTAATCTCTTGGATCATCTGTTGATTCTGATAGATGGGCTAAACAAACCAAACAAGTCTTTTCTTACATGTCTACTACTAAAATGAAATATTTTTATCCTATCTCTACATTTACTTGCTAAATTAAAGTTTATTGGAAAGCTTAAATTAACAAGTCTATTTGTGTAACCAACAGATTCTTAAGAGTGGATGACACCAGTGCATGGAAGTAAACAATGAGGATATCAGGAGTAAACAGAGAGATAAGACAATGTGTATAGATCGACAAACAGGATAAAGTGTGTGAAAGAGAAGAATCAGAGAGACTGTGTATCTGACTGTATGAACAGGAAAAAACAGCAAATGTAGAAGTAGTGTGTGTGTGTGTGAAGACAAGTAAGTAAGAATGTGGATAAGAGTAGGAGAGAACATACTTTGAAGGAGACACAGGAGATCTTGTACGGGGGAACAGACTGTATCAGCTAAGTATAAGAAACCCAAATTCTATGTAACAAATATTATACAAACCAGTGTACTTTTTGTGAAAATATACATTCTGTACAAATATCTTCTGGGAAATATATTTCAGCAGAGGAATAACCAGAAGTGAAAATCTAAAAACCCAAAGTAATCAACTTATTTTCAAAACTTAGATGAAGCTGTGATATCTAAATAGTAAATAAAGAACCAAGATACAACTGTTATACCTAAGTAGTACATAAAAAATCTAGATACAGCTGTGATATCTGAGTAGTATATAAAAAACCTAAATACAGCTGTGATATCTGAGTAGTACATAAAAAATCTAAATACAGCTGTGATATCTGAGTAGTACATAAAGAATCTAAATACAGCTGAGATATCTAAGTAGTACATAAAGAATCTACATTAAGCTGTGATATCTAAGTAATGATATCTATTTATCAAATCCATAAACTAAGCTCCAAGGATTAGACACCATACTTAGTCACAGTTAGTCCATCATAAAAAGTTGAAAACTGTATGTTCTATAGACATATGTACATAGAATAAATGATGTCGTAAACCAACCTAGACTGTAAATAGCAGATCAATTGATATAAAAGTGTTAAAACAACAAAGTACTAAAACAGGAAATAACATCACCATACAAAATACTGTCTTATCCAACCAAACCTCTCTAACAGATATAACAAGATAATACAAAAAAGTGACTTTATTTCTTCAGAGTAATGTTCTTACAATAAAAGGAAGTAAATCGTGACAACAACTTACACTTTTCTCTGTGTAATATGCCTTCTGACCATCAGCATTTGAGGATTGGCTATGTGAAGGATAATCTTCTATCATTGTAGAAGAGGACTGGCGACCAGTACTGGAGTGATTTAAGTTGGTCCTTGTGTTCTGGAGGTCAGCCAACAGAGCATCTACAAAAAATTATATATTTATATCAGAGATTTAATGAACCCAGTCAATGACTGGGTAGGTTGGTACTTACAGATGTATTCACAGTTTAATTTTAAAGTATCCTATACAATAATATTCACTGGTAAGAAAAATCTGCACCACAAACACAACTGCTTTAGTTAATGTATGATATTATGGATACATGTAAGACATATCTGTACTTCAAACATCACTAGCATGTAAACATTTGTAGGTTTGTCAAATATACAATACCATATCAAATGACAAGACATATAATTATCTCAGCCACCACTAAAGATATTCAGAGTTCTGTTACTATATCACGGACAACAATAGAATATATAACTTTAAAAAAATAAAATCACTCAATTTCAAATTTACTTTCACTACTTTTTGTACAGCAAAACTGTTTTAATCCAGGAAATATCTTAATTTTGAGAATGCAGTATACCAGTTTTTCCTAAATGGAGAGATCCTTGGTCTTTTTCATAAAATTATCTTGTAAAAAATGTTTAGAAGTACCATCACCACAAACACCAAATTTTAAATTTCACATTAACAATGTAAATTTATAGTTCTGTATAAATGTTGTTCGTTTTTTTAATTTCGCACAAAACTATACAAGGATTATCTGCATTAGCCTTCCTTAATTTATCAGTTTAAGACAAGAGGGAAGGCAGCCAGTTAGTCATCACCACCCACAGCCAACTCTTGGGCTACTCTTTTACCAATAAACTGTGAGATTGGCCATCACTTATAACACCCCTATAAATTTTATCAGTTATTACCACTATCAAAGAATATTATTTTTAGCATTTTGTTCATACCTGTAGAATGAAACAGATCTGTGATAATAATCTTTTACATTTATTAGTTAGGCCTATTGCCCATATTTGATGGCAATTATTTTAGATGCAAATATTAAATTGAACTACATAATGAAAATTATAATTTCATACAATTCAAGACAGTAGATATTTGAATACATAAAGTGGAAGAAAATATCCTTTTTTTTACATGCAATATACAGAAATGATTACATCTTGTTCATTTAAATATGCATATTTATAGTTACTGGATTAATTAGCCATGAGGTTGTACAAGTAAGTTTATTTTCACGTTAGTATTACACAGTTAACATGGATCTCAATTTACGTGACCAACCCTTGTATACACTAGAAAGAAGGAAGTTAACTTTTGTTTTTGTCATTACGCAAACTGAACGTTGGATTATTTTCATCCGATGATTAAAAAAAAAAACTCATCAACGAAAGAATATATACGTATATTCATCTCCATATTGTGTGTGTGGTTTAAAAACAAACAAACTCGTTTTACATCCCAAGAATACAACTGGCTTTCACACTAGCGTCTGACAGATTTTCAAAAAAATCTTAACACGTCTGACATGAATGAGCTCAGCATCGGACGGAAATCCCATTCAAACACAAACAAACGTGCGAAAACGTGAAGATTCCCGTGAAACTAACGATGTCAGAAAAATGCATAAAAAATACTGAAATACGTCACCTTTCAGCTGACAGGTACATCCTGGCAGACTTCCTTATAGAAATGTGGAGGTTTGAACTAAACCCAGAAGTTCAGAAAAATTATAAATAAAACAAAGTTTGAACTTTGGCAGACTTTTATATTATGACAACTAAAACAGCAATTTTTTATAAAAATTACCATATTACCTTTAATGTGTGTATTTATTACAGCAAAGCCACATCCAGCTATCTGCTGTGTCCACCGAGAGGAATAAAACCCCCGATTTTAGCGTTGTAAATTCTTAAACTTACCGCTGTCCCAGCTAGGGGTGGCAGGTGGTTAAGGAACTCGACTCGTAATCCGAGAGTCGCAGGTTCGAATCTCCGTCACACAATACATACTCGCTATTTCAGTCGTAGGGGCGTTATAATGTGACAGTCAATCCTACTATTCGTTGGTAAAAGAGTAGCCCAAGAGTTGGCGGTGGGTGGTAATGACTAACTGCCTTCCGTCTAGTCTAGTCTTACACTGCTAAATTAGGGACGGCTAGTGCAGATAACCCTCGTATAGCTTTGCGCGAAATTCAAAACAAACCAAACCCAGCAAGGGTCTTTCCCTTTAACATTCCGGAACTTTTCAAAATATAATTTTATTTTTACATAAATTTCACCCAAACTCGCTGGTTTAAAACAACTTGAAAATACTTAAAGTGTTTATTGGGGAGGTATATTCCTTCCCGAGTTTTGTAAAATCGACTAGTTTCTATCAATCTGTCTAAACAACTGTATCTGTTATCACCAGTCAAGCTACGTCGGTCTATGTGAGAGCACCCTGCCTCAGACTTCTTCACATTAAAGTATTGCTCTTTATTTATTTATTTCGGCTGTTAGATGTTCCACTTTTATTTATTTATTTATGTTTACAAAAACTCGCAGTTCACTTTACAGAGACATATCTCTCCGATATACTTACAGTAAAATTTGTCTGACCACAAGTTATGCAGTAGTAATTTACCGAGATAAAATATTGTATCTCAGAATATAAAACCCAATTAATACAAATAACTTTTATAATTTTTATGGGTCGAGGGTTCGAATCCCCTTCACCGGAGATGCTCACCCTTTCTGCCGGGTGGGGGGCATTATAATGTTACGATTAATCTCTTGTAATATTGACTGGTTGCTTTCTCTCTAGTCTATCAGTTTTAAATTATAGGCATCTGATGTAGATAAGCTTCATGCAGTTTTGCGAGAGATTCAAAACAAACGAAACCAATCCATGATTTAAAAACAAACAAAAAAAGAAACTAAGGGAACGGGGTTGGGGAAGTAATTCAAGTCACACATTCACTAATAATTCCCAACGACATCACTGGCTGTTCTATTTCTTCTTCTGTGCTATTAAAAAGCTATACTTCATACCTATGGTAAATAGTGGTACTTGTGTTTTACCAGTACGCTTTTTAACAAGGCCAGTGTAAACCGTTTTCTAAAATTAGTTCATATACTTCTGTAACCAAACATGGATAACCAGAAAATGCATCGAATTATATATTTCTACATTACGTAAAGAACGACGTCATAGTCACATGACGCCATGTTTCTAACGGTAGCGTCATCTAGCCGAATAAAAACAAAAAGTTTCCCCGTCGGGGCAGTGGTAAGTTTACAAACTTACAATGCTTTTTTTGATTCACTGCAGAGGACGCAGCAGATAGCCCAATTTGCTTTTGCTCCAAGACAAACAAACCAAACTACAAACATTTTAAAGTGATAAGTATTGTATGGTAAATCATTTGTGTAAACTTTTTAAGACTTATATACTTGTACTAATATGTTATTATTTCAGATAAAACTGAAAAGAACAACAAAACAACAACTAATAACTTAAACCTCATATCACTTTTCACTCAAACCCTTCAAGTGCAGGAAGTTAAACCTAAACCATATTTCGTAACAAAGTTAAAAGGTTAAGTCACAGAGAGCCATTCTTTATTCAGAACTGCTGACAAGTTGTTTATCGTCCAGCTAAATAATGGGTTATCAACGCTCTTTCTACCACGTAGAATCAAACTCTGGATTTGACAATTACATAAATCTAATGAAAGAAATATTAAATTAATTTACTTATTGTTTAATATCAACAATCATGTGAATCCTTCTTTTTTACTAGATTGTACAACTTTTATACGTTCGTTCTTCAACTTTATAACGATATGATACACTGTACTTATTTCATGATTAAAAAACAACGTTCCGTCCACTACTATGTTTGCTATATTCCAGCCAACAAGATGAGCTATGGTACTGAAGGAAACGCGTCGTCGCTAGTGGAAATGGCAGGTATGAAACATTACACCTTTTCCTTCTTGGAAAAAAAAAATTATGGGACCGAATAAAGATTATACCATTTAAAAATACATAACCAACACTAATATACTGTGACAAATTTATGATGTTAAAAAAAAACACACAAGTTTAAGAATGGTGAGATAAAACGAAAATCCTACAACCAGGGCGATTTAGAAAGGTTCATACTATGAAAAATATAATGAATCAAAACAGAAATCCCGGTTACAAACCTAAGAGCAAAACATTACTTTCCCGGAAAGGAAGAGAAATAACCCCTTACTTTGTTTTAGCTCCAGATTCTTCATCGGGAACTAGATGCTCTCCTGGATCAGGAAGTGTCAAGTTTCATACTTGTTTTTTAATGTTTGTTTTGAATTTCGCGCAAAGCTACACGAAGGCTATCTGCACCGACCGTTACTAATTTAGCAGCGAAATACAACAGGAGAGGCAGCCAGTCATCACCACCCACAACCAACTCTTGGAGCACTGGGCTTCACTGTCACATTATAGCGCCCCCAAAGCTGAAAGGGCAACCGTGTTCGGTGTGACGGAGATTCGACCCCGCAAGTACAAATTACGAGTCAAATTAGGCCTATTACCGTGTTGAGTCTCGAGTGTGTCCTTGCACAACAATGACCGCCAAAGCCCCCAATAGCACAATGGTGTGTTTTCAGACTTATACTGCTAAAAACTGGGTTTCAATACCCGTAATGGGTAAAGCACAGATAGTCCTTTGTGTAGCGCTGTGCTTAATAATAAATAACAAAAGAATTAAAACAAATAAATACTACTTTCTAATCACAGAAAGCTACCTACGTATAAGCACAGCTAATTAAATACCCTGTCCAAACATCTTACAGAAAATAATTACAATGCAGTGTTTCCTCAGTTCGGTATCCTCGCTATTAAAAATATTTTTGATCGAAAGTGAAGTCCCTTACTCGATGAATTTTAACACAACCAAAGCTACTGCCATTTCAGAATGTAAATATTTATTTTAAATATAAACATCTAAGCTGACGTCAAAATCTACTGAGCCTACTTTAATATTTTTTTTGCTTAATTTAGCAATAGGAATAAAAAATTACGATACGAACTGAAATGTTAAATGTATATTATAATACATTCACAATTACTTCTTACTTATAACGCCTGACCAGGCGGTTAGGGCGTTCGGCTCGTAATCCGAAAGTCGTGGGTTCGAATCCCGTCGCATTATAAAGTTACAGTCAACCCCACTATTCGTTGCTAAAATAGTAGCTCACCCAAGAATTGGCGGTGGGTGGTGAAGACTAGCTGCCTTCCGCCTCTAGTCTTACACTGCTAAATTAAGAACGACTAGCGCAGATACCCCTCGTGTAGCTTTGCACGAAATTTAAATAAAAAACAAACTCCTGACGCTTTTATTTTTACCTTCATTGTCATAAGCTATCCAAGATTTTCTAATATCCATTTCTAGGTTCCATGCCCAGTGACAACATAACACAGTTACCATTTAATTTTCTTCGCTTTAACTCACTTTCATTATTTAGGTTGATATAACCACCATCAAATACAAAAGAATGAAGGTTTATACACTAGGTGCTGACTGACACTTATCCCTGCGTGATAATTCGTAACAAATTAACCAAAAATGACAATGGAAAATTTATTGTCTTTAAAATAAACCACTGTATCAACACGGAGAAAGTCAACTTTTATTAATTAACATATATCCTAATTCTTTTGCAATATACGAATGCAAATAAAACACTTTTGTTGAATATAAAAATTCGAGGTGTAGATGTTACTACTATCGAGTGCAAGTTTTTATCATTAGTTTAAACGTAACAATTCCCATCTTATGGTACATGTTCTACCAGATGTCTAGCTGAAAACCTTAATAATTTTAATCTATCATAAACCATCTGTTTCAGCATTTCACATGAAGGACTATCTGCCAATAACATTTCCTGCTTTTGGAAAGAGTAGAGGATATCAGCTAGTCAACAGCGCTCACCGCCGACACTTGGGACACTCTCATCTAACCAATAATGGGATTTAATGGTCACTCCTATAACGCATTGACGATTTAAAGTGCAGATTGCGTATATTTTGACAACGGGATGCAAACTAAGGAATTCTCGAATTAACAACTGTTTAAGTACGGTTAATATACTGATATTTGTTCCACTTACAGCTAGAGCTTTAAAACCTCCATCTTTTACGACTAACTTAACATAATGTAATATTAACTACTTTTATAATTCAGAAAATTTAAGACACTGTAGTTATTTCTCTGCTACTTAATTTTCCACATACAGTTATAAAACCAAAATAATTTGTTATTTACAATTTACTATTTCAAACGTTACTTAATTAACATAATTCTAACTTTGTAATTTTTAATGTGATATACTGCTTTACATCAAAGTACTTACACGCTGGAGGAACGTTCCTCGTTCCTGGTGAAAAATAAGGCTTAAAGATCTCAGTAGTCATTGGTCCATCCATCCGAACAAAACTACAGTCTAACAAAATATGGAAGACTCGAGCGCAACAGTCAGTCGCTTTCAACCGATTTTTTGAACTTCTCAATAAAACACACACACAACTATAATCACGACACAGAAATATCCAACTAAATTAGTATACTCCTTATGTGGGTGTCATATCTGGGTTATCCACCCTTTAAATCACGTGACAGCCTCTTCATGACCTGTTAAGACCGTCAAAAGGTCATATCTTTGGTGCTAGCATTTAACAACATCGAGTGAAAAACAAAAACAATTAGCACTACTGTTGTTTACTCATTGGAAACTGGTTCAAACTCTTGACGATTCACACAAATATGGCCTATAAATCATTTTTGTTAGACATAATTAGCAGCATGGCGAACATCTTGGTAACGGGAGAAAACTAGGTTGTGTCTTACATTGTAGGCAACTTGTTACTTCCAGAAACCTGGTAAGTCAACGTCAACTTGTGGATTGAGCTAAAGAAAATAAGGACACGGCCCCCAAAACATGTCTAGTTTTTAAAATAAAAAAACAAAAAACAGAGGGTAACCACGTCACAATGAGGTCAATATTTACTTCTTTTTCCTGGTATTTCATATGGACTAAGTCTTAATTAACTAATTTCTAAAGAAATGAGCCGTCATAAACATCTGGATAATACAAGTTACAAATGTAAACACTGGGCAACCTCCTGTATCCACCATGGAGAGTCGAACACTGAATTTTAGCATCGTAATTCTGTAGACTTACCGCTATCCCACCGAAGGACACCAAACCCTGTCACGGACAAAGTTATTTAAACACAAAATCCATGCTTTACTATTTACATTATTATTGTGGCACGTGGTTCATTTTAAATCATAATGACATGTCAGTTATCATGCGAACATGTACACAGAAGATTAGGCTAAGAACAGGAATAACTGTAAACGTCACCGGCGAAAGCCAAGTGAAGTAATTAGACAATTAAGAACTTATCTAGCTATCTTTCACTGTGAGAAATCACTTGAAAACGTAACACAATGAACAACAGCTTTCTAAGCCTTACGCACGTGGCTTTAAAGTACTCGAGCCAATCAATAATAGCACTAAGAGCACTTTATTAACGTTTCTTCTTAGGCCTTAAATAACTGATTGTTTTGTTTGCTTTGTGAATTTCGCGTAAAGCTACACGAGGGTTTTCTGCACTAGCAGTCCCTAATTATCAGCGTAAGACTAGAGGGAAAACAGCCAGTCATCACCACCAACTGCTAACTCTTGGATTACTCTTTTACCAACGAACAGTTGGATTAACCGTCACATCATAACGCCCCCATAGCTGAGAGGGCGAGCATGTTTGGTGTGATGGGGATGCGAACCTGCCATCCTCGGATTATGGGTCGAGTGCTTTAACCACCTGACCTAGCCGGGCCTATAACCGATTGATTTTAATTGATTCACAATCAGTTTAACGCATTTTTCTATATTATTCATGGAACAAAGTGACTGTGGTTGAAAGGTTTTGTTGATTAGAAAGTTCACAAGTTACAGTGAGTTTTGTTAATTAAAGGGTTAAACCTGCACTGCGGTCATCACTCAATCAAAAGTTAAGAATAATTTTTTTGGTTCAGAGTGTGCTTCTAACTTTAAAAAGGCCATCCTAAACAGCATTATTAACGTCATTAATACACAAACGTGGGTCCAATCTCATGCCTACTTAACAAATCAAACAGAGAAAAGCACTCCACATACGTGAACAAAATTAGGTTTCACTGTTATTACTATGAATCATCATGTATGTTCTAGATTTTCTAACCCTAAAAGACCATATTTATGTCCTTAAAATTTTCAAACAAGCGCTTAAATAGGTTTCCCTATACTGTACTGAAATAGGAATTCAGCTCGTAGTACAAGACTAATATTTCCACAAAAATGCCCTCAAGCGAGTAAATTCAAGATGTTTTGAGATAAACCATGTGTAATATGTGTGTATTGTATCATAGTGTAAGATTTGTTTCTTTTGTTTTTAAATTTCGCGCAAAGCTACGTGAGAGCTTTCTGCGCTAGCTGTCCCTAATTTATCAGTGTAAGATTACAGGGAAGGCAGTTAGTCATCACCAACTGTCAACTTTTGAACTACTCTTTTCACCAACGAATAGTGGGATGGACTGTAATATTATAACGCCCTCACAGCTGAAATGGCAAGCATATTTGGTGTGACGGGGATTCGAACCCGCGACCCTCAGATTACGAGTCGAGCGCCCTTTAACAATTTGTCGATCCCGGGCCTGTTTGAGCTTCGTTCACATAAAATCCTTGACCTCTTGATAAAAAATTCTAACACTTAAACATTACGAACTAAAAGTAATGGTATGAAGTCACGATTTTTAAATTTATATTAAAATCAACACTAGAGGACTCACTGATGCTGTTGCGTCATATCCTGTTACCTTGACTACAGTGTTTTAGTAAACTCAAGGGCCTACTGATGGTGTCGTGTCACATTCTGTTACCTTAACTGCAGTGTTTTACTAAATTTGTGAGCCCTACTGGAGGTTATTTGTTTCATCGAGTCTTCCATTAATACCCTTAATGAAGCGTTAACTTTATCTTTTTGGAATCTGTTTTGTAACGAAGACATGTAGGTACAGTGGAACAAGTCAGAATCTTCTTTTGTCGAGACTGTAACCGTTTATTTCCAGTCTTATTTTACCATTTTTATTTATTCGCAGAATCCATCATTCCAGGCTTAAACTGTTTATTTATGGACTATCAGCACGTTATCCACCTCGGTAACATCAACCACAAATGTTGGCATTTCTAGTCCGGAACTTATCGCTGGACAACCGTAGACCACAAGAAAAAGAAACATTAAAATAATTTACTTGAACTCTGCATGCGAGACATTAGCACACAAGTTAATATACAAACGTTGTAACGGTTTTCAAGCGAGACCCAAAATTCGAGCACTTTCGAATAATTCACAATTTTTTCGTTATCTTCCTGAAGAAAAATAGTGAACTATTCGAAAGTGCTCGAGTTGTCTTGTCTAAACATTATTCCCTCACCATATATGTACATATACATCAATTTGTATATATACATATATCGTGTCCGAGACTAGTATATAGTTGTCCGGTAAGACACACACATACACAAATTTTACCTGTTACTGAAATACATGGCTGTCCGTTAGCAGGCACATGCATCAAACAAAAACACACGTACTGCTAAAACTAAGTGCCCTAATGAATACGTGTTGACATTAAGAGCGCATTACGGTATTAAATATGTTATTTTATATTTAAAAAAAATCAACTAGAAACTGTAGAAATACGGAAATAATCTCTTTTATCTGCTAATTACTGTTTGGTAAGTTTTGTAAACGATATATATTTGAACGTTATCGGACTTAGCGATAGATGGAGCCACTCTAATGTCATGTTCAAATCGCAAAGAAATCTCAACGACTTGTCACACTTGTTGATCGTCTTACACAAACGGGCAGATAATATCAAACAGGTGACATGACAAAAACCTAATATCACAAACATGCTGATGCTCTGGAAGTCGATGGCCATGAAATGCCGCATTCCAATGTTTAGGTCACCCTACTCAAGGGTATTCTTTTCGACCTTGATTCCTTTAGGTTGGAAAATTGTAAATTCAAGCGCGTGCGTCACACTATTATTGTAATTGTAACTATAAGCTATTTGAAAACATGAATACTAAAAAAATGTAGAAATAACAGAGGATTTTTTTATCATACAGTTTGTTTCGGGTGTTCGCGTCAAATAACACAAGCGATCTGTCCCTCGTTTTGTCCTAAGACTAGTTAACATCACTCACTTTCTAAAATTAAAAACTTATTTTAAATATTTTTTTTAGTTGAATACTGGTCTGATTATTCAAAGTACCATAAACTCGGATATATATATATATATATATATATCTTTACAGTTTCTGATACGTTTTTACAAATTGGTTATCATAATGACAACATTGCAGCTAAGCCTGTATATGTGTTATTAAACTTTATTGTGGCCCGGCATGGCCAGGTGAGTTAAGGCGTTCGACTCGTTATCTAAGGGTTGCGGGTTCAAATCCCGGTCGAACCTTTCAGCCATGTGGGCGTTATAATGTGACGGTCAATCCCACTATTCGTTGGTAAAAAGTAGACCGAGAGTTGGCGGTGGGTGGTCATGAACAGCTGCCTTCCCTCTAGTCTTACACTGCTAAATTAGGAACGGCTACTACAGATAGCCCTCGAGTAGCTTTGTGCGGAATTCAAAAACAAACAAACAAACTCTATTATAGTTAAGCCTACAAATGTGTTATTAAACTGTATTATACAGGGTGGTCGCTAGAAAAGCGGAAAATTTGAGGGTCAGATGAGATCATGAATAAAATGCGTGCTCACTCATTTCTATTTTGATTTCTTTACATCATGAATAAAATGCATGATTTCAATATCATAAAATGCATTTTGAGCATCTATGAGTGTAATATAACATATGCCTTTAAAAAACTTTGTAAAAATTATTCTTTGTAAAAATAAATAGCTGTTTGACAAATTTTCCGCTTTTCTAGCGACCACCCTGTAGATAAAGCCTACAAACATATTCGAGCTATATTCGTTTTGAGAACGAACATAAGAATACCAGAAAAATAGGGTAAAATATAAAAATAAAAAATAGCTCATAGACAGTTCTAAAAGTCATCGTACAATAAAATACGATAAATACAGTTTTCCAAATTATGAGCATCCACGTACCACTTCTGAGATTCCAACCTTATTAGTGTTTATTTGTTTTGAATTTCGTGCAAAGCTACACGAGAGCTATCTGCGCCAGCCGTCCCTAATTTAGCAGTGCAAGACTAGAGGGAAGGCAGCTGTTCATCACCACCCATCGCCAACTCTCGGTCTACCTTTTACCAACGAATAGTGGGATTGGCCGAACATTATAACGGAACCACGGCTGAAAGGGCGAGCAGGTTTGGTATAACGGGATTTAAACCCGCAACCCATAGATTACGAGGCGAGCGCCCCAACCACCTGGTCACACCGGATCCCTTATTAGTTTACCACCGGGAAGAGGGAGGGGAAGTTATCGATGTTCAACTGAAAGAGAATTATTACATAATAATATACATATTGTGCAAGAAGAAAACCATAAAAGTTCATGAACTATATTAATATTGTTCATTAAAGGTAACTTTACAAGTAGTGCTAATTACCTTCAAATTTGCATATGTGTACCTGCAAATAAACAAGTTAAACTGCTTGTGACCAGAGAGTAGGACAGGGATATCCGGCCCGATGTTGGTGAGATTTACACAAAGTTGCGGCTCCCGATATTTAAAACGGATAACCTCGTTTATTTTCTTCCCTTGCCGGATATCACCGGTGGTACACGTACTAAACTTTGAGAAACACTGCAGTTGTATACAACAGTAGAAATGAATAACAATCAGAGGAAAGGATGGGCTGGCTGTTGTTCACGAAGAACAAACGTCACGCACTGTGGATTAAAAACAGCATTTAACGTAACGTCACGATATACATAAGGGAAATATTTCCTCGTTCACACAAACAGCACGTGATTGGAGTTCCTTTTTGTTTAAGAACAAAACCACATTGGACTATCTGCTGTGTTCACCGCGGGGAATCGAGTCCCGTATTTTAGCGTTGTTAGTTCGTAGACTTACCGTTATCCCACTGGGAGGCAAATGTTTATAAGAAATGGCGGGTACTTTGGTTAAAAATGCAAGTCTGCCACGTCACACTTCTCACTAGCAGAAGTTTGACGACACTGTAATACGATGAAAACAGAATCACACAAGTTCAGATATAAAAACTACTCAATGTGTTTTTAAAATATCTCTTTTATTTTTCAATTCTACTCTACTTCGAGACAAAATATTAACAGTCAGGAAAGTCGAAGGTGTAAAAATTTCAACTTTACTGGCAACTCTCATGTTAGTACAAAGATGAGAAAAGTTTCTTTTTGGCTCGTTTGGAATTTTGAGGCCGTCCCTAATTCAGCAGTAACAGACCTGAAGGAAGGCAGTTAGTTAACACCATCCACCGCCAACTCTTTTATAAACGAATAGTGGGATTGACCATAATATAACGCCCCCACAGTTGAAAAAGGTGTGTACGTAACCGCAACCCGCACACTGCGCGTCGAGCGCCCTAACCACCAGGTCTGCTTGTTTGTTTTCTTAATAAGTACAATTCTGTAATTTGGCTGTTAATAATAGTTTTTCTCAAATGCTAGCGATAATTATTAATTGTATAATTAACTTAAGATTACAAATAATGCAATAACTTGTTTTAATAAGTAAAGTGGCTATAAACATGCCCCAGCGGCTCGTTGGTAAGTCGAAGGGCTTGGTTTGTTTGAACTTCGCTCAAAGCTTCACCAGAGGGAAGACAGCTAGTTATTATCACCCATCCCCAACTCTTTGGCTATTCTTCTACCAAAAAAATAGTGAGATTGTTCGAAACATAACTATGCCCTCGCGGCTGAGAGGGCAAGAATATTTGGTGGGACGGAGTTTCGAACCCATAACCTTCATACTGTGTAAGTCAAGCGCCCTAACCACATGCCAGGCTCTACGGGCTTATATGCTGAAACTCGGATTACGATACCCGCGAGGGATATAGCACAGATGGTCCACTATGCAGCTTTGAGTTTAATAAAGAACAAATAAAATAAAAAATATCAATTTCATCATATTCAGTAAACAATCGCCTATCACATACATTCTCAGATGTCTTTATTCATACCATAAAAATCAAAACTATTACACGTGTAAAATTATTTTACGATTCAATATGATGTTATACTAGATCTGTAAATATTTAAAATTATTTTTTAATTAACTAAAATCGTTACTAGACATCTACGGTCATCAAAGAACTACGGAATTTATATAGGCCTATCAATTTAACGGCGTGGCACCAACTGAAAACAGGATGTCAGAAACGTAGAAAAAACAAAAAAGTATTACATCATCATTTGTGTAAGACAAGTCTTAGAATTTTCGCAAAACCTATGCTCGTATTTTGAAACCAATCACATTTCTTTTCTTCAAAGAAACTGATTCCACGTGAAACCGGAAACTACGGAAGTACGCATTTCCCGCTTAACCAAACAAGATAAAAACCGTCGTTAATCTAAAAACAAACAAACAAAATGGTCTTTCAACCAAAAAGCTTTATATAAAAAAAAAACAAATTAAATAAAGTCTGCACAGGGTAAATCACATGATTTTCACTACAAATAAAAATTAAAGGTTTTTGTTAACATCCATCTATAGGGGCGTTATAATATTAGAGTCAATCCCACTATTACTTGATAAATGAGTAGTCCAAGAGTTGGTGGTGGGTGGTGATGACTACTTGCATTCCTTCTAGTCTCATATTGCTAAATTAGGAACGGCTAGTGTAGATAATCCTTGTATAGCTTTGCGCAAAATTCAAAATACAAATATTCGTCAATGTCCTCATGTCCACGAAGAGCAGAAAGATAAAATATATTCGCGATTTTGTCATACATACATCAAAGTTTGAAGTTTGATAATCATTAATAGTCATCACAATAAGTGGTATTTCACAATTTTTACAAAAATGATGCTTTCCTAATTAATAATATAAGGTTGGTATTCATTAAATGATGTACGTGCATGTTTTTTTTTTTGGTAATCAGAAATTTATGCTAGGACTAACTTACAGCAAGTAACGAATCACAATACAAAGTAATAATAATGACGGCTCTAAATTTGGATGCTGTTTCTATAACCGTTTTTACTATTGGAGAATTGTCATAAATGTAACAATAACATCAATAGGAGAAACCTTTAAACTTACCCAAATCTTCCATTACTGCTTAAATCTTTTTTTTCATTAATAATCGTTTTTGTAGTTAATTATGTTTCTTCTCTCCAAACTTTTGTCAACATAAAAATAAAATCCTAAAGACAAGAGAGAGAAAAGGAAAACACTCAGGATGTCTGATAATTAAAAAAAAAAAAAAAATTAAGTCTTGTAATGCAAAACTGTTCATATAAAATGCTCTTATCCACACATAAAGTATATAAATCTTCCCCAGTCACGTTATCTTATTTCAGAAAAACCTGTACATCTGAAATATCTAAAAAGGATCTTACTTGTTTGTTGTTTAGCATAAAGCTATTCAATGGACTATCTGTACTGTGTTCACCACGGGTATCAAAACCTAATTTTTAGCATTATAGGCCTTCTGACTTACCATGCAATAGAAAGATATCTTAAGATATGCACACAGTTTAATTATTTTTTATATGTCTTATATTCAAATTTCTATGAAGTAAAGAATGACAAATAAATAGTTCATTATTCTTGTTTAATACAAAGCTACAAGTGGGCTAACAAACCTTGAATTTAAGTGTTTTTCAGCTTTCAAGCTTACCATTCAGTCACCAGGGGACCAAGCAGATGGATAAAAAAATGACCTGGTCTATATCCTTCATAATATTCTGATACAAACTTGAAATATCAGAAACAAGAACAGAAAAATCTTTCTGTGTATCTGTTGAAGGAGTTAAGATAAAAAAAACAACAACTGATGATTGTAGAAATTAATATCATGATACACCAGGTTCCCACATGATGTCCTCTAAGTGAATATTATTTTATACAAAGTTCCAACAAGTGACTTTTGTACTGCACCAAGACCCCACATGATGGCTTTGGTGCTTTAAATTAATAACTGAAACTTTTGTAAATCCACACCCTTCTTTAACAAATATGGTTTCAAACACACACACACCACTCCTTTATTAACAAATGAAATAGTGACTTAAATGACAAAAAATAATTAATGGGTATATATTAAAAAGCTACATCTGTTGTAGTAATTACTTATTATTTTCATTAATAAAAAATACATTAAAACAGTTAATTTTACAACATCATGTCCTAATTGCTGGCATCCCTCCCCCACCCTCTGAGAAACACTGATAAATGGCATCAAAAGCCCACTTTCTGACCACATTGGTGATTGTCATTCTGGAGGAACATCCAAAATGGAGACTAGAGTCATTGTTATGCTGTGCCAGACCTTTACAGTCTTTGATTATTAATATTCACTACAAAAAAAAAAAAAAAAAAACTTAAATAAGGTTGATTTTTTTTTCACCTGGGACACAGAAAACTTATTAACATGTATTATGTATTTAAAAAATTTCTATGGCAATGCTGTTCAATGATGAGATAGATTTTAGCCTAAGGAACCTACTGTCCTCCACCCATGGCACAGCAATAAGTTGTCAGGCTTACAATACCAAAAAATAGAGGTTTTGATACTTGTAGTGAACACAGCACTTACTAACAACTACCCATATTCATGTTTGCTACATGGATTTATGGATTCACAAAGTTACTTATTCCAGTGGTGTTTGGTATTAAGTTTAAAGAGTACGAGTCACATCAACAGGTTTAATAGATCACAGTCACCCTGCTCATTCCTATTCACACATTCTTCCAATGATGCTTCTAACCTTTTATATCTTTCACTCCTTTTTTTTTTTGTAATGTATAATGTCTTCTTATAGCAAAGCTACATCAGGCTATTTGCTGTGTTCATCAAGAGGAATCTAAACCCTGATTTTAGGGTTATAAATCCAGAGTCTCACTGCTATCCCACTAGGAGACTTTTCATGACATAGTTCAAACATGTTGCACCATCTGTTCACATGGGTTAAAGTTTTACCTGTATGAAATTATGAATTATAATAAATAATTACACATCTTTAATATTTACTTGACTCTTTATTTATTTTGATTCATGTTTCACAGTTTCTGTTTTAAATTTTTTTAGGCATAGAGAAATTATTAGATTACAGATACAATTGCATGTATATTAATATTTAAGATTATTTAAATAAAATATACACAAAATTCTTAGAAACTGCTAGCCTTAGTAATTTTTTTGACAACCTTTGAAGTGTTTACTCTTTAAATCATTTTATTTATGGAATCATATCAGGTGAAACTAGGGTAGACAAAAATAAATTCTGACAGGGTAGAAAACATGTTTTAATTAAGACAGTTTTATTTTTTTAAGATGGTGGTAAGCCTTTGGGATGGGTTGCCTTCAAGTGTTAGTTGATGCAGTTAATTTAAATGAGTTTGAAAAGAAGGGTTGATTAATATTTGAATAATCACAGCTACGTTGGACTGTTTTTGTTTTTATTTCAAAGTTTTATCAGATGGGATGGCCCAGCCCAAAATGAACAAACAGATCCCTTGTTGTCCTTAAGTTATATGTAATTTATGTAGTTCAGAAGGACTACTTTCAACATCAACAGATCCTGCTGCTATTCCAGATAGAAAAAAAATTGCAGTTTTCTTTTATTTGTATCAATATAATCCTTTTTTTTTATTTATGTCTCATATATACTTATGAGAAAAGCTAATACTTACAAGTTCATTTTTCTATTATACTGGTACAGTATAGCAACATCTGTGTATATACAGATTTTTGTATGTTGCTACACTTTTTACCTTGTAAGGAATTCAAAAATAGCTACATTATTAATGAACTTTAAACATTAACAACACATTAACTTGAAAAGAAATGTTTGGAAGCCATTTGAGTTCACCATCAAGTTTGAGGTTTAAGAATAGTTAATATAATGTGGTTAATCACAGAATATACCTTATTTTCAAGCTATAAAAAACATTAAAAATTCAAAGTAAAATATATAAAAATAATGCAACTAGTATCAATAAAAATGGTTTCTATACATCAACAAGACAGACTGCTAAAAAATATTAAAGAAGCATACATGATACAATATATATCACATCACATTATAGTCAATGTGAAAATATAGATAAATTTTAAAAGGCTTCTAAAGAAAACTCTCCTTCAGGTAACATAATATTTTATGAATCATACTTACCATAATAAACTAATTTTTGAAATTGTTATTTCATCAGAAAGAAAATTAGATATAATGTTAAGAAATTGTGTTATTTCAATAAACAATACCATTTTTCTTAGCTATAAAAACTGAAAACGATTCTAACTGTTCTATTTTAAAATGTGTTTAATTTGGTACAAGACAAATATAAGGACAAACTAATCCATATAAGGATATGGAAGTATAAAATAAATCACTAAAAGATTTAATACAAACGTGATAAGTAATTTTACAGTGATACGTTGCTAAACAAATTTATTTTTTACATTAATCTATTGTACAAGAGATAAGTCAACCACAAAGTCACAGCAACAATTCACTCTTCTTACAGGGTGGAAAAGTTTTAATAAAAACCTATACAAGTTATAATAAACTACCACTGTAACTGATATAAATCAAACGTTTACTATAATTTACGTAAAACGTTGAAGTCATTTGTCTTCATTTTCATTTGAGCTTCTTAATTACAAAATACAGATCAACAGTTATTTGTTAATAAACATTTGCAAATTGAAAAACTGTAAGTTATAAAGGCTTATTTCCCTTATAATAAATACTGACGGAATATATAATTTCACCATTTTTTATTTTAGTGTGGAATTTTATATAACGTAATGAAAATTGTAGGGTCTACTGATATAATATAAATGCAATTTTATCACTTTATCATCTTACTCCAGTTACTGATATAGGAAGATAATGTTTTAAAAAGTGAAAACTACTACACACCTACCTCACATTTACAACTCAGTTTCTCTTGACAATCAAAATGAGATGTCACCAAGATGATACCCCTTCAAATGAATGTGTGAAACAACAATACTCGAAAAGTCAAAAACCTTACTCGCTAGTACGAAATGGCTTCTTTTATCCAAAAACAACAACTGCATAAGGATAAGTTAAGTTTAATAGTTTGTTGTACAAACAAGACCCAGTTTGAACTATTTTAGTGAATATTAAGTTATTAACTGTGATGATGTCGTCGCAAGTCTTTATATATATATGTATATATATCAAAGATGTATAACAGTAGGATATTTTGTTGTTAGCCAGAGCAGTATGTAGTTTACGAAGATAAAAAAAAATACATATATTATATACATGATAACTCATATCCTTTCGTGACTCATCTCCACATATCCACCAGTTAAAAGCACCCCAATAACACAACGTATTATGGTAGTATTTTTTGCCACTAATGTTCCAGTGGTGACACCTGGCATTCACCAACATTTATTTTACAACCGGTATTCTGTTCAAAATGTTGAGAATGAACTGAAAGTCCGTGCAAGAGAAACGTATCTTATTTTGAGAAACGAAAGTCAATTTTGAAAATATCGTTAATAAATACCTAACAGTAACTTTAGGAATAATTAAAGTAAATTTTGGTAAATTTGTTATTTTTAATACCTTTTATGCTTCGATATGATAAAAAAGTTTCCAGCAAAATATAAAATATAATAATTTGAAAGCAAACTTTATAATACCCCACAGTAGCTATGTGATAAGCTTATAAGCTTATTACGTTAAAAATCTGGTTTCAATACCTTTAGTGGACCAAACACAAATAAATTATTGTGTAGATTTGCGACTGACAACAAACAAAACATCTTTCTAAAAGATATTCAAACATTAAATGAATGGGATAAAAAGTTGTTAATTTTATTAGTGCAGTTTGTAAAAAAATTGAAGCTTTTTTGTATGCTAATTCTAGTTTGTCTTGAATTTCGCACAAAGCTACTCGAGGGCTATTTGCGCTAGCCGTCCCTAATTTAGCAGAGTAAGATAGAGAGAAGGCCAACTCTTGAACTACTCTTTTACCAACGAATAGTATGATTGATCTCCATGTATAACGCTCCCACGGATGAAAGGGCGAGCATGTTTGGGCTGTATGTTAATTTAGTAGTTGCTTAGGTTATGTATTGTAATTAAACACTAAACTACACGACGGGCTGTCTGAGCTCTGCCAATAGCAGTTATCGAAACTAGATTGTTCGTGTTACAAGTATAACAAAAATTAAGCCCCCCCAGTGGCTCAGCGGTATGTCTGCGGACTTACACACTAAAATCCGGGTTTCGATACCCGTGGTGGGCAGAGCACAGATAGCCCATTAAGATTTGTGCTTAATTCAAAACAACAACAACAACAACAACAACAACATTTTATAAAGACAGGTAGAGATATTTATATAAGTTATCTAGTTGACTATAGTAATATAGAAGTTTTTAATGCTTCAAGAAGTACTGAAACACAAGAAAGTAAAAACTACAAAATTAAGTTGCTTAAAAATACAAAAAATATATCTACTTTGGCTTAGACTGACATAATTACAGTGATTTTTCAAAGCAGTAATAATTTATTTTAATTTAAGTACTTCAGTTTTTTTGTAATATTGGCGTTCTTATTTCAATATTTTTTGTAGCATTAAAACTTTTTATACTGCCATAGCAGGCTAAGTTACATATATATCGACCCCAACTTGTCTTTATAAAATTAGAAATTATTATTATACTTCTTTGTTTCATTCTAATTAGATATATTTTTGTGTGCATGGAGTATGAATATACCCGGTTTTATTTTATTGCTCGTCAGGATCTTTTCTAATATATCCTCAAATACAACTACACATCCAAAGTAGCGTATCGTCAGTTTTATATATACGAATTTCTTTTTCAGTACAAGAAAAAGAATAACTGTAACCCTAGACAGAAGAGTTCTGTGGAAAAATGAGAGAGATAAGTTTCGTCATTTTTTTCTGTACGCTTGTCTGGAAAAGTCACTTACTTACTTATACTTACTTAGATTAAAATTTGTTGACATAGAAAAATTTAGATTTACATTATAAAAACGTATTCAAAGCTTTAGAAAGCTTTAGTTTTGCTCAGCCAATATTGTGAATTAGACACTATTAATATTAAGATATTTTAAACATGGCTTAAAAGTGCGATATTTATAGCCACCATTTTGTTTCATCACGATCCCTACTATTTAGTACTACTGTACTGAATTATAAGTCCTCATACTTACCATTGAGCCACTAGAGAGTTTATTTAAAGAAAACACTTTGTTTGTGTGTCGTAAATATAAAACCAAACATTCTGAATATATCAAAGCTTATAACAAGGAAAATTAATGAAAAAAAATAATAACAATTATTTGAAATCGCTGCAATGTAGAATCTGTAAACATACAAATAGCTAATTGAGTTCAGTATTTTATGTTTCTTTGTTGTTATTCTAATGAAAAAATCTAATTACTTTAAAACCTCAGGGAATAATTTTCCATTTATTTTTATTTCTACAACATGAAACACTGCAATTATTATTGTTTTTTTACTATATTTTTGATTATTTTTAGCATATATAATTAAATAAAAATGGATATGGCCACGTGGTTAAGGCACTTGACTCGTAATATAATGGTCGCGGGTTCAAATCCACGTCGCACCAAACAGGTTCGCCCTTTTAGCAGTGGGGGGGGGTATAATGTTACAGTCAATCCTATTGTTCGTTTGCTTGTTTGTTTTGAATTTCGCGCAAAGCTACTTGAGGGCTATCTGCACTAGCCGTCCTTAATTTAGTAGTGTAAAATTAGAGGGAAGGCAGCTAGTCATCACCACCCACTGCCAAATCTTGGGCTACTCTTTTATCAACACATAGTGGGATTGACCGTCGCATTATAACGCCCCCACGGCTGAAAAAGCAGGCATGTTTGGTGCCACCGGGAGCTACTGTTCGTTGGTGGTGGGTGATGATGGCTAGCTGCCTTCTCTCTTTTCTTACACTACTAAATTAGGGATGGCTCGCGCAGATAGCCTTCGTGTAGCTTTGAGGGAAATTCAAAACAAACCGAAAATGCATATTTTCGGCATTTGGTTTTGGTATTTACATTTGTCTTTTTAGTATATTCTTAAATTAAATATTTTTCACAGTTAAGCTTTTCTTCTTTCGATAGTATTTTGAATATTTATTATTTACAAATAGTACCATAATTTAATTTAAAGAAAATTATAATGCTTTAATTTATTGTTATAGAAAAATGCATTTTAATGAATTGTAAGATAAAGTTTGAAGACTTATAAAGTAACAGTTCAAAATATGATCTCGGTGTTAGGCAGAGTGGGTAGAACATTTTGCATTTTTTGGGTTAAACAAATTTTTGAGAGTCCTAAAAACTGATTGAAAAGAAAGTATGTTTGGCACAAGCATCTTTTGTATTTAAATTATATCCTATATGGTATACTTTAAGTTTAACATTATGTCATACAGGAAGACATAAAATCAGATAATGAATGAGCTAAGCTTAGAAAGCCTAAATATGATAATTTTAGATTGATGAACACTTAAATATAATACATAGGTTAATTATATCTGTCATTTTCTTGTCATTCTCTATGAATTTATATTTATTTAGGTTTCATTTTAGTTGTTATCTTTTCACTGGCACAAAATAACAACACCACTTACAGGATCTAAAGACTTCCCATGATTCACAGAATTCTGTATATGCTGATTAACCTTTCCCATTATCAATGATTTCTTCTATGAATATCCCAGAAAATAAAATTTACTGGGACACAACACACTGGTACCTAAGTACTGGTGTCATGTGTGCTGGGAATATACAAACAGCTTCAAGCTTCAAACGTGACCCTCAGAAATCTCGATAGAGGCCAAGAAAACAAAATCTGACCTCAGGTTTGGGTTCAGTGTCCATGAAAACGTATTACTAGGCCTCAGCTATGCCTGAGTGACCTTCCGGGAGTGTTGTTGTCTTGCTATTTGACTGCGACGTTGCACCATGTCACCAGACAAACAATTTACATATACACATAGTGAATAAATACAGATTTTTCTCAGTGTGATGACTGACTTTTTACCTTAAAGATATGTAATATATAACCTTTGTATGTGTTAGCTAAACGATTTTTTAAAAATTTACTTACATAAAAAAACATTGGACCATCTGCTATGTCCAGCGGGGTGAATCGAGCCCCAGATTTTAGCACTGTAAGTCCGTAGAATTACTACTGTCCAATCAGAAGACCCGCAGGAAAAACTTAAGAGGAAAACTAAGTGTGATTTATGTTTCTCCTTCATCATTCTCCAAATAGTTAGTTTATATTTATTTTTTTATTATTTTTTGTGCATAAATTGTTCAAATTTGTGATAATAGTATTTTATAAGAAACTGAAACTATGTTTACAAAAAGAAAAAGAAAATATTCAAACACGACATTTCAACTTACACTGTAACCATTAAGGAATGCCCTAGTCCAAAAATTGAGATTATATAATTTTTTTTTCATTATTGCTGTTGCTTGTAAACGTAGTAAATGTGTATTTTTCGAACTTAACGTTCTTGAATTATTTTAAAACATATATATTATATTTGAGCGCATAATTATCAAAAATAAATCTTTTATTATTTTTAATTATGAAAGGAGTTTGCTTGTTTTGAATTTCGTGCAAAACTACCCAAGGGCTATCTCCACTAGCCGTTCTTAATTTAGCAGTGTAAAACTAGAGGGAAGGCAGCTAATCATCACCACCCACCGTCAACTCTTGGGCTACTCTTTTACCAAATAATAGTGGGATTGGCCGTGACATTATAACGTATCCACGTATGAAAGGGAGGATATGTTTGGTATGACGGGGATTTCGCCACCTTCAGATTAGAAGTCGAGTGTCTTAACCACGTGCCCCTGTCAAACCAATGAAAGGAGTTTTTAAAGAGGAATGATACGGCTTAAACCACAGTTCTCTAGCGATTGATAAAAGTAGATATTCCAATCTTGACAAAAATCATCTGTTATTTCCTTACACAGGAATTAACGTCATAATTTCCTCTTTCAATAGCATTACCCCATTTCCTGCTTCTTTCTTCCTACATAATTAAACCTTGTTTGTATTGTTTTATCGATAATGTGCAGCACAGTTGTGCAATAGTTCTTTTCGCTGCACCCCTCCAACTATTCATCGGTAAGTTTAAAGCTCATAACGCTAGAAATTTGTTTTCGATACGTTTGGTGGGCATAGCGCAGATAGTTGTTCACTGTGCAGCGTTTGTTTCGCGCAAAGCTACACGAGAGCTCTTTGCGCAAGCCGTTCCTAATTTAACAGTGTACAACTACAGAAATTGCAGCTAGTCATCACCACCAACTGCCAACTCTCTATGCTACTCTTTTACCAAAGAATAGTGGAATTGAGCATTACGTTATAACACCCCCACGGCTAAAAGGACGAGCATATTTGATGTGACAGAGATCCGAACCCGCGACCCTCAGATTACGAGTCGAACATCTTAACCGTGTTAACCTGACCTCATTGTGTAGCGATCCCAAAGCGACACACCAGTATGTTTGCGTACTTACAACGCTATAAATCGGATTTCAATACCCGTGAGGGGCAGTGCCTAGTTAAAACAATTGTGTGGCTTTGTGCTTAATTACAAATAACAACAACAATCGTTATGTATCTTCGCGCTTGGCAAGAAACAAGCTTTACAGCCAAATTTTAAATTTCATATAAATCTGTTATTTACTTCTGTGATTTGTCCTGTTTTTATATAACTATTATTTCTACCACGTGTATCATTTTTTATTAATATCTTGGCTTACAAGTTAATAATGATAACGTTATGATAACTATTAACTCTCATGGCATTATCACTTGCGGTCAGGTGATATCAAATACTGCATCTGAGAGACATGGATTTTGTCTAATTAATCAATTGAAACATTTAAAAATCCAGAGCTCGTTCCCTCAATTTTATTAGTACTACGTAATTTATAAATCAAAAGATGTAAAACACGTTATTCTTCTTTACAAAATACTTACAGAGAATATTATCAAATGTAGTTTGGTTATTGAAAGAAATAAGTATAAATTATTCAAATAATATGTGTTTATTTGATTTTAAAAATGTTATTTTAAAATCTTGTTCAAATTTTGACCAATTTGATTTGTCATAAAGACGAAACCCAGCATTGCAATTCGTTATTTGCTTATACTCTCCTATGCATTACGCAAGCCTAGTTACCTTCGCGTAAACAGCATGGCGATGTGGATAGATGCACTTCGTGAAAACTCGGAAATCGCTCTTGTCACATCAGTGATAATAGTATTCAGTGCAGTTTTTATCTTTAGACGTTATGAACAGAATGAATGCCTTCAAAATACACAAGGTAATGTTATCTTAACGTGATAATTTTATTCTGTTTGCTTATGAAAATGATTTAAAGTGAGAAATTTATATGTAATTGTTAAAATTTAAAATAAGGTATGAACTCACTGACACCGGTTGTTAATGACCTTAATTCGTGTTACGATTTAAAGACCCAAGAAAAATTATGTGTATATTTGTCAAAAAAACTTTATCAAAACCTTAAGTATATAATATGATGGAAAAGAGGCTGTAGTGATTAATTTATTGTCATTTTTATGTAACGAAATCTGTTATATTGATAAAGAAAGGTTTTTGAATGAGGGTTCAAATTAAAAGCGTTATTTCTGACTTGCACATTAAATTAAAACACAGTTTCTCAGAAATTAAAATTGTAAGATTTAAAGTGTGCATTGCACTTTACGAGTTACAATGAATTATGGAATTTGTAGAATTAGCTTACGTGAGAACGGTCTCGTTTTCGTAAGTTAAAAGTCCCATTGTAGCAACGTCGCTGATTGGCTGGGAAATGCACTAGGTCATCAAAATTTCGAGAAAGGAAGTGTACTAATATTCATTAGTTAGTTAAATGTTGCGCATATTTTGAAGCTGTTAAAAGCTCTTTAACACTACTGCAAAAATGATTATTTCGGTTTATTAGTTTCAGTGACATTAGGAACAAGATTACATATAAAATAAATACGAGTACTAAAAGTTGATATCCAACAGACCAGAATCGTAGGGTAAGTCCACAAGTAGGGTCTAGGCTGCGTAATTGTTAATAATAAATTGTGAACTATGTATTTGGGATGGAAACTGTTAACTTTGTTGTAAATGTTTTGTTTAAAGGTAAGTTTATAACTGTGAAGTGACGTAAGTTACCACTTAATTTAGAATTATGTCACTAAGATAGTTAAAGTTTAAAATGTGTTAATATGGAAACATATTGACATTAGAAAGTTAATATACACTACATTTATAAGTAGCATTCTTTAATTAAAAATATATAATTCGATTGATTAATGTAGACTGTTGACCGTGCTAATTACGTTTTATTATTTTGTCGTATATCTTGTGACATTACTTCTGTCTGATTAAACACTAATATTGTGTGTACTAATACAACAACTTTATTTAATAAGCAGGTTGAATAGAAAACACATGTTTAAAATCAGTTGTTTGATCTAACAAATAATCGTATTGTCAACAAATTGTTTCAAATATAATAAAAGAGACGTGAGGATAGCCTCATTCAGTTAGGTCAAATACAACCTTAGCCTTAGTTTTCATGAAGGACTGTGATTGGTTACTCCTTTTGAGGTCGCTAGGACACCAGTAAAGCAAGTACACACAGTTTTGTTTTTGTTAGTGTGAAATGGTTACAATATATGAAGTAACGGTATTTCCATAGTGGAATCTAATTATACAGTTTGATTAGTCATAAGTAACTAGTACAGTATGAAACTTTAATTTTCATGGTGTAGTGTTAGTTTAGAAATGTTACTTTCGTACATATAAACAAAGATTTTATAACGAGTTTCTAGATTTATAGAATTTTCATATAAAATATTTTTTGTGCTTTTATATACATTTCTTTATTATCAGAAAGCTCAGGTAATTTTGTTTTATAAAAATAAATGCTGACAGTTTTATTGTCAGAATACAGAAGTAGAAAAGGTAATTACTGCTGTCACAATATTCTTACCAAATGTTACATTACTAATTAACATAATATGAATTTAATAGTAGAAAATTCCAAACAAATAAAACCACAGTTGTAGGAAGCAGGATAGAGAAATATTACTGGGACAGTTAAAGTATTATTGCTGTGTTGGAAACCAAGTACAAATATATCTAACAAAACCAATGTAAGGTGTATAAAGTAATTTGTTTCAGTTTACAAGTGGAAGAGAAATATAACCAACTGTTGTTGTTTCTTTTCTCTTGGTCAACCTTTTTGTTTTTGCTTTTATTTTGTTTGTTTTTTTAACGAGGGAAAAATATCTTCAAATACTTTCTAATTACTGTGTATACATTGATTAATTATCTCCCTAAGTATTTTTGCCAATTCTAATTTTCATGGAAAAATTTTAAATTTTTAGACATGGTGAAATTGACTGTCAGTCTGTTACAAATAATTCATGTCTTTTTCATTTATTCATATGATTCCAAGATTCTCATAGTTTCAATTGCTTCTGAAGCTCAAATTCTGAATTTGTAA
This sequence comes from Carcinoscorpius rotundicauda, assembly GCA_011833715.1. NCBI lineage: Eukaryota > Metazoa > Arthropoda > Merostomata > Xiphosura > Limulidae > Carcinoscorpius > Carcinoscorpius rotundicauda. Next base: position 23,875,421 of record CM022403.1, read on the forward strand.
TAACAAGTATCAAATATAGAAGCTTTAAGTTGTTTTGGTTAATAATTGTTTCAGTGACAACAGATATTTGTTTTCACATTTTTTAAGAATTTAAATGCAGTTGTTTGTTGAAAACTTTAGTACCTATTGCCTGGGAATGTTTTCATTACTATTAATATTTACTGTAGATTCTGAATGCAACAGTAAAGAAAGAAAACCTGGAAACCACCAAACAAACAAGAAAAGAAAGAGTTTGTCCAATAAACGCCGTAACATGAAATCCCAGTGTGCTCATTCTTGGTTGCTGTCTACCGTTAAAGATCATAGCTGTGATATTCTAGACATTAGTCTAAACTGCAGGGGAAAATATCTGTCTCCTTACGAACAAGGTATGTTGTTTAATTGCTAGAAACATATGCATATCTTCTGCACTGATTCATTTTTTGTTACTTCTTACTGGATTATTTGTTTGTTCCAAAAAATTATTTTAGGATGTTTCATTATTAAATGTCATAGTTGGATCTTGTATGCATTTTTCAAGAAGTAAATTTTAATCCCATTAAACTGATCAAGTGTAGAAAATTTGGTATTAAATGTTGGTTGATTTTTTTTGTTTTTTTATTTAATATTAGCTTATGTTAAGGAAATTGTTTTCAGTTTGGTAACTTTTAACAAGCGTAATTGCAGGGCACACTGTGTGATTGAGAACTTTACAAATGAGACTTCTAATGATTTAATAAAAAACAAATCTCTTTCAAATAAATCTGTAAATTATTTATATGAAACAAAAAACATAAAAGAATTATTTTTCTCTGTACCACCACCATCACCCCTTGTACCTCAGTGCCACCAAAGCAACTATTTGTACCTCTCAGCAACACCAAAGCAACTATTTGTACCTCTCAGCAACATCAAAGCAACTATTTGTACCTCTCAGCAACATCAAAGCAACTATTTGTACCTCTCAGCAACACCAAAGCAACTATTTGTACCTCTCAGCAACACCAAAGCAACTATTTGCACCTCTCAGCAACACCAAAGCAACTATTTGCACCTCTCAGCAACACCAAAGCAACTATTTGCACCTCTCAGCAACACCAAAGCAACTATTTGCACCTCTCAGCAACACTAAAGCAACTATTTGCACCTCTCAGCAACACTAAAGCAACTATTTGCACCTCTCAGGACTACCAAAGCAACCATTTGCACCTCAGCAACACCACCAATATAACTACTTGTATCTCAGTACAAGATGTAGCATGACAGTTTCACCACACCACACATCCAACAAGTTCACATTGCTTCTACCATAAACAGAAGGGAACTTGGTGTCCTTGGATCTAATTCTAAAAGTTGAAGACAGGCAACTGCAAGATATGTGTAAAACAAAAAACTGTCTACCCAGTAACTTGGAACAAGAACTATAGAGAATAAAACCAAAACTCCATATCATTTAAACAGTCCCTAAAAACGTAACACTACTACAACATTGCATCAATTAAAAAAAACACAACAGGAGATCCAAAAACAAGGGATACTCTTCTATAACAAACATTGTTTTCATAAACAACAAACTCACAAACTGTATAAAGACAATAAACAATCCTAACTGAACAATCAGCACAATACAAATACACTGAAAGAACAATTACTTAATTCATTGCAACAAAATGTTGCAAAAAGCAAAGAAAAGAGAGGAAAACAAATGTGTAGTCTATTGATTCAAGTGCAATATGTGTGAAGTAGATAGAGCAAAACGTAAGAGGTATCTTAACATGCATTTCAGAACATGTTAATACATTACAGAAATACGAATGGTACAAAACTTTCTCAGCGTAATAATCCCTGCATAAACATTGACAACCAAAATCCATTTACGGTTTTGATTTGACCAAAAACCAAATATTTTTAGAAAGAAAACGTGCATATAAGATTTTCTCATTAGCAGAAGAATAAAAGTCCAAAAATAAACAAAGGATGGTACATGTAACTAAACACCAATCATATTTTGAAACTATGTATAAATAATGTATGTCAAAATGTAGTATGGTAATATAGTTAGTATTATAACCATACTGTTATAGTAAAACAATACTGAAATGTACTATTGTAACTATGCTGTTACATTAGAACACTACTGAAACATAGTATCCTAACTACATTGTTATATTTTTCTCATAGCAAAGTTTTTATACTACTACTGTGACCAAAATAAAGATTTTTATAGTTATCTGTAAAATCAGTTCTTTCTAACTTTACTGTCAGAATGTCTCAATTATTCCAGTATCATAAAAGTCCTGAAAACCAAGAACATATATTTGTCCATTCAGTGAGTTGATAGTCAGTTATCCATGAGCATTGAATAGCGTGGGGTAAAATTGATTGTTCTGATTATTCCAGCTATTATTATTTTTCATTAATTAAGGTTGTTCAGGTTATTCAAGCAGTGTGATTTGTGAAACAATCATGAAACTAGTGTTTTTATTATTATTTTTGATTAAGGAGCTGCCATTAAATCCCGAGATCTAATCAGTAAATATCTAAACATAATAATTCTCTTGTACAAATACATTTATACAAGTTTTCCATTTTGCATCACAAAAAAAGAAAATTGGGTTTTTTGTAAATTTCTTTGACAAACAATATTTTTCTTGGGCATGTACATTAAATAGATTGTGTATTAGATGTTACATAAAGGCATGTTATGAAAATATTTTGTTAAAGAGATAAATATAATAAATATATTAGTTAAAGATTTCTTCTGGTGTAATAGAAGAGCTTTCTTTGATATATTTTTTATGTTAAGATAAAATTTATGTATCTTCCTACATTTGTAACTGGGATTTCATTTCATAATAATCTTATTTCATATACCAAATATTTTGTGTGTGTACTAGCATAATATCTGTGGTATATATGAGCTTTATGGAACCAGTCTTGGACCATACATTTTTTTAACTTTTCGGGTATCTTATGAATCAGCCATCACATGTCTTTCTGTTTTACAGAGAATCAGGAAAAGTGCCAAAGTGAGAGAGGAGAATTTCCACCAGCAAGAACTAAAAGATCTTTGCACAATAATACTTCGAAAAACCATTCAAAACGTCATCCGTCTAACAGGGTGGTGAACCCACCTCATCATCAACCAAAGCACATGAATAACAAATTACTTTCACCTCTTCAGATCTATTGGAAGATGAAAATTGATGATGCTGAACTCTACCATCAGTTGTACTCTTATGTTCTATCCAAGGAAGAACAAAGATATTATGGATTTCCTGTCAACCTGTGTAACAATTCTGGTAAGTTGATCATTGCAAATGATTACACAACCCCATTCAAACACATTTTTGTGGACCCCACAGAAAGAATTTGCTGTCGATGTCATGCCAAATTTTACATAACTGAAGAAGGCGAGTACCATGCCAATGAAGAATGTGAATATCATGTTGGAAAAAAACGTGTCTCCTTCGACTGTGGTGTCAGACAAGAAATTTACTCTTGTTGTGGCAGACATGTTGGTGATCATGGCTGCAACAAAGGTAAGTTCCATGTCAGTGTCCAAAACCATGATACAGTTGATGGGTTTTTAAAGACCAGGCATAAAAATAAAATTGGAATTTGTGGAATATATGCCCTAGACTGTGAGATGTGCTTCACATTCAAAGGTCTAGAAGTCACCAAAGTGAGTGTTGTGGGAGTTGATGGACTAACAGTGTATGACACTTTAGTTTTGCCAGAGAATCCTATTATAGATTACAATACTCACTTCAGTGGCATCACTGCTAGTGACATGTTAAATGTTCACACATCCTTGGCAGATGTCAGAGCAGTACTACTTAAGTTGCTGGATTCAAACACAATTCTTATCGGTCATGGACTAGAAAATGACCTCAAAGCCCTGAAGTTAATTCACGAGACTGTGATTGATACTTCCATCCTCTTCCCTCATTGCTATGGTCTTCCCTTCAAACGATCTCTCAAATCTCTCATCAAAAGTTACTTGAAAAGAAGTATCCAAGAGAACGGCCATGACAGTGTTGAAGATGCGAGAGCTTGCATGGAGTTAGTCCTATGGAAGACCCAAAAGGACTCGCAGGCACAAAAAAAAACAAAAAACTACTTGTTCACTCCAATTAAATGTGAGTAATTGGAGTGTTTTTAGACAAATCCCGAATCAAAGTGATTGAGACTCAAATTGTGTAATCTCTAGTTATCAGTTTGGACTTTACTCATTGAGAAGTTAGTTTATTTATTCAACATTGTGAATAGATACAGATTTTCATTTTTGGCAAATGAAATTGTGAGAATATGAGTACAAATACTTTAGCTTAAGTAATGAAGTAGAAAATTTTTGTATAAAGTATCAAAATAATTAGATTTTGTAGTTCAAACAACCAAGTTACACACAAAACAGATTAAGGTGTGAAGTCAATCTTTAATGTGCAGAAATATTTTGTGTTAAAATCATTACCTAAATTTCATTCTAAGCTGTTTGTTTCATCATTATTCATCGTGAACTTAAATTACTATTAAAATTTCAGTGTACAAAAATAGACATGAACACACATCTTTGGCCACATTATATGCATGTGTTTGCTTGCCTACTTATTCATGCAACCCACCCCAAATTAAGAAAAGAATAGCTGGTACCACCTTTCACCCTTTGGTTTAAACTTGCAAGCAAACAAAAATGTAAATATTAAATGTTGAGCTAATACAGAATTATTCATTATCTATCCATTATGACATGAAAACCCACTTGTAGAGAAAATTGTATATGTAAAAACGGCTTGTATGAGAAGTGAAGCACTGTATAATGCTTTCTCTACCCATACCAGCCATTTTTACATATATAATATTTATTATCTACTTAATTTTTAAAAAAACTCATTCAACATTATCATTTTTTTTTCCAAGAATCGAAAATATTTTTTCTTGAGAGTTTTTAACCTTTGCAGACTGGCCATGACCATCAAATTGTTTTGTTTTAGTACATAGCTGTTTGCTCAGCACTTGTTCAAGTACAAGATAAACTTTTTGTAATTTTACCTGCAGTTTTATAGGTTGTGGTTTTTAGTCATTTTTAGACTGTGAACTTTATATTTTGCACTTTGTTACCAACTTTGTACAGATTTAAGTTATTTGCTCAGTTTCTATTATGTACTGAGAACAGCATTAGCGTGAAAGAGTGTTGGACAGAACGGGATTTGTTTTTTAAGATATTTAGGGAAAAAAAAATATTGGGCTAACCACTACTTTTGTAAATGGCTGATGATAAAGAGTTCCTGAAAGGTTGAATAAACAGGAAACTTTTGGATTTCTTAAACTGACATATTGTAATAAGAGGTTTCTGAGTGAAATAAAATACAGGTGTTATAAAAATCTTGATATTCCTTGTGTGTGTAGAACAAAGTTTTCCTTCAATGTTATCAGCTTAGACATATAAATGATATGCTGAAATAGTATTAATTTGTATTTTTTGGTTAATATTGAGAATGTTGGTCCAGCTAATATCTTTAAATAACTTTTCTCATACATTATTTGTCAATACTTGTAATAAAATAACTAATATTAATAAAACTTTTATCAGTTACAAAACGCACACCATTCCACTTAATATTTTCACCGTCAGAATCTCATCTGTTACAGATTAAACTAATACAATTGAAAAAAATATTAAATCAAAATTGTAACTCCAGCCTGACATCTGGTAGAATTGTTATATATTACAGCCCAGTGAGCAATATTTCATAGGATTCTTCAAGGGTATTATATTGATCTAATGACATCAAATAAAAAAATCTTGTAATATTAAGTAGAAATTTGGGCTGTTGATGAGAAATTCCAAGGCTCAAGCCACAGTACACTGCTTAACCCATGTGTTACATAATATTTTTTTTCATATTTAAAATTACTTATCAAATCTCCCAAACAGTTTAGGTTTTAAACTTCTTTTTTTGTACTAGATGGATCACAAAAATATGGTAGGTATCAATATATATTTATCATATGCTCAAAACATACCAATGCAAGAGAGTAACAGCATGTTGAAGTATCTAGGTAGGGCACAAGCGAAATAAATAAATTATTTGGGATTTAAAAAGTGAAAATCCACAAGCACAAGGATCAGTGTAACATGTTAGAAAACTTTAAATCTTTTGACAAAATGACTCATGTTTTTTTTCAATAGTTCTATGGGCAAAAATATTCCTTGAAAAATTAAGCTTCGATCAAAATAGTTTGTTCAAGATGGCTTGTTAGCTCATTATACCTTTAATGCACGTTGCAGTCAACAGATGAGATGCTGAAATGCTCGCTGACAAATGTTATCCCGTCACATCAAACATGCTCGCCCTTTCAGCAGAGTAGTTTTATAATGTTCAGTCAATCTAGCTATTCTTTGATAAAATGGTGACCCAAAAGTTAGTGGTAGTTGCTAATGGCTATCTGCCTTCCCTCTCGTTTTACACTGCAAAAATAGGGACGGCTAACAAAGATAGCTTTCGTGTATCTTTGGCAAATTAAAAAAACAAACAAAACGTTTTCCGTTACATCAGATGATATGTGTGGTTGTGTGCTATAGAATCAATTAAGCACAGATGCTGTATCAATGTACGAGAAGACCAAGAATATCAACCAGTATTGAAAATGTAGCCGACATATTGGTATTTGTTTAACTTTGAATACGGATATTGATTATTTGTCACCATTTAATTATACTTTTAGAATGCTTAACTCGTATGGAATTGTGGGTAGGCCTAGAACACCATTTCTTAGAAATAACTATTATTTTTCTATACCTCTTCATTTCTGAATTGTATACCTGTAAGTGGTCATTCAAGGCTCATTAATCTGTGATGCTCACTGCTGGTTAAAGTAATTTTTTCCCCCTTTAAAAGTGCCTCTCTGTTTTCGCAACACAATAACATATTAAAGTCAAAACAGTTTATACATATTTATGCTTCTCGTGCCCTCTAGTGATAGTCATATCAACTTATTCGTGTTGTGTTTAAGACGTGTTCCGCTCAACTTCTCTTATTTTACTAAATTTTACTTTTATAATGTACGCTATTTTCAGTGAAAATTGGCTGCTTTGTCTGTTCACGATGTTTTGAAAATAATTAATGAAGACCAATTTACCTATAGTTCTATATACAATAGTTTTACTGAATCGTTAGAGACAAAAGTGGGGAGGATATATAGTTTATTTGATCTAGCGAAACAAGGGAATGTGCTCTCTAAGGTGAGCCCTGAAAGCTCTTGGGGTTTGGATTAAATTTAATCGATTTTTATGTAAAAATTTAGAGTAATTTTTCTAATTTTCGTGCATTTTACTGAAGTAGACTGAAAAGTGCTCTACTCCTTACAGTGGTAGTTCAGGGTTATCGAGAAAACCCACTTGTAGAAAAAAATACATGTCTCCTTTGAGTTGAGAAGATCTTTTACGCAGAGGAGCAAACAACGTTTCGACCTTCTTTGGTCATCGTCAGGTTCACAAGTTTATTGACATCCAACAGACAAACTTCCCAGAAAAAAATTTAAAATTTATATTTTCCAGAAACACCTGTTAGTCATCTTAAACGATTTTTTCAAAGAATTTTCTCACAAAACCTTTAACATAATTTCACAAAACAGAAAGCTGAAAAACAATCTTACAAAAAGAGACATTACTTCCATTAAAAACCTAAAAGAAGACAAAATCATAAAAATTCTAAAAGCAGATGATTGATTGACTGATTCAGTGTTTTATGGCACAAAGCAACGAGGCTATCTGCGCCAGACATCCGGTAAAAATGTAAAAAAAAATGTAGTAAAAGACATAAATGGAAATTAAGGTAAAACAAAAAAGTATAAAACCAATGTTGACACCAAGTCTACAACGTTAAGATAGAAGGCAGAGTATAAGAAGTTGTAAGGTATTTACTCTAGCAAAAAGGTAATGATCATAACCCGCCAGGAAGACTAACAGGTAAGTTCAAGACCCACCGTCAGTCACCTGAAGTTGATCTTTCCAGTCCTGGTTCCGGGTTATGTGTCATAGCAACCAGTATCAAAATGTAAAAGAATAGAAGTTTTAAAAGACACATAGCAAAATCGCAACAATGAGTAGCCCAATGTTCAGTAATAAGATAAAAGTCAAGTAAATGGAGTAAAATTTGTAAAAGTAAATGAAGGTAAAAACAAAACAGAAAATGGTGTAAAAACCAATGGTGACATCCAGTCTTCAAAATTATAAACTGTTTACTCTAGCAAAATGGTAATGATCATAACCCGCCAGGAAGACTAACAGGTAAGTTCAAGAACCTCTGTCAATCACCTGAAGTTGGCCTTTCCAGTCCCGATTTCGGGTTATGTGTCATAGCAGCTGTTATCAAAATGTAAAAGAATAAAAGTTTTAAAAGATACTCGGCAAAATCGTAATAATGAGTAGCCGAATGTTCAGTAATAAGATAAAAGTCAAGTAAATGGAGTAAAATTTGTAAAAGTAATTGAAGATAAAAGCAAAACGGCAATTAAAACAGAAAATGGCGCAAAAACCAATGTTTACATCCAGTCAACATAGATATAAAGGACTACCTGTAGCAGAATGGTAATGATCATAACCCGCCAGGAAGACTAACAGGTAAGAATAAAAACCACCGTCAGTCACCTGAAGTTGGTCTATCCAGTCCTGGTTCCGGGTTATGAGTCAATATGGCCAGTACTAAAAAGTAAAGTAGTAAAAGTGTGAAATGATATGCAGTAAAAATATAATAACAACTCGCCAGGACGACCAAAGAGTAGTTCAAACAGAAGCGTTAGTCACCTGAAGTTGGCCTTTCCAGTCCTGGTGTCGAGTTATTTAATGTTCTGGCTATTGTCCAATGTCAAATTGAATGAGAGAGATTAAAACTGTAAAAAAGGAGCCACAATTAAAAAGGTGTTATGAATAAATATGCAACACTTAAATGATATTAAAAAGATTAATGGCTATTTAAAAATTAAAAACGTTATCAAGGTAGACAGAGTCACCATCACCAATAACTCTGTCCAATGTTACAGACTGACCCTGGGAAAAAATATGTTTAAAATATTGCCGTCGTTGAGAATTGTAATGATGGCAAGAAAGTAAAACGTGGCTGATAGTGATTTGAGTGTTACACAAACTACACATTGGTGCATCAGTTCCAGATAAAAGAAAATGATGAGTTAAAAACTGTGACCAATGCGTAGCCTAGTGAGAACAACTACCTCCTTCCGAACGTTACGGAAGCTAGATGGCCAAATTCCAATTTTGGGTTTGATTTGAAAAAGTTTGTTGTTGCGTTGCTCACTCCAAGTGGACTGCCAGCTGGCACGGAGCCGAGCCTTGAAGACAACACCATAGTCCATGTACGGAATAGGCATAGGGGTGATGGTGCTGAAGCAGACATATTTAGCTGCCATGTCTGCAAGCTCGTTCCCGCGAATACCAACATGGCCTGGTATCCAGAAAAACTGGATTGAAGTAGCTGCTAACGAGAAATGGGCCAGTCGGTTTCGAATATCAGCGAGAACAGGATGTGAGCTAACGTGTAGTGATTCCAAGGCAAGTATAGAACTAAGCGAATCAGTATAAATAGTGCAGTTGGAGTACTGCTCAGATGCAATATGATCCAGGGCAAGAGATATGGCATACAGTTCAGCAGTGAACACAGAAGCTGTAGAGGGGATTCTGTGCACAACCACTGACTCATAGCAAACAATAGCAGAGCCCACTGAATTACCTGATTTGGAACCATCTGTATAAATGGGAACTGAATGATTGTTTGAAAGATATTCATTGAATAACAGACGGTACTTCCAATCTGGAGTATTTGCCTTATTTAGGTGACTGAAAGAAAGGTCACATTTGGGGGCTGTAATAAGCAATGGTGAAATGGGCCGACCTGTGGATTCTGCAATGTTATCCAAGGACAGACACAATTCATCCAATTGCTCCTGGATGCGAAGGCCAAACGGAGCAATGACAGATCGTCTGTTCTGAAAAAGTACTGCCCACCGAGGAAGGAAAACACATTTCCAGGTGGGATGCTTTGGTAAGGAACGAAGTTTCGAAGTATATTGTAAAGATAGTAGCAAACGGCGAAGGTGTGAAGAAGGTTCATGAGATTCAATGTATATGCTTTGAACTGGAGAGGTACGGAAAGCCCCAGTGCAGAGTCGAAGTCCTTGGTGATGAATGGGGTCCAGCATCTTTAAGGCCGAGGGTCTGGCAGAGCCATAGACCATTGATCCATAGTCGAGTTTCGATCTAATAAGAGCACAATATATCTTCATCATTGAACAGCGATCTGCCCCCAACTGGTAGAAGAGAGGACACGGAGGATGTTCAGTGCTCTTGTGCATTTGACCCGAAGCTGCTTTAAGTGTGGTATAAAGGTCAGTTTACGATCAAAGATAAGCCCCAAGAACTTTGTCTCCAGGACCACTGGCAGTGAAACTTCACCGATATGAAGTTCAGGATCAGGGTGAATATCTCGTCGACGGCAAAAGTGCATGCATACAGTTTTGGAGAGAGAGAAATTAAAGCCGTTCGCCAGAGTCCACTTCCGTACACGATTGAGGGCAGTTTGTAGTTGCCGCTCAATATATCTCATGTTTGATGACTGACATGAGATGTGAAAGTCGTCGACATACAGCCCATTCGCAACAGTGAGAGGGAGTTGTTCAGTGATGGCATTTATCTCTATACTGAAGAGTGTGACACTCAATACACAGCCTTGAGGGACTCCAAGTTCCTGTACAAAAGAACGGGAAAGTGTCGAACCCACACGAACTTGGAATCTCCTGTCCATTAAAAAATTTTCAATAAACATGGGTAGATGACCATGTAACCCATACGTATGGAGGTCTCGCAAAACGCCATACCTCCACGTTGTGTCGTAAACCTTCTCTATGTCAAAGAATATCGATACAAGATCTTGGCGGTTGAGAAAGGTTTCTCTGATAGATGTTTCAAGATGAATTAGGTGGTCTGTGGTAGAGTGCTGTCGACGGAACCCACACTGGGTGGGCAAGAGGAGGTTGTTTGATTCAACCAACAGTGCCACCAGTCTATGTACTCGACCATCACACAACTTGTCATTTCTGTACAGAGAAAACTGCCGAATGGAGACTGTATCAGCAGATTTGAGAAATATTTCTTGTAAAGACAAACAGGATGATAGGAAGCAATCAGCATTTTTATATCATCTAGATTAAAACGTAAACCTAGACAGTTCCATTGTATCAAGGTGGCCATTTTTAAGAACGGGTAGATGAAGTGGCTGGAGAATCCTTCGGTTTACGACCGCGTCTTTTTTCTTTACTGTCTTTAATCGGAGGAGGTCTATCAACCTCCATGGATCCTGCTCTGGGTCGAGTGGGGAGGTTGTTGTTATTGGAAGAAGAATCCAGTGACTGAGGACGCAAACGAATAATTGTTTTGTCTCTTGTGGTTGGAGAAAACGATGTATCAGAAGAAATGCCTGTATTTGAAACTGAAGGACGTGGATCTTGAGGTTTGTTGGAAGGTATGAGAGGAACAGAGATGGGTGTGGAAGTCGATTCATCAACTTTTTTAACCACGGAAGTCAAAAGGCTTTTCATTTGTTTTGAAAATGATTCTCTTGGAGGCACAAAGAGATCTGTCTGCACTCCCACTGTAGTTGTGGAATGAAGTGCAGCAGCATATGTCCGAGATGGAGTTGTGGACAGCAATTTACGAACCTCAGGATAACTAATGTCATGTGTCGTTTTCAAACGCTGCACCTCTTTTTCCTTCAACCATTTTGGGTAAGAATGAAAGTAAGAGGGGTGAGAACCATTGCAGTTTACGAAATGTGGGTTCATGTCACAGTCATAGGCATCGTGGTCCTTGCCTCCACAACGAGCACATGTCAGGGAACCACGACAAGATGTCTTTGCGTTGCCGAATCTCTGACATTGGAAACATCGAAGAGGGTTTGGAATGTATGGCCGAACCCTGCAAATGAGATAACCTTCCTTGATAGTGGCAGGTGCACGTGGTGAAGTAAATGTTAAAACGAGGGTATTTGTTGGAAGTGTAACTCCATCTTTGCGAGTGGAGATGCGCCTCACTGCATAAACTCCTTGAGTGGAGAGGCCAGCGAGAATCTCTGACTCGGGAACGTTCTTCAAATCCCTTTCAACAATAACTCCTCGTGAAGAATTCAAAGTAGCATGGGGTGTAACCTCAATAGGTATATCCCCAATTGCCTTTGAATTCAAGAGGAGTTCACTGTGTTGGAATGTGGATGTTTCAACCAATATGTCACCAGATCGAAGCTTCTTTACTGACTTTGGAGAGCCAGCAAGTCCCTTTAGTCTCTTTTGAATAAAAAAGAGGACATTTGCGCTAAAGGTTTTTCCGAAAGAGAATGTAATATAAGAAAATGAGGTACGTGTGTTACTGATGTTGAAGATTGCTGTTCTGAGTATTCAAGATGTGGTCGCTTACCCATTGACTGTTTTTTTTTTACAATTTTATTTAAATTTTTTGGAGGATCCATAGGAAAGAGGAAAAGTTTCGGTATCCACTGACCCCACCCACCATGGAGCCCTACAAGGAGACGCACTAAAAAAGTCATGCAAGGACAATGCAGCAACGTCAGGGTTTCGTGAGCACTATACCCAAACACCAGCATCAGGTACAATGTCCACAACACCCGTTGAGATCTTCCAACACTGGTACTTGGTTGGCTCTCGCCCAAGTAGACCAGCCGATTGACCCAAGGGGGACCGCCCGTCTACAGGAATTCGAGGCCAAAGTGGTGTGTTAGGGTTGGACCCCTCAACCACCAGGATCCTCTCCTCCCCTTCACGGGTCGCCACGCACGGCAAACACGTGGGTGGATGTTTAGATCCCAGAGAAGGTAACCAGACAGAACAGAACCTTCCCTGGGAGGTCCCCTCACCACGTACAGGAACCCACACCGAGGGGAAAAGCAGATAAAGGAAACGCTATAGTCATAACGAATACAAATTAATACATACTGAAAAAAGGAAGAACATCCTATCAGACACTAACAAATTTAAACCAATACACACAAATCTAGCAAAGGCACACGAAACGCAACTAAAGAAAATACTATTAAAAATGATAAAAGCCAACACAATTTCATAAACACTTTATTCTTACTAATGCAAAACCTACTCACACACCACAAATATACGGCATCCCCAAACCTCATAAACCAGATTGTCCATTACGACCAATGATGTCCACAAATAAATCGTTTAATCACAATCTTGGTAAATAAATAGCATGGGCATTCTCCAATATGTAACATCAGCCAGCTTATTCATCAAAGACTCTTTTAATTTCAAGTCTAATTTTAATCAACTTAATCATAAAGCCTTAATAGCCAGTTTCGATGTTATATCCCTCTTTTAAAAAGTTCCAACCGCTGAAGCCTGCAAAATAGCCTTAAAACACTATATCAGAAACCATAACCCATCTATAGACAATACTAGCAACCAATTAGCAGCTCTCATAGAATTCACCACGATGAGGACAAACTTCATGTTCAACATATAAACAAATGTCTAAGCTTGTGCAACCCAGTATCACCAGTTCTAGCCAATATTTTTATGACACAAGTTGAAACACAAGCAATTAATACAGCATTACATCTACCACTATACTGGTACAGATATGTAGACGACACGATTGTGGGATTCACATCTACAGAACACAAACATAATTTTTTCAATCACATTAGCTCTATACATCCTAACATTAACTTTACATGTGAACAGAAAGAAAGCAATCAAATATCATTTCTTAACCTCAAAATTACAAGAACCCATACACAATTTAAAATAGAAATCCACCGAAAAATCACCCATATTGGACTATACATTCCTTGGGACTCAGCACATGAAAAACAACAACTCAACATACTAATGAACCAAATAAACACAGCCATACAACTATGCTCACCAGATAAAATTAACGACGAATTAGACAAAATAAAACAATACTTCATCAACATCAATAAGTTTCCTCCACAAACCGTAGAAAACATTATGCACACATACCTAGACAGAAAGCAAAATCAACCAACTAAAGTATATATACCTCACGAATCAAAAAATCACGAAACCTTATACTGCTGTATACCATATATTTCCAACATATCCCCCCGCTAGTACAGCGGTATGTCTCCGGATTTGCAACGCTAAAATCAGGGGTTCGATTTCCCCCTCGGTGGGCTGAGCAGATAGCACTTTGTGGCTTTGCTATCCGAAAAAACACACACATTTCCGACATCAGTAGAAAAATAACCAACATTTGGCAAAAAACTAGTAACAAAATATGACATTCCAGTTAATACCAAATTTATTCAAAAACCAGGCACAAAACTGAGATCTATACCATGTAAAAATTACACTGAGAAACACCACACCAACATTATTTATAAAATACAATGTGATAACTGCCACGACTTCTATGTTGGAGAAACAAGTAGAAAGATAGAAACCAGATTCAAAGAACATAAAAAGTCACCTTCACACGTTTTCGAACACTCCAAGTCAAATAAACACAACATAACCATAGAAAGCATTCAAATACTAAATAAAGAAACAAACGCAAAATTAAAGAAGCCTTATTTATACAGCAATTTAAACCCAAAATAAGCCAATACAAAGGAACACCTTTATACCTATATAAATAATATATTATTTAAGATAAAGATAATTGCGAGAAACTAAATTTGCTGTTTAAATTTAGATATATTATGTTTTATGAGAAGTTCGATATTGTAAGAACCTGACTTTAAGTTGTTGTTTTTAATTACTGTTTGATATAGATCGGTAGCTTTTGTTTTTTACTGTATATGCGCATACAAGAGCATAAAGATAGGTTTTTGATTGACTTCCCTCAACAGGATTGTTTTGACAATATGCGTTACCTTAAAGCCACCACAAATATATTGGTAGATGGCCCCATGAATGTAAAGAGGTAAGTAAGGTTAAAGTTTGATACATATCGTGAACCTGCGATGATGATTTGAAAACAGTTTTATTTCTATTTGTTGGACATAAAATACTTTTGAATTATTTTAAACTTGAACTTAAGGAAACTGCCATATTTATCTGGAGAATGTTAAACGGGAATTTTCGGAAACTTCAGTTTTTGGGGAGAAGGCGTAGTTTTATTGACTTGTATGAAATCATTTGTGTAGAAAGGAGTTGCAAAGTGAAGGAGCTGGGCCGGACATGCATATTTTACAATGAGAGATAGAAAGTGTAGTTATCTGGTTTCGGTAGTTCTTGTGCTGCGAAATGTGGCTCAGTCTAAGGGGGAACTAAATGCATGACTCCCAGAATGTTGTATAGTAATATGTTTTATATTTGCTATATAAGTCAAATATGCAAAAGTAGGGGTGCTATAACAACCCTAGTTTGGAATCCTCTTTGAAAGGTGTTACAATTTTCATAAAATGAGCACTAAAACAGTAACCATAATTCTTACCCCGAAATGTTTTGTTAAAAGGTAAATTCGGAGTGGACACAGGCATAGCTAGAGAAATATTATATGTCCTGTTTAAACCGTTTAATCTATGGATACTTCCGAAAGAATCTGTTGTAAATTAGGTTCGCGGGGCTGTGGAAAAAGAGGAAAATTTACTTTGGTTATTTGGAGGCTAAGTAAATTATCTTTGATCCCATATTATGTAGATGGAAAACCTTGAGAGTTTATTTATTCTATAAGGTTATCCACATTTAATAACTGCGAAAAAAAAGTAAAAAAAAAAGCCATATCGTTTTGCAGGGTGTGATTTCAATGAGTCTTTAACGCTCGTGGTAACAAACAGTACTAGAGTTGCCGAGCTATCTATTACTATGGTCATTTCAAGCCATCTGTCTATTTGGTCATAAAATTCAAATTTCAAAATGAAATGTTTTTTGACTAAAGGAATCTATGAGACACTGTTCAGGTTATTATGTTGCTTTTAAAGGTGAGGAAGATTTGAATACAAGAGAAAAAGCACAAACATATTGGAATAAAATATATTTTATCGAAAAGGCTTTTCTGAGGTAACATAGAGATGAGTAGTTTTAACACATTCACGTTCCCTCTTCTGAAACTTCAAAATTACGTTGAGGGCACAAATTGTCAGGAGACAATCGACTTTAAAATGACCCTCGAAAAATTTTGTAATAAATGAAAATTCAACAAATCTTTTCGTGCAATTGTTTGCTTGTTTATATTATTTTTCCAGTGTTTGATTTAGAACAAAGCCACATTTGGCTATTTGCTGTGTCCACCACGAAGAATCAAACTTCGACTTTTAGAGTCTGTAAACTTACTATTAGTTCCACAGAGAGATGTATTTTCTACAGAATGTGGAAGTTTCACCCACAAAAATGATCGGTTTTGTTGGAAAGGTACAATGTAAACGCCTCTCTCTAATGTTGTTAAGATTTCTATAAATGACTTTAATACTGTTTTTTACTAATATTTTCTTGAAAAAGTGAACTTTCTAGAAAAACGTTTCAACTTTCTACAAATAGTTGACATATATTAAAAATTGCTTGTTTATAGTTAAGCACAAAGCTACAAAATCGGTTGTCTGTTCTCTTCCTCATCACAGGTATCGAAAACCGGTTTCTAGTGTTGTAAGTTTGCAAACATACAGTTGTGCCATTGTGGGGAGATGGGGCAAGTAACTACTTCTTATGACTTCTATTACTTTTCTTTTTCCTACATTTGATATTTTCAAAAATGTTTTACTTACTTTTAACTGGGTATTTCCGATGGGACCATAGTGGATATTGTAATTTAAAAAGTGTTATTGATTGGCTACCTTCACACTACTCAGTAGTTAAAAATTAGGGACTGTAGCACACAGCCCTAATAGCTTTGTTATAAATACAAATAATACTTGTCTATATCAAGTAATATTCTATCTTAAAAGATGAAGTATCAGTTAAAACTATTTTACTTTTATAACACTGTGACTAGATCGCGCAATAAGTTACTGCCAAGTTGTCAGTTCAACACCAAATGGTCCTTTGTTTCTATAATTTTGTGCAACATTGTTACATGTCGCTGATGATGAATGCATTTTCTCACAATGTTGCCGAAATTCTCCTGTTTTTATTTGAATAGTCTAGCTTTGGTTTTTGTTTTTTTGAATTTCGCACAAAGCTACTCAAGAGCTATCTGTGCTAGCCGTCCTTAATTTTGCAGTGTAAGACTAGAGGGAAGGCAGCTAGTCATCACCACCCACCGCCAACTCTTGGGTTACTTTTTTACCAGTGAATAGTGGAATTGACCGTAACATTATAACGCTCCCACGGCTGAAAGGGTGAGCATGTTTGGCGCGACTCTCAGATTACGAGTCGCACGCCTTAACACGCTTGACCATGCCGAGCCGTCTAGTTTTGGTTTTTCATTAGATGGACAATGACTCCGTTAAGAAACCTGACTAATAGATCTGCAAGCCTACAGTGCCTTGCACAAATCTTCACCCCTTCCTGTCCTGGTTATCAGTTATATGTATTTTCTTGTGAAATTCATAATGCAGTTGGTTTGGTTTGTTTTGAATTTTGCGCAAAGTACACGAGGGCTATCTGTGCGAGCCGTTCCTAATTTTGCAGGATAAGACCCGATGGAACGCAACTAGTCATCACCACCCACCGCCAACTCTTGAGCTATTATTTTACCAACGAACAGTGGGATTGACCGTCACGTTATAATGCCCCACAGCTGAGAGAGCAAGCATGTTTGGTGTGTCGGGGATTCGAACCCGCTATCCTCGGATTACGAGTCGAGTGCTTCAACCATCTGGCTATATAGGACCTTATTACAATAAAATCAGTGAATTATTTATATGCTGCCTCGTGTGTCACTACAGTTTATCTTGTACTTTAAATGATTGTCTTATTTCGTCTGAGTTCATATAGTCTAGTCCAATCACTTCAGAACATTCTTTGACAAGACACATTATTCTCCTCGTCTCGGTATGTCTGCGGACTTACACGCTACAATCCGGGTTTCGATACCCGTGGTGGGCAGAGCACAGATAGCCCATTGTGTAGCTTTGTGCTTACTTCAAAACAACAACTGTTAAACTCACTTTAAAATATCAGCCGTTATGACTAATCACTCAGACGCTAGCTAATTTCTCCTTTTATAACTTTTTATTGACTGAACTTTATTTGCTTTGCTGTACTTACTTCACACCTATAGTTCTTAACTTGTGCTCGCTGGTTGCCTACACATTAATCACTGAGGCTTCAGTGTTTTTGTGAAGTACGCGAATGGTGCTGATTTAACAGTATTCAGTTGAGGTAAAGAGAAAAATAACGTTGGTTTAAGTTATGTGACGTTAGCAATATTAGTAAAGCCCAGAGAACAATGTAGTTTGAAACTCAACATACAACTCGTACAGAGTTGGTTTAAAAATATTTATCACAATTAACACTTTTTAAACAATCCATCTTCAACACATACTGTCTTAAAACACTAAACAATAATTAAATATTAAGTCGTTGTTTGTTATTAATCGCAAAGCTACACAATGATCAGTTATATAAGTGACAGAATTTTGATGAACTTTTCAATAAAAAGTGTTCTAAATAATGCTCACAGAAGTTGTGCTCATTTTATTAGAGGCAATGGTAGGGAAGGTTGTTGTTTTGTTTTTTGAATTAAGCAAAAGCCCACACAATGAGCTATCTGTGCTATGCCCATCATGGGTATCGAAACCCGGTTTATAGCGTTGTAAGTCCGCAGACACACCGCTGAGCCACTACATACTGGTAAGGAAGGAGGCTTACTGAGCCAGAATGTATCTCAAAACGGTGTATAGCCCTTGTATACAACGAAAATGCTGTAAAAACTAATTTGCTTCCACAATAGTCCGTATGTATGTTCACGGGTGCAACACCTTCAACTTCTTTGTCTGACCCACCTGACTGGGAAGATGGTGGTGCAGCCCCTGAGCTTTTCGAAGAAAGATTCTAAAAATCCAAACTATTTAAGCCATTAACAAATGCGGACACGAGTTTTAATTTTTGAATGAGTAATAACATTTAGATTTAACTAAAGTACAGAATAACGTTTCGACTTTCTTAGATTAGGTTATTCTGTATGTTATTTTAATTAAAGTTTTAATACCAATACCAGCCATTTTGAGAATACATTTTTAAGCTTCATATTGGTCACGAATTATTTGTTTACCGCTATGTTTATCAGTAACAATGACTTACTTAGTTTACATTCCTAAGTTTGAGTTTACGAGTCTCATTTGTTTATCTATAGTCGGTCTATTATATATTTTACAATATTTGAAAGTAAGTAGTTTGAAAAAGTTAAAATAACCAGATTAATATAGTCGTTAAGTTTTTCCCTATCTCCAATCGTTACATTAACTTTACAAATCGCTTATCGTGGGATAGAGGGTGTTAAGCTATTTGAGTAAAACTCAAAGTGGTTGATAAGTTGCGTGCAATATAGTGCTGTTAGTAGATTGTGGGCAAGTTAAAATTTATGTAAGCATTTAATTTCTCGTATAAAACTTCGCATAACTACAATACTAGTAATGTAATGATAAAATTATGGTAATATGAAGATAATAACTCAAATAACCAGATTTTTCAACAGGTAGGCGTTTTGTTAACCCTACTTTTTAATTTAAGTAATTGTATATATTTCTGACAGTTTACTGCCCTTAAACATTTTCAGAAAATAGTCTTTGTGTAGGTGTGTGTGAATTTTACAGTCACGTAGGGCTTTTCTATCTTGGTCAGAGAAACGACTAACAGCAAGTTATGTAATGTGATACTTTTTACAATTTGGACAAAAGATTACATATTTTGAAGTAACTTGGAAATGTTAAA
Source organism: Carcinoscorpius rotundicauda (assembly GCA_011833715.1). NCBI lineage: Eukaryota > Metazoa > Arthropoda > Merostomata > Xiphosura > Limulidae > Carcinoscorpius > Carcinoscorpius rotundicauda. Next base: position 23,895,281 of record CM022403.1, read on the forward strand.
AGTTGCACATGATAACCTTAATAGAATTTAGAGATTACAGCTAAGCTAATAATTACAAATCATGATTAATTTTATATAGGCTTAATTGTTAATTAAACTGCTATCTACACTAATGATGTTAGCTATATTTCGGTGCTTTAATTCGAATATTAGCAAAAAAAAGTTTTGTAATTATGGTTGTAGCCAAACCCGAGTTTACAGTTGGTACTTACAATAAGTTCTTGTATTTACGTTATGATATATTGCTGCTGTTAGCCCCCCAGTGGCTCAGCAATATGTCTGCGGACTTACACGCTAAAATCTGGGTTTCGATACCCGTGGTGGGTAGAGCACAGATAGTCCATTGTGTAGCTTTGTGTTCAATTCAAAACAACTGCTGCTGTTAATATTATAAAACTTTAAATATGTAAAATTGTCCAATGTTTAAGACACTGTAGAATATATAGTTACAGAAACTATACCAAGAATTTAAATAAGCAATTAAATGTATCAAAATGTCGTGATTAATAATATTGATGTATTATTCACTTTTTCAATGACAACTGTTTTCTTTTTCTAATTCAGTTATCACGTTACAGGATACAGAAAATGCTGTGATTCCTTTAGACAGGTATGTCTACCAAGAGGCACGATATTACATAAATATTTCCCCTCAGTATGGATTCCTGTACGTGGTGAAGGACTTCCCAGGGAAGGTTCTGTTCTTTCAGGTTACCTCTGGGATCTAAACATCGACCCACATGTTTACCGTGCGTGGCGACCCGTGAAGGGGAGGAGAGAATCCTGGTGGTTGAGGGGTCCAATCCTAACATACCACTTTGGCCTTGAATTCCTGTAGACGGGCGGCCTTTGGGTGGCCCTCCTTGGGTCAGTCAGCTTGTCCACTTAGGCTAGAGTCAACAAAATACTAGTGTTGGAAGTTTTCAACGGGTCTTGTGGACATTGTGTCTGATGCTGGTGTTTGGGTATAGTGCTCACGAAACCCTGGCGCTGCTGCAGTGTCCTTGCTTGACAATGTAGTGCGTCCCCTCGTAGGGCTCCATGGTGGGTGGGGTCAGTGAGCACCGAAATTTTTTTTTTCCCCTATGGATCCTCCTAATAAAAATTTAAATAAAATAGTGAAAAAACAGTCAACAGATAAAGGACCACGTCTTGGCTTTGTTCAGTAATCTTCAATGTCTGTACCTCATTTTATCATCCTACATTCTCTTTCAGAAAAACCTTTAGGGCAAATGTCCCCCTTTTTTATTCAGAAGGGACTTGCTGGCTCTCCAAAGTTAGTAAAGAAGCTTCGATCCGGAGACATATTGGTTGAAACATCCACATCCCAACACAGTGAACACCTCTTGAATTGAAAGGCAATCGGGATGTACCTATTGAGGTTACCACTCATGCTACCTTGAATTCATCACGAGGAGTTATTGATGAGAGGGATTTGAAGAACGTCCCCGAGTCAGAGATTCTCGCTGGTCTCTCCACTCAAGGAGTTTCTGCAGTGAGGCGCGTCTCCATCTTTGCGAGTGGTGCCTTGATGGTGGCAGGTTGTCTAAATTGCAGGGTACGGCCGTACATTCCAAACCCTCTCCAATGTTTCCAATGCCAGAGGTTCGGCCACTCAAAGACGTCATGTCGTGGTTCTCTGACATGTGCTCGTTGTGGTGGCAAGAACCACGATGCCTGTGAGTGTGACATGGACCCACATTGTGTCAAGTGCAATGGTTCTTACCCTTCCTACTTTTTGTTCTTGCCCTAAATGGTTGGAGAAAAATAGGTCCAGCGATTGAAAACGACTCATAACATTAGTTATCCTTAGGCTCGGAAATTGATGTGTGCCACTTCATCTAGGACATATGCTGCTGCACTTCGTTCCACAACTACAGTGGGAGTGCAGACAGATCTCTCTGTGCCTCCAAGAGAATCGTTTTCAAGACAAATGAAATGTCTTTTGACCTCCATGGTTAAAAAATTGATGAATCAACTTCTACACCCATCTCTATTCCTTTCATACGTTCCAACAAACTCCGAGATCCACATCTATTGGTTTCAAATACAGACATTTCTTCAGATACATCTTTTTCTCCCACCCAAGATGCAAAACAATCATTCGTTCGCGTCCTCATTCACTGGAATCACCTTGCAACAACAAAGACCTGCCCAATCGACCCAGGACAGGATCCATGGAAATCTATAAAACTCCTCTGAATAAGGACAGTAAGGTAAAAAGACGTGGTCGTAAACAAAAGGGTTCTCCAGTCACTTTGCCTCTGCATCATTAAAAATGGCCACCTTGATAAAATAGAACTGTCAAGGTTTACATTCGAATCTGGATGACATCAAAACACTGATTACTTCCTACCATCCTCTATGTCTTTCCTTACAAGAAACATTTCTGAAATCTGCCGATACAGTCAACTTTCGGCATTTTTCTCTGTACAGAAATGACAGGCCGTTGGGTTGAGAAGATCTTTTACGCAGAGGAGCAAACAACGTTTCGACCTTCTTTGGTCATCGTCAGGTTCACAAGTTTATTGACATCCAACAGCCAAACTTCCCAGAAAAAAATTTAAAATTTATATTTTCCAGAAACACCTGTTAGTCATCTTAAACGATTTTTCAAAGAATTTTCTCACAAAACCTTTAACATAATTTCACAAAACAGAAAGCTAAAAAACAATCTTACAAAAAGAGACATTACTTCCATTAAAAACCTAAAAGAAGACAAAATCATAAAAATTCTAAAAGCAGATGATTGATTGACTGATTTAGTGTTTTATGGCACAAAGCAACGAGGCTATCTGCGCCAGACATCCGGTAAAAATGTAAAAAAAAAAAATGTAGTAAAAGACATAAATGGAAATTAAGGTAAAACAAAAAAGTATAAAACCAATGTTGACACCAAGTCTACAACGTTAAGATAGAAGGCAGAGTATAAGAAGTTGTAAGGTATTTACTCTAGCAAAAAGGTAATGATCATAACCCGCCAGGAAGACTAACAGGTAAGTTCAAGACCCACCGTCAGTCACCTGAAGTTGGTCTTTCCAGTCCTGGTTCCGGGTTATGTGTCATAGCAGCTGTTATCAAAATGTAAAAGAATAAAAGTTTTAAAAGATACTCGGCAAAATCGTAATAATGAGTAGCCGAATGTTCAGTAATAAGATAAAAGTCAAGTAAATGGAGTAAAATTTGTAAAAGTAATTGAAGATAAAAGCAAAACGGCAATTAAAACAGAAAATGGCGCAAAAACCAATGTTTACATCCAGTCAACAAAGATATAAAGGACTACCTGTAGCAGAATGGTAATGATCATAATCCGCCAGGAAGACTAACAGGTAAGAATAAAAACCACCGTCAGTCACCTGAAGTTGGTCTATCCAGTCCTGGTTCCGGGTTATGAGTCAATATGGCCAGTACTAAAAAGTAAAGTAGTAAAAGTGTGAAATGATATGCAGTAAAAATATAATAACAACTCGCCAGGACGACCAACGAGTAGTTCAAACAGAAGTGTTAGTCACCTGAAGTTGGCCTTTCCAGTCCTGGTGTCGAGTTATTTAATGTTCTGGCTATTGTCCAATGTCAAATTGAATGAGAGAGATTAAAACTGTAAAAAAGGAGCCACAATTAAAAAGGTGTTATGAATAAATATGCAACACATAAATGATATTAAAAAGATTAATGGCTATTTAAAAATTAAAAACGTTATCAAGGTAGACAGAGTCACCATCACCAATAACTCTGTCCAATGTTACAGACTGACCCTGGGAAAAAATATGTTTAAAATATTGCCGTCGTTGAGAATTGTAACGATGGCAAGAAAGTAAAACGTGGCTGATAGTGATTTGAGTGTTACACAAACTACACATTGGTGCATCAGTTCCAGATAAAAGAAAATGATGAGTTAAAAACTGTGACCAATGCGTAGCCTAGTGAGAACAACTACCTCCTTCCGAACGTTACGGAAGCTAGATGGCCAAATTCCAATTTTGGGTTTGATTTGAAAAAGTTTGTTGTTGCGTTGCTCACTCCAAGTGGACTGCCAGCTGGCACGGAGCCGAGCCTTGAAGACAACACCATAGTCCATGTACGGAATAGGCATAGGGGTGATGGTGCTGAAGCAGACATATTTAGCTGCCATGTCTGCAAGCTCGTTCCCGCGAATACCAACATGGCCTGGTATCCAGAAAAACTGGATTGAAGTAGCTGCTAACGAGAAATGGGCCAGTCGGTTTCGAATATCAGCGAGAACAGGATGTGAGCTAACGTGTAGTGATTCCAAGGCAAGTATAGAACTAAGCGAATCAGTATAAATAGTGCAGTTGGAGTACTGCTCAGATGCAATATGATCCAGGGCAAGAGATATGGCATACAGTTCAGCAGTGAACACAGAAGCTGTAGAGGGGATTCTGTGCACAACCACTGACTCATAGCAAACAATAGCAGAGCCCACTGAATTACCTGATTTGGAACCATCTGTATAAATGGGAACTGAATGATTGTTTGAAAGATATTCATTGAATAACAGACGGTACTTCCAATCTGGAGTATTTGCCTTATTTAGGTGACTGAAAGAAAGGTCACATTTGGGGGCTGTAATAAGCAATGGTGAAATGGGCCGACCTGTGGATTCTGCAATGTTATCCAAGGACAGACACAATTCATCCAATTGCTCCTGGATGCGAAGGCCAAACGGAGCAATGACAGATCGTCTGTTCTGAAAAAGTACTGCCCACCGAGGAAGGAAAACACATTTCCAGGTGGGATGCTTTGGTAAGGAACGAAGTTTCGAAGTATATTGTAAAGATAGTAGCAAACGGCGAAGGTGTGAAGAAGGTTCATGAGATTCAATGTATATGCTTTGAACTGGAGAGGTACGGAAAGCCCCAGTGCAGAGTCGAAGTCCTTGGTGATGAATGGGGTCCAGCATCTTTAAGGCCGAGGGTCTGGCAGAGCCATAGACCATTGATCCATAGTCGAGTTTCGATCTAATAAGAGCACAATATATCTTCATCATTGAACAGCGATCTGCCCCCAACTGGTAGAAGAGAGGACACGGAGGATGTTCAGTGCTCTTGTGCATTTGACCCGAAGCTGCTTTAAGTGTGGTATAAAGGTCAGTTTACGATCAAAGATAAGCCCCAAGAACTTTGTCTCCAGGACCACTGGCAGTGAAACTTCACCGATATGAAGTTCAGGATCAGGGTGAATATCTCGTCGACGGCAAAAGTGCATGCATACAGTTTTGGAGAGAGAGAAATTAAAGCCGTTCGCCAGAGTCCACTTCCGTACACGATTGAGGGCAGTTTGTAGTTGCCGCTCAATATATCTCATGTTTGATGACTGACATGAGATGTGAAAGTCGTCGACATACAGCCCATTCGCAACAGTGAGAGGGAGTTGTTCAGTGATGGCATTTATCTCTATACTGAAGAGTGTGACACTCAATACACAGCCTTGAGGGACTCCAAGTTCCTGTACAAAAGAACGGGAAAGTGTCGAACCCACACGAACTTGGAATCTCCTGTCCATTAAAAAATTTTCAATAAACATGGGTAGATGACCATGTAACCCATACGTATGGAGGTCTCGCAAAACGCCATACCTCCACGTTGTGTCGTAAACCTTCTCTATGTCAAAGAATATCGATACAAGATCTTGGCGGTTGAGAAAGGTTTCTCTGATAGATGTTTCAAGATGAATTAGGTGGTCTGTGGTAGAGTGCTGTCGACGGAACCCACACTGGGTGGGCAAGAGGAGGTTGTTTGATTCAACCAACAGTGCCACCAGTCTATGTACTCGACCATCACACAACTTGTCATTTCTGTACAGAGAAAACTGCCGAATGGAGACTGTATCAGCAGATTTGAGAAATATTTCTTGTAAAGACAAACAGGATGATAGGAAGCAATCAGCATTTTTATATCATCTAGATTAAAACGTAAACCTAGACAGTTCCATTGTATCAAGGTGGCCATTTTTAAGAACGGGTAGATGAAGTGGCTGGAGAATCCTTCGGTTTACGACCGCGTCTTTTTTCTTTACTGTCTTTAATCGGAGGAGGTCTATCAACCTCCATGGATCCTGCTCTGGGTCGAGTGGGGAGGTTGTTGTTATTGGAAGAAGAATCCAGTGACTGAGGACGCAAACGAATAATTGTTTTGTCTCTTGTGGTTGGAGAAAACGATGTATCAGAAGAAATGCCTGTATTTGAAACTGAAGGACGTGGATCTTGAGGTTTGTTGGAAGGTATGAGAGGAACAGAGATGGGTGTGGAAGTCGATTCATCAACTTTTTTAACCACGGAAGTCAAAAGGCTTTTCATTTGTTTTGAAATGATTCTCTTGGAGGCACAAAGAGATCTGTCTGCACTCCCACTGTAGTTGTGGAATGAAGTGCAGCAGCATATGTCCGAGATGGAGTTGTGGACAGCAATTTACGAACCTCAGGATAACTAATGTCATGTGTCGTTTTCAAACGCTGCACCTCTTTTTCCTTCAACCATTTTGGGTAAGAATGAAAGTAAGAGGGGTGAGAACCATTGCAGTTTACGAAATGTGGGTTCATGTCACAGTCATAGGCATCGTGGTCCTTGCCTCCACAACGAGCACATGTCAGGGAACCACGACAAGATGTCTTTGCGTTGCCGAATCTCTGACATTGGAAACATCGAAGAGGGTTTGGAATGTATGGCCGAACCCTGCAAATGAGATAACCTTCCTTGATAGTGGCAGGTGCACGTGGTGAAGTAAATGTTAAAACGAGGGTATTTGTTGGAAGTGTAACTCCATCTTTGCGAGTGGAGATGCGCCTCACTGCATAAACTCCTTGAGTGGAGAGACCAGCGAGAATCTCTGACTCGGGAACGTTCTTCAAATCCCTTTCAACAATAACTCCTCGTGAAGAATTCAAAGTAGCATGGGGTGTAACCTCAATAGGTATATCCCTAATTGCCTTTGAATTCAAGAGGAGTTCACTGTGTTGGAATGTAGATGTTTCAACCAATATGTCACCAGATCGAAGCTTCTTTACTGACTTTGGAGAGCCAGCAAGTCCCTTTAGTCCCTTTTGAATAAAAAAAGAGGACATTTGCGCTAAAGGTTTTTCCGAAAGAGAATGTAATATAAGAAAATGAGGTACGTGTGTTACTGATGTTGAAGATTGCTGTTCTGAGTATTCAAGATGTGGTCGCTTACCCATTGACTGTTTTTTTTTACAATTTTATTTAAATTTTTTGGAGGATCCATAGGAAAGAGGAAAAGTTTCGGTATCCACTGACCCCACCCACCATGGAGCCCTACAAGGAGACGCACTACAAAGTCATGCAAGGACAATGCAGCAACGCCAGGGTTTCGTGAGCACTATACCCAAACACCAGCATCAGGCACAATGTCCACAACACCCGTTGAGAACTTCCAACACTGGTACTTGGTTGGCTCTCTCCCAAGTAGACTAGCCGATTGACCCAAGGGGGACCGCCCGTCTACAGGAATTCGAGGCCAAAGTGGTGTGTTAGGGTTGGACCCCTCAACTACCAGGATTCTCTCCTCCCCTTCACGGGTCGCCACGCACGGCAAACACGTGGGTGGATGTTTAGATCCCAGAGAAGGTAACCAGACAGAACAGAACCTTCCCTGGGAGGTCCCCTCACCACGTACAGGAACCCACACCGAGGGAAAGCAGATAAAGGAAACGCTATAGTCATAACGAATACAAATTAATACATACTGAAAAAAGGAAGAACATCCTATCAGACACTAACAAATTTAAACCAATACACACAAATCTAGCAAAGGCACACGAAACGCAACTAAAGAAAATACTATTAAAATGATAAAAGCCAACACAATTTCATAAACACTTTATTCTTACTAATGCAAAACCTACTCACACACCACAAATATACGGCATCCCCAAACCTCATAAACCAGATTGTCCATTACGACCAATGATGTCCACAAATAAATCGTTTAATCACAATCTTGGTAAATAAATAGCATGGGCATTCTCCAATATGTAACATCAGCCAGCTTATTCATCAAAGACTCTTTTAATTTCAAGTCTAATTTTAATCAACTTAATCATAAAGCCTCTAATAGCCAGTTTCGATGTTATATCCCTCTTTTAAAAAGTTCCAACCGCTGAAGCCTGCAAAATAGCCTTAAACACTATATCAGAAACCATAACCCATCTATAGACAATACTAGCAACCAATTAGCAGCTCTCATAGAATTCACCACGATGAGGACAAACTTCATGTTCAACATATAAACAAATGTCTAAGCTTGTGCAACCCAGTATCACCAGTTCTAGCCAATATTTTTATGACACAAGTTGAAACACAAGCAATTAATACAGCATTACATCTACCACTATACTGGTACAGATATGTAGACGACACGATTGTGGGATTCACATCTACAGAACACAAACATAATTTTTTCAATCACATTAGCTCTATACATCCTAACATTAACTTTACATGTGAACAGAAAGAAAGCAATCAAATATCATTTCTTAACCTCAAAATTACAAGAACCCATACACAATTTAAAATAGAAATCCACCGAAAAATCACCCATATTGGACTATACATTCCTTGGGACTCAGCACATGAAAAACAACAACTCAACATACTAATGAACCAAATAAACACAGCCATACAACTATGCTCACCAGATAAAATTAACGACGAATTAGACAAAATAAAACAATACTTCATCAACATCAATAAGTTTCCTCCACAAACCGTAGAAAACATTATGCACACATACCTAGACAGAAAGCAAAATCAACCAACTAAAGTATATATACCTCACGAATCAAAAATCACGAAACCTTATACTGCTGTATACCATATATTTCCAACATATCCCCCCGCTAGTACAGCGGTATGTCTCCGGATTTGCAACGCTAAAATCAGGGGTTCGATTTCCCCCTCGGTGGGCTGAGCAGATAGCACTTTGTGGCTTTGCTATCCGAAAAAAACACACACATTTCCGACATCAGTAGAAAAATAACCAACATTTGGCAAAAAACTAGTAACAAATATGACATTCCAGTTAATACCAAATTTATTCAAAAACCAGGCACAAAACTGAGATCTATACCATGTAAAAATTACACTGAGAAACACCACACCAACATTATTTATAAAATACAATGTGATAACTGCCACGACTTCTATGTTGGAGAAACAAGTAGAAAGATAGAAACCAGATTCAAAGAACATAAAAAGTCACCTTCACACGTTTTCGAACACTCCAAGTCAAATAAACACAACATAACCATAGAAAGCATTCAAATACTAAATAAAGAACAAACGCAAAATTAAAGAAGCCTTATTTATACAGCAATTTAACCCAAAATAAGCCAATACAAAGGAACACCTTTATACCTATATAAATAATATATTATTTAAGATAAAGATAATTGCGAGAAACTAAATTTGCTGTTTAAATTTAGATATATTATGTTTTATGAGAAGTTCGATATTGTAAGAACCTGACTTTAAGTTGTTGTTTTTAATTACTGTTTGATATAGATCGGTAGCTTTTGTTTTTTACTGTATATGCGCATACAAGAGCATAAAGATAGGTTTTTGATTGACTTCCCTCAACAGGATTGTTTTTGACAATATGCGTGACCTTAAAGCCACCACAAATATATTGGTAGATGGCCCCATGAATGTAAAGAGGTAAGTAAGGTTAAAGTTTGATACATATCGTGAACCTGCGATGATGATTTGAAAACAGTTTTATTTCTATTTGTTGGACATAAAATACTTTTGAATTATTTTAAACTTGAACTTAAGGAAACTGCCATATTTATCTGGAGAATGTTAAACGGGAATTTTCGGAAACTTCAGTTTTTGGGGAGAAGGCGTAGTTTTATTGACTTGTATGAAATCATTTGTGTATAAAGGAGTTGCAAAGTGAAGGAGCTGGGCCGGCCGGACATGCATATTTTACAATGAGAGATAGAAAGTGTAGTTATCTGGTTTCGGTAGTTCTTGTGCTGCGAAATGTGGCTCAGTCTAAGGGGGAACTAAATGCATGACTCCCAGAATGTTGTATAGTAATATGTTTTATATTTGCTATATAAGTCAAATATGCAAAAGTAGGGGTGCTATAACAACCCTAGTTTGGAATCCTCTTTGAAAGGTGTTACAATTTTCATAAAATGAGCACTAAAACAGTAACCATAATTCTTACCCGAAATGTTTTGTTAAAAGGTAAATTCGGAGTGGACACAGGCATAGCTAGAGAAATATTATATGTCCTGTTTAAACCGTTTAATCTATGGATACTTCCGAAAGAATCTGTTGTAAATTAGGTTCGCGGGGCTGTGGAAAAAGAGAAAATTTACTTTGGTTATTTGGAGGCTAAGTAAATTATCTTTGATCCCATATTATGTAGATGGAAAACCTTGAGAGTTTATTTATTCTATAAGGTTATCCACATTTAATAACTGCGAAAAAAAGTAAAAAAAAAGCCATATCGTTTTGCAGGGTGTGATTTCAACGAGTCTTTAACGCTCGTGGTAACAAACAGTACTAGAGTTGCCGAGCTATCTATTACTATGGTCATTTCAAGCCATCTGTCTATTTGGTCATAAAATTCAAATTTCAAATGAAATGTTTTTTGACTAAAGGAATCTATGAGACACTGTTCAGGTTATTATGTTGCTTTTAAGGTGAGGAAGATTTGAATACAAGAGAAAAAGCACAAACATATTGGAATAAAATATATTTTATCGAAAAGGCTTTTCTGAGGTAAACATAGAGATGAGTAGTTTTAACACATTCACGTTCCCTCTTCTGAAACTTCAAATTACGTTGAGGGCACAAATTGTCAGGAGACAATCGACTTTAAAATGACCCTCGAAAAATTTTGTAATAAATGAAAATTCAACAAATCTTTTCGTGCAATTGTTTGCTTGTTTATATTATTTTTCCAGTGTTTGATTTAGAACAAAGCCACATTTGGCTATTTGCTGTGTCCACCACGAAGAATCAAACTTCGACTTTTTAGAGTCTGTAAACTTACTATAGTTCCACAGAGAGATGTATTTTCTACAGAATGTGGAAGTTTCACCCACAAAAATGATCGGTTTTGTTGGAAAGGTACAATGTAAACGCCTCTCTCTAATGTTGTTAAGATTTCTATAAATGACTTTAATACTGTTTTTTACTAATATTTTCTTGAAAAAGTGAACTTTCTAGAAAAACGTTTCAACTTTCTACAAATAGTTGACATATATTAAAAATTGCTTGTTTATAGTTAAGCACAAAGCTACAAAATCGGTTGTCTGTTCTCTTCCTCATCACAGGTATCGAAAACCGGTTTCTAGTGTTGTAAGTTTGCAAACATACAGTTGTGCCATTGTGGGGAGATGGGGCAAGTAACTACTTCTTATGACTTCTATTACTTTTCTTTTTCCTACATTTGATATTTTCAAAAATGTTTTACTTACTTTTAACTGGGTATTTCCGATGGGACCATAGTGGATATTGTAATTAAAAAGTGTTATTGATTGGCTACCTTCACACTACTCAGTAGTTAAAAATTAGGGACTGTAGCACACAGCCCTAATAGCTTTGTTATAAATACAAATAATACTTGTCTATATCAAGTAATATTCTATCTTAAAAGATGAAGTATCAGTTAAAACTATTTTACTTTTATAACACTGTGACTAGATCGCGCAATAAGTTACTGCCAAGTTGTCAGTTCAACACCAAATGGTCCTTTGTTTCTATAATTTTGTGCAACATTGTTACATGTCGCTGATGATGAATGCATTTTCTCACAATGTTGCCGAAATTCTCCTGTTTTATTTGAATAGTCTAGCTTTGGTTTTTGTTTTTTTGAATTTCGCACAAAGCTACTCAAGAGCTATCTGTGCTAGCCGTCCTTAATTTTGCAGTGTAAGACTAGAGGGAAGGCAGCTAGTCATCACCACCCACCGCCAACTCTTGGGTTACTTTTTTACCAGTGAATAGTGGAATTGACCGTAACATTATAACGCTCCCACGGCTGAAAGGGTGAGCATGTTTGGCGCGACTCTCAGATTACGAGTCGCACGCCTTAACACGCTTGACCATGCCGAGCCGTCTAGTTTTGGTTTTTCATTAGATGGACAATGACTCCGTTAAGAAACCTGACTAATAGATCTGCAAGCCTACAGTGCCTTGCACAAATCTTCACCCCTTCCTGTCCTGGTTATCAGTTATATGTATTTTCTTGTGAAATTCATAATGCAGTTGGTTTGGTTTGTTTTGAATTTTGCGCAAAGTACACGAGGGCTATCTGTGCGAGCCGTTCCTAATTTTGCAGGATAAGACCCGATGGAACGCAACTAGTCATCACCACCCACCGCCAACTCTTGAGCTATTATTTTACCAACGAACAGTGGGATTGACCGTCACGTTATAATGCCCCACAGCTGAGAGAGCAAGCATGTTTGGTGTGTCGGGGATTCGAACCCGCTATCCTCGGATTACGAGTCGAGTGCTTCAACCATCTGGCTATATAGGACCTTATTACAATAAAATCAGTGAATTATTTATATGCTGCCTCGTGTGTCACTACAGTTTATCTTGTACTTTAAATGATTGTCTTATTTCGTCTGAGTTCATATAGTCTAGTCCAATCACTTCAGAACATTCTTTGACAAGACACATTATTCTCCTCGTCTCGGTATGTCTGCGGACTTACACGCTACAATCCGGGTTTCGATACCCGTGGTGGGCAGAGCACAGATAGCCCATTGTGTAGCTTTGTGCTTACTTCAAAACAACAACTGTTAAACTCACTTTAAAATATCAGCCGTTATGACTAATCACTCAGACGCTAGCTAATTTCTCCTTTTATAACTTTTTATTGACTGAACTTTATTTGCTTTGCTGTACTTACTTCACACCTATAGTTCTTAACTTGTGCTCGCTGGTTGCCTACACATTAATCACTGAGGCTTCAGTGTTTTTGTGAAGTACGCGAATGGTGCTGATTTAACAGTATTCAGTTGAGGTAAAGAGAAAAATAACGTTGGTTTAAGTTATGTGACGTTAGCAATATTAGTAAAGCCCAGAGAACAATGTAGTTTGAAACTCAACATACAACTCGTACAGAGTTGGTTTAAAATATTTATCACAATTAACACTTTTTAAACAATCCATCTTCAACACATACTGTCTTAAAACACTAAACAATAATTAAATATTAAGTCGTTGTTTGTTATTAATCGCAAGCTACACAATGATCAGTTATATAAGTGACAGAATTTTGATGAACTTTTCAATAAAAAGTGTTCTAAATAATGCTCACAGAAGTTGTGCTCATTTTATTAGAGGCAATGGTAGGGAAGGTTGTTGTTTTGTTTTTTGAATTAAGCAAAAGCCCACACAATGAGCTATCTGTGCTATGCCCATCATGGGTATCGAAACCCGGTTTATAGCGTTGTAAGTCCGCAGACACACCGCTGAGCCACTACATACTGGTAAGGAAGGAGGCTTACTGAGCCAGAATGTATCTCAAAACGGTGTATAGCCCTTGTATACAACGAAAATGCTGTAAAAACTAATTTGCTTCCACAATAGTCCGTATGTATGTTCACGGGTGCAACACCTTCAACTTCTTGTCTGACCCACCTGACTGGGAAGATGGTGGTGCAGCCCCTGAGCTTTTCGAAGAAAGATTCTAAAAATCCAAACTATTTAAGCCATTAACAAATGCGGACACGAGTTTTAATTTTTGAATGAGTAATAACATTTAGATTTAACTAAAGTACAGAATAACGTTTCGACTTTCTTAGATTAGGTTATTCTGTATGTTATTTTAATTAAAGTTTTAATACCAATACCAGCCATTTTGAGAATACATTTTTAAACTTCATATTGGTCACGAATTATTTGTTTACCGCTATGTTTATCAGTAACAATGACTTACTTAGTTTACATTCCTAAGTTTGAGTTTACGAGTCTCATATGTTTATCTTTAGTCGGTCTATTATATATTTTACAATATTTGAAAGTAAGTAGTTTGAAAAAGTTAAAATAACCAGATTAATATAGTCGTTAAGTTTTTCCCTATCTCCAATCGTTACATTAACTTTACAAATCGCTTATCGTGGGATAGAGGGTGTTAAGCTATTTGAGTAAAACTCAAAGTGGTTGATAAGTTACATGCGATATAGTGCTGTTAGTAGATTATGGACAAGTTAAAATTTATGTAAGCATTTAATTTCTCGTATAAAACTTCGCATAACTACAATACTAGTAATGTAATGTTAAAATTATGGTAATATGAAGATAATAACTCAAATAACCAGATTTTTCAACAGGTAGGCGTTTTGTTAACCCTACTTTTTAATTTAAGTAATTGTATATATTTGTGACAGTTTACTGCCCTTAAACATTTTCAGAAAATAGTCTTTGTGTGGGTGTGTGTGAATTTTACAGTCACGTAGGGCTTTTCTATCTTGGTCAGAGAAACGACTAACAGCAAGTTATGTAATGTGATACTTTTTACAATTTGGACAAAAGATTACATATTTTGAAGTAACTTGGAAATGTTAAAAGCTGCACATGATAACCTTAATAGAATTTAGAGATTACAGCTAAGCTAATAATTACAAATCATGATTAATTTTATATAGGCTTAATTGTTAATTAAACTGCTATCTACACAAATGATGTTAGCTATATTTCGGTGCTTTAATTCGAATATTAGCAAAAAAAGTTTTGTAATTATGGTTGTAGCCAAACCCGAGTTTACAGTTGGTACTTACAATAAGTTCTTGTATTTACGTTATGATATATTGCTGCTGTTAGCCCCCCAGTGGCTCAGCGATATGTCTGCGGACTTACACGCTAAAATCTGGGTTTCGATACCCGTGGTGGGCAGAGCACAGATAGTCCATTGTGTAGCTTTGTGTTCAATTCAAAACAACTGCTGCTGTTAATATTATAAAACTTTAAATATGTAAAATTGTCCAATGTTTAAGACACTGTAGAATATATAGTTACAGAAACTATACCAAGAATTTAAATAAGCAATTAAATGTATCAAAATGTCGTGATTAATAATATTGATTTATTATTCACTTTTTCAATGACAACTGTTTTCTTTTTCTAATTCAGTTATCACGTTACAGGATACAGAAAATGCTATGATTCCTTTAGACAAGTATGTCTACCAAGAGGCACGATATTACATAAATATTTCCCCTCAGTATGGATTCCTGTACGTGGTGAAGGACTTCCCAGGGAAGGTTCTGTTCTTTCAGGTTACCTCTGGGATATAAACATCGACCCACATGTTTACCGTGCGTGGCGACCCGTGAAGGGGAGGAGAGAATCCTGGTGGTTGAGGGGTCCAATCCTAACATACCACTTTGGCCTTGAATTCCTGTAGACGGGCGGCCTTTGGGTGGCCCTCCTTGGGTCAGTCAGCTTGTCCACTTAGGCTAGAGTCAACAAAATACTAGTGTTGGAAGTTTTCAACGGGTCTTGTGGACATTGTGTCTGATGCTGGTGTTTGGGTATAGTGCTCACGAAACCCTGGCGCTGCTGCAGTGTCCTTGCTTGACAATGTAGTGCGTCCCCTCGTAGGGCTCCATGGTGGGTGGGGTCAGTGAGCACCGAAATTTTTTTTTTCCCCTATGGATCCTCCTAATAAAAATTTAAATAAAATAGTGAAAAAACAGTCAACAGATAAAGGACCACGTCTTGGCTTTGTTCAGTAATCTTCAATGTCTGTACCTCATTTTATCATCCTACATTCTCTTTCAGAAAAACCTTTAGGGCAAATGTCCCCCTTTTTTATTCAGAAGGGACTTGCTGGCTCTCCAAAGTTAGTAAAGAAGCTTCGATCCGGAGACATATTGGTTGAAACATCCACATCCCAACACAGTGAACACCTCTTGAATTGAAAGGCAATCGGGATGTACCTATTGAGGTTACCACTCATGCTACCTTGAATTCATCACGAGGAGTTATTGATGAGAGGGATTTGAAGAACGTCCCCGAGTCAGAGATTCTCGCTGGTCTCTCCACTCAAGGAGTTTCTGCAGTGAGGCGCGTCTCCATCTTTGCGAGTGGTGCCTTGATGGTGGCAGGTTGTCTAAATTGCAGGGTACGGCCGTACATTCCAAACCCTCTCCAATGTTTCCAATGCCAGAGGTTCGGCCACTCAAAGACGTCATGTCGTGGTTCTCTGACATGTGCTCGTTGTGGTGGCAAGAACCACGATGCCTGTGAGTGTGACATGGACCCACATTGTGTCAAGTGCAATGGTTCTTACCCTTCCTACTTTTTGTTCTTGCCCTAAATGGTTGGAGAAAAATAGGTCCAGCGATTGAAAACGACTCATAACATTAGTTATCCTTAGGCTCGGAAATTGATGTGTGCCACTTCATCTAGGACATATGCTGCTGCACTTCGTTCCACAACTACAGTGGGAGTGCAGACAGATCTCTCTGTGCCTCCAAGAGAATCGTTTTCAAGACAAATGAAATGTCTTTTGACCTCCATGGTTAAAAAATTGATGAATCAACTTCTACACCCATCTCTATTCCTTTCATACGTTCCAACAAACTCCGAGATCCACATCTATTGGTTTCAAATACAGACATTTCTTCAGATACATCTTTTTCTCCCACCCAAGATGCAAAACAATCATTCGTTCGCGTCCTCATTCACTGGAATCACCTTGCAACAACAAAGACCTGCCCAATCGACCCAGGACAGGATCCATGGAAATCTATAAAACTCCTCTGAATAAGGACAGTAAGGTAAAAAGACGTGGTCGTAAACAAAAGGGTTCTCCAGTCACTTTGCCTCTGCATCATTAAAAATGGCCACCTTGATAAAATAGAACTGTCAAGGTTTACATTCGAATCTGGATGACATCAAAACACTGATTACTTCCTACCATCCTCTATGTCTTTCCTTACAAGAAACATTTCTGAAATCTGCCGATACAGTCAACTTTCGGCATTTTTCTCTGTACAGAAATGACAGGCCGTTTGGGTTGAGAAGATCTTTTACGCAGAGGAGCAAACAACGTTTCGACCTTCTTTGGTCATCGTCAGGTTCACAAGTTTATTGACATCCAACAGCCAAACTTCCCAGAAAAAAATTTAAAATTTATATTTTCCAGAAACACCTAAAAACACCTGTTAGTCATCTTAAACGATTTTTTCAAAGAATTTTCTCACAAAACCTTTAACATAATTTCACAAAACAGAAAGCTAAAAAACAATCTTACAAAAAGAGACATTACTTCCATTAAAAACCTAAAAGAAGACAAAATCATAAAAATTCTAAAAGCAGATGATTGATTGACTGATTTAGTGTTTTATGGCACAAAGCAACGAGGCTATCTGCGCCAGACATCCGGTAAAAATGTAAAAAAAAAAAATGTAGTAAAAGACATAAATGGAAATTAAGGTAAAACAAAAAAGTATAAAACCAATGTTGACACCAAGTCTACAACGTTAAGATAGAAGGCAGAGTATAAGAAGTTGTAAGGTATTTACTCTAGCAAAAAGGTAATGATCATAACCCGCCAGGAAGACTAACAGGTAGGTTCAAGACCCACCGTCAGTCACCTGAAGTTGGTCTTTCCAGTCCTGGTTCCGGGTTATGTGTCATAGCAGCTGTTATCAAAATGTAAAAGAATAAAAGTTTTAAAAGATACTCGGCAAAATCGTAATAATGAGTAGCCGAATGTTCAGTAATAAGATAAAAGTCAAGTAAATGGAGTAAAATTTGTAAAAGTAATTGAAGATAAAAGCAAAACGGCAATTAAAACAGAAAATGGCGCAAAAACCAATGTTTACATCCAGTCAACAAAGATATAAAGGACTACCTGTAGCAGAATGGTAATGATCATAATCCGCCAGGAAGACTAACAGGTAAGAATAAAAACCACCGTCAGTCACCTGAAGTTGGTCTATCCAGTCCTGGTTCCGGGTTATGAGTCAATATGGCCAGTACTAAAAAGTAAAGTAGTAAAAGTGTGAAATGATATGCAGTAAAAATATAATAACAACTCGCCAGGACGACCAACGAGTAGTTCAAACAGAAGTGTTAGTCACCTGAAGTTGGCCTTTCCAGTCCTGGTGTCGAGTTATTTAATGTTCTGGCTATTGTCCAATGTCAAATTGAATGAGAGAGATTAAAACTGTAAAAAAGGAGCCACAATTAAAAAGGTGTTATGAATAAATATGCAACACATAAATGATATTAAAAAGATTAATGGCTATTTAAAAATTAAAAACGTTATCAAGGTAGACAGAGTCACCATCACCAATAACTCTGTCCAATGTTACAGACTGACCCTGGGAAAAAATATGTTTAAAATATTGCCGTCGTTGAGAATTGTAACGATGGCAAGAAAGTAAAACGTGGCTGATAGTGATTTGAGTGTTACACAAACTACACATTGGTGCATCAGTTCCAGATAAAAGAAAATGATGAGTTAAAAACTGTGACCAATGCGTAGCCTAGTGAGAACAACTACCTCCTTCCGAACGTTACGGAAGCTAGATGGCCAAATTCCAATTTTGGGTTTGATTTGAAAAAGTTTGTTGTTGCGTTGCTCACTCCAAGTGGACTGCCAGCTGGCACGGAGCCGAGCCTTGAAGACAACACCATAGTCCATGTACGGAATAGGCATAGGGGTGATGGTGCTGAAGCAGACATATTTAGCTGCCATGTCTGCAAGCTCGTTCCCGCGAATACCAACATGGCCTGGTATCCAGAAAAACTGGATTGAAGTAGCTGCTAACGAGAAATGGGCCAGTCGGTTTCGAATATCAGCGAGAACAGGATGTGAGCTAACGTGTAGTGATTCCAAGGCAAGTATAGAACTAAGCGAATCAGTATAAATAGTGCAGTTGGAGTACTGCTCAGATGCAATATGATCCAGGGCAAGAGATATGGCATACAGTTCAGCAGTGAACACAGAAGCTGTAGAGGGGATTCTGTGCACAACCACTGACTCATAGCAAACAATAGCAGAGCCCACTGAATTACCTGATTTGGAACCATCTGTATAAATGGGAACTGAATGATTGTTTGAAAGATATTCATTGAATAACAGACGGTACTTCCAATCTGGAGTATTTGCCTTATTTAGGTGACTGAAAGAAAGGTCACATTTGGGGGCTGTAATAAGCAATGGTGAAATGGGCCGACCTGTGGATTCTGCAATGTTATCCAAGGACAGACCCAATTCATCCAATTGCTCCTGGATGCGAAGGCCAAACGGAGCAATGACAGATCGTCTGTTCTGAAAAAGTACTGCCCACCGAGGAAGGAAAACACATTTCCAGGTGGGATGCTTTGGTAAGGAACGAAGTTTCGAAGTATATTGTAAAGATAGTAGCAAACGGCGAAGGTGTGAAGAAGGTTCATGAGATTCAATGTATATGCTTTGAACTGGAGAGGTACGGAAAGCCCCAGTGCAGAGTCGAAGTCCTTGGTGATGAATGGGGTCCAGCATCTTTAAGGCCGAGGGTCTGGCAGAGCCATAGACCATTGATCCATAGTCGAGTTTCGATCTAATAAGAGCACAATATATCTTCATCATTGAACAGCGATCTGCCCCCAACTGGTAGAAGAGAGGACACGGAGGATGTTCAGTGCTCTTGTGCATTTGACCCGAAGCTGCTTTAAGTGTGGTATAAAGGTCAGTTTACGATCAAAGATAAGCCCCAAGAACTTTGTCTCCAGGACCACTGGCAGTGAAACTTCACCGATATGAAGTTCAGGATCAGGGTGAATATCTCGTCGACGGCAAAAGTGCATGCATACAGTTTTGGAGAGAGAGAAATTAAAGCCGTTCGCCAGAGTCCACTTCCGTACACGATTGAGGGCAGTTTGTAGTTGCCGCTCAATATATCTCATGTTTGATGACTGACATGAGATGTGAAAGTCGTCGACATACAGCCCATTCGCAACAGTGAGAGGGAGTTGTTCAGTGATGGCATTTATCTCTATACTGAAGAGTGTGACACTCAATACACAGCCTTGAGGGACTCCAAGTTCCTGTACAAAAGAACGGGAAAGTGTCGAACCCACACGAACTTGGAATCTCCTGTCCATTAAAAAATTTTCAATAAACATGGGTAGATGACCATGTAACCCATACGTATGGAGGTCTCGCAAAACGCCATACCTCCACGTTGTGTCGTAAACCTTCTCTATGTCAAAGAATATCGATACAAGATCTTGGCGGTTGAGAAAGGTTTCTCTGATAGATGTTTCAAGATGAATTAGGTGGTCTGTGGTAGAGTGCTGTCGACGGAACCCACACTGGGTGGGCAAGAGGAGGTTGTTTGATTCAACCAACAGTGCCACCAGTCTATGTACTCGACCATCACACAACTTGTCATTTCTGTACAGAGAAAACTGCCGAATGGAGACTGTATCAGCAGATTTGAGAAATATTTCTTGTAAAGACAAACAGGATGATAGGAAGCAATCAGCATTTTTATATCATCTAGATTAAAACGTAAACCTAGACAGTTCCATTGTATCAAGGTGGCCATTTTTAAGAACGGGTAGATGAAGTGGCTGGAGAATCCTTCGGTTTACGACCGCGTCTTTTTTCTTTACTGTCTTTAATCGGAGGAGGTCTATCAACCTCCATGGATCCTGCTCTGGGTCGAGTGGGGAGGTTGTTGTTATTGGAAGAAGAATCCAGTGACTGAGGACGCAAACGAATAATTGTTTTGTCTCTTGTGGTTGGAGAAAACGATGTATCAGAAGAAATGCCTGTATTTGAAACTGAAGGACGTGGATCTTGAGGTTTGTTGGAAGGTATGAGAGGAACAGAGATGGGTGTGGAAGTCGATTCATCAACTTTTTTAACCACGGAAGTCAAAAGGCTTTTCATTTGTTTTGAAAATGATTCTCTTGGAGGCACAAAGAGATCTGTCTGCACTCCCACTGTAGTTGTGGAATGAAGTGCAGCAGCATATGTCCGAGATGGAGTTGTGGACAGCAATTTACGAACCTCAGGATAACTAATGTCATGTGTCGTTTTCAAACGCTGCACCTCTTTTTCCTTCAACCATTTTGGGTAAGAATGAAAGTAAGAGGGGTGAGAACCATTGCAGTTTACGAAATGTGGGTTCATGTCACAGTCATAGGCATCGTGGTCCTTGCCTCCACAACGAGCACATGTCAGGGAACCACGACAAGATGTCTTTGCGTTGCCGAATCTCTGACATTGGAAACATCGAAGAGGGTTTGGAATGTATGGCCGAACCCTGCAAATGAGATAACCTTCCTTGATAGTGGCAGGTGCACGTGGTGAAGTAAATGTTAAAACGAGGGTATTTGTTGGAAGTGTAACTCCATCTTTGCGAGTGGAGATGCGCCTCACTGCATAAACTCCTTGAGTGGAGAGACCAGCGAGAATCTCTGACTCGGGAACGTTCTTCAAATCCCTTTCAACAATAACTCCTCGTGAAGAATTCAAAGTAGCATGGGGTGTAACCTCAATAGGTATATCCCTAATTGCCTTTGAATTCAAGAGGAGTTCACTGTGTTGGAATGTAGATGTTTCAACCAATATGTCACCAGATCGAAGCTTCTTTACTGACTTTGGAGAGCCAGCAAGTCCCTTTAGTCCCTTTTGAATAAAAAAAGAGGACATTTGCGCTAAAGGTTTTTCCGAAAGAGAATGTAATATAAGAAAATGAGGTACGTGTGTTACTGATGTTGAAGATTGCTGTTCTGAGTATTCAAGATGTGGTCGCTTACCCATTGACTGTTTTTTTTTACAATTTTATTTAAATTTTTTGGAGGATCCATAGGAAAGAGGAAAAGTTTCGGTATCCACTGACCCCACCCACCATGGAGCCCTACAAGGAGACGCACTACAAAGTCATGCAAGGACAATGCAGCAACGCCAGGGTTTCGTGAGCACTATACCCAAACACCAGCATCAGGCACAATGTCCACAACACCCGTTGAGAACTTCCAACACTGGTACTTGGTTGGCTCTCTCCCAAGTAGACTAGCCGATTGACCCAAGGGGGACCGCCCGTCTACAGGAATTCGAGGCCAAAGTGGTGTGTTAGGGTTGGACCCCTCAACTACCAGGATTCTCTCCTCCCCTTCACGGGTCGCCACGCACGGCAAACACGTGGGTGGATGTTTAGATCCCAGAGAAGGTAACCAGACAGAACAGAACCTTCCCTGGGAGGTCCCCTCACCACGTACAGGAACCCACACCGAGGGGAAAAGCAGATAAAGGAAACGCTATAGTCATAACGAATACAAATTAATACATACTGAAAAAAGGAAGAACATCCTATCAGACACTAACAAATTTAAACCAATACACACAAATCTAGCAAAGGCACACGAAACGCAACTAAAGAAAATACTATTAAAATGATAAAAGCCAACACAATTTCATAAACACTTTATTCTTACTAATGCAAAACCTACTCACACACCACAAATATACGGCATCCCCAAACCTCATAAACCAGATTGTCCATTACGACCAATGATGTCCACAAATAAATCGTTTAATCACAATCTTGGTAAATAAATAGCATGGGCATTCTCCAATATGTAACATCAGCCAGCTTATTCATCAAAGACTCTTTTAATTTCAAGTCTAATTTTAATCAACTTAATCATAAAGCCTTAATAGCCAGTTTCGATGTTATATCCCTCTTTTAAAAAGTTCCAACCGCTGAAGCCTGCAAAATAGCCTTAAAACACTATATCAGAAACCATAACCCATCTATAGACAATACTAGCAACCAATTAGCAGCTCTCATAGAATTCACCACGATGAGGACAAACTTCATGTTCAACATATAAACAAATGTCTAAGCTTGTGCAACCCAGTATCACCAGTTCTAGCCAATATTTTTATGACACAAGTTGAAACACAAGCAATTAATACAGCATTACATCTACCACTATACTGGTACAGATATGTAGACGACACGATTGTGGGATTCACATCTACAGAACACAAACATAATTTTTTCAATCACATTAGCTCTATACATCCTAACATTAACTTTACATGTGAACAGAAAGAAAGCAATCAAATATCATTTCTTAACCTCAAAATTACAAGAACCCATACACAATTTAAAATAGAAATCCACCGAAAAATCACCCATATTGGACTATACATTCCTTGGGACTCAGCACATGAAAAACAACAACTCAACATACTAATGAACCAAATAAACACAGCCATACAACTATGCTCACCAGATAAAATTAACGACGAATTAGACAAAATAAAACAATACTTCATCAACATCAATAAGTTTCCTCCACAAACCGTAGAAAACATTATGCACACATACCTAGACAGAAAGCAAAATCAACCAACTAAAGTATATATACCTCACGAATCAAAAAATCACGAAACCTTATACTGCTGTATACCATATATTTCCAACATATCCCCCCGCTAGTACAGCGGTATGTCTCCGGATTTGCAACGCTAAAATCAGGGGTTCGATTTCCCCCTCGGTGGGCTGAGCAGATAGCACTTTGTGGCTTTGCTATCCGAAAAAACACACACATTTCCGACATCAGTAGAAAAATAACCAACATTTGGCAAAAAACTAGTAACAAAATATGACATTCCAGTTAATACCAAATTTATTCAAAAACCAGGCACAAAACTGAGATCTATACCATGTAAAAATTACACTGAGAAACACCACACCAACATTATTTATAAAATACAATGTGATAACTGCCACGACTTCTATGTTGGAGAAACAAGTAGAAAGATAGAAACCAGATTCAAAGAACATAAAAAGTCACCTTCACACGTTTTCGAACACTCCAAGTCAAATAAACACAACATAACCATAGAAAGCATTCAAATACTAAATAAAGAAACAAACGCAAAATTAAAGAAGCCTTATTTATACAGCAATTTAAACCCAAAATAAGCCAATACAAAGGAACACCTTTATACCTATATAAATAATATATTATTTAAGATAAAGATAATTGCGAGAAACTAAATTTGCTGTTTAAATTTAGATATATTATGTTTTATGAGAAGTTCGATATTGTAAGAACCTGACTTTAAGTTGTTGTTTTTAATTACTGTTTGATATAGATCGGTAGCTTTTGTTTTTTACTGTATATGCGCATACAAGAGCATAAAGATAGGTTTTTGATTGACTTCCCTCAACAGGATTGTTTTGACAATATGCGTTACCTTAAAGCCACCACAAATATATTGGTAGATGGCCCCATGAATGTAAAGAGGTAAGTAAGGTTAAAGTTTGATACATATCGTGAACCTGCGATGATGATTTGAAAACAGTTTTATTTCTATTTGTTGGACATAAAATACTTTTGAATTATTTTAAACTTGAACTTAAGGAAACTGCCATATTTATCTGGAGAATGTTAAACGGGAATTTTCGGAAACTTCAGTTTTTGGGGAGAAGGCGTAGTTTTATTGACTTGTATGAAATCATTTGTGTAGAAAGGAGTTGCAAAGTGAAGGAGCTGGGCCGGACATGCATATTTTACAATGAGAGATAGAAAGTGTAGTTATCTGGTTTCGGTAGTTCTTGTGCTGCGAAATGTGGCTCAGTCTAAGGGGGAACTAAATGCATGACTCCCAGAATGTTGTATAGTAATATGTTTTATATTTGCTATATAAGTCAAATATGCAAAAGTAGGGGTGCTATAACAACCCTAGTTTGGAATCCTCTTTGAAAGGTGTTACAATTTTCATAAAATGAGCACTAAAACAGTAACCATAATTCTTACCCCGAAATGTTTTGTTAAAAGGTAAATTCGGAGTGGACACAGGCATAGCTAGAGAAATATTATATGTCCTGTTTAAACCGTTTAATCTATGGATACTTCCGAAAGAATCTGTTGTAAATTAGGTTCGCGGGGCTGTGGAAAAAGAGAAAAATTTACTTTGGTTATTTGGAGGCTAAGTAAATTATCTTTGATCCCATATTATGTAGATGGAAAACCTTGAGAGT
Organism: Carcinoscorpius rotundicauda; assembly: GCA_011833715.1. Taxonomy (NCBI): domain Eukaryota; kingdom Metazoa; phylum Arthropoda; class Merostomata; order Xiphosura; family Limulidae; genus Carcinoscorpius; species Carcinoscorpius rotundicauda. The sequence goes on from CM022403.1 coordinate 23,920,292, forward strand.
TTATTTATTCTATAAGGTTATCCACATTTAATAACTGCGAAAAAAAAGTAAAAAAAAAAGCCATATCGTTTTGCAGGGTGTGATTTCAACGAGTCTTTAACGCTCGTGGTAACAAACAGTACTAGAGTTGCCGAGCTATCTATTACTATGGTCATTTCAAGCCATCTGTCTATTTGGTCATAAAATTCAAATTTCAAAATGAAATGTTTTTTGACTAAAGGAATCTATGAGACACTGTTCAGGTTATTATGTTGCTTTTAAAGGTGAGGAAGATTTGAATACAAGAGAAAAAGCACAAACATATTGGAATAAAATATATTTTATCGAAAAGGCTTTTCTGAGGTAACATAGAGATGAGTAGTTTTAACACATTCACGTTCCCTCTTCTGAAACTTCAAAATTACGTTGAGGGCACAAATTGTCAGGAGACAATCGACTTTAAAATGACCCTCGAAAAATTTTGTAATAAATGAAAATTCAACAAATCTTTTCGTGCAATTGTTTGCTTGTTTATATTATTTTTCCAGTGTTTGATTTAGAACAAAGCCACATTTGGCTATTTGCTGTGTCCACCACGAAGAATCAAACTTCGACTTTTAGAGTCTGTAAACTTACTATTAGTTCCACAGAGAGATGTATTTTCTACAGAATGTGGAAGTTTCACCCACAAAAATGATCGGTTTTGTTGGAAAGGTACAATGTAAACGCCTCTCTCTAATGTTGTTAAGATTTCTATAAATGACTTTAATACTGTTTTTTACTAATATTTTCTTGAAAAAGTGAACTTTCTAGAAAAACGTTTCAACTTTCTACAAATAGTTGACATATATTAAAAATTGCTTGTTTATAGTTAAGCACAAAGCTACAAAATCGGTTGTCTGTTCTCTTCCTCATCACAGGTATCGAAAACCGGTTTCTAGTGTTGTAAGTTTGCAAACATACAGTTGTGCCATTGTGGGGAGATGGGGCAAGTAACTACTTCTTATGACTTCTATTACTTTTCTTTTTCCTACATTTGATATTTTCAAAAATGTTTTACTTACTTTTAACTGGGTATTTCCGATGGGACCATAGTGGATATTGTAATTTAAAAAGTGTTATTGATTGGCTACCTTCACACTACTCAGTAGTTAAAAATTAGGGACTGTAGCACACAGCCCTAATAGCTTTGTTATAAATACAAATAATACTTGTCTATATCAAGTAATATTCTATCTTAAAAGATGAAGTATCAGTTAAAACTATTTTACTTTTATAACACTGTGACTAGATCGCGCAATAAGTTACTGCCAAGTTGTCAGTTCAACACCAAATGGTCCTTTGTTTCTATAATTTTGTGCAACATTGTTACATGTCGCTGATGATGAATGCATTTTCTCACAATGTTGCCGAAATTCTCCTGTTTTTATTTGAATAGTCTAGCTTTGGTTTTTGTTTTTTTGAATTTCGCACAAAGCTACTCAAGAGCTATCTGTGCTAGCCGTCCTTAATTTTGCAGTGTAAGACTAGAGGGAAGGCAGCTAGTCATCACCACCCACCGCCAACTCTTGGGTTACTTTTTTACCAGTGAATAGTGGAATTGACCGTAACATTATAACGCTCCCACGGCTGAAAGGGTGAGCATGTTTGGCGCGACTCTCAGATTACGAGTCGCACGCCTTAACACGCTTGACCATGCCGAGCCGTCTAGTTTTGGTTTTTCATTAGATGGACAATGACTCCGTTAAGAAACCTGACTAATAGATCTGCAAGCCTACAGTGCCTTGCACAAATCTTCACCCCTTCCTGTCCTGGTTATCAGTTATATGTATTTTCTTGTGAAATTCATAATGCAGTTGGTTTGGTTTGTTTTGAATTTTGCGCAAAGTACACGAGGGCTATCTGTGCGAGCCGTTCCTAATTTTGCAGGATAAGACCCGATGGAACGCAACTAGTCATCACCACCCACCGCCAACTCTTGAGCTATTATTTTACCAACGAACAGTGGGATTGACCGTCACGTTATAATGCCCCACAGCTGAGAGAGCAAGCATGTTTGGTGTGTCGGGGATTCGAACCCGCTATCCTCGGATTACGAGTCGAGTGCTTCAACCATCTGGCTATATAGGACCTTATTACAATAAAATCAGTGAATTATTTATATGCTGCCTCGTGTGTCACTACAGTTTATCTTGTACTTTAAATGATTGTCTTATTTCGTCTGAGTTCATATAGTCTAGTCCAATCACTTCAGAACATTCTTTGACAAGACACATTATTCTCCTCGTCTCGGTATGTCTGCGGACTTACACGCTACAATCCGGGTTTCGATACCCGTGGTGGGCAGAGCACAGATAGCCCATTGTGTAGCTTTGTGCTTACTTCAAAACAACAACTGTTAAACTCACTTTAAAATATCAGCCGTTATGACTAATCACTCAGACGCTAGCTAATTTCTCCTTTTATAACTTTTTATTGACTGAACTTTATTTGCTTTGCTGTACTTACTTCACACCTATAGTTCTTAACTTGTGCTCGCTGGTTGCCTACACATTAATCACTGAGGCTTCAGTGTTTTTGTGAAGTACGCGAATGGTGCTGATTTAACAGTATTCAGTTGAGGTAAAGAGAAAAATAACGTTGGTTTAAGTTATGTGACGTTAGCAATATTAGTAAAGCCCAGAGAACAATGTAGTTTGAAACTCAACATACAACTCGTACAGAGTTGGTTTAAAAATATTTATCACAATTAACACTTTTTAAACAATCCATCTTCAACACATACTGTCTTAAAACACTAAACAATAATTAAATATTAAGTCGTTGTTTGTTATTAATCGCAAAGCTACACAATGATCAGTTATATAAGTGACAGAATTTTGATGAACTTTTCAATAAAAAGTGTTCTAAATAATGCTCACAGAAGTTGTGCTCATTTTATTAGAGGCAATGGTAGGGAAGGTTGTTGTTTTGTTTTTTGAATTAAGCAAAAGCCCACACAATGAGCTATCTGTGCTATGCCCATCATGGGTATCGAAACCCGGTTTATAGCGTTGTAAGTCCGCAGACACACCGCTGAGCCACTACATACTGGTAAGGAAGGAGGCTTACTGAGCCAGAATGTATCTCAAAACGGTGTATAGCCCTTGTATACAACGAAAATGCTGTAAAAACTAATTTGCTTCCACAATAGTCCGTATGTATGTTCACGGGTGCAACACCTTCAACTTCTTTGTCTGACCCACCTGACTGGGAAGATGGTGGTGCAGCCCCTGAGCTTTTCGAAGAAAGATTCTAAAAATCCAAACTATTTAAGCCATTAACAAATGCGGACACGAGTTTTAATTTTTGAATGAGTAATAACATTTAGATTTAACTAAAGTACAGAATAACGTTTCGACTTTCTTAGATTAGGTTATTCTGTATGTTATTTTAATTAAAGTTTTAATACCAATACCAGCCATTTTGAGAATACATTTTTAAACTTCATATTGGTCACGAATTATTTGTTTACCGCTATGTTTATCAGTAACAATGACTTACTTAGTTTACATTCCTAAGTTTGAGTTTACGAGTCTCATATGTTTATCTTTAGTCGGTCTATTATATATTTTACAATATTTGAAAGTAAGTAGTTTGAAAAAGTTAAAATAACCAGATTAATATAGTCGTTAAGTTTTTCCCTATCTCCAATCGTTACATTAACTTTACAAATCGCTTATCGTGGGATAGAGGGTGTTAAGCTATTTGAGTAAAACTCAAAGTGGTTGATAAGTTACATGCGATATAGTGCTGTTAGTAGATTATGGACAAGTTAAAATTTATGTAAGCATTTAATTTCTCGTATAAAACTTCGCATAACTACAATACTAGTAATGTAATGTTAAAATTATGGTAATATGAAGATAATAACTCAAATAACCAGATTTTTCAACAGGTAGGCGTTTTGTTAACCCTACTTTTTAATTTAAGTAATTGTATATATTTGTGACAGTTTACTGCCCTTAAACATTTTCAGAAAATAGTCTTTGTGTGGGTGTGTGTGAATTTTACAGTCACGTAGGGCTTTTCTATCTTGGTCAGAGAAACGACTAACAGCAAGTTATGTAATGTGATACTTTTTACAATTTGGACAAAAGATTACATATTTTGAAGTAACTTGGAAATGTTAAAAGCTGCACATGATAACCTTAATAGAATTTAGAGATTACAGCTAAGCTAATAATTACAAATCATGATTAATTTTATATAGGCTTAATTGTTAATTAAACTGCTATCTACACAAATGATGTTAGCTATATTTCGGTGCTTTAATTCGAATATTAGCAAAAAAAGTTTTGTAATTATGGTTGTAGCCAAACCCGAGTTTACAGTTGGTACTTACAATAAGTTCTTGTATTTACGTTATGATATATTGCTGCTGTTAGCCCCCCAGTGGCTCAGCGATATGTCTGCGGACTTACACGCTAAAATCTGGGTTTCGATACCCGTGGTGGGCAGAGCACAGATAGTCCATTGTGTAGCTTTGTGTTCAATTCAAAACAACTGCTGCTGTTAATATTATAAAACTTTAAATATGTAAAATTGTCCAATGTTTAAGACACTGTAGAATATATAGTTACAGAAACTATACCAAGAATTTAAATAAGCAATTAAATGTATCAAAATGTCGTGATTAATAATATTGATTTATTATTCACTTTTTCAATGACAACTGTTTTCTTTTTCTAATTCAGTTATCACGTTACAGGATACAGAAAATGCTATGATTCCTTTAGACAAGTATGTCTACCAAGAGGCACGATATTACATAAATATTTCCCCTCAGTATGGATTCCTGTACGTGGTGAAGGACTTCCCAGGGAAGGTTCTGTTCTTTCAGGTTACCTCTGGGATATAAACATCGACCCACATGTTTACCGTGCGTGGCGACCCGTGAAGGGGAGGAGAGAATCCTGGTGGTTGAGGGGTCCAATCCTAACATACCACTTTGGCCTTGAATTCCTGTAGACGGGCGGCCTTTGGGTGGCCCTCCTTGGGTCAGTCAGCTTGTCCACTTAGGCTAGAGTCAACAAAATACTAGTGTTGGAAGTTTTCAACGGGTCTTGTGGACATTGTGTCTGATGCTGGTGTTTGGGTATAGTGCTCACGAAACCCTGGCGCTGCTGCAGTGTCCTTGCTTGACAATGTAGTGCGTCCCCTCGTAGGGCTCCATGGTGGGTGGGGTCAGTGAGCACCGAAATTTTTTTTTTCCCCTATGGATCCTCCTAATAAAAATTTAAATAAAATAGTGAAAAAACAGTCAACAGATAAAGGACCACGTCTTGGCTTTGTTCAGTAATCTTCAATGTCTGTACCTCATTTTATCATCCTACATTCTCTTTCAGAAAAACCTTTAGGGCAAATGTCCCCCTTTTTTATTCAGAAGGGACTTGCTGGCTCTCCAAAGTTAGTAAAGAAGCTTCGATCCGGAGACATATTGGTTGAAACATCCACATCCCAACACAGTGAACACCTCTTGAATTGAAAGGCAATCGGGATGTACCTATTGAGGTTACCACTCATGCTACCTTGAATTCATCACGAGGAGTTATTGATGAGAGGGATTTGAAGAACGTCCCCGAGTCAGAGATTCTCGCTGGTCTCTCCACTCAAGGAGTTTCTGCAGTGAGGCGCGTCTCCATCTTTGCGAGTGGTGCCTTGATGGTGGCAGGTTGTCTAAATTGCAGGGTACGGCCGTACATTCCAAACCCTCTCCAATGTTTCCAATGCCAGAGGTTCGGCCACTCAAAGACGTCATGTCGTGGTTCTCTGACATGTGCTCGTTGTGGTGGCAAGAACCACGATGCCTGTGAGTGTGACATGGACCCACATTGTGTCAAGTGCAATGGTTCTTACCCTTCCTACTTTTTGTTCTTGCCCTAAATGGTTGGAGAAAAATAGGTCCAGCGATTGAAAACGACTCATAACATTAGTTATCCTTAGGCTCGGAAATTGATGTGTGCCACTTCATCTAGGACATATGCTGCTGCACTTCGTTCCACAACTACAGTGGGAGTGCAGACAGATCTCTCTGTGCCTCCAAGAGAATCGTTTTCAAGACAAATGAAATGTCTTTTGACCTCCATGGTTAAAAAATTGATGAATCAACTTCTACACCCATCTCTATTCCTTTCATACGTTCCAACAAACTCCGAGATCCACATCTATTGGTTTCAAATACAGACATTTCTTCAGATACATCTTTTTCTCCCACCCAAGATGCAAAACAATCATTCGTTCGCGTCCTCATTCACTGGAATCACCTTGCAACAACAAAGACCTGCCCAATCGACCCAGGACAGGATCCATGGAAATCTATAAAACTCCTCTGAATAAGGACAGTAAGGTAAAAAGACGTGGTCGTAAACAAAAGGGTTCTCCAGTCACTTTGCCTCTGCATCATTAAAAATGGCCACCTTGATAAAATAGAACTGTCAAGGTTTACATTCGAATCTGGATGACATCAAAACACTGATTACTTCCTACCATCCTCTATGTCTTTCCTTACAAGAAACATTTCTGAAATCTGCCGATACAGTCAACTTTCGGCATTTTTCTCTGTACAGAAATGACAGGCCGTTTGGGTTGAGAAGATCTTTTACGCAGAGGAGCAAACAACGTTTCGACCTTCTTTGGTCATCGTCAGGTTCACAAGTTTATTGACATCCAACAGCCAAACTTCCCAGAAAAAAATTTAAAATTTATATTTTCCAGAAACACCTGTTAGTCATCTTAAACGATTTTTTCAAAGAATTTTCTCACAAAACCTTTAACATAATTTCACAAAACAGAAAGCTAAAAAACAATCTTACAAAAAGAGACATTACTTCCATTAAAAACCTAAAAGAAGACAAAATCATAAAAATTCTAAAAGCAGATGATTGATTGACTGATTTAGTGTTTTATGGCACAAAGCAACGAGGCTATCTGCGCCAGACATCCGGTAAAAATGTAAAAAAAAAAAATGTAGTAAAAGACATAAATGGAAATTAAGGTAAAACAAAAAAGTATAAAACCAATGTTGACACCAAGTCTACAACGTTAAGATAGAAGGCAGAGTATAAGAAGTTGTAAGGTATTTACTCTAGCAAAAAGGTAATGATCATAACCCGCCAGGAAGACTAACAGGTAGGTTCAAGACCCACCGTCAGTCACCTGAAGTTGGTCTTTCCAGTCCTGGTTCCGGGTTATGTGTCATAGCAGCTGTTATCAAAATGTAAAAGAATAAAAGTTTTAAAAGATACTCGGCAAAATCGTAATAATGAGTAGCCGAATGTTCAGTAATAAGATAAAAGTCAAGTAAATGGAGTAAAATTTGTAAAAGTAATTGAAGATAAAAGCAAAACGGCAATTAAAACAGAAAATGGCGCAAAAACCAATGTTTACATCCAGTCAACAAAGATATAAAGGACTACCTGTAGCAGAATGGTAATGATCATAATCCGCCAGGAAGACTAACAGGTAAGAATAAAAACCACCGTCAGTCACCTGAAGTTGGTCTATCCAGTCCTGGTTCCGGGTTATGAGTCAATATGGCCAGTACTAAAAAGTAAAGTAGTAAAAGTGTGAAATGATATGCAGTAAAAATATAATAACAACTCGCCAGGACGACCAACGAGTAGTTCAAACAGAAGTGTTAGTCACCTGAAGTTGGCCTTTCCAGTCCTGGTGTCGAGTTATTTAATGTTCTGGCTATTGTCCAATGTCAAATTGAATGAGAGAGATTAAAACTGTAAAAAAGGAGCCACAATTAAAAAGGTGTTATGAATAAATATGCAACACATAAATGATATTAAAAAGATTAATGGCTATTTAAAAATTAAAAACGTTATCAAGGTAGACAGAGTCACCATCACCAATAACTCTGTCCAATGTTACAGACTGACCCTGGGAAAAAATATGTTTAAAATATTGCCGTCGTTGAGAATTGTAACGATGGCAAGAAAGTAAAACGTGGCTGATAGTGATTTGAGTGTTACACAAACTACACATTGGTGCATCAGTTCCAGATAAAAGAAAATGATGAGTTAAAAACTGTGACCAATGCGTAGCCTAGTGAGAACAACTACCTCCTTCCGAACGTTACGGAAGCTAGATGGCCAAATTCCAATTTTGGGTTTGATTTGAAAAAGTTTGTTGTTGCGTTGCTCACTCCAAGTGGACTGCCAGCTGGCACGGAGCCGAGCCTTGAAGACAACACCATAGTCCATGTACGGAATAGGCATAGGGGTGATGGTGCTGAAGCAGACATATTTAGCTGCCATGTCTGCAAGCTCGTTCCCGCGAATACCAACATGGCCTGGTATCCAGAAAAACTGGATTGAAGTAGCTGCTAACGAGAAATGGGCCAGTCGGTTTCGAATATCAGCGAGAACAGGATGTGAGCTAACGTGTAGTGATTCCAAGGCAAGTATAGAACTAAGCGAATCAGTATAAATAGTGCAGTTGGAGTACTGCTCAGATGCAATATGATCCAGGGCAAGAGATATGGCATACAGTTCAGCAGTGAACACAGAAGCTGTAGAGGGGATTCTGTGCACAACCACTGACTCATAGCAAACAATAGCAGAGCCCACTGAATTACCTGATTTGGAACCATCTGTATAAATGGGAACTGAATGATTGTTTGAAAGATATTCATTGAATAACAGACGGTACTTCCAATCTGGAGTATTTGCCTTATTTAGGTGACTGAAAGAAAGGTCACATTTGGGGGCTGTAATAAGCAATGGTGAAATGGGCCGACCTGTGGATTCTGCAATGTTATCCAAGGACAGACACAATTCATCCAATTGCTCCTGGATGCGAAGGCCAAACGGAGCAATGACAGATCGTCTGTTCTGAAAAAGTACTGCCCACCGAGGAAGGAAAACACATTTCCAGGTGGGATGCTTTGGTAAGGAACGAAGTTTCGAAGTATATTGTAAAGATAGTAGCAAACGGCGAAGGTGTGAAGAAGGTTCATGAGATTCAATGTATATGCTTTGAACTGGAGAGGTACGGAAAGCCCCAGTGCAGAGTCGAAGTCCTTGGTGATGAATGGGGTCCAGCATCTTTAAGGCCGAGGGTCTGGCAGAGCCATAGACCATTGATCCATAGTCGAGTTTCGATCTAATAAGAGCACAATATATCTTCATCATTGAACAGCGATCTGCCCCCAACTGGTAGAAGAGAGGACACGGAGGATGTTCAGTGCTCTTGTGCATTTGACCCGAAGCTGCTTTAAGTGTGGTATAAAGGTCAGTTTACGATCAAAGATAAGCCCCAAGAACTTTGTCTCCAGGACCACTGGCAGTGAAACTTCACCGATATGAAGTTCAGGATCAGGGTGAATATCTCGTCGACGGCAAAAGTGCATGCATACAGTTTTGGAGAGAGAGAAATTAAAGCCGTTCGCCAGAGTCCACTTCCGTACACGATTGAGGGCAGTTTGTAGTTGCCGCTCAATATATCTCATGTTTGATGACTGACATGAGATGTGAAAGTCGTCGACATACAGCCCATTCGCAACAGTGAGAGGGAGTTGTTCAGTGATGGCATTTATCTCTATACTGAAGAGTGTGACACTCAATACACAGCCTTGAGGGACTCCAAGTTCCTGTACAAAAGAACGGGAAAGTGTCGAACCCACACGAACTTGGAATCTCCTGTCCATTAAAAAATTTTCAATAAACATGGGTAGATGACCATGTAACCCATACGTATGGAGGTCTCGCAAAACGCCATACCTCCACGTTGTGTCGTAAACCTTCTCTATGTCAAAGAATATCGATACAAGATCTTGGCGGTTGAGAAAGGTTTCTCTGATAGATGTTTCAAGATGAATTAGGTGGTCTGTGGTAGAGTGCTGTCGACGGAACCCACACTGGGTGGGCAAGAGGAGGTTGTTTGATTCAACCAACAGTGCCACCAGTCTATGTACTCGACCATCACACAACTTGTCATTTCTGTACAGAGAAAACTGCCGAATGGAGACTGTATCAGCAGATTTGAGAAATATTTCTTGTAAAGACAAACAGGATGATAGGAAGCAATCAGCATTTTTATATCATCTAGATTAAAACGTAAACCTAGACAGTTCCATTGTATCAAGGTGGCCATTTTTAAGAACGGGTAGATGAAGTGGCTGGAGAATCCTTCGGTTTACGACCGCGTCTTTTTTCTTTACTGTCTTTAATCGGAGGAGGTCTATCAACCTCCATGGATCCTGCTCTGGGTCGAGTGGGGAGGTTGTTGTTATTGGAAGAAGAATCCAGTGACTGAGGACGCAAACGAATAATTGTTTTGTCTCTTGTGGTTGGAGAAAACGATGTATCAGAAGAAATGCCTGTATTTGAAACTGAAGGACGTGGATCTTGAGGTTTGTTGGAAGGTATGAGAGGAACAGAGATGGGTGTGGAAGTCGATTCATCAACTTTTTTAACCACGGAAGTCAAAAGGCTTTTCATTTGTTTTGAAAATGATTCTCTTGGAGGCACAAAGAGATCTGTCTGCACTCCCACTGTAGTTGTGGAATGAAGTGCAGCAGCATATGTCCGAGATGGAGTTGTGGACAGCAATTTACGAACCTCAGGATAACTAATGTCATGTGTCGTTTTCAAACGCTGCACCTCTTTTTCCTTCAACCATTTTGGGTAAGAATGAAAGTAAGAGGGGTGAGAACCATTGCAGTTTACGAAATGTGGGTTCATGTCACAGTCATAGGCATCGTGGTCCTTGCCTCCACAACGAGCACATGTCAGGGAACCACGACAAGATGTCTTTGCGTTGCCGAATCTCTGACATTGGAAACATCGAAGAGGGTTTGGAATGTATGGCCGAACCCTGCAAATGAGATAACCTTCCTTGATAGTGGCAGGTGCACGTGGTGAAGTAAATGTTAAAACGAGGGTATTTGTTGGAAGTGTAACTCCATCTTTGCGAGTGGAGATGCGCCTCACTGCATAAACTCCTTGAGTGGAGAGACCAGCGAGAATCTCTGACTCGGGAACGTTCTTCAAATCCCTTTCAACAATAACTCCTCGTGAAGAATTCAAAGTAGCATGGGGTGTAACCTCAATAGGTATATCCCTAATTGCCTTTGAATTCAAGAGGAGTTCACTGTGTTGGAATGTAGATGTTTCAACCAATATGTCACCAGATCGAAGCTTCTTTACTGACTTTGGAGAGCCAGCAAGTCCCTTTAGTCCCTTTTGAATAAAAAAAGAGGACATTTGCGCTAAAGGTTTTTCCGAAAGAGAATGTAATATAAGAAAATGAGGTACGTGTGTTACTGATGTTGAAGATTGCTGTTCTGAGTATTCAAGATGTGGTCGCTTACCCATTGACTGTTTTTTTTTACAATTTTATTTAAATTTTTTGGAGGATCCATAGGAAAGAGGAAAAGTTTCGGTATCCACTGACCCCACCCACCATGGAGCCCTACAAGGAGACGCACTACAAAGTCATGCAAGGACAATGCAGCAACGCCAGGGTTTCGTGAGCACTATACCCAAACACCAGCATCAGGCACAATGTCCACAACACCCGTTGAGAACTTCCAACACTGGTACTTGGTTGGCTCTCTCCCAAGTAGACTAGCCGATTGACCCAAGGGGGACCGCCCGTCTACAGGAATTCGAGGCCAAAGTGGTGTGTTAGGGTTGGACCCCTCAACTACCAGGATTCTCTCCTCCCCTTCACGGGTCGCCACGCACGGCAAACACGTGGGTGGATGTTTAGATCCCAGAGAAGGTAACCAGACAGAACAGAACCTTCCCTGGGAGGTCCCCTCACCACGTACAGGAACCCACACCGAGGGGAAAAGCAGATAAAGGAAACGCTATAGTCATAACGAATACAAATTAATACATACTGAAAAAAGGAAGAACATCCTATCAGACACTAACAAATTTAAACCAATACACACAAATCTAGCAAAGGCACACGAAACGCAACTAAAGAAAATACTATTAAAATGATAAAAGCCAACACAATTTCATAAACACTTTATTCTTACTAATGCAAAACCTACTCACACACCACAAATATACGGCATCCCCAAACCTCATAAACCAGATTGTCCATTACGACCAATGATGTCCACAAATAAATCGTTTAATCACAATCTTGGTAAATAAATAGCATGGGCATTCTCCAATATGTAACATCAGCCAGCTTATTCATCAAAGACTCTTTTAATTTCAAGTCTAATTTTAATCAACTTAATCATAAAGCCTTAATAGCCAGTTTCGATGTTATATCCCTCTTTTAAAAAGTTCCAACCGCTGAAGCCTGCAAAATAGCCTTAAAACACTATATCAGAAACCATAACCCATCTATAGACAATACTAGCAACCAATTAGCAGCTCTCATAGAATTCACCACGATGAGGACAAACTTCATGTTCAACATATAAACAAATGTCTAAGCTTGTGCAACCCAGTATCACCAGTTCTAGCCAATATTTTTATGACACAAGTTGAAACACAAGCAATTAATACAGCATTACATCTACCACTATACTGGTACAGATATGTAGACGACACGATTGTGGGATTCACATCTACAGAACACAAACATAATTTTTTCAATCACATTAGCTCTATACATCCTAACATTAACTTTACATGTGAACAGAAAGAAAGCAATCAAATATCATTTCTTAACCTCAAAATTACAAGAACCCATACACAATTTAAAATAGAAATCCACCGAAAAATCACCCATATTGGACTATACATTCCTTGGGACTCAGCACATGAAAAACAACAACTCAACATACTAATGAACCAAATAAACACAGCCATACAACTATGCTCACCAGATAAAATTAACGACGAATTAGACAAAATAAAACAATACTTCATCAACATCAATAAGTTTCCTCCACAAACCGTAGAAAACATTATGCACACATACCTAGACAGAAAGCAAAATCAACCAACTAAAGTATATATACCTCACGAATCAAAAAATCACGAAACCTTATACTGCTGTATACCATATATTTCCAACATATCCCCCCGCTAGTACAGCGGTATGTCTCCGGATTTGCAACGCTAAAATCAGGGGTTCGATTTCCCCCTCGGTGGGCTGAGCAGATAGCACTTTGTGGCTTTGCTATCCGAAAAAACACACACATTTCCGACATCAGTAGAAAAATAACCAACATTTGGCAAAAAACTAGTAACAAAATATGACATTCCAGTTAATACCAAATTTATTCAAAAACCAGGCACAAAACTGAGATCTATACCATGTAAAAATTACACTGAGAAACACCACACCAACATTATTTATAAAATACAATGTGATAACTGCCACGACTTCTATGTTGGAGAAACAAGTAGAAAGATAGAAACCAGATTCAAAGAACATAAAAAGTCACCTTCACACGTTTTCGAACACTCCAAGTCAAATAAACACAACATAACCATAGAAAGCATTCAAATACTAAATAAAGAAACAAACGCAAAATTAAAGAAGCCTTATTTATACAGCAATTTAAACCCAAAATAAGCCAATACAAAGGAACACCTTTATACCTATATAAATAATATATTATTTAAGATAAAGATAATTGCGAGAAACTAAATTTGCTGTTTAAATTTAGATATATTATGTTTTATGAGAAGTTCGATATTGTAAGAACCTGACTTTAAGTTGTTGTTTTTAATTACTGTTTGATATAGATCGGTAGCTTTTGTTTTTTACTGTATATGCGCATACAAGAGCATAAAGATAGGTTTTTGATTGACTTCCCTCAACAGGATTGTTTTGACAATATGCGTTACCTTAAAGCCACCACAAATATATTGGTAGATGGCCCCATGAATGTAAAGAGGTAAGTAAGGTTAAAGTTTGATACATATCGTGAACCTGCGATGATGATTTGAAAACAGTTTTATTTCTATTTGTTGGACATAAAATACTTTTGAATTATTTTAAACTTGAACTTAAGGAAACTGCCATATTTATCTGGAGAATGTTAAACGGGAATTTTCGGAAACTTCAGTTTTTGGGGAGAAGGCGTAGTTTTATTGACTTGTATGAAATCATTTGTGTAGAAAGGAGTTGCAAAGTGAAGGAGCTGGGCCGGACATGCATATTTTACAATGAGAGATAGAAAGTGTAGTTATCTGGTTTCGGTAGTTCTTGTGCTGCGAAATGTGGCTCAGTCTAAGGGGGAACTAAATGCATGACTCCCAGAATGTTGTATAGTAATATGTTTTATATTTGCTATATAAGTCAAATATGCAAAAGTAGGGGTGCTATAACAACCCTAGTTTGGAATCCTCTTTGAAAGGTGTTACAATTTTCATAAAATGAGCACTAAAACAGTAACCATAATTCTTACCCCGAAATGTTTTGTTAAAAGGTAAATTCGGAGTGGACACAGGCATAGCTAGAGAAATATTATATGTCCTGTTTAAACCGTTTAATCTATGGATACTTCCGAAAGAATCTGTTGTAAATTAGGTTCGCGGGGCTGTGGAAAAAGAGAAAAATTTACTTTGGTTATTTGGAGGCTAAGTAAATTATCTTTGATCCCATATTATGTAGATGGAAAACCTTGAGAGTTTATTTATTCTATAAGGTTATCCACATTTAATAACTGCGAAAAAAAAGTAAAAAAAAAAGCCATATCGTTTTGCAGGGTGTGATTTCAACGAGTCTTTAACGCTCGTGGTAACAAACAGTACTAGAGTTGCCGAGCTATCTATTACTATGGTCATTTCAAGCCATCTGTCTATTTGGTCATAAAATTCAAATTTCAAAATGAAATGTTTTTTGACTAAAGGAATCTATGAGACACTGTTCAGGTTATTATGTTGCTTTTAAAGGTGAGGAAGATTTGAATACAAGAGAAAAAGCACAAACATATTGGAATAAAATATATTTTATCGAAAAGGCTTTTCTGAGGTAACATAGAGATGAGTAGTTTTAACACATTCACGTTCCCTCTTCTGAAACTTCAAAATTACGTTGAGGGCACAAATTGTCAGGAGACAATCGACTTTAAAATGACCCTCGAAAAATTTTGTAATAAATGAAAATTCAACAAATCTTTTCGTGCAATTGTTTGCTTGTTTATATTATTTTTCCAGTGTTTGATTTAGAACAAAGCCACATTTGGCTATTTGCTGTGTCCACCACGAAGAATCAAACTTCGACTTTTAGAGTCTGTAAACTTACTATTAGTTCCACAGAGAGATGTATTTTCTACAGAATGTGGAAGTTTCACCCACAAAAATGATCGGTTTTGTTGGAAAGGTACAATGTAAACGCCTCTCTCTAATGTTGTTAAGATTTCTATAAATGACTTTAATACTGTTTTTACTAATATTTTCTTGAAAAAGTGAACTTTCTAGAAAAACGTTTCAACTTTCTACAAATAGTTGACATATATTAAAAATTGCTTGTTTATAGTTAAGCACAAAGCTACAAAATCGGTTGTCTGTTCTCTTCCTCATCACAGGTATCGAAAACCGGTTTCTAGTGTTGTAAGTTTGCAAACATACAGTTGTGCCATTGTGGGGAGATGGGGCAAGTAACTACTTCTTATGACTTCTATTACTTTTCTTTTTCCTACATTTGATATTTTCAAAAATGTTTTACTTACTTTTAACTGGGTATTTCCGATGGGACCATAGTGGATATTGTAATTTAAAAAGTGTTATTGATTGGCTACCTTCACACTACTCAGTAGTTAAAAATTAGGGACTGTAGCACACAGCCCTAATAGCTTTGTTATAAATACAAATAATACTTGTCTATATCAAGTAATATTCTATCTTAAAAGATGAAGTATCAGTTAAAACTATTTTACTTTTATAACACTGTGACTAGATCGCGCAATAAGTTACTGCCAAGTTGTCAGTTCAACACCAAATGGTCCTTTGTTTCTATAATTTTGTGCAACATTGTTACATGTCGCTGATGATGAATGCATTTTCTCACAATGTTGCCGAAATTCTCCTGTTTTTATTTGAATAGTCTAGCTTTGGTTTTGTTTTTTTGAATTTCGCACAAAGCTACTCAAGAGCTATCTGTGCTAGCCGTCCTTAATTTTGCAGTGTAAGACTAGAGGGAAGGCAGCTAGTCATCACCACCCACCGCCAACTCTTGGGTTACTTTTTTACCAGTGAATAGTGGAATTGACCGTAACATTATAACGCTCCCACGGCTGAAAGGGTGAGCATGTTTGGCGCGACTCTCAGATTACGAGTCGCACGCCTTAACACGCTTGACCATGCCGAGCCGTCTAGTTTTGGTTTTTCATTAGATGGACAATGACTCCGTTAAGAAACCTGACTAATAGATCTGCAAGCCTACAGTGCCTTGCACAAATCTTCACCCCTTCCTGTCCTGGTTATCAGTTATATGTATTTTCTTGTGAAATTCATAATGCAGTTGGTTTGGTTTGTTTTGAATTTTGCGCAAAGTACACGAGGGCTATCTGTGCGAGCCGTTCCTAATTTTGCAGGATAAGACCCGATGGAACGCAACTAGTCATCACCACCCACCGCCAACTCTTGAGCTATTATTTTACCAACGAACAGTGGGATTGACCGTCACGTTATAATGCCCCACAGCTGAGAGAGCAAGCATGTTTGGTGTGTCGGGGATTCGAACCCGCTATCCTCGGATTACGAGTCGAGTGCTTCAACCATCTGGCTATATAGGACCTTATTACAATAAAATCAGTGAATTATTTATATGCTGCCTCGTGTGTCACTACAGTTTATCTTGTACTTTAAATGATTGTCTTATTTCGTCTGAGTTCATATAGTCTAGTCCAATCACTTCAGAACATTCTTTGACAAGACACATTATTCTCCTCGTCTCGGTATGTCTGCGGACTTACACGCTACAATCCGGGTTTCGATACCCGTGGTGGGCAGAGCACAGATAGCCCATTGTGTAGCTTTGTGCTTACTTCAAAACAACAACTGTTAAACTCACTTTAAAATATCAGCCGTTATGACTAATCACTCAGACGCTAGCTAATTTCTCCTTTTATAACTTTTTATTGACTGAACTTTATTTGCTTTGCTGTACTTACTTCACACCTATAGTTCTTAACTTGTGCTCGCTGGTTGCCTACACATTAATCACTGAGGCTTCAGTGTTTTTGTGAAGTACGCGAATGGTGCTGATTTAACAGTATTCAGTTGAGGTAAAGAGAAAAATAACGTTGGTTTAAGTTATGTGACGTTAGCAATATTAGTAAAGCCCAGAGAACAATGTAGTTTGAAACTCAACATACAACTCGTACAGAGTTGGTTTAAAAATATTTATCACAATTAACACTTTTTAAACAATCCATCTTCAACACATACTGTCTTAAAACACTAAACAATAATTAAATATTAAGTCGTTGTTTGTTATTAATCGCAAAGCTACACAATGATCAGTTATATAAGTGACAGAATTTTGATGAACTTTTCAATAAAAAGTGTTCTAAATAATGCTCACAGAAGTTGTGCTCATTTTATTAGAGGCAATGGTAGGGAAGGTTGTTGTTTTGTTTTTTGAATTAAGCAAAAGCCCACACAATGAGCTATCTGTGCTATGCCCATCATGGGTATCGAAACCCGGTTTATAGCGTTGTAAGTCCGCAGACACACCGCTGAGCCACTACATACTGGTAAGGAAGGAGGCTTACTGAGCCAGAATGTATCTCAAAACGGTGTATAGCCCTTGTATACAACGAAAATGCTGTAAAAACTAATTTGCTTCCACAATAGTCCGTATGTATGTTCACGGGTGCAACACCTTCAACTTCTTTGTCTGACCCACCTGACTGGGAAGATGGTGGTGCAGCCCCTGAGCTTTTCGAAGAAAGATTCTAAAAATCCAAACTATTTAAGCCATTAACAAATGCGGACACGAGTTTTAATTTTTGAATGAGTAATAACATTTAGATTTAACTAAAGTACAGAATAACGTTTCGACTTTCTTAGATTAGGTTATTCTGTATGTTATTTTAATTAAAGTTTTAATACCAATACCAGCCATTTTGAGAATACATTTTTAAACTTCATATTGGTCACGAATTATTTGTTTACCGCTATGTTTATCAGTAACAATGACTTACTTAGTTTACATTCCTAAGTTTGAGTTTACGAGTCTCATATGTTTATCTTTAGTCGGTCTATTATATATTTTACAATATTTGAAAGTAAGTAGTTTGAAAAAGTTAAAATAACCAGATTAATATAGTCGTTAAGTTTTTCCCTATCTCCAATCGTTACATTAACTTTACAAATCGCTTATCGTGGGATAGAGGGTGTTAAGCTATTTGAGTAAAACTCAAAGTGGTTGATAAGTTACATGCGATATAGTGCTGTTAGTAGATTATGGACAAGTTAAAATTTATGTAAGCATTTAATTTCTCGTATAAAACTTCGCATAACTACAATACTAGTAATGTAATGTTAAAATTATGGTAATATGAAGATAATAACTCAAATAACCAGATTTTTCAACAGGTAGGCGTTTTGTTAACCCTACTTTTTAATTTAAGTAATTGTATATATTTGTGACAGTTTACTGCCCTTAAACATTTTCAGAAAATAGTCTTTGTGTGGGTGTGTGTGAATTTTACAGTCACGTAGGGCTTTTCTATCTTGGTCAGAGAAACGACTAACAGCAAGTTATGTAATGTGATACTTTTTACAATTTGGACAAAAGATTACATATTTTGAAGTAACTTGGAAATGTTAAAAGCTGCACATGATAACCTTAATAGAATTTAGAGATTACAGCTAAGCTAATAATTACAAATCATGATTAATTTTATATAGGCTTAATTGTTAATTAAACTGCTATCTACACAAATGATGTTAGCTATATTTCGGTGCTTTAATTCGAATATTAGCAAAAAAAGTTTTGTAATTATGGTTGTAGCCAAACCCGAGTTTACAGTTGGTACTTACAATAAGTTCTTGTATTTACGTTATGATATATTGCTGCTGTTAGCCCCCCAGTGGCTCAGCGATATGTCTGCGGACTTACACGCTAAAATCTGGGTTTCGATACCCGTGGTGGGCAGAGCACAGATAGTCCATTGTGTAGCTTTGTGTTCAATTCAAAACAACTGCTGCTGTTAATATTATAAAACTTTAAATATGTAAAATTGTCCAATGTTTAAGACACTGTAGAATATATAGTTACAGAACTATACCAAGAATTTAAATAAGCAATTAAATGTATCAAAATGTCGTGATTAATAATATTGATTTATTATTCACTTTTTCAATGACAACTGTTTTCTTTTTCTAATTCAGTTATCACGTTACAGGATACAGAAAATGCTATGATTCCTTTAGACAAGTATGTCTACCAAGAGGCACGATATTACATAAATATTTCCCCTCAGTATGGATTCCTGTACGTGGTGAAGGACTTCCCAGGGAAGGTTCTGTTCTTTCAGGTTACCTCTGGGATATAAACATCGACCCACATGTTTACCGTGCGTGGCGACCCGTGAAGGGGAGGAGAGAATCCTGGTGGTTGAGGGGTCCAATCCTAACATACCACTTTGGCCTTGAATTCCTGTAGACGGGCGGCCTTTGGGTGGCCCTCCTTGGGTCAGTCAGCTTGTCCACTTAGGCTAGAGTCAACAAAATACTAGTGTTGGAAGTTTTCAACGGGTCTTGTGGACATTGTGTCTGATGCTGGTGTTTGGGTATAGTGCTCACGAAACCCTGGCGCTGCTGCAGTGTCCTTGCTTGACAATGTAGTGCGTCCCCTCGTAGGGCTCCATGGTGGGTGGGGTCAGTGAGCACCGAAATTTTTTTTTTCCCCTATGGATCCTCCTAATAAAAATTTAAATAAAATAGTGAAAAAACAGTCAACAGATAAAGGACCACGTCTTGGCTTTGTTCAGTAATCTTCAATGTCTGTACCTCATTTTATCATCCTACATTCTCTTTCAGAAAAACCTTTAGGGCAAATGTCCCCCTTTTTTATTCAGAAGGGACTTGCTGGCTCTCCAAAGTTAGTAAAGAAGCTTCGATCCGGAGACATATTGGTTGAAACATCCACATCCCAACACAGTGAACACCTCTTGAATTGAAAGGCAATCGGGATGTACCTATTGAGGTTACCACTCATGCTACCTTGAATTCATCACGAGGAGTTATTGATGAGAGGGATTTGAAGAACGTCCCCGAGTCAGAGATTCTCGCTGGTCTCTCCACTCAAGGAGTTTCTGCAGTGAGGCGCGTCTCCATCTTTGCGAGTGGTGCCTTGATGGTGGCAGGTTGTCTAAATTGCAGGGTACGGCCGTACATTCCAAACCCTCTCCAATGTTTCCAATGCCAGAGGTTCGGCCACTCAAAGACGTCATGTCGTGGTTCTCTGACATGTGCTCGTTGTGGTGGCAAGAACCACGATGCCTGTGAGTGTGACATGGACCCACATTGTGTCAAGTGCAATGGTTCTTACCCTTCCTACTTTTTGTTCTTGCCCTAAATGGTTGGAGAAAAATAGGTCCAGCGATTGAAAACGACTCATAACATTAGTTATCCTTAGGCTCGGAAATTGATGTGTGCCACTTCATCTAGGACATATGCTGCTGCACTTCGTTCCACAACTACAGTGGGAGTGCAGACAGATCTCTCTGTGCCTCCAAGAGAATCGTTTTCAAGACAAATGAAATGTCTTTTGACCTCCATGGTTAAAAAATTGATGAATCAACTTCTACACCCATCTCTATTCCTTTCATACGTTCCAACAAACTCCGAGATCCACATCTATTGGTTTCAAATACAGACATTTCTTCAGATACATCTTTTTCTCCCACCCAAGATGCAAAACAATCATTCGTTCGCGTCCTCATTCACTGGAATCACCTTGCAACAACAAAGACCTGCCCAATCGACCCAGGACAGGATCCATGGAAATCTATAAAACTCCTCTGAATAAGGACAGTAAGGTAAAAAGACGTGGTCGTAAACAAAAGGGTTCTCCAGTCACTTTGCCTCTGCATCATTAAAAATGGCCACCTTGATAAAATAGAACTGTCAAGGTTTACATTCGAATCTGGATGACATCAAAACACTGATTACTTCCTACCATCCTCTATGTCTTTCCTTACAAGAAACATTTCTGAAATCTGCCGATACAGTCAACTTTCGGCATTTTTCTCTGTACAGAAATGACAGGCCGTTTGGGTTGAGAAGATCTTTTACGCAGAGGAGCAAACAACGTTTCGACCTTCTTTGGTCATCGTCAGGTTCACAAGTTTATTGACATCCAACAGCCAAACTTCCCAGAAAAAAATTTAAAATTTATATTTTCCAGAAACACCTGTTAGTCATCTTAAACGATTTTTTCAAAGAATTTTCTCACAAAACCTTTAACATAATTTCACAAAACAGAAAGCTAAAAAACAATCTTACAAAAAGAGACATTACTTCCATTAAAAACCTAAAAGAAGACAAAATCATAAAAATTCTAAAAGCAGATGATTGATTGACTGATTTAGTGTTTTATGGCACAAAGCAACGAGGCTATCTGCGCCAGACATCCGGTAAAAATGTAAAAAAAAAAAATGTAGTAAAAGACATAAATGGAAATTAAGGTAAAACAAAAAAGTATAAAACCAATGTTGACACCAAGTCTACAACGTTAAGATAGAAGGCAGAGTATAAGAAGTTGTAAGGTATTTACTCTAGCAAAAAGGTAATGATCATAACCCGCCAGGAAGACTAACAGGTAGGTTCAAGACCCACCGTCAGTCACCTGAAGTTGGTCTTTCCAGTCCTGGTTCCGGGTTATGTGTCATAGCAGCTGTTATCAAAATGTAAAAGAATAAAAGTTTTAAAAGATACTCGGCAAAATCGTAATAATGAGTAGCCGAATGTTCAGTAATAAGATAAAAGTCAAGTAAATGGAGTAAAATTTGTAAAAGTAATTGAAGATAAAAGCAAAACGGCAATTAAAACAGAAAATGGCGCAAAAACCAATGTTTACATCCAGTCAACAAAGATATAAAGGACTACCTGTAGCAGAATGGTAATGATCATAATCCGCCAGGAAGACTAACAGGTAAGAATAAAAACCACCGTCAGTCACCTGAAGTTGGTCTATCCAGTCCTGGTTCCGGGTTATGAGTCAATATGGCCAGTACTAAAAAGTAAAGTAGTAAAAGTGTGAAATGATATGCAGTAAAAATATAATAACAACTCGCCAGGACGACCAACGAGTAGTTCAAACAGAAGTGTTAGTCACCTGAAGTTGGCCTTTCCAGTCCTGGTGTCGAGTTATTTAATGTTCTGGCTATTGTCCAATGTCAAATTGAATGAGAGAGATTAAAACTGTAAAAAAGGAGCCACAATTAAAAAGGTGTTATGAATAAATATGCAACACATAAATGATATTAAAAAGATTAATGGCTATTTAAAAATTAAAAACGTTATCAAGGTAGACAGAGTCACCATCACCAATAACTCTGTCCAATGTTACAGACTGACCCTGGGAAAAAATATGTTTAAAATATTGCCGTCGTTGAGAATTGTAACGATGGCAAGAAAGTAAAACGTGGCTGATAGTGATTTGAGTGTTACACAAACTACACATTGGTGCATCAGTTCCAGATAAAAGAAAATGATGAGTTAAAAACTGTGACCAATGCGTAGCCTAGTGAGAACAACTACCTCCTTCCGAACGTTACGGAAGCTAGATGGCCAAATTCCAATTTTGGGTTTGATTTGAAAAAGTTTGTTGTTGCGTTGCTCACTCCAAGTGGACTGCCAGCTGGCACGGAGCCGAGCCTTGAAGACAACACCATAGTCCATGTACGGAATAGGCATAGGGGTGATGGTGCTGAAGCAGACATATTTAGCTGCCATGTCTGCAAGCTCGTTCCCGCGAATACCAACATGGCCTGGTATCCAGAAAAACTGGATTGAAGTAGCTGCTAACGAGAAATGGGCCAGTCGGTTTCGAATATCAGCGAGAACAGGATGTGAGCTAACGTGTAGTGATTCCAAGGCAAGTATAGAACTAAGCGAATCAGTATAAATAGTGCAGTTGGAGTACTGCTCAGATGCAATATGATCCAGGGCAAGAGATATGGCATACAGTTCAGCAGTGAACACAGAAGCTGTAGAGGGGATTCTGTGCACAACCACTGACTCATAGCAAACAATAGCAGAGCCCACTGAATTACCTGATTTGGAACCATCTGTATAAATGGGAACTGAATGATTGTTTGAAAGATATTCATTGAATAACAGACGGTACTTCCAATCTGGAGTATTTGCCTTATTTAGGTGACTGAAAGAAAGGTCACATTTGGGGGCTGTAATAAGCAATGGTGAAATGGGCCGACCTGTGGATTCTGCAATGTTATCCAAGGACAGACCCAATTCATCCAATTGCTCCTGGATGCGAAGGCCAAACGGAGCAATGACAGATCGTCTGTTCTGAAAAAGTACTGCCCACCGAGGAAGGAAAACACATTTCCAGGTGGGATGCTTTGGTAAGGAACGAAGTTTCGAAGTATATTGTAAAGATAGTAGCAAACGGCGAAGGTGTGAAGAAGGTTCATGAGATTCAATGTATATGCTTTGAACTGGAGAGGTACGGAAAGCCCCAGTGCAGAGTCGAAGTCCTTGGTGATGAATGGGGTCCAGCATCTTTAAGGCCGAGGGTCTGGCAGAGCCATAGACCATTGATCCATAGTCGAGTTTCGATCTAATAAGAGCACAATATATCTTCATCATTGAACAGCGATCTGCCCCCAACTGGTAGAAGAGAGGACACGGAGGATGTTCAGTGCTCTTGTGCATTTGACCCGAAGCTGCTTTAAGTGTGGTATAAAGGTCAGTTTACGATCAAAGATAAGCCCCAAGAACTTTGTCTCCAGGACCACTGGCAGTGAAACTTCACCGATATGAAGTTCAGGATCAGGGTGAATATCTCGTCGACGGCAAAAGTGCATGCATACAGTTTTGGAGAGAGAGAAATTAAAGCCGTTCGCCAGAGTCCACTTCCGTACACGATTGAGGGCAGTTTGTAGTTGCCGCTCAATATATCTCATGTTTGATGACTGACATGAGATGTGAAAGTCGTCGACATACAGCCCATTCGCAACAGTGAGAGGGAGTTGTTCAGTGATGGCATTTATCTCTATACTGAAGAGTGTGACACTCAATACACAGCCTTGAGGGACTCCAAGTTCCTGTACAAAAGAACGGGAAAGTGTCGAACCCACACGAACTTGGAATCTCCTGTCCATTAAAAAATTTTCAATAAACATGGGTAGATGACCATGTAACCCATACGTATGGAGGTCTCGCAAAACGCCATACCTCCACGTTGTGTCGTAAACCTTCTCTATGTCAAAGAATATCGATACAAGATCTTGGCGGTTGAGAAAGGTTTCTCTGATAGATGTTTCAAGATGAATTAGGTGGTCTGTGGTAGAGTGCTGTCGACGGAACCCACACTGGGTGGGCAAGAGGAGGTTGTTTGATTCAACCAACAGTGCCACCAGTCTATGTACTCGACCATCACACAACTTGTCATTTCTGTACAGAGAAAACTGCCGAATGGAGACTGTATCAGCAGATTTGAGAAATATTTCTTGTAAAGACAAACAGGATGATAGGAAGCAATCAGCATTTTTATATCATCTAGATTAAAACGTAAACCTAGACAGTTCCATTGTATCAAGGTGGCCATTTTTAAGAACGGGTAGATGAAGTGGCTGGAGAATCCTTCGGTTTACGACCGCGTCTTTTTTCTTTACTGTCTTTAATCGGAGGAGGTCTATCAACCTCCATGGATCCTGCTCTGGGTCGAGTGGGGAGGTTGTTGTTATTGGAAGAAGAATCCAGTGACTGAGGACGCAAACGAATAATTGTTTTGTCTCTTGTGGTTGGAGAAAACGATGTATCAGAAGAAATGCCTGTATTTGAAACTGAAGGACGTGGATCTTGAGGTTTGTTGGAAGGTATGAGAGGAACAGAGATGGGTGTGGAAGTCGATTCATCAACTTTTTAACCACGGAAGTCAAAAGGCTTTTCATTTGTTTTGAAAATGATTCTCTTGGAGGCACAAAGAGATCTGTCTGCACTCCCACTGTAGTTGTGGAATGAAGTGCAGCAGCATATGTCCGAGATGGAGTTGTGGACAGCAATTTACGAACCTCAGGATAACTAATGTCATGTGTCGTTTTCAAACGCTGCACCTCTTTTTCCTTCAACCATTTTGGGTAAGAATGAAAGTAAGAGGGGTGAGAACCATTGCAGTTTACGAAATGTGGGTTCATGTCACAGTCATAGGCATCGTGGTCCTTGCCTCCACAACGAGCACATGTCAGGGAACCACGACAAGATGTCTTTGCGTTGCCGAATCTCTGACATTGGAAACATCGAAGAGGGTTTGGAATGTATGGCCGAACCCTGCAAATGAGATAACCTTCCTTGATAGTGGCAGGTGCACGTGGTGAAGTAAATGTTAAAACGAGGGTATTTGTTGGAAGTGTAACTCCATCTTTGCGAGTGGAGATGCGCCTCACTGCATAAACTCCTTGAGTGGAGAGACCAGCGAGAATCTCTGACTCGGGAACGTTCTTCAAATCCCTTTCAACAATAACTCCTCGTGAAGAATTCAAAGTAGCATGGGGTGTAACCTCAATAGGTATATCCCTAATTGCCTTTGAATTCAAGAGGAGTTCACTGTGTTGGAATGTAGATGTTTCAACCAATATGTCACCAGATCGAAGCTTCTTTACTGACTTTGGAGAGCCAGCAAGTCCCTTTAGTCCCTTTTGAATAAAAAAAGAGGACATTTGCGCTAAAGGTTTTTCCGAAAGAGAATGTAATATAAGAAAATGAGGTACGTGTGTTACTGATGTTGAAGATTGCTGTTCTGAGTATTCAAGATGTGGTCGCTTACCCATTGACTGTTTTTTTTTACAATTTTATTTAAATTTTTTGGAGGATCCATAGGAAAGAGGAAAAGTTTCGGTATCCACTGACCCCACCCACCATGGAGCCCTACAAGGAGACGCACTACAAAGTCATGCAAGGACAATGCAGCAACGCCAGGGTTTCGTGAGCACTATACCCAAACACCAGCATCAGGCACAATGTCCACAACACCCGTTGAGAACTTCCAACACTGGTACTTGGTTGGCTCTCTCCCAAGTAGACTAGCCGATTGACCCAAGGGGGACCGCCCGTCTACAGGAATTCGAGGCCAAAGTGGTGTGTTAGGGTTGGACCCCTCAACTACCAGGATTCTCTCCTCCCCTTCACGGGTCGCCACGCACGGCAAACACGTGGGTGGATGTTTAGATCCCAGAGAAGGTAACCAGACAGAACAGAACCTTCCCTGGGAGGTCCCCTCACCACGTACAGGAACCCACACCGAGGGGAAAAGCAGATAAAGGAAACGCTATAGTCATAACGAATACAAATTAATACATACTGAAAAAAGGAAGAACATCCTATCAGACACTAACAAATTTAAACCAATACACACAAATCTAGCAAAGGCACACGAAACGCAACTAAAGAAAATACTATTAAAATGATAAAAGCCAACACAATTTCATAAACACTTTATTCTTACTAATGCAAAACCTACTCACACACCACAAATATACGGCATCCCCAAACCTCATAAACCAGATTGTCCATTACGACCAATGATGTCCACAAATAAATCGTTTAATCACAATCTTGGTAAATAAATAGCATGGGCATTCTCCAATATGTAACATCAGCCAGCTTATTCATCAAAGACTCTTTTAATTTCAAGTCTAATTTTAATCAACTTAATCATAAAGCCTTAATAGCCAGTTTCGATGTTATATCCCTCTTTTAAAAAGTTCCAACCGCTGAAGCCTGCAAAATAGCCTTAAAACACTATATCAGAAACCATAACCCATCTATAGACAATACTAGCAACCAATTAGCAGCTCTCATAGAATTCACCACGATGAGGACAAACTTCATGTTCAACATATAAACAAATGTCTAAGCTTGTGCAACCCAGTATCACCAGTTCTAGCCAATATTTTTATGACACAAGTTGAAACACAAGCAATTAATACAGCATTACATCTACCACTATACTGGTACAGATATGTAGACGACACGATTGTGGGATTCACATCTACAGAACACAAACATAATTTTTTCAATCACATTAGCTCTATACATCCTAACATTAACTTTACATGTGAACAGAAAGAAAGCAATCAAATATCATTTCTTAACCTCAAAATTACAAGAACCCATACACAATTTAAAATAGAAATCCACCGAAAAATCACCCATATTGGACTATACATTCCTTGGGACTCAGCACATGAAAAACAACAACTCAACATACTAATGAACCAAATAAACACAGCCATACAACTATGCTCACCAGATAAAATTAACGACGAATTAGACAAATAAAACAATACTTCATCAACATCAATAAGTTTCCTCCACAAACCGTAGAAAACATTATGCACACATACCTAGACAGAAAGCAAAATCAACCAACTAAAGTATATATACCTCACGAATCAAAAAATCACGAAACCTTATACTGCTGTATACCATATATTTCCAACATATCCCCCCGCTAGTACAGCGGTATGTCTCCGGATTTGCAACGCTAAAATCAGGGGTTCGATTTCCCCCTCGGTGGGCTGAGCAGATAGCACTTTGTGGCTTTGCTATCCGAAAAAACACACACATTTCCGACATCAGTAGAAAAATAACCAACATTTGGCAAAAAACTAGTAACAAAATATGACATTCCAGTTAATACCAAATTTATTCAAAAACCAGGCACAAAACTGAGATCTATACCATGTAAAAATTACACTGAGAAACACCACACCAACATTATTTATAAAATACAATGTGATAACTGCCACGACTTCTATGTTGGAGAAACAAGTAGAAAGATAGAAACCAGATTCAAAGAACATAAAAAGTCACCTTCACACGTTTTCGAACACTCCAAGTCAAATAAACACAACATAACCATAGAAAGCATTCAAATACTAAATAAAGAAACAAACGCAAAATTAAAGAAGCCTTATTTATACAGCAATTTAAACCCAAAATAAGCCAATACAAAGGAACACCTTTATACCTATATAAATAATATATTATTTAAGATAAAGATAATTGCGAGAAACTAAATTTGCTGTTTAAATTTAGATATATTATGTTTTATGAGAAGTTCGATATTGTAAGAACCTGACTTTAAGTTGTTGTTTTTAATTACTGTTTGATATAGATCGGTAGCTTTTGTTTTTTACTGTATATGCGCATACAAGAGCATAAAGATAGGTTTTTGATTGACTTCCCTCAACAGGATTGTTTTGACAATATGCGTTACCTTAAAGCCACCACAAATATATTGGTAGATGGCCCCATGAATGTAAAGAGGTAAGTAAGGTTAAAGTTTGATACATATCGTGAACCTGCGATGATGATTTGAAAACAGTTTTATTTCTATTTGTTGGACATAAAATACTTTTGAATTATTTTAAACTTGAACTTAAGGAAACTGCCATATTTATCTGGAGAATGTTAAACGGGAATTTTCGGAAACTTCAGTTTTTGGGGAGAAGGCGTAGTTTTATTGACTTGTATGAAATCATTTGTGTAGAAAGGAGTTGCAAAGTGAAGGAGCTGGGCCGGACATGCATATTTTACAATGAGAGATAGAAAGTGTAGTTATCTGGTTTCGGTAGTTCTTGTGCTGCGAAATGTGGCTCAGTCTAAGGGGGAACTAAATGCATGACTCCCAGAATGTTGTATAGTAATATGTTTTATATTTGCTATATAAGTCAAATATGCAAAAGTAGGGGTGCTATAACAACCCTAGTTTGGAATCCTCTTTGAAAGGTGTTACAATTTTCATAAAATGAGCACTAAAACAGTAACCATAATTCTTACCCCGAAATGTTTTGTTAAAAGGTAAATTCGGAGTGGACACAGGCATAGCTAGAGAAATATTATATGTCCTGTTTAAACCGTTTAATCTATGGATACTTCCGAAAGAATCTGTTGTAAATTAGGTTCGCGGGGCTGTGGAAAAAGAGAAAAATTTACTTTGGTTATTTGGAGGCTAAGTAAATTATCTTTGATCCCATATTATGTAGATGGAAAACCTTGAGAGTTTATTTATTCTATAAGGTTATCCACATTTAATAACTGCGAAAAAAAAGTAAAAAAAAAAGCCATATCGTTTTGCAGGGTGTGATTTCAACGAGTCTTTAACGCTCGTGGTAACAAACAGTACTAGAGTTGCCGAGCTATCTATTACTATGGTCATTTCAAGCCATCTGTCTATTTGGTCATAAAATTCAAATTTCAAAATGAAATGTTTTTTGACTAAAGGAATCTATGAGACACTGTTCAGGTTATTATGTTGCTTTTAAAGGTGAGGAAGATTTGAATACAAGAGAAAAAGCACAAACATATTGGAATAAAATATATTTTATCGAAAAGGCTTTTCTGAGGTAACACAGAGATGAGTAGTTTTAACACATTCACGTTCCCTCTTCTGAAACTTCAAAATTACGTTGAGGGCACAAATTGTCAGGAGACAATCGACTTTAAAATGACCCTCGAAAAATTTTGTAATAAATGAAAATTCAACAAATCTTTTCGTGCAATTGTTTGCTTGTTTATATTATTTTTCCAGTGTTTGATTTAGAACAAAGCCACATTTGGCTATTTGCTGTGTCCACCACGAAGAATCAAACTTCGACTTTTAGAGTCTGTAAACTTACTATTAGTTCCACAGAGAGATGTATTTTCTACAGAATGTGGAAGTTTCACCCACAAAAATGATCGGTTTTGTTGGAAAGGTACAATGTAAACGCCTCTCTCTAATGTTGTTAAGATTTCTATAAATGACTTTAATACTGTTTTTTACTAATATTTTCTTGAAAAAGTGAACTTTCTAGAAAAACGTTTCAACTTTCTACAAATAGTTGACATATATTAAAAATTGCTTGTTTATAGTTAAGCACAAAGCTACAAAATCGGTTGTCTGTTCTCTTCCTCATCACAGGTATCGAAAACCGGTTTCTAGTGTTGTAAGTTTGCAAACATACAGTTGTGCCATTGTGGGGAGATGGGGCAAGTAACTACTTCTTATGACTTCTATTACTTTTCTTTTTCCTACATTTGATATTTTCAAAAATGTTTTACTTACTTTTAACTGGGTATTTCCGATGGGACCATAGTGGATATTGTAATTTAAAAAGTGTTATTGATTGGCTACCTTCACACTACTCAGTAGTTAAAAATTAGGGACTGTAGCACACAGCCCTAATAGCTTTGTTATAAATACAAATAATACTTGTCTATATCAAGTAATATTCTATCTTAAAAGATGAAGTATCAGTTAAAACTATTTTACTTTTATAACACTGTGACTAGATCGCGCAATAAGTTACTGCCAAGTTGTCAGTTCAACACCAAATGGTCCTTTGTTTCTATAATTTTGTGCAACATTGTTACATGTCGCTGATGATGAATGCATTTTCTCACAATGTTGCCGAAATTCTCCTGTTTTTATTTGAATAGTCTAGCTTTGGTTTTTGTTTTTTTGAATTTCGCACAAAGCTACTCAAGAGCTATCTGTGCTAGCCGTCCTTAATTTTGCAGTGTAAGACTAGAGGGAAGGCAGCTAGTCATCACCACCCACCGCCAACTCTTGGGTTACTTTTTTACCAGTGAATAGTGGAATTGACCGTAACATTATAACGCTCCCACGGCTGAAAGGGTGAGCATGTTTGGCGCGACTCTCAGATTACGAGTCGCACGCCTTAACACGCTTGACC
This sequence comes from Carcinoscorpius rotundicauda, assembly GCA_011833715.1. Classification (NCBI taxonomy): domain Eukaryota; kingdom Metazoa; phylum Arthropoda; class Merostomata; order Xiphosura; family Limulidae; genus Carcinoscorpius; species Carcinoscorpius rotundicauda. The sequence continues at coordinate 23,951,127 of CM022403.1, forward strand.
ATGCCGAGCCGTCTAGTTTTGGTTTTTCATTAGATGGACAATGACTCCGTTAAGAAACCTGACTAATAGATCTGCAAGCCTACAGTGCCTTGCACAAATCTTCACCCCTTCCTGTCCTGGTTATCAGTTATATGTATTTTCTTGTGAAATTCATAATGCAGTTGGTTTGGTTTGTTTTGAATTTTGCGCAAAGTACACGAGGGCTATCTGTGCGAGCCGTTCCTAATTTTGCAGGATAAGACCCGATGGAACGCAACTAGTCATCACCACCCACCGCCAACTCTTGAGCTATTATTTTACCAACGAACAGTGGGATTGACCGTCACGTTATAATGCCCCACAGCTGAGAGAGCAAGCATGTTTGGTGTGTCGGGGATTCGAACCCGCTATCCTCGGATTACGAGTCGAGTGCTTCAACCATCTGGCTATATAGGACCTTATTACAATAAAATCAGTGAATTATTTATATGCTGCCTCGTGTGTCACTACAGTTTATCTTGTACTTTAAATGATTGTCTTATTTCGTCTGAGTTCATATAGTCTAGTCCAATCACTTCAGAACATTCTTTGACAAGACACATTATTCTCCTCGTCTCGGTATGTCTGCGGACTTACACGCTACAATCCGGGTTTCGATACCCGTGGTGGGCAGAGCACAGATAGCCCATTGTGTAGCTTTGTGGTTACTTCAAAACAACAACTGTTAAACTCACTTTAAAATATCAGCCGTTATGACTAATCACTCAGACGCTAGCTAATTTCTCCTTTTATAACTTTTTATTGACTGAACTTTATTTGCTTTGCTGTACTTACTTCACACCTATAGTTCTTAACTTGTGCTCGCTGGTTGCCTACACATTAATCACTGAGGCTTCAGTGTTTTTGTGAAGTACGCGAATGGTGCTGATTTAACAGTATTCAGTTGAGGTAAAGAGAAAAATAACGTTGGTTTAAGTTATGTGACGTTAGCAATATTAGTAAAGCCCAGAGAACAATGTAGTTTGAAACTCAACATACAACTCGTACAGAGTTGGTTTAAAAATATTTATCACAATTAACACTTTTTAAACAATCCATCTTCAACACATACTGTCTTAAAACACTAAACAATAATTAAATATTAAGTCGTTGTTTGTTATTAATCGCAAAGCTACACAATGATCAGTTATATAAGTGACAGAATTTTGATGAACTTTTCAATAAAAAGTGTTCTAAATAATGCTCACAGAAGTTGTGCTCATTTTATTAGAGGCAATGGTAGGGAAGGTTGTTGTTTTGTTTTTTGAATTAAGCAAAAGCCCACACAATGAGCTATCTGTGCTATGCCCATCATGGGTATCGAAACCCGGTTTATAGCGTTGTAAGTCCGCAGACACACCGCTGAGCCACTACATACTGGTAAGGAAGGAGGCTTACTGAGCCAGAATGTATCTCAAAACGGTGTATAGCCCTTGTATACAACGAAAATGCTGTAAAAACTAATTTGCTTCCACAATAGTCCGTATGTATGTTCACGGGTGCAACACCTTCAACTTCTTTGTCTGACCCACCTGACTGGGAAGATGGTGGTGCAGCCCCTGAGCTTTTCGAAGAAAGATTCTAAAAATCCAAACTATTTAAGCCATTAACAAATGCGGACACGAGTTTTAATTTTTGAATGAGTAATAACATTTAGATTTAACTAAAGTACAGAATAACGTTTCGACTTTCTTAGATTAGGTTATTCTGTATGTTATTTTAATTAAAGTTTTAATACCAATACCAGCCATTTTGAGAATACATTTTTAAACTTCATATTGGTCACGAATTATTTGTTTACCGCTATGTTTATCAGTAACAATGACTTACTTAGTTTACATTCCTAAGTTTGAGTTTACGAGTCTCATATGTTTATCTTTAGTCGGTCTATTATATATTTTACAATATTTGAAAGTAAGTAGTTTGAAAAAGTTAAAATAACCAGATTAATATAGTCGTTAAGTTTTTCCCTATCTCCAATCGTTACATTAACTTTACAAATCGCTTATCGTGGGATAGAGGGTGTTAAGCTATTTGAGTAAAACTCAAAGTGGTTGATAAGTTACATGCGATATAGTGCTGTTAGTAGATTATGGACAAGTTAAAATTTATGTAAGCATTTAATTTCTCGTATAAAACTTCGCATAACTACAATACTAGTAATGTAATGTTAAAATTATGGTAATATGAAGATAATAACTCAAATAACCAGATTTTTCAACAGGTAGGCGTTTTGTTAACCCTACTTTTTAATTTAAGTAATTGTATATATTTGTGACAGTTTACTGCCCTTAAACATTTTCAGAAAATAGTCTTTGTGTGGGTGTGTGTGAATTTTACAGTCACGTAGGGCTTTTCTATCTTGGTCAGAGAAACGACTAACAGCAAGTTATGTAATGTGATACTTTTTACAATTTGGACAAAAGATTACATATTTTGAAGTAACTTGGAAATGTTAAAAGCTGCACATGATAACCTTAATAGAATTTAGAGATTACAGCTAAGCTAATAATTACAAATCATGATTAATTTTATATAGGCTTAATTGCTAATTAAACTGCTATCTACACAAATGATGTTAGCTATATTTCGGTGCTTTAATTCGAATATTAGCAAAAAAAGTTTTGTAATTATGGTTGTAGCCAAACCCGAGTTTACAGTTGGTACTTACAATAAGTTCTTGTATTTACGTTATGATATATTGCTGCTGTTAGCCCCCCAGTGGCTCAGCGATATGTCTGCGGACTTACACGCTAAAATCTGGGTTTCGATACCCGTGGTGGGCAGAGCACAGATAGTCCATTGTGTAGCTTTGTGTTCAATTCAAAACAACTGCTGCTGTTAATATTATAAAACTTTAAATATGTAAAATTGTCCAATGTTTAAGACACTGTAGAATATATAGTTACAGAAACTATACCAAGAATTTAAATAAGCAATTAAATGTATCAAAATGTCGTGATTAATAATATTGATTTATTATTCACTTTTTCAATGACAACTGTTTTCTTTTTCTAATTCAGTTATCACGTTACAGGATACAGAAAATGCTATGATTCCTTTAGACAAGTATGTCTACCAAGAGGCACGATATTACATAAATATTTCCCCTCAGTATGGATTCCTGTACGTGGTGAAGGACTTCCCAGGGAAGGTTCTGTTCTTTCAGGTTACCTCTGGGATATAAACATCGACCCACATGTTTACCGTGCGTGGCGACCCGTGAAGGGGAGGAGAGAATCCTGGTGGTTGAGGGGTCCAATCCTAACATACCACTTTGGCCTTGAATTCCTGTAGACGGGCGGCCTTTGGGTGGCCCTCCTTGGGTCAGTCAGCTTGTCCACTTAGGCTAGAGTCAACAAAATACTAGTGTTGGAAGTTTTCAACGGGTCTTGTGGACATTGTGTCTGATGCTGGTGTTTGGGTATAGTGCTCACGAAACCCTGGCGCTGCTGCAGTGTCCTTGCTTGACAATGTAGTGCGTCCCCTCGTAGGGCTCCATGGTGGGTGGGGTCAGTGAGCACCGAAATTTTTTTTTTCCCCTATGGATCCTCCTAATAAAAATTTAAATAAAATAGTGAAAAAACAGTCAACAGATAAAGGACCACGTCTTGGCTTTGTTCAGTAATCTTCAATGTCTGTACCTCATTTTATCATCCTACATTCTCTTTCAGAAAAACCTTTAGGGCAAATGTCCCCCTTTTTTATTCAGAAGGGACTTGCTGGCTCTCCAAAGTTAGTAAAGAAGCTTCGATCCGGAGACATATTGGTTGAAACATCCACATCCCAACACAGTGAACACCTCTTGAATTGAAAGGCAATCGGGATGTACCTATTGAGGTTACCACTCATGCTACCTTGAATTCATCACGAGGAGTTATTGATGAGAGGGATTTGAAGAACGTCCCCGAGTCAGAGATTCTCGCTGGTCTCTCCACTCAAGGAGTTTCTGCAGTGAGGCGCGTCTCCATCTTTGCGAGTGGTGCCTTGATGGTGGCAGGTTGTCTAAATTGCAGGGTACGGCCGTACATTCCAAACCCTCTCCAATGTTTCCAATGCCAGAGGTTCGGCCACTCAAAGACGTCATGTCGTGGTTCTCTGACATGTGCTCGTTGTGGTGGCAAGAACCACGATGCCTGTGAGTGTGACATGGACCCACATTGTGTCAAGTGCAATGGTTCTTACCCTTCCTACTTTTTGTTCTTGCCCTAAATGGTTGGAGAAAAATAGGTCCAGCGATTGAAAACGACTCATAACATTAGTTATCCTTAGGCTCGGAAATTGATGTGTGCCACTTCATCTAGGACATATGCTGCTGCACTTCGTTCCACAACTACAGTGGGAGTGCAGACAGATCTCTCTGTGCCTCCAAGAGAATCGTTTTCAAGACAAATGAAATGTCTTTTGACCTCCATGGTTAAAAAATTGATGAATCAACTTCTACACCCATCTCTATTCCTTTCATACGTTCCGATAAACTCCGAGATCCACATCTATTGGTTTCAAATACAGACATTTCTTCAGATACATCTTTTTCTCCCACCCAAGATGCAAAACAATCATTCGTTCGCGTCCTCATTCACTGGAATCACCTTGCAACAACAAAGACCTGCCCAATCGACCCAGGACAGGATCCATGGAAATCTATAAAACTCCTCTGAATAAGGACAGTAAGGTAAAAAGACGTGGTCGTAAACAAAAGGGTTCTCCAGTCACTTCGCCTCCGCATCATTAAAAATGACCACCTTGATAAAATAGAACTGTCAAGGTTTACATTCGAATCTGGATGACATCAAAACACTGATTACTTCCTACCATCCTCTATGTCTTTCCTTACAAGAAACATTTCTGAAATCTGCCGATACAGTCAACTTTCGGCATTTTTCTCTGTACAGAAATGACAGGCCGTGTGATGGACGAGTGCATGGAGAGGTGACACTGTTGGTTGATCAGCATGTGCCCACCCTGTCTTTGTCACTCAACACACCCTTGAAGGCCACAGCCATCTGTATTTCCTTGGGTTATACCATCACTGTTTGTTCTCTATACCTATGACCTGGAGAGACATATGATCAATCAGACCTTGATGCTCTCATTGAACAGTTGCTGTCTCCATTTCTAATCCTGGGAGACTTTAACGGACATCATTCCCTCTGGGAAAGTGCTGTTATTGATAGGAGGAGTTCCTCCATAGAGCATATGCTCTCTGATCACAACCTTTCTTTTTTCAATACTTGTTCTTCTGCTTATTTCCATGCACCAAGCTAGTCCTTTACTGCTATTGATCTCTCCATATGCTCCCCTTCATTATTCTCCCATTTTTCATGGAGGGTTGACAATAATCCACAAGGCAGTGATCATTTTCCTATGCCTTTGAGAGAGACTAGCCGTGGTCGATGCCACCCAACCCACGTGCCCCAGTGGAAGCTGGATCAGGGAAACTGGTCCACTTTCACTGCTCTTGCAGAACTTGATTCTGCCATCGTCTGTCAGCCATCAATAGACGACTGTGTGGCAGCAGCAACTGACTGTAATATAAAAGCAGCTGTTCAGTGTATTCCTAAAACCTCGACACGTTTCTACGATATCCTCGTCCGTGGTGGAATCCTGCCTGCCGCATGGCACGGAAGGCTACAAAACAAGCCTGGGATACTTTCTGTAGATATCCCACACTTTCAAACCACATCGCTTTCCAGCAGGCCAGTGCACATGCTAGGTGGGTAAGACGTCAAAGCCAGAAGGAATCTTGGATTAAGTTCACAACTAGCATATCTTCTATCACCAGTTCCAAAGTCATAAGGGACAGGGTTCGAAAGGTCAGTGGGCACTAGAAATCTGTCACCCTCTCGATCTTACTCTGTGATGGCTAAGAGGTAGCTGATGTCTGAAGCATCATTGATACTCCAGGTGAAAGTTTTTGCCAGGTATCTAGCACTTCTGCTTGTTCCTCCACCTTCTTGGCCATCAAGACTCAGGCGAAGCATTCATCTCTTTCCTTTCGAACTGACTGTCTCTTTGACTATAATCGTCCATTTACACTGGTGGAACTGAAAATGGCTCTTCATCGGTCTGGCAGTACATCTGTTGGGCCTGATGATGTACACTATGACATGCTGCGCCATCTATCTCCTGCTTCTCTTTATATTCTAATTGTTTTTAACTGGATCTGACAGGAGAATGTTTTCCTAATGCCTGGTGCCTTTCTCTGGGAAAGATCCCAAGATTCCTTCAAACTTCTGTCCAATTGCTTTGACGACCTGTCTCTGTAAGACCTTAGACAGGATGGTTAATACTTGTCTTGTCTGGTTCCTCGAATTAAACAACTTCCTCTCCCCTGCCCAGTGTGGGTTCCGACGACAGCACTTCACCACGGACCACCTAATTCAACTTGAAACATCAATCAGAGAAGCCCTTTTCAAGCGACAACATCTTGTATCAATATTCTTTGACATTGAGAAGGCTTATGACACAACATGGAGGTATGGTATTTTGCGAGACCTCCATACATATGGGTTACGTGGCCATTTATCCATGTTTAGTTAAAAAAAATTAATGGACGGGCGATTCCAAGTTCGTGTGTATTGGACACTTTCCCGTTCTTTTCTACAGGAACTTGGGGTCTCTCAGGACTGTCTTTTGAGTGTCAAATTTTCAGTATAAAGATTAATGCCATCACTGAACAACTCCCTCTCACTGTTGCAAATGGGCTATTTGTCGACGACTTTCACATGTTGTGTCAGTCTTCGAACATGAGATATACTGAGAAGCAACTACAAACTGTCAACAATTATGTACTGAAGTGGACCACGGCGAACAGCTAAAACTCTCTAAAACTGTTTGCATGCACTTTTGCCACCAACTGGGTATTTATCCTGATCCTGAACTCCGTATCAGTGAAGCTTTGCTGCCTGTGGTCCCCGAGACCAAATTCTTGGGGCTTATCTTTGACCGTAAGCTGACCTTTATACTACACTTCAAGTAGCTACGGATCAGATGCACAAGAGCACTGAACATCCTCTATGTCCTCTGTGCCACCAGTTAGAGAGCAGATCAATGCTCTATGTTAAAGATATATTGTGTTCTTATTCAATCGATTTGTTTGGTTTTGAATTTGGCACAAAGCTACTCAAGGGCTACCTGTCCCTAATTTAACAGTGTAAGACTAAAGGAAAAGCACCTAGTTATCACCACCCACTGCCAACTCTTGGGCAACTCTTTTACCCACAAATAGTGGGATTGACCGTCACATTATAACGCTCCTACGGCTGAAAGGGCGAACATGTTTGGCGCGACCTGGATACGAACCCGCGACTCTCAGAGTCGCACGCCTTAACACGCTTGGCCATACCTGGCCTGTTCGATTGAAATTCGACTATGGATAAATGATCTATGGCTCTGTCAGACCCTCGGCCTCAAAGATGTTGGACCCCATTCATCATCAAGGACTTCGACTTTGCACTGGAGCTTTCTGCACCTCCACAGTTCAGAGCTTATACGTAGAATCTCATAAACCTTCTTTGCACCTTCGCTGTTTGCAACTGTCTTTACTCTATTCTTCGAAACTTCGTTCCTTACAAAAGCATCCCACTTGGGGTTGTGTTTTCCTTTCTCAGTGGACTGTACTTTTTCAGAGCAGATGATCCGTCGTTGCTTCTTTTGGCCTTCGCATCCAGGTGCAATTGGATGAATTGGGTCTGTCCTTTGATAACATTGCAAAATCCACTGGTCAGCCCATCCCATCATGGCTTATTACAGTCCCCATATGTGACCTTTCTTCAAGTCATCTGAGAAAAGCAGATATTCCCGATTTGAAGTACCATATATTATTTACTGAACATCTTTCGAACCATCTTTTCATTCCAGTTTATACGGATGGTTCCAAATCAGGTGACTGTGGGCTCTGCCATGGTTTGTTGTGGTTCGGTGGTTGCAAGCAGAATCCCCCCTACAGCTTCTGTGTTCACTGCTGAACTGTACACCATTTCTCTTCCCCTGGATCATATTGAAGCTCAGCAGTACTCCAAATGCACTATTTATACTGACTCGCTTAGTTCTCTACTGGCCCTGGAATCACTTCACGTTGGTTCACACCCTGTTCTCGCTGATATTCAAAACTGACTGGCCCATTTCTCATTAACATCTACTTCCATCCAGTTTTTCTAGATACCAGGCCATGTTGGTATTCGTGGGAACGAGCTTGCAGACACGACAGTTAAATCTGTCGGTTTTGGCACTATCACCACTGTGCCTATTCCGTACATGCACTATGGTCTTGTATTCAAGGCTCGATTCCGTGCTAGCTGGCAGTCGACTTGGAGTTAGCAACGCGAAAACAAGCTTTTCCAAATAAAGCCCTGTATTGGACTTTGGCAGTCTTGCTTCCGTAAAGATCGGAAATTGTTCTGGCTAGACTACGCATTGGTCACAGTTTTTTAACTCATCGTTTTCTTTTATCTGAAACTGATGCATCAGTGTGTAGTCTGTGTAACACTCAGATCACTGTAAGCCACATTTTACTTTCTTGTCCTCGTTACGACTCTCAACGACGGCACTATTTTAAACATGTTCTGTCTCAAGGTTTGTCCACAACAGTATTAGTGATGGCAACACTGTTCACCTTGATAAAGTTTTTAGTTTTTCAACGGCCATTAATTTTTTAATGTCATTTAAGTGTTTTATATTTCTTTATTAAACCTTTTTTTATTGTGGTTCCCTTTTGAGAGTCACAATCTCTCTAGTTCGATTTGAAATTAGAAAATGGCCGTAACATTAAATAACTCGACACTAGGACTGGAAAGGCCAATTTCAGGTAACTAACGCTGCTGTTTGAACTACCCATTAGTCGTCCAGGCGAGTTATTATTACAATTTTGCTGCATGTCTTTTAACACTTATTACTTTACCCTTTGATAATGGCTGTAATGACACATAACCCGGAAGCAGGACTGGAAAGGCCAACTTCAGGTGACTGACGGTGGTTCTTGTACTTTCCTGTTAGTCTTCCTGGTAGGTTATGATAATTACCATTATGTAACGGAAAGTCTTTTAATTCTTTTACTCTGGTTTCTCTCTTAACATTTTAGACTAGATGTCAACGTTGGTTTTATGCTATTTATGTTTTTCAATGCTGTTTGGTTTTACCTGCATCTCCTTCTATGAATTTTACTCCATTTACTTTTACCTTTTTACTGGACGTTTGGCGCAGATGACCTAGCTGCTTTGTGCCATAAAACACTAAATCAACTACATCAATATTTTTTCTTACTATATTTGCACAACAAATTTTATCTGTTTTCTAAAGAGGGCTCTAGTTTTTGTAACCATATTCAGATACCTTTACGTATTTAATTTTGCTTTATGGTAGTCCTAACCTTTGATGTCAAGGGAAAACTGTTTTGTAAGAAAGAATGTATCATACGGTTTTTAGAACATTTGACTTATGTCAGCAAATCTGAAAATAAAACCTTCAATTTTCTCTTCTGACTGGCTTGTGTGTTTGTCACACACATAACTTATGACAGCATACTGGAGTGCATGCATCAGTTGTGTTGGTCATGTAAGCCCAACTCAGTATGTTAATTGCATTCATTGTGTATGACAACCCACATGAACGTGTTTGTCATACATTTGTAATCCTGAAATTTATTTTAAATCCCAACATTAACAGAATCAAAGCCAAAAATATGGGAGAGGGTGGCAAAGGGATATACCAAAGAATTGCCTTCCTTCTTGTCTATTACTTCAAAATTAGGGAGGGATATGTGCAAATAGCCCTTGTGTAGCTTTGTACAAAATTAATAAATAAAGAGCCCCCCACTAGTACAGCTGTATGTCTCCAGATTTACAATGCTAAAATCAGAGGTTCGATTCCCCTTGGTGGGCTCTGTAGATAGCCTGATGTAGCTTTTCTATAAGAAAAACACAAACACAATTAAATAAAGTAACTGTAGAACTTCATAGCAAAACAAACAACTACACACACGTACAATTATACTGCAGTGAAATGAAAATTATTAAATTTCTATAAGAAAGCTTGTCAAGTAAAATAGTGCCTAATTTTTTTCTCCAATATAAGTTTAAAAATATTTAAGAAAAATAGTTGTAACATTGTGTTGAGGAAGTCAAGTTATTTATCTCTATAAACTATTCTGTATAAAATTAACATGTCAAAATTTGAATAAAAATGAAATACTTGAGATGTAACTCTTATTTTCTTCTAAGCCTTAATCTCTTAAGTATCTACATTTTATTTTTCAGCTTCATAAACAGACATGTTACTTGTATTTTTTTTTTGTGATAAAATAAATGCGACTTAATTACACTATTTTCAGAAAAATATCTTATTTGTAATGAAATCTCTTACTCACAGCAATGAGGCTTGAGAGGAATTTGGAAATCCTGTAATTAATTAAGACGCTCACAATGTATAGACTTCTAATGGTTTAGCAGATCCAAGAGGCCGTGTTGAGTGTTTTTTAAACAACGTTTTCAACAAGGATCTCGTGGTTGTAAGAAATCTGAATATTTGAAAGTTAACATTATGTTATTGTTTCTAACCAAATTCCAAGGCTGAACTTGAATTCTGTGATATTGACAAAATTTATAAGATGAAAAACAGTTTTGATAGTTTTACATTAAAACTATAGTATAGCAAGCATGACTGTGTTTTGTTTTGTTTTTGGCCTAGTCTAAATATTTTTCGAACTTATTCAGTTACCCTTCCATTAAAAAATGTAGGAAATCAGATATCAATGTAAATGTTTGTGTATACTAAAACACAAATATTACTTTAAACTGACTGCAAGCTTTCACTGCTTCCTGTGTGGTTTCTTTGACCCCAGAAATTTTATTTTTCTACCCCTCCACAGTAGATTCCAGAATGATTTTATATTGTGCTGTCACTAGTGATAACTTATTAGAACTGTATATTGACTAGTATGATTTTGTTTCACACATTTTCCAACTGATATTAACTTCTCAAACTGAACTGTTGTGTGCATGTATGTCCTTTTTTGTTATTTTCATTAATTACTGTAAAATGAACTTTTGTCTGTGGGAAAAATCTTCTTCAGTTTAACTCCTTCACAAAGCTAACACGTGTTCCTTTTCAACATTTTTATGTATCACATACATGTTTTTATAAAGATCTCTTTCAATTAATTTTATACAGAACATATTTTCTCCATAATTTGCTCTGTTTCACTTAATAGATCTACTTTGAAAGGAATTGTAATTACTTTAGCAAGGAAGTAAGGAAAAAAAACAACTTACAGTTTCATTGGGTCAAGTAGTACAAGAACTAGTATGATTAAACATAACACTTGTAACATATACGAACAGCTATAATTTACATTGTATGTATACTTCTATTTTGACTAAACAGAAATTTTTTCTTATTAGTTGACTGGTGTAAAGTTATTAGCTATGTATGAAAGGACCAAGGATTCAGGAGGTAACAGGTTGAAATATTTAACAAGAACATTATATTTAATTCTGTAATTTAATAAGTGCTACTCATTTGGACAGCTAGATGTAAGAAAGATCTCTCAGTAACAAACTAGGTTTCATTGACAGTACTTCTGTATTGGTTAGATGACAAAACCCTTTGTAAAAGTTCTTTACTGTTATTTTCATAAGGCATTTATATTCATTTAACAGCTTTAGTTTAGGGGATGGGACATTCGAGATGGGCCAGCAGTCCCTTGTTGCTGATCGTTATAGTAGAAGGTTGAGTGACATGTCAGGTGAAAAGTAGATTAAAATATTGATATGTTTAATGAGAATTTTCATACCATCAGATTTATAATCTCTGTGGGTCATTGCTGGTTTGTCATAGCTATGATTAGTGAGAAATGGGATGGATCAACTTTTGTTTGGTGGTCATGGGTTGGAAGTGTTGATGCATTAACTCTTTTGTGGTGGGTAGCTCAAAGTGTCACAAACTTATACAGAATTACATTCAAAATTTAAACTACTTTATTACCAATGTATATTAACATTGAGCTAATAAATCAAATTGTAATATGATACAAGTTCTACATTTTTAATTTTATAAGAAAATATTCTTAAAAATATTTAATTTCTTCTGGTATGAGAATTGCGATATTTGATGTCTTGTTCTTCCCCACTTCTCTAAGTTATTTCACATATGTCCGAGAAGTACAGAATTTAATCTATATTTCTTACAAGTATTATTCACACAAAGGATAAATTATTATAGCCTTCAATCTTTGTTTACTAAAAATTCCGACCCCACTTGTCACTCTTACCCATCACATTGTTTCTTTTGTAAATTACCTGTAGTTCTATCTAACGTTTAATATTATATTTATAACCAATATGTTATATTACATTGTTTTCTGTATGTGGCATTGTCTTCATTCTCTAGTTTGAACTTTGTTCTTGCAAGAATTATACTGACGAGCTAACTGAATTTTTAAAGGCTATAATTGCATGGATAGAAAGTTATTATTAGTTAGTTACTATTCATCTCTTGAACTACAAACCATAGGTTAAACACCTCCTAACTGAAGACTTAATGCTTCACAGCCCAGATAACAACAGTCGTGGATGTTTTATTTAACTTGAAAAGACAACACACTCTAGTACAAAGGTTGTTTCTTTACAATGCAACAGAGACAAATTACGTTCTGTTTAAAACCACAATTAAAAATTAACATGTTTATGTCTTTTATAAATCACAAAGCTGCATTTCTGTTTCTCAGAATGTGCTTTCAAACTTTTCTAGGTTGAAACAAAGGTTATATAGTGCCCCATGTATATGTGATGAGTTACCACATAAGAACTGGAAATGATAGTTCATATAATCTTAATTTGTAACCACTTTTTAATATTTACATATGCAGTTTGATTGCACAAACATGTCCTATTAAAATTTACTAATTTCCCTGCATTTAAAATGTTTTTAATGTTTTAGTGCCATTGGTTAAAATATTCAGTTTATTATAAAAATTATTCAAGTTGGGTTTTATTTACTTAAATAATCTAGTAATAGCTATTCACCAGTCTTTCAGTATTTATTTTCAAGTCTCAAAGTTGGGTAAATAACTAAAGACTTGAAGAGTTGTTTCAACATTTTTCATTGAAATATCTTTCCTACATGTGTGCTTATTTTCATTACTATGTTTTGAACCTACTGCCATCTCCTGTTCCATAACAATAGAAGATTTATATATAAACTGGTCATTGAAGTAACTCGAAGAATTTCAAATTATTTTTGTTAGTGAAAACAAAGTTTTCTCTATAATGATGCATAAGTTAGACAAAAGTTAAACACACGATACATTTAACTTAAAGAAACTTTACACGTTTGTTTGATTTAATCGTCATTATATCTGCTTATTTTTTTTCCATGTTCTAAAAAACTTTTTGTTTCAAATATTGTACTTATGTTCAACTAAATACACAAAACAGTAATGAATTGTATGAAGTATAAACATCACTGAAGTTTACACAAGGAATAATTGTTTCCTTCAAAGAATCAGCTTTTACCTATATAAAAACAAATATATTTTATGACCAGTTCTCTTCAAAACAACACAAAAACCCCTATTGTTTCATTCACGTTTAAGCACATATGCATTAGAAATAATGGGACAATGGGAGGCTACTCTCACCACAAGAAATAATCACACTGCAGAAGGCCATTCTCCTTCTTTACGCTGTATGTCTTGAATATTTATCTGCATCTAACTGTTGTCCTGATCTCTTCCGGTTGTCCTACAGGATCCGTTTATTGTCGCAGGTAACGATTCACTTCAAGAGTGACTCCCTCTTGTTTCTAACCATTTTGTCCTTCTGTCAATTTACACTGGAAACTTCCAAGTCTGCTGCAAGTGCTTGAGCTATCGTTTTAGGGTTAACTTCTACAATAGTTCTATATCTTTCTTCATTCACAACAAATTGAGGCCTTCTTCAGGGTTTGTTCTCGATGTTCATATTACTAAAACGACCTATTATGACCGAGGCATTTGGCTTAATACCTGGGCCCATCAGACCAGTTGGGATACGAAGAATATATTAGTGGTCAAATACCATATGAATCCCACTTACTTGAACAACATCTATTGTGCTGTGAGTTAGATTATGTGGGGAAAGATAACATTTTATCAATTCTTTTTAACTCAATACAAATCAAAATGAAGTTTATAACTTTTATGAACATCAAGTTATTTTTCATCCTAAATTTATTTAATATTCATTCTGTTGTTTAGATCAACTATTAATTTTAGTTACCTTAACTCATGTTGATTTTGGAGTGTTTTGAAATTGACACAAGCTTCCCCTAGCGGTAAAATAAAGTTATTAATGTTGTGAAAGATTATGGAGATTTATGGTAATAGCTAGTCACATGAGATGTATCCTTGTGTTGTAACCACTAAATAAAATGCCTTCCTTGATCTTGAAAATGAGCAAGTTTACAGTATATAGTTGAAAATATTTATTGCTAATTATTTCTCATTATTGCTTCAATATTAAAAATAGTCTAATTTTGAACCATTGTGTCAACCTTTGGTGAACAATTATTTTTTCTTGTTATTTTTCTGATAGTCTGTTTGTTTGTTTTTGGAATTTTGCACAAAGCTTCTCGAGGGCTATCTGTGCTAGCCGTCCCTAATTTATCAGTGTAAGACTACAAGGAAGGCAGCTAGTCATCACCACCCACCGCCAACTCTTGGGCTACTGTTTTACCAACAAATAGTGGGATTGACCGTACCATTGTACGCCCCACGGCTGGGAGGGCGAGCATGTTTAGTGCGACGCGAACCTGCGACCCTTGGATTACGAGTTGCACGCCTTACGCGCTTGGCCATGCCAGTCATTGAAATTATCTGATATTCATATTACATTATTTATTAACGTTTGTACCTGGTTCTGTCCAGGTACCGGCTTACCTTTTTTGTGATAAAATTCATATTATAGTTTTTTGAAAGTGTATTTTTATATTTTTGTTTATATTTGATTGGTTCTGACTATAGTAGCGTTTTGTTTACTCCAGTACAAAATGTTTTACTCTCCAGTAACTCATCGGAATGTCTGCGGACTACAACGCTAAAAAATGGGTTTCGATACCCGTGGTGGGCAGAACACAGCCCATTTTGTAGCTTTCTGCTTAATTCAAAACAACAAAATGTTTATTATTAATAATATCTATTTATTTTATTTGAATTGAATTTTATTGTACTCGTTTATTTGTAAAAATACACAACTATAATTATGCAAAAAAGGGTTAGTCTCGATAAACTTTTAACAGAAAAAAAAAAGTCAAACATATTTCATCAAACAGTTATTCGTAATCTACCAATGAAGTTCACCAATCATCGCTAAAATACACATCGGATAGGAATACTGAATTTGGAACATCTTAAAAAGTTTCTTCTTGTTTGGAAATAAACTCTTTAAATATGTTTTCCATGAAATATCTTAACGTATTGTAACAAATTATCACTGTTTTTTAAATTAACTGTTGAAAGGACAGGAGGTTTTAGTTTTCATTCTTAATTGCATGTTAAGTAATTCCTCAAAAAATAACTTTTGACCAGAGTAAATCACAGACTTAGGATGTGAAATGAACTGTGATGTTATAAATCTTCCATTGGTTATTTGAATTAATAAAGTAATTTTAATAATAATATAATTATAATTAGGTATATCATTGTTCTATTAAAGAGTATACAAAGAAATTGAACATTGGTTTCTAGCATTAGAAGTTCATAAACTTACTGCTAACTTATTGGAGAACTCTTATTATATATACTGGTAACCGAGGGGAGAGGTCATTTTGTTGAATTTGGTGCAAAGTTACTCACAGGCTATGTGTGGTAACTATTGCTAACATAGAAGTGAGAGACTAGTGGAAAGGCAATTAGTCAACACAACTCACCAATAACTTTTGGGTTACTCTATAATAACAAACAGTGGCTATCACACTATAACCCCCTTATGGGTGAAAGGACAGGCTTGTTTGGTGAAAGGATTTAAACATGCAATCCACAGGTTGCATGCATGTCGAGTCTTCTAATTATGAGCCTAAAAATAGTATTAGTTTTAATATACAATTAATTAAAATATACACATCCACATTCATAATACTGTTTAGAGTAATTCATATGTTTCTTTCTGTTCAAATAGAAAAAAAATCTAAAACCAGTTTTCAAAAATTTTCTTGTATATTTACAAAATAGTACAAGTTATCTTACACAAACATAACACTGCTTCAATAGAACACGTAAGTTAACATATTTATGGATTAAAGCATTATATATTTTACTCTGATATAAAAAACGTTTTAAGCCCAACGTTTTACAGAATGAATAAATGACAACTGTTGTTAAGAGTACATACCCAATTGATACTAATGAATTACAAATGGGACAATGACATATTTGGCCTGTTTTCATTTTGAAATTATTTACATCTCTGTTAATAAACATTATGTACACTCATCGTATTCAACAACCATGCTTACTTCAAATGTTAATTATTTTTAATGATAAAGCAACAATAGGTGTACTAAGCCTATTTTTAATGATACAACAGCGATAGTATACTAAACCAAGATTTAGAAATTATTTTCAAATATTTTTATACACTTATGGGATTGCTGCTTAAATACACATAAACTGAAATATGGCGATGGTTATCAATGGATATAATGATGCAATTATTTATAAACACAAAGTTACGTATCACAAAACATTTATCATAGGTGTAAATATTCTCACTATTTTTTTAATATCTCGGAACAGCTTCAAAATCATATATTTCATCTCATAACAACCAAAATTGTGAAAAATCACTTTTTCTACCTTAAATTTTGACACAAAATTACTTAATGTTCTGTAAATAGGTGGAAAAAGTTAAGGTAAACATTCAACTTTTTATGATTATTTGGAGATGAAACTATGCTTTATTTTATTTAGAACCTACTCAATTACAAAACAAAAAGAAAAAATGTCATCTTCTATCAATAAATGATTTTCCGTGCATTTAATTTTACAATGTTAATTCTTATTTTCACTAATTTTTAATATTCTTTATGATATGTTCTAATTTTAGAGTGAATATCATTTTGTTTACGGTTTGTTTTTCATACATTTACTTGAAATATAATGACTCTTTAGAGATGTAAAACATATAAGCACAAATAACTGTCAGCAAAATCCAAGTCAGCAACCATAACATCAAATGCTAAAAATCTGTATGTAAACTAACCAACAAATCAAAGAATCCAAGTAGCAAACAATGAAATGAGTACGAGAAAGTTGTAACACGTTTGTAACGGCAGTTACAATGAGATACTCTAACATGCATCAAGTGCATTGCGCAAAAAAAAATGGATAAACTAAATTATTCAGCAAATGCTCAATGAATACATAAACAAAACGCTGCCTCAAAATTTAATTTGTACATAAAAATGAGCAAGCATTAATAAACATTATAATGTGCAAATATATTACTTCTAGACTTTTACTTACCTTCTTTTTGTATGTATTGAATGTAAATTTATCATTTACCCGATTTTAGTCAAGGATCCACATACCAAGAGTGTGAGATGATTGTTCTTTAATGTTTTAATTTATTTTATGTATATTACTGCAGTTGTGTTCACAAACAGAATTGTGCATACACATACCATTCGTTGAGGGATCCAGGGAGTATGTTCCCTGTTAAAAGTTGAAAAAATGGTACTTCTTGTATACAAAACTCAGATTTCATATATATATGTAGATATCTTTGTATATTGGTAGTTTCGTTTTCACCTAATATGAGTATCTGTATTTTTACATACTAGTCCAAATAAACAGAAACGTAAACTGAATTGTTAAATAATTTTTTGCATGGATTTCTGTCACACTGTCTTTTATGGAATTTCAAATACTCTGTTGACAAGTGATATATTTTGTGAGCAGTTTATATTAGATTTCCAACAGAATATTGGATACTGTGTCACATGCATCTTATCATAATTAATTAGTGTATGGTATTTTTATAACATTACAGCAATTGTAGAGTTACGTATGGTGACACAAATGTATAAAAAACCAGTAATAAGTTGAGTCTTACAAAGTACTGATGCTTACATTATTTAAAAAATAGTTAAGATAAACTCAAATGTGTAGTAATATATCTAGTATAAACATGCCAACATAAACAGATTTATATGATACATATTGACAACTGATTGCCCCAATTGCTTTTTTTTTAATAAATGGGAAGTCTGTCACATAATGATACAGCCAATCATTAATATATTGTATATTTATTAGCAGGGTCATTGTAAGCTTTCGAGTTAAGTTCTTTTGAAATCACAAATTAAAGCTAGGGATTATAGTACACTCAGCCCTATAGTGCCTATTGTCAATGTATTATCATAATGTTACAATTCTGTAAACATATAGCAGCAGAAAAGACAACCACATGCAGTAAATTGACATTCTAACTCTTTTAAAATTTTACCAACCTGTTGAACAGATAACCACATTTCTTGCATATTATTATAAACACAGATAACAACTGAGTTTACTGTAAAACAATTATAACAACTTTATAGAATCTATGTGTTTAGTTTTAACTTACTTTGTTTTGATTTTTGTTAATGTCCTAACATGTGATACAACTATAAAACGAAAACTTTCCTTTTAAATTATTTTAAATAAAATAACTATGAAGAAAATACATGCCAAGCCGTTGGTGCTTCACCAGAGTTAATCTGAATTTTTTTGTGCATGTATTTTCTTTCATACACAATTTCTAGCTGTTTTATACTTTAATTCCAGAGTGTTATACAATGTCATTGCTCTTTAAAAGTAGCTTGAAATATAATTTTTGACTTTGTCCTAACACTTTCCTTCTAAAATCACTAAACATTTACAAAAGTACCTTTCATCCAAAATAACCAAACATTTACAAAGGTACCTTTCTACATGTAATAAGTAACTAAAAGATTCCAAGATATTTTGTTGGAGTTGACTAATTATTTTATGTTTTGAGAATATTCCAATCTTTTGGAAAGGGAGTGGTTGGGTCTGATGAACCCTTCAACAATGTTTGGAACTGCTAAAGTTTTTTTCCTTTTTTGAATGATTAACACACCCATTGAAACAGCTGATTTGTAATACACAAAATGTTATCTATTAATAGAATATTTTCTGAAATTACCACACAACTGTATTCGTGCTCGATTCAGAAAGTGGTCTGGATAAAATTTCAAAATAAAATATTTAATAAATTATGTGTATAAAAAGTTTCTACAAAATTAGTTTCAACAATCAGTTAGTAGTAATTGTCACCAGACCTTGAAAGTATAACACATTTCTATCTATGAAAAACAAACAAAAATAATACATAATACTCTTTAATTGCAGAAGATTCATTAATTTTTGGTTTAAGGGACTTGTGTTCATACACTTAACACTAACAGGGCACATGTGCCCAGCAACAATCAGCCGCAAACTCTCTCTTTGTTAATTCGAAGATGACCTAAAAAGGTCGAAATGTTGTTCTATACTTTATTTTTAATTAAAGTCTAATACCTATACCAACCATCTTGAGAATACATTTTTATTTCAAGTGGGTTTCTCATCATCAGGAAAATTTAAGAAGTGTCTTATATTAGTTGCAAACCAGGTGTAGAAAATGAAGCTGTTAAAAAGTTTAAAAAAATAAATATTAAGTTAAGACATTTTGAAAAGATTCTGTCAGATATTCTAAATACATTTTTTTTTTATAATTCAATATAATAGACATTTAGTTACTGTGATAAATTGGCATTATTGTTTGTTTACCAATGCCCATCTGAAACACACAGTTTACTCATAAATTACCGTATTTTCCGCCTAATAAGCCGAATTTCTGGACCTAAATTTTGGACCTGATTTTTGGGGGTCAGCTTATTGGCCGATCACCAGCTTTGGACCAAAAAATACCGAAGACCGAAATCGGCCCCAAAATCATACCTTTGATCTCACAGTTACGGCAGAGTTATTTCAGTTAAATAAAATTTATTTATTAATAGAAAAAGGTCTATACATTACAAATGACATGTATTCATAGAAATAACAAAAT
Organism: Carcinoscorpius rotundicauda; assembly: GCA_011833715.1. Lineage (NCBI taxonomy): Eukaryota > Metazoa > Arthropoda > Merostomata > Xiphosura > Limulidae > Carcinoscorpius > Carcinoscorpius rotundicauda. Next base: position 23,971,232 of record CM022403.1, read on the forward strand.
TCATAAAAAAATACACACTTTAATCTCAGAAATTTATTAAAATCTATCAAATTCATCATCTTCATTGTCAGAAGCACCAAATAATAGATTCCAATCCTCGGCAGAGGATTTTTCTGGTTACATTTACTTGTTTTCGACATTTCTTTTAGCACACATTCTGCTTTCTTCCATTCACGGACCTGTTTTTCATTCACACAGTAATGGCGAGCGGCATTCATATTTGAGGTTTTTAAGGCTAGCTCTACTACATTCAGTTTAAAAGCAGCATCATAACGCATTCTTTTTTTGCAGGGGTAGACATCTTTGGCTTTTGACAGTACAATGATAAACTCCCACTACATACCCCTGGTATTTATACCCTGGGTTAGTGATTTTAATTACTGAGTAAAAATCTGGAATTTCACTGGTTACCTAATTACAGTGAGTGGAGCCAATAACGAATGACATATTGATTCCATCTCTATCTCAATATGACACGTTCTGCTTTACTACAGAACACCAATGATCACACACAACATGCATGCTGATGCCGAAACGATACTTAGAAATCATTTTGAAGAAACTTGTCACTTCTTAAAAATGGCCTCGGCTTATTAACCGGAAAATACGGTATTTTGTCACACAAAGGACTAAAGATGACTGATGTGGGGATCATATTAAGATTTGTTGCGTCAAAGTTATTTTCTACATAAAACAAGATATCACAAAGTGGACTCCAATTCTGTGTTCAGCAGGTCTTTAGTCCTAATTCCAACATTGTCAACATTCATGTCATCTGTGTCGTTGTTATTAGGGCTGGAATAGCTTGCTGCTTCCTGAAGTCTCATTAACATGTTGAGCTAAGCAGACAAAAATGTAACTCGTGGTTTTATAAAATTCATGTTATATGTCTTATAACAAACTTTATAACATGAAGTCTAACACTGACAACAATTATAAAATATTTGTCAAATGCAATCATTGTATTTATTATTAGTAGTATTATATGTGTAACTGAAAGCAGAATGATGTCATAGTATTTATATTACAAAACATTACAATGATTTAAGAAAACCAAAAATGTTTACTAATATAGTATTTTTCTTAAATTACAGAATAATATTTTGTTTCAGTTTCCTTTTTCTTTTTACAGTTTTGTGAAACTCAGTGGCATCTAAAACGTTACACAATGAACCAGTTTAAATCAACCTTGATTCCAGTTTATGATGCTAATAAAAAACTTTACCATCTCTTTCAAGATAAAATAAGTACCTTGAAATTGAAGAGAATTCAAATTCACATGTATGTTTAAAAGAATTATAACAAATAATTACTAGAGAGTTTTAATATCATAATTTCATGAATAAATTTAGACATAAAAGCACTGTCAACTGTTAAATAGCTTGATTATAACAATGTAATTTTCAAGGAACTTCAAATCTCAAAGTCCCAACACCATGCATTAGAACTTACCAAAGGGTCTGCTTCTAAATCACTGCACAATACAGTAGTCGTTTTCGTTCCCACACTAGAAACTGGATGACTTTCATAACCAACATCTTCGGGACGAAGATGCAGTAACTGGGGCCAGTCAGGCTCACCTACTGATGGCCAGGGATACGATTCTTGGACCCACTCAGTTGGATCTTCCCATGGGGCTCTACGACCATAAAGCTAAACATATAGAATTAGGGATTATGAAACACTTTTGATGGCTTCATGGTGTACATTACCAAGATAAGTAGATTTGGAATTCAAATATTTAGTCCACTTCAAAGTGAAGTTTACAAAATTAGGACATAAAGAATATACACTTGGTAACTTGTATGGTACCTGCAATCCTTCACGTACAGCTTCCATGATATATGGGATAATACTGTAATTCCACAAGTCTATAAACCATACTTGAGAGTCAGAGACATCTATTGGACATGAAAGAAACAATCTTGGCCCTAAAGAGTAAAAAAATATTAATTTTAAACAAAAACCAACAGAAATGAGTTATACAATTGAACAAAGATACTGGTGCATTTCATACAACATAAATTTTATTTGACTTATAAATTAAGACAAAGCATCAGGGAACCTGACTGTGTAATTAAAACAAAGCATTGAGATGGCTGTTTTACAGTGTTGACACACTGTGATTTCTGCCCAGTACTCTGAATGTTAAAGTGAAGAAATTCAACCAAGCATGGGTAAATGACCAGAGTAACTATAACTCTCTTAAGGTAACCAAATGCCAATGTAGTTCAAGTTTTTAAGTTTTTATCATAGTTTATTGTTTTTGTTTCAGTTATTAGCTGTACTTAACATTGTTGAGAAACATTCATAAAATGGCATACTTAGCATAATCATTTGTGGATTAAATTGGTTGTTTTTCATAAGTTATAAAAACTTATTATAAAAATGAAAATTTTGCTTTATAAATGGTTGGTAGACAAGAGGTTAGCATAACTGGTAAATGCATATTTGTGCAATACCATGTATGGTTTATTGCACAACAATAAAGAAAGATAAAAAATTAGCAAACAGGGATATTATAAAACTAATGGACAATCACTGGACAACAAAAAATAAAACAATGAGCTTTCTTTTTGGATATCTCATTTAATATTTTATATTTAGCTTCTGTAAGTTGATACAGAGAAAAATTAGAGGGTCACTTTGTAGAGTAAATATTTTCATTATGCAGCATTGATTATATTTGCCTCTTACAAAATATGAATAAAAAAGTCAGGAACATTTTTAGCAGGACAATAAGGAATAATGTGTTGCATACTTCCACCAAGTTTCGTCAAAATGCGATCATTATTGACTGAGTTATAGAGAAAAAATAGTGTGAAAAATTGACTCGTATGTTAACAGATAGGATTTTTTTTATTTATGTGACCTTGTTGTAATCTTAGCCTTTGACCCTCCTAAAAGGTAACAACTTTAATTTTAATAAGCAACAATTTTTGCCCAAATTCACTGGACCATTTGTAAGACATCTTGCTGACAAACACACCCACACACAAGGATAAAAACATAACCTCTGTCCATCTTTAATGACAAAATAATGAGGGGTAATTAGAATATTCTAATTTATATGATAGTCTGTAATAAATTGGCTACTAAAGGTAGCCAGCAAATGCTAAACATAGAAGTAATACTACAAGTGAGACACAAGTTTGCCTTTCACCAATTTGAGTCAAGGCACACAAACTGTTTGTTTGATGCAAAAGTACTATTGAACGTCGCTTTTGTTTGCTATCAAATAATTTTCTCACTCACCTCCTTTCTCAACAGAGCTTCAAAATGTGCCAATAAATACAAGTAAACTTTAAATGGCTATCAAACTTGGACCATTTTATTACTACTTCATGCATTCAAACTCAATATAGTGGTTACATGAATTCCATGCTAGAGTTAAACACACGTGGTTTAGCCAGATTCCAACAATATGTGACACTAGATGAGCAGACAATCAACTCTACCTTTTATGTATACATATATAAATTGTTCTTGAAGAAAGAACTCGAGTGAAACACTTCACCTTCAAAAGACTGGTGGTTACTATTAGAATTATCCTTACCAATAGTAACATCAGAAGAACTATGAGTTTCTAGAAACGTATTCAAATGAATCCACACTTTAGGAACCCAGTCAATGATTTTAACAAGGTCAGGGTTTTGTATTCCACTAGTCACTTCTGTTTCTACCAATTTCCTGCGAAGAAATCTTCCCAGAAATCCCTTCACAGGTTCCATATGGTTTGCACACAGGACCCACCTAACAGAGGATAAAAATAACACAAATAAAGACAGGTTTCTTTGTTTCAAATAAGAGAAATCAAGTTACATATTCTGTGACTGAAAAACAGAGATATTTATTATAGCAAAATTAGTTTATCTATATAAATATAATAGCACTGTCTACTGTCTACTAATTTAACTACTTTGCAGAGTGTGGATAGATGTTCACAAAAATTAGTATGAGTTTCATTGAGTTTATGGGTAAACACAAACACATTATTTGCATTTTACAGTTTTTATGGACGTTTTTTACCAGTACCTTACCTCGTGTAGGTGGATCTTCATCAAATTTGATATAAAGATTCATTTGATCCTTGCAAGGGTACATATAAAGTATCAGTTTTGTGGTTTTACTATTACTTCACAACATGTAGATAGAGCTTCACCAAATTTGGTGTGGAGGTTCACTGTGTCTATGGGGAAATACATAAAAGTTTCAGTTCAGCAATTTCTATGGGCATTTTTTATTGCTACTTTTCCCCGTGTTGATGGATTTTCGTCAAATTTGGCATGAAAGTTTGTTAAGTCCAAAGGAAGATACATGCAAACTTGTGATTTTACATTTTGTGTTTTGCAGTTTTTATAGGTATTCTTTTACAATTACACATAAAGGAAGCAACTTTTCATGTCCTAAAATAGCCTTTCATTTAGTGTCAATTTACATAACTTCAGTCCACAGGACAGGTACTTCAACTAATTGTGTGATAGTAAGATTTACTAAGGTAACTAATTATTACAGAGCTTCAAGATAAATAAGAAAGCACCAGTTAATAGTGTGATATTTCCAATTACAACTCTAATCAAAGATCTCAAATAACAAGAAGTATTCAGAGAAAACTGAGTCTAAATCAGGTTTTAATTACATGTACTTTTCAAACTACACTTTTCTCCGTGTAGTTAATTTGTTATGTGTAGTTTATGGCGTGTTTATTTCCTTGTTTAATTTTAATGCAAAGCTGCATAATGGGCAACCTAAACTGTACTCACCCTCAGCTGTAGCTTTAAGGTCTTAAGCTTACAACAGAGCTACTATGTTCTAACACATCCCAAGCTATGTTCAAACACAATATGGCCCTGCTGGTAAAAACAGGTCCAATAAATAATGTAGGTATTCAAGATTTTCAGTTGCAGAAGATCAAATACAAAAAAGATATATAAATATTAAAAAACTATTGGTCTCACCTGAAATTGTGGTGCAACTGGAGGTTAGTGGTTGAGCAGGTGGTCTGGTTCATTGTCCCTATGATGTATGGACTGAAACAAATTATGCAGTGAAACACTTTTTACCAACAACAGTAAACTGAACACAGCTGTCATTAGAAAGTCTGAATGTTACAGTTACTATATGATCTTATCACAGCAGGAATGTGTGCAGTTTTCAAAGCATTTTTCTATTGCAACATCAAACTTAAGTTTACTTACAGTTTTTTAACAATATATAAAAACTACAAAACATTACTAATTTAATAGTTACAGATTAAATTAAAATCTATTTAACATGAAATGTAACAAATAAACAGTCCTTATTGTGTTTTCAAGAAAACTCTAATCAATAGTCCTTATTGAGTTTTTAAGATAACTCGAATCAATAAACAGTCCTTATTGTGTTTCTAATATGGATATGTAAGCAATAAGTTGTCTTCATCATGTTTTTAAGAGAAATGTAACCAGTAATCAGTCCTTATTGTGTTTTTTAATATGGAAATGTAACATACTGTGTTTTGGAGATATATATTGTTCAAATATATATCCTCATTATTATAAGAGTGGTCGTGACAGTTGCATCAAAAGTAGGTTTGGTTTTAGAGAGTAAATGTTCTTGTAAACAGATATTTTATTTTGTTAATGAAAAAAAACACAAAATAAAAAGCTAGATAAATTTAATTCTTTCCAGAAAGAAGATCTTTCTTTTCCAACGTCTGGTGTAGATCAACTTTCCAAACGTTCTCAAGTTAAGTTGATTAAAATAAACTGACGTTTAAACACCCTTAGACAAAAGATGGAATTTACTTTTATTATGCTTTTACAGATCTCCAGCTATAATTAAGAGTGAAGTTAAAGAAATAGTCCTTTAACAAGGAAGGTAGTTTTAAATTAAAGAAGTAGTCCTTTAGCTGATAAAGTAATCTTAAATAGGGTAGACAGAGATGACTGAATGCCAACATACTTTAATCAGCCTTACCACGTGATCTGTTTGTGCAAAATGTTTTCTGAAGATAAAATTCCATACCTGTTCTGATACTTGACACAGAGGAAACCATTGAAGACTTCACCAAGAGAGCCAACATGATGAAGATTGTCCAGGATAATCACGGTTGGAAGGTCTGAACTATTGCTGTAAAGAATAAGGGACTTTTACAAACAAAATTTGTAGTTTGCAGTATTATACTAAACAAAGATAAGTAATTGTTTTTTAACTTAGTACTGTTATTGATGCCAATACCAGTGAACATATAAAAGAGTAATTGGAAACCTTAATTTACCATCTTTATAACAAACAATATGGTTTCATCAAAACTTCAAATACTGAACTCCTGACATTCACAAAATGATGTTTATGAACATTATAAAAATTGAGGCCATTATGTAAACAATTTCAAAATGATTAAAATTTCTGTAAAGAGTGATATCACTGTCAACTTATCAGCAGAACAACCTGCCTCACAACCCAATAGTAGAAAGAGGGGTGTGTTCTTGATTAATGAAAGTAAACACAGTTGAAAAATCAGTAAAAACATATTGTGATATATCATCTAGTACCCATTTCAGTAACAGTCAACGAGATATAATATTTCATACCCAACTTTCTTTTAACAACTTGTAAACTATCATAAAACTCACCTGCTCTCACACTGTTCTGCTATGTTAAATAAATACTGTTGGAGTTCTTTGGCTGACTTGTGGTCCACGCTAAAAGTTGCTATAGCACCTGGACTTAACTCCTTACCACTCCTACATAATATTAAACACATTTTAATGATAATAACTGCAGGCTGAGAAAAAGATAAGTTAATTCTGTATTGAAACTTTAAGATTATTTCTTTTAAACTTATATAGGTAGTGGAAGTGTATAACTTGTAAAACTGTTAGGTGACAGAACAATATGCATGGTTCTTGTGCTTAAAATGTTTTGGTTTCAGCCTGCTTGGAATTTTTAATCAAAGCAGCTTGATTTGTGGAAAATGCTTGCAATACATGGCAAAAAAACTGGGCAGGTTCTTCAAGGAATTACACAGATAATCTAAGTAACCTAGAGTTAAACACTGACAAAAAAGATTTGACTTGCAATTGAAATAGAATTCTTGGTAAAGAAAAACATGAAGCTGCAAGTTGACATTTTATAAATGGATGAATTACTTCTCAATTGCTATCAAACAAGACAATCCTTACTGGTGAAATGGTTGCAAAATACAAGTTAAAAAAAACTGATAAAAAGACTGTTACAGGTGATTAAATTAGAAACTGGAATAAAATTAGTGTCATGGCATTATTCTAATAAATAAGTGTATAATTTTGTGTGTTTTGAAAAATTTCTTGGTACCACATGTTATTGATGACTTATAAGATGAAAAACAAGACTGAAGGAGACAAATTGAAATGGTTATCAAAGTAGACATCTTTAAGAAGAATTCTAAATTACAAACATTCTCAACTAAACAGGTTTATATATATATATATATATGTATTCAATTTTAAAATATTTTAAACATTTATTTTAAGAAAGATTATCTTTCAGCAGAAGGTGGGTGAAATGTAATAACAATAACAATGCAAGTGATGTCAACTTGCATATAAACATCAAACTAAAATTATTGTTTGTCTCAGAGATCATAATGGATATTAACCTGAAGACTAGGAATTCAGCAAGTTTCTGAGCAAGATGAGTTTTTCTGGTTCCACTAGGACCACATAAGATAATTCTTCTGTGTTCAGAGAGTAATGAGACGTATCGTTGGACTATTAACTTTGGAATGAGAGTTTCAACTGCCAAGGCATCTGTGGAATTCTGTTTGGTTCCTAAAGTGAGTATAATGAATCACGACATAAACAATAAACTACTAAAACCTAATAACTACATGTTACACAACAGAAAGACATTTTCTCATAAATTATTTTAAAATCCTAAATGATATAATAATGGCAATAAAGAAGTTTGGTTCAATGAAAATACAATTTATGAAACTAAATTGATAAAAAAACTTTTGCGATTTGCCCTTTTGTAACAAATGGTTTTTACTGCACTGTATAGTAAAACAGACAAATAAACTCATTAGTTTATTATGATTTTAATTTAAAAATAAACTAGGATAAACAGCTACATATAAAGAATAAAATAACCTTTTAAAGTGATGCATATTCGGATATTCTCTCCCACCAGGTAACCATATGGCAACAATTCTGGAATTTCAACATCTGTAATATAAAAAACCCACAGATTCACAAAGATAATCAGAACAAGTCTCAAAAATATTTTCAAAATATCAAGAACTGTAGAATATATTCTCTAATTATCCCTATGTATATATGTAAACTGTATAACCGAAAATATCTTAGAAATTGAAACACCATTTCATTATTATTTTTACAGAATTCATGATACTAGCAAACTGAATTACATCATTTGATAGTTTACAATTATAACTTAATGTTTGTGAACTTCACACACTAGCTCTAGCCAAAAGCTCTAGATAAAAGCTCTAGCTTTTTATCCCTTTAATATCCTCATTAGTAGTTTTTCTCATTTTTTTTGTTAATCAGTACAGATAAGAACAGGGGATCGCTATACTTACCTTTTGAACGCAAAACATCACCAATGTGGTAACTCAAAACGCTTTCTGCATTTAAGCCTAAACTGGAAACAGGGTCAAGCCTGAAGACATATTCCTACCAAAAAAGGATAAACACAAATTTCATTGAGTACAACTGATGAATGAAATGCTTTACACATCAACAATAATCATAAGTTACAGAAAAGACAGTTTCATGTGCTAACATTTACAATGAGTAGTGTAAATTACAAAGTAAGATGCAACTTTGGTCAAATTTCTATTGATAATAACTTTGGAACGGTATTTTGTACCAAATATAAAGTTCCCCAATGGGACAGTAGTAAGTTTATGGAAGTATAATGCTAAAATTCTGGGGTTTAATTCCCTATATGGTCTCAACAGTTATCCCAATGAGGCTTTGGACTAAGACCAACAAACCAAATCTAAAACTGGTAAAGTTGTTTTAAATATTGGTTTCTAAATCATGTAAATATAGAATAACATTAAGATATTGCTAGACATAAGGAAACACTCCTAATTATCAATCCATTTTTTTAAAGGGTGAAATCAATATTTTTCGTATTTGAAACTGACTGCCCAGCTTACAAGATAGAACTTACACTCATGATGTAACAATTGTGATTCAACAATAAAATATGATTGAATCTCACCTTAAATGCTTTTTTGACTATGTTATCCAGCAAGTCCCACTTAGTACTTCCATTCACTGAAACAGATCCTATAACCACTTCCTGTGGAGGCTAGAAAAACAGAACTTAGTTTTTTTATACATGACAAATGACTATCAGAATACAGACACAAAAATTTGTGAAATGCTGTTTCAAAATGTTGCTATATTATACAAAATGCTCTTAGAAGGACACAGTACACAGACTAAGAAATGTACTGTTAATTTAAGACGTGGCTGAAGATACATCTTCATATATCTCTTTGATGTCACTACATAAATAAGAGCAAAGCTAAGGAGATGTATTTTCAGAAGCTAACAATTTTTAACTTGTTCTTTCACTTTAACAGAATTGTTTCATTGGTTTTAATCAGAATAAGAAGTTTGAAAAAGTTTAGTCTCCTGATATATTGTCCCCCTCATTAAACTAAAAAATATGATATCATATAAGTAGAGAGAGAGATAGTGAGATTTAAATGTGTATTCTTCTCATGACAGAATAGCCTATCCGAATGAAAGACTCGTATATGCTATCTCTGGCTTCAATTCCAGATATACACTAAAAGATGATATTATACGGTAGAATAGAGGCATCAATAAAACTACAAAATACATTTTTTTAATCTTAGAAGAAAATTACTGTCAGTTTTTTCCCCATACCTGAACAAAGAAATGTCAAACTCCCAAAGTAAATTTTAAAATTCACAATAAACTGTAATGATGAAATTAGGCAAAAACATACCTCTGGTAGTGTGGTAACTTTGTGGTAATCACCATGGCAACATAAGTATGTTGATATGATAACTCGCTTCCCTTCTCTACTTATTGCTGCATCAGTGAGGTACATATCTAGAATCAAAGGAAAGAAAATTATATCAAAGTAAATCCACTAAGTAGTTGGTAACACCTGTAAAAATAGATGAAACTGGAGATATACTAAACTTACTTTAATAATAATTACAGAGAGGTAATCACCATAATCCTACCATACATAAACTTCCTTTACTTTTGCTAATTTTAAAAACAACTCATTTTTCAAAAACGTGAGACATCTTTGAAAGAAGACCATCATTAAGCTGTGGAGATTGGGTGAAAAAGTACTGGCTATGAAGTGAAACTCATTTGAGAGTAAATGTATTTGTTAATACTATGTTAGGTTTTTATTTTAGAGAACAGGCTAAGAATAACAGGCATACACTTTTCACCAGGGTTGGTCTTGTAACAATGGTACATTGTACCTTTAGTGACCTCTGGTACTCACTTTATTTAAGCCAACTTTGTGATATATGTACATTAGAAGTACACAAGGATTCTGTATATTACAGTACTTTGTTTTTAAGATCTTTACAGTTCAATTTATTTATGTTTTTTCTTTACAGTTTAGCCAAATCATTGGAAAAAAATTCAGACAATGAATGCTATACTTTATTAAAAATAACTTTGATATTTCAATGTTAATTTCTAACAGTATAAATATAGTTAATTACAAGTGGATGTCACCAGAGGATCATATCTCAACATACAGAACTAAGTAACTTTGTGGATCTGTTGTTTAATAAAATTCTTTTTGTTCTCAGCATTTCTGCAATCTTGAAACACAGATAATTACAACACCTTGTATTAAAGTCTTAATAATATCTGAAGTTGTTTTTAAAAAGCTGCAAGAAATCAATAAGGAAAAAAGTTCTCATTTTATATAATTAGGTGACAAATTTGAAACCAAAATCTAGGAAAAAAAGTTATGGAGAAAATGAAAAGAAAATTTATTCAAATTATTTATTTCCTAATTCAATCATCAAAGAATTTATAAGTTGATACAAAGATGTGATTAATATTCGTTTAATATTTCCTATCATTTCCTGTTAAAATGAACAATAACAAAGACACAGAAAATAGGAATGCACATTTTTGAAAATTTCTTATAAGTCCAATAAACAATTATGTTAACCTATTGGACAAATATGTGTTTTTTTCTTATAGCAAAGCCACATCGGGGTATCTGCTGAGCCCACCGAGGGGAATTGAACCCCTGATTTTAGCATTGTAAATCCATGGACATATCGATCTGATGTTAAGAAAAAAATATAGATACAATAGTGCCAGTACTAGTAGCCAATACTTACATCTGGCTACCAGCTGAAACCATTGATATTTTCAAAATTGATTGATTAATTTTCTGCACTGGAGTAAATTCAAACACTGGCAATCAGAAAAATCTGATATCTTCAAAATGAGCCAATTTATCATGCCAGCATAAATTTAAATGTTACAAATATCATAAAAAAAACTTATACTTTCAAAATTTTTTTAAATTCTGCATTGAAATAAATTCAAATACTGCCAGAAACAAGACAGAGTTTTTGATGTGACAGAAAACCTGGGATTGAATGTTGTTATGTATATAAGTGTAAATGTCTCTCTCTATCTGTGGGTTTGTTCCTTATGAACTCCAAACTTGGGGTACAGTTACAACTTTGTACAGGATGTAGCATGAGCCAGATGAGTGAAGCCTCATAGGTTGTTTTGAGGTCAAATGACCAGTACAGCAACTTTTGGTGCACAGGATGATCAATTGTCTCAAATTAAAAAGACCTAGCTTTCTCTGATAATGCATGATCAAAAGGGCTTTTATAAATTAAAACTGTCTCTTCTTTGCTTTACTGTAGATCAATAAATAAGCATGCACATAAAGAATTAAATCAGTTAAAGCCATTTTCATCAAAGCAATGCTGGGAATTCTGGGAATTTCATAAAAATACTAATACTGTTTTGTATGATGCTAAATAAAACATACCCCAAAACCTTAAATTAAAAACAATTCTTCCATCATAAATACTCTAAATAACAATACCAGTTTGTGTTTAATTTTATAAAGAAACATTATAAGATATTTTTGCTTGTTTGGATTATCTTCTGTGGATTTTAATTCAGTGTCATCCCACCAGGAGACGATTTTTTGGCAATAACAAAAAAGACACTAACTTCATTATTTTTTGATATTTCAATGATATAAAAAGTGGTCAAAGTGTCAGGCACTTTCCTGATCTGTTAAAAAAAAAACAATAAAACATATGACAATTAAATTTTTTCTTTTAGATCCCTCATCAATCACGAGATCTCACCTCAACTTTCTTTCAAAATTGGACTGTGACAAGGCTTATCGTGTGTTGTTACTTACCAACATTAGTGGTGTTTGAGTATTCTGGAGCACTTAATCTTTTCTCTGTGTTCTCCAAACTTGTTCTGAATGGTTCCAAGCTCTGAGATGAGTTTAAAGATTTACTGACCACAAGTCGCTGCAGTCGTTCATTGTCTTGTTTAAGGTTCACCATCTCTGCCTATAATTTTATAATATATATCACTTTACTCATATTTGAAACCAAAACCTAATTATTTAGATAATTAAACCACATCACATGGTGCTTGTATTCTCTGCAGATATTTTAATAAGCTCACAAATTGTATTTAAAACGTTAATTAAAATCTTATTTTGTTTAATATTTTGGTATTGACTGCCATAACCATTCTGCTGAAAATTTATTTAACATAATTCTAAAAGATATTAATACACAAAATGAAGTTCTCATCTTAAGAAAATATCAAGAAGAGAAAAAAAATTCTGTCAAAGTTAAAAACATAAATCTCAAGATTTCAAAACTTCAAATTAATAACAAGAATTATGTAATATTAAAAATTAAATCTGATGCACTAATTTCAATACTATACACTGTTATATTTTAATACAATGTATGTCTTTTTTGTTTTCTTTTTTTACCTTCATCTTATTAACTGTATCTTTCAAGCTCTCAAGCTGATGAGCTGATGTTAGAGCCTCAAGCCTAATATCTGTAAGAATCATATCTTTTTCCCGTAGCTGCTTCTTTAGGTCTTTTACAACTTCTGGAGCATTTTCTTTATCCTTTTCGTAAATTCTGAAAACACAGTCAAGACATGGTAGTCTCAAATGGATAACTTGACACAAAAAAACAAAGATTTCCTTTGCATGTTTAAGGCTGTTATTCATAAGTAGGACTAAAAAAGAACCATAATTTTACCAGACTTGGTCACACATAAAATCATATTTATCTACAATTTAGGCAATCATTCTACTAATCCATGAAAAAAAAAGGACATTCATTCAGCGGTTTGTGTATATATTTACCAGTTATTGAATCCTAAAACAGTTAATGAAGTTCTGTTTATATCACAGAACAGCAATTACCTACTAAACGGCATGATTTAAATAGAATCAACAACACCTGAAATATAAGTACATGGGGATTATTTGTAACCTTATAACGAAATTAAATGAATTCTCTTAAAAAGTGAAAGAATTAATCATAAAATAAACACACAACTGAATTGTTTTGATAATACTTACACTGATGAAGAGTGGGATGATATTAGCGGCTGTTCTAAGGCACCGTTGCTTATTGGATGAGGTCCTAGTAATGGTGAATTTGGAGTTGACGAATCTGACTGGATATGCCTCGAATCTTCCACGTCTGATACTGAACCATTTTTGTTTTTCTTACTTCGAGAAAAAGCCTTACTGAACGAACTGCGTAACTGTAAGATGAGATGAAACAAATCATTAGGATTAAGTTAACTGACATATAAGTTATAAGAAACAAATAACATTTACAAAGTTATCTTGTAAATTAAAAAAAAAAACTCTTTTATAAATTTGAGATACATACAGGAATGTTTTTGCTTAAGTCAAGACATGTAATACAATCCTTAACAAAGAAAAAAAAATTGGCTTTATGATTACAGACTTATTTTTCTAAATTCTTTAACAGTGGGCAAATTCTAATGTAAACACAACCACTTGATTTAAAATATTTTTATAAATAAACATACAGTGTTATATTTAATAATTTCTATTGGACTAATAAACAAACCCAGCCTTTCTTTTTTTTCTTTCCTTTATTTCCAGTAATATCAGAACTTATAGAACTCCCGCTGTAAGCACTCGACTGTGAGTTAACGCTCGATACGGAATCTGTAGACATCTGCCTTGACATTTTACTCTGCATGGCTGAAAACACAAGTTGTTACGTATGTTTGAAACACAAACTGGAACAACTAGTGATCACTAATGACAATTTGGTACATACACACACACCTAAAACAAATCAGAACCACACACAGAACACAAACTTCCTTGAAACTTTTATTACACAACAGAGAATCTTACAATTTGTTAATTACAATGCAGTAAAAAAATTCAACAAAAACAATGCTCCTAGAATGACATTTAACACTGTTTACTGTTTAACATATTGTTATTAATTCTAATATAACGGCATTGTTTAACAGATTGTTATAAGTTATACTGAAACAACATTGTTTAACATATTGTTATAATTTCAACTGTAACAGCATTGTTTAATATATTTTTATCAGTTCTTCTGTAACAGTATTGTTTAACACACTGTTATCAGTTCTCTGTAACAACATTGGTTAACACATTGTTATCAGTTCCACTGTAACAGCATTTGTTAACAAATTGTTATGAGTTCTACTGTAACAGTATTGTTTAACACTCTGTTATCAGTTCCAGTATAACAATAGTTTAACACATTGTTATCAGTATTGCTGTAACAGCATTGTTGAAACTGTTATAATTTCTACTGTTACAACAAACAAGATCTGAGATTGGAGGAATTGTGCCACATGGGCACGGCATACCTTTAGTTGTTTGTTTTAATAAACTGGAACCTTGTATCGTCCAATGAATTCCACCTAACACGGTCAAAAATGTTCCAATATATCTTTATTTATTATTGCATGACTGAATTATGTCCGCATATGGCGTATTAAAACAAATTATACAAACTCAGTAAAACGAACTAGCTTTAATACATATCTTTATAAGATTTGAAACAAATAATACTGTTTCATCCATGCGGTGGTGACTATTTTTTAGTTGTTGAACTACACTGCTGGCCAAAATCTTAAGGCCAATGAACAAAAAGAAAAAAAATATGCATTTTGCATTGTTAGACTCAACTACTTATTTGAGTAGAGCTTCGAAAGATGAAAATGAGAAAAGGGAAAATAAAAAAAAACTTTTAGCATTTAATAGGGAAAATGTGAACACTATAAAATTAACCTAAATACTAGCTGGCCAAAAGCTTAAGACCATATTGAAACGAAGTGTTAATCGATAAACACGTAACGAAATTTAGTCATTTGTTTGCAAGCATTAACGTTGTCAACATCTCCCACTGACATATCCTTTGTTACATTGGATAAAAACATGGCAAAGGCTAAAAGGTTGACAGAGTTTGAACGTGACAGAATTGTCGAGCTGCAAAAGTAAGGTCTCTCTCAACGTACCATCGCTGGCGAGATTAGGCGTAGTAAAACTGTTGTTGCAAATTTCTGAGGGATAAGGAACGAGAATTTTAAGTGTTTGGCCCAAGAAAATTTCGCCACCTTTGAGCAGGAGGATTCGACGGGTTGTCCGGCAAGATACCAGCCGTTTGTTGAACCAGATTAAGGCCCTTACGGACGCTGAATACGGCTCAAAAACAATAAGACGATATCTATGAGAAAAAGGCTTTAAAAACCGTAAACGTCTTCAAAGGCCACGCCTCTTTCCACATCACGAAACAGTTTGGTTAAACTTTGCTGAGAAGCACCAAACATGAGACGTATAAAAGTTGACGAATATTTTGTTCTGTGAAAAGAAAAAAATTAACTTGGATTGTCCAGATACCTTCCCACGTTACTGGCACGATAAGGATATACCACCGGAGACATTTTCTACAGGACAAAGTGGAAGAGGTTCCATCATGATCTGGGGTCTTACTTCTTCCATGGAACGATGGAGCTTCAAGTTATACAGAGACGTCAAACAGTAGCTGGCTACATTGGCATGTTGAAGAGAGCATCCATATTTACTAAAGGCCCTCGCTTGTGTAGAAATGACTGGATCTTTCAGTAGGACAACGCTGCAATCCCCAATGCCCGCAGGACAAAGGACTTTTTCATGGCGAATAACGTGATTCTTTTGGACCATCCAGCGTATCCGCCCGAACTAATCTCCATTGAAAATGTTTGGAGATGGCTGGCAAGGGAAGTCTATAGAAATGGACGTCAATTCTAAACAGTGCATGATCTTCGTAAAGCCTTCTTCACCACTTAGGATAACATTCCAGCCAGCCTTCTGCAAACGCTTATATCAACCATGCCAAAGCGATTCTCAACGACGGCCATGAAACTCACTACTGAGACCTCTTGTTGGACATTTCATACCCTGTTTAGGACTTATTTTTGGTATGGTCTTAAACTTTTGACCAGCTAATATTCAGGCTAATTTTATAGTGTTCACATTTTCCCTATTAAATGTTAAAAGTTTTTCATGGTTATTTTCCCTTTTTTATTTTCATCTTTCGAAACTCTACTCAAATAAGTGGTCGAGTTTAGCAACGCAAAATGTACATTTTTTCTTTATGTTCATTGGCCTTAAAATTTTGACCAGCAGTGTATATGTTACCTAGAAACTCTGTATGTGTTATGTCCTTTTAGTTTGGTATGTTTTGAATTTCGCGCAAAGCTACAGGAGGGCTATCTGCGCTAGCCGTCCATAATTTTGCGGTGTAAAACTAGAGGTAAGGCAGCTAGTCATCACCACTCACCGCCAACTCTTGGGCTACTCTTTTACCAACGAATAGTGGGATTGACTGTTACATTACAATGCAACGCCTACATGGCTGAAAGAACGAACATTTTGGTGTGACGAGGAATCGAACCCGCAATCCTCAGCTTATGAGTATATGTCCTTTTGTAACTGGCAAATTGTTGGAACGATCGAATATAAGATGTACTCTTTGAACGCCAGAGAAGTGACACAGGGGGATAGGACATTTATATTTGGTAGTCTACGTTACCTTCTAAAGCTAATATTAAATATAATTGTTTAAGAACTGAATTACTAAACAAGTAGCATCTCAGTAACTACAGATCTTAGACATTTTCTGAAAAATAAATTATTAAATTTCGTATACATAATCTTACTTCTTTGAACAGCTTGCATTGATTGCAGCGCCATCTTTGTAAGACCAGCTTCTGCACTTTGTTTCTTTAGGGCTTCAATTGTATTTCGTAATTCTCCAAGCTGCGAGTCCTGGTTTTAGAAAGAAAAGTTTATTTACAGTACTTGAATACCAAAAAAACAAACAACAACAACAAAAATTTCATACAAATGTGTGTGTGTGATGCGCATGAAAAATAAACAACGCTCTTCATGAGCCAAAACAAACAGACTGAAAAGCGAGGAAACGCCAAATACAATGGTGCATTTTAATTTATTTTTCTTTTCTGGTTATTAAATTTCATTCAAATTGCTTCCTTCACTCCCCACATATACAGTGGTATATCTGAAGGCCTATAAGGTTGAAAACAGGGTTTCGATATCCATATTTGCCAAATGAAACAAATGCTATCTAAATTCTCAGATAATTAAATTTGTTCTATACTACAAAAGTGTAAATATGCACGAAAAAATATATATTCGCAGAATACCAAGACGTTATAAAAACAACTGTTAATGTTAAAAGATATGCACCTCTTCCTTCTCGCAAGGCACGCTGGGAAAATTATTCATCAGTATGAGAATAAGAAATTAAAATGAAATGAATAAACCTGTTTTTTCTCATTAAATGAATCAAAATAAATATTTTTTGAACATCTTTTCCCCCTAATATGTACCCAGCAAATTATTCCGCTCTAAGTCTAATCCTACTGGTTAGAATTTTTTTTGTTTTTGTTTTTTTTGGAATTTCGCACAAAGCTACTCGAGGGCTATCTGTGCTAGCCGTCCCTAATTTTGCAGTGTAAGACTAGAGGGAAGGCAGCTAGTCATCACCACCCACCGCCAACTCTTGGGCCATTCTTTTAACAACGAAAAGTGGGATTGACCGTCACATTATACACCCCCACGGCTGAGAGGGCGAGCATGTTTTAGCGCGACGCGGGCGCGAACCCGCGACCCTCGGATTACGAGTGCACGCCTTAACGCGCTCGGCCATGCCAGGCCTACTGGTTAGAAACGCTCCTGCTTATGAATACTGAATTTTTTAAAAGTAAACTCACTTTCTGCTCTGCTGACGCTGTTAGGTGCTGAAGTCTGCCAGTCATGTTTGTGAGGCTTTGTTCGAAAGCTGCAACCAAGTGGGCCTAAAACAGAATTCAAAATACAACATCAGGTCAAATTAAAGTATAATTAGTTTCAATTTCACGTAAAGCTACACGAGGGCTATCTGCGCTTGTCGTCCCTAATTTAGTAGTGAAAGATTGGATCTAATGCAGACACCCACTGCTGACTCTTGGCTACTCTTTTATCAACTAACAATGGGATTGACTGTGACATTGCAACAACCCCACGGTTGAAAGGGCAAGAATGTTTGGTGTGATAGAGATTCGAACCCGGATCACTGAGAATGCGAGCCGAGAGCCCTAACCACCCTGCCATGACGGGCTATTTCACGTAGAAAATAATAATAATGAAGGAAATATGTAATAATTCATATTCGTAAAATATTACAAGGGCGTAAAATATGCCAATATGAATGTAAATGTTTGCTTAATTGTGAAACAATTAAAATACAACAACATTAATCTACGTATTTATTAATTCCTCTTAAAAGATTTTTGAGAGTTACTTCATATCATTTAATTTGGAAAAGGAAACGTTTTAAAAACGAACTCTGCTTGAAAACTTATATCGCATTACCTCGAGATTCTGCCTACAGCAATAATTATTCCCCTACAACGATAAAATCCAAAGTTCGATCCACATGATGGACATAGTTGAGATGACCCACTATGAGTTTGTACGAAGAAGAATAACGCTAAAACCCAGGGTTCGATTCCCCGTGATAGACAGCTAGTCATCACCACCCACCGCCAACTCTTGGGCTACTCTTTTATCAACGAATAGTGGGATTGACCGTAACATTTAACACCCCCACGGCTAGGAGAGCGAGCATGTTTAGCGCGACGCGGGCGCGAACCCGCCATGCCAGGCCCCTCAAGTTTGATGTTATGTCTTTCCAAAAGTCACAAAAGGAAACATACCTTAAAACCGGTCAAGAAAGTTCCATAATTTTGATTATGAAAACAATTATTGTTTTTGCTCATTTTTTTTTCATCGAGGAAAGTACAATTTTGTTTTTTTGTAAACTATTCCTGTGTATATCACCTAACTTACATGGTACAGAGTAAAAAGGCTTCTTATGACTATCCTTAAGTACTGATATAGACAATTTTCGATTTTGTTCTGGTGTCAAAATTGGTCATATAAAAACTGCGTGGCCGAAACATCTTGTATTACTCGCTGAAATGTTTTTTTTATTTTTTTCTCTTCAAAATCTCGTGCCAAGTTACATAAGGAACCACAGGTATCTCTAATTTTGAACACCAAGACGCAGAACGCGATATTTTGTTGTTGTTGTTTTCAAAAAGGCGACCATTTTGGTCACGCTAACAACTAGACTACACCTCAAAATACACATATTTATATTTATTTTTAAGGCTTTATAACACAATAACTGATATTTAATTGCTGTTACGTCACAGATAAGTACGGTTTGTTTTGTTTTTGAATTTCACGCGAAAGATAAGTACTGATATGAATCATCTGAATGATAGGGTTCATTGGTTCTCAGCATCCTTACTATTTTCAAATTGGCGGTCTAGTTTTCTAACTAGACAAGGAAGAAAAGAAAAGAAACCTGCAAGTTTTTGTGAGAAGTAGGTGCCTTCCATCTTGTGTATCTCTTTAGAATTAAGAACGGCTACTGCAGACAGCCTTCAAGTAGCTTTGCACATAGCATATGTTGTGATGTCCCATTAAAACTGATTCGACATGGCCAGGTGGTTAGAGCGCTCGACTTGTAATCTGAAGGTCGAGGGTTCGAATCCCCTTCTAACCGAAATGCTCGTTCTTTCAGCCGTGGAGATGTTATAATGTGACGCCGATGGTGATGACCAGCTGCCTTCTATCTATTCTTATATTGCTGAATTAGGAACGGCTAACGCAGGTAGCTCTCGTGTAGCTTTGCGCGAAATTAAAAAAAGAAACACATTAAAATATGGTGTTTAAGACACAGCAATGATGTGTATTAGTTTTAAAGTACACAGATTTACAAGTTGTCGAAGCATAATTATATTTGTTATACAGTATTAATATTAGACCTATTATATCTTTTACTGTATTGCAGTCTCTTAGGGGCTTTCAAGAATTAAAAGTCTCTAACAATAGCATTTCAACCTTACTATGTCCACCATATGGTTACAATATTGATATTATACATTGTTATAATCATTGAAAATTTAGGCCTAAGAAAATAGATAAACATTGCAATCAAAAATATGACAGGCCTGATACCGATGTCGTATAAAAAGTATAATTAATGGTATATATTAGTTAGCATGTTTACTTCTTAAGTTCTCACAGTTTCTGCCTCAGAAAGCTTGCAATGATGTTTTATTTACAGTACCTGTATTTAGTCACATAACTAGAGGGGCACTTAGCAGGGGCATACATCCATTACGCAGTGTTAATCATATTCGGCCCTCAAAAATTCTTAAATGTGTCCGTATGTTACCATTGTTCTAGCAGGACAACAAGAAATAACATTCTACATAAGGCCTCCGTGTTTAATCAAAATCTGATCCTTCTAGAGGTGGCCAGATGGTTAAGGCCTTCGACTCGTAATCAGAGGGTCGCGGATTCAAATCCCCATCACACCAAACATGCTCGCGCTTTCAGCCGTGGAGGCATTATAATGTTCCGGTCAATCTCACTATTAGTTGGTAAAAGGGTATCCCAAAAGTTGGCGGTGGGTGGTGATACCTAGTTGCCTTCCCTTTAGTCTTAGACTACTAGCGCAGATAGGCCTACATTTAGCTTTTCGCGAAATCAAAACAAACAAACCTTGTAGAGGAAAAACAGTGTGAAAAATCGGTTCCCAAGTTAAGAGAAGGGACATATTGGACTTTCTTGACTCTGACCTTTAATGTTGAGCCCCCCAAAACTAATCACTTCTAAATTAGGTCATAGTCCGAATTTATAACAACTTACGTTCAAATACATTCAGCTGTTTTCGAGAAATGTTGCTAAGAAACATGCAGAGGTGAAAATATAATAGTCATTATTTTTAATAAACTGTATAACTCACCAATGGTTTCAATAGTGTAGTAACGAGACTCAAACCGCCGACCTAACATTTAACATACTACTCTTAGGACACATGTTCGCCCAAAGACAAACAAATATTTCTAAAAGCTTTTGGTTTGGTTTGGTTTTTGTTTTGAATTTCGTGTAGTTGTGTATCCTTATTATTAACGACGTTTTCGGCCGTAATTCTAATAATAACTCACGATCTCAGCCAGTTTAGTACATAAAGGTTAGTCCTAAGTCCATATACTAAGCTTACAACGCAAAATAGTCATTAAAATAAAAGTATAATAATAATATAAAAATAAAAAATTATATATTAAACATTATAACCAATATATGTTAATAAAAGAAAATGAAGAACAGTGTGTACAAATTTTGGTTTCTTTTGAATATTCGCGCAAAGCTCCACAGGGGCTATCTGCATTAGCCATCCCTAATTTAGCAGTGATATACTAGAGGGAAGACAACCACTCAACACCATCAAACGACAACTCTTGAGCTACTCTTTTACTAACAAATAGTGGGATTGACCGTCACATTATAACGCTCCTCACGGTTAAAAGGGCGAGCTTGTTTAGTGTGACGGGTTCTGGAAGTTAATATAGTCGCAAAAAAAAAGCATATTCGATAAAAGCGAAAAATCTCCCCACCTTTATATATATATATACATATTTCACAGTTGTTGTGATTATTATACAGCTATACTTTACAACCTGACTAAGCGTTGGAAATGAAACTTTTATCCATACAGGTGACTTGAGGTAATACGAAAAAACACACGTTTGCACTTGACACCGAAACTTGTATCTGTTATTTATGTTTCTAAATTTTAGACTTTGTTTGTTTGTTTTCAAATTTCGTGCATATCTACTGGAGGGATATCTCCGTTTGCAGTCCCTAATTTTGAAGTAACAGAATGGAGAAAGGACAGCTAGTGAAATCTCCATCCATCGTCAATGCCTGGACTGCTTTTTTTTTTACAAACATCTAAGCCTAATATCTTCAACGGAGTGATTTCTAGGTTATTAAAATACTTTATGTACTTGATTTAAATACTAGCTGGAGTACTTGTCATGTTGGACGGAAGTTATGTAAGTTCATAATTAATGAAAGGTTATCTTATGGCATGAAAAGTTGCTTCCTTTATATGTAATGGTAAAAAAATTTTAAAAAATTAAAACTGACATACACAAAATGTGAAGTCACAAGTTAGTGTGTATCTCCGTATGGATCCAATAAACCTTCATGCTCTATTTGTTTATTTTTTGAATTTCGTGCAAAGCTACACGAGTGCTATTTGCGCTAGCCGTACCTAATTTCGTAGTGTATGACTAGACTAGATGGAAAGCAGCTGGTCATCACCGCCAACTCTTGGGCTACTCTTAAACCAGCGAATAGTGGGATTGACCATCATATAGTAACGCTCCCACGAGTGAAACAGCGAGCATGTCTGGTGCAACGAGGATTCGAATTCGCAACCCTCAGATTATGAGTCTAGCGCTCTGACCACTTGGCCATACAAGGCCAAACCTAGTTAATATTCATCAAAAGAGTGCGGTGTATTGGTAAAAAAACGCCTATAAAGCAAAAAATTTAAAACTGAAAATAAGTATTTATCTCTCTGCGGACCAATGAACATTTTATGTTCATTTCTGGATTTCATTTCTGTTGGCCTCGAAGGCCATAATAATTTTGTTCGATTTGTTTGTAAACATATTATTAGGAACTCATTATGAAGAGAACTCTAACCAAATTTAAATCAATATAAAGGAACACCTTTATATTAATACTAATTAATAACATCTAACTGCAACGCCCCCTGCAAGGTCGTACTCGTTCACAGTCTCGTCCCTAATACATGTGTCCAGCAACGGTCAGTTGCGAACCCTCTTCGCTAACCTGAATAAGACGAAAGAAGGTCGAAACGTTGTTCAGTACTTTACGTTAATTAGAGTTTTAATACCTATACCAGCCGTCTTTAGAATACATTGTATGGAATTAAATGCGGTTAAGTGAATCGGGTTAAATGCGGAATGAAACTAATATTGAATGGCAGAGCGTTTTGTTTATATTACGAACGCTGTGGACAACATTTTAAACAGTATCCATAACGGACTATTTTCGCGTTATTTAAATTTTCAAATAATGATACTTCCCTGTTGACAACCTCTACCTCGTTAGCTTTCACTACGGTTAAGTACAGTCACGTGATACTGGAGTAATACGTCCCATATTACCACAAGCCACGACGTAGTAAAGTAAATCATTAACACATGTCTGAAAGTCTAGAACATAAATGTTTACAAGCTGAGAGGAGGGAACAAAAATCTAGGTTACAAATAATAAACTGTTTCTCAAACCACCATCTGATTTATTAATATCAAGATAAAAAAATCTCCGAAAGATGAAAACCGATGTCTTTTATCTTTTTTTTTAATTAATATGTCATAAAGCATGGGTTGAACAGACATAACAATGTAAAAACACTTGTTAAGTGCTCAGCAAATAAAACATCTGGAAGACAAAATACAAAATGGGGAAGAATAGTTCGAGATAAAAAACAGAGTTCCAACCAGAATCTATGTAGGACAATATTACAGTTTATACTTTTACATACCTCCAGGGGTCGCACAATTAACAGACAATATACATTATTTTTGTACATGTTTTACTATTTCCATGTCTCAACAAAAAATCACTTATTAACGGCGCTAATTTTAAAAGCAACACAACTTGTACAACATTTTAAAATAGTTAATAAGTTTATAAAGTTTGATCGATTGTTTTTTTAAAAAAATATTTGCTTGGTCACAAAATCACACCTCAGTAATTCACCGGTTACCCCGGTAATCACGTGCCAAGGCGCGTACACTCAAAACTTACCTATTTCCTGCACTTTGAACTTTGGGTGTGCAATAAAACAACGAAAAAATGTAGATAGAAGCGGTTCTATACATGTGGACAGCAGTTTAGAGTTTTCTTTACAATGTCGGCTTGTATGGGGTGGTTGGATAGAATTATGTTTAGAGAGATCTTCAAATCTTCCAGGTCGCACACTTCTATTCTATTGTACTCACATATATATATATATATATATCAGGTCATCCCTTAAGTAATGTCTGATTTTAAGTTCTAAAAACGAAAAAGGATTTTAAACACTTTTAACGTTATTTAATCAATAATATGTGTTCCATTATTACTAATTACTTCCTGCCAGCGATTCACAAAAGCTTCTGAATGCCACTTCTATAAAATTCTTGGAATTTGAAGGAAAAGAATGTAGAGAGGGAAGTTTTGACATCTTCATGTGTTCCAAGCTCTTTTCCATCAAGATAGTTCTGCAAACTTCGGAATATATGATGATTAGATGGGACAAAGTCTGGAGAATAAGGAGGATGTGGAAGTTTTTCCCAGTCTAGCTGTTCAATCTTTGCAGATGTGATACTTGCTGTATGGGACCACGCATTATCCTGGTGTAACACAACACCTTTACGATTGATCAAAGCAGGACTCTTTTCTTTCAGTGCAACATTAAATCGCTCTAATTCTTGAGAATATAATTCTAATGTAATTGTTACATTAAGTGGCAGCAACTCAAAGTGGATCCCACCAATAATATCCCACCAATCACTTAACAAGACTTTCCTAGGGTGGAGGTCTATTCTGGGCTGTGCTTTAGCCAGTTTACCTGCAATGAGCCATTGTCTGTGGCTGTTAACGTTTTTATAATATATCCAACTTTCATCTCCAGTCACTAACCTGTTAAAAAAGAGTGAGTTACGTTTACGAGAGATAAATTCACTCTTGCTCTAAAGTTTACTTCTGTCAAACCATGGAGGACCCATTTTCCAAGTCTTGACACCTTTCCAAACTGTTGCAGATAACGGTGAACTGTTGAATGGGTTAAATTAAGCTTCTGTGCTAGTTCTTCACTGTTATTGCACAATCAAATGCAGCCAGCAGTAAGTCATGATTAAACTCAACAGGACAACCTGAACGTGACGCATCACTCAAGCTGTAGTTACCTGATCTGAACTTCTGAAATCACCTTCGACATTTTTTTTCATTGAGAGACTCCACACCATAAACACCTTGAATGTTTTGTGTAGTTTCTGCTGCACTATTGCCTTTTTTAAACTCAAAAAGCATTATATGGTTAATGTGCTCCTGAGACACATCCATCTTCATAAGGGTTTATTTGGTTAATGATCTGAAAAAATGGAGTTGGGTTAGTTTATTTTATTTGTCTTAGCCTTAGCATTTTTATACACGTCCTACTATATATTTTAGTCATTAATGCCTTCTACAAAGGCAGAAATGATGATGCACTTTGTATAAAATTTTTGGTCATTACTTACGGAATGACCTGATATATTATGGTAAAGTCACAAACTATCATCTGCAGCGGTCACTAATTTTTACATGACCTGGTAGTTAGAGCACTCAAATATCAATCTCACAGTCAAGATTTCAAATTCCGTCACTAAACACACTGGAATTTTCAGCTGTGGGGGGCGTTATAACTTTTCGGTCAATCCCACTACTTGTTGGCAAAGGGTAGTCCAAGAGTTGGCGATGTATGCTTTTAGTTAGCTGTCGTCCCTCTAGTCTAGCACTTCAAAATCAGAGACTAGCGCAGATAGCCCTCGAGTGGCTTTGCGTAAAATTCCACAAACAGACCAACAAATAAAAATAAAAGTAATTTTGAACAAGTGATAAGAGGGATAAGCAGCCAGCTAGCAAGGCCATATTACCCACCGTCCATGTTGCAAAACTGTCTCGCAACTTAAAATTACATCACACGGATTGGAACCCAGCTAGCCAGAACTGTACCACGAGGTCAAAACGTACCTCTTACAAATAATACACCACATATATGTATATGGCTGATGATAAAATTTTGGAAAAATACTGTTGTTCTATGTCA
Source organism: Carcinoscorpius rotundicauda (assembly GCA_011833715.1). Taxonomy (NCBI): domain Eukaryota; kingdom Metazoa; phylum Arthropoda; class Merostomata; order Xiphosura; family Limulidae; genus Carcinoscorpius; species Carcinoscorpius rotundicauda. Next base: position 23,997,588 of record CM022403.1, read on the forward strand.
CGTGTCTGTAGTTAAAAGCACGTTCTTACAACAAGCACAAAACGGCCATGTTTTAGCACCTTCGAACTGTAAACAGTTTTTGTTCTGCATAAAGCAACACAAGCCTTTCTATGCTAGCCGTTGCTAATTTTGAACTCGTATATTAGTAGGAAGGTAGCTAGTGGCCAGCACCTGTCATCAACTGTTATCTGACCGGATTGTGGAATTTCATCATCATTCTCATGACGCACCTACGGCTACGAAGTGGGAAAACGTTTTTGCCCCCTACCATAGCAACGACATGCAAACCATAAATATTCAGTAATCAGTTAACCTAGAACAATATGCATGTCAAAAATGTGTTCTACACAGTATGTTTCTTCTACTTAAGGTTTGTTAATAAGAAGAAACCTATTGTCCATAACGTGGTTTTCTAATATAGAACCTTATAAACTACCATTACTAGACCCGTTTTAGAAACCACCATAGAAAAAAATAAAATATTAGACGTCAGAAAAAATGTATGGTTTCGGCTTCCCGATTACTTCTATTTTTTCTCGTAATCTTAATTTTTTATCAGTATTTTTGTTTACTTGGAAGACACAAAAGTGATAATTTTACAAACATTTAAGCTGAGGAGTGGTAAGTCTTTCAATTTACAATGCTAAAATCGGAGGTTCGATTCCTTTCGAAGGACACAGCAAATAACTCGATATGGCTTTGCTATAAGAAAACACACACACGCACAAATATTTGACTTAATAAGCAAACAAATCCTATCTGTCTGCTCTTTTTGTTTGGTCAGGTGTTGTTTTTCGTTATAATTAAGTGCAAAGCGACACAAAGGGCTATCTGTGCTCTGCTCATCACGGATATAGTAACCCGGTTTCTAACATTATATATCCGCGCAATGCCATTGTGTCACTTGGAGGTCTTTGGTGTGTTTTTTTGGCCGGGAAACCAAAACCACACGTTTTAGATCTTATCTTCCAACTAGCTAAATTGTAATGACTTTTTGTTTAAGGATTTAACTTGTTATGGCTTCAAATATCGTTCACAATAAATAGTCATGACTATTCAATACCTCCTAATAATTACAGAACATGCTAGCTTCCTTGTTTATCGATTTATGAGCCTTTTCTTTCAGCTAGTTTGTTCTAACTTACACGTTACGTTTTCAGTTATATGCAACACCTCTGTTTGTTTGGTTTGTTCTGAATTTCGCGCAAAGCTACACAAGGGCTATCTGCGCTAGTCATCCCTAATTTAGCAGTGTAAGACTAGAGAAAAGGCAGTTAGTCATCACCACACACTGCCAACTCTTGGGCTACTCTTTTACCAAAGAATAGTGGGATTTAATATCACATTATAACGCCCCCACGGCTGAAAGAGCTAGCATGTTCAGTGTGACGGAGATTCGTACCAGTATTTTAGTATCGTAATTCCATGCATTTACCGCTGACCCATCGATAATTTGTGTGTGCTTTTTTGTAGCAAAGCGACATCGGACTATCTACTGTGTCCACCGAGGGGAATTGACTCCCTGATTTTAGTACTGTAAATCCTTTCGAAGGACAGAGGGAGACGGACATCAACAGAATCTTATCCTTTGGCTACGGAGATTTTGCAGATAATTCCAGATAATGAAGTCTGACAATACAATTAGAATACAACTTAATGAGTGTATGTGTCTTACAGTATAAAATTTACTACAGTTTTGTAAGTCCCTAATATTAACAGAGTATATTCAATAAGTCTCTTTATTCAAACGAGAATATGCGCTAATAATGTTTTTATTGGAAATATTATGCCGTATAACTAACTGTAATAACAGAACTTGGAGCCTTTTATTCAATGTTTATTTTGATTCTGTTCGAGATATTGAACTTGGGCCCTGAAATTTACTGTGTTCGCTGCTGGGAACGCATCCCGAATTTTAGTCTTCCAGTTTGGGGGAACTTACTTTTTGATGAAGCCTCATCACAAAGGGTGCAGAACACTTAGAAACAAGGTTACAACAATGTTGGTAATCACAGTATTTCTGTAAGATGTATTAAAAGCCACCATGAGAATGGTGTTGCTATAGTTTGTAAATGGCTTGTTTAATGGAAGAATTACTATATGTATGTCATGTGACAAGCTACAAGTTTAACTCTGATGGCTGGAAATTAACAGATAATCCCTTATGTCATAGTTGTAATATATATAAAATATATAAACATCCCCTTGTGTGATAGTTGTAATATACAAGCATCCCCTTTGTGTGATAGTTGTAATATAGACACTGATTTGTGCGACAGTTGTAATATGCAGACATTCCCTTGTGTGATAGTTGTAATATACAGACACTCCTTTGTGCGACAGTTGTAATATGCAGACATTCCCTTGTGTGATAGTTGTAATATACAGACAATCCCTTCTGTGATAGTTGTAATATACAGACATTATCTCGTGTGACAGTTGTATATACAGACATCCCCTTGTTTGATTGCTGTAATACACAGACATTCCCTTGTTTGACAGTTGCAATATACAGATACTCCCTTGTACAACCTACAGACAATTACTGCCCCCATCCGGTATGAGCTTTTGGTCCTGTGCCAGACATTCGCATTTCCTTTCTTCCAATAAATATCTCGTGTGAAGTAAATTCATACGTGATTATTAAACACATTATATAACTGTCTGTATATCGTCAGAAAATGACACAGAAACGGTCGAAACTAAACACCAAAACGAGTTAGATAGTCAGTCACATTACAAGAGAACAAATAATAACAAGAGTACACATTAAACATCGTGGTACACACTGGCAGAGTCCGGTCTAGTAGTTGAAACCTAAACAGCTCGAGTGTTTAGGAAGTAAGGTTTGTTTATCGTCTTACTTAGTACCATTGTTCTTTGTTCATTCTACTTAGCCAAACCAGGTTTTCTATAATTTATTAATCTCCAAGCGGAGCAAGCTTTAATTATTTCGACAAACACAACGACATTAATGCTGATCGACAGATAATGGGAGGGGTGGCGAAGTGGATAAAGCACCGCCCTAAAGAAGCCAGGGGTCAAAGGTTCGCGTACTGTTCCCGTAAAATCGGGTTTCACACTTTGGGGCCTCATATTTGATGAAAAGAACGAAGGCCTCATCACAAATGCAAAAATGTGAGCATGCGTGAAACAAAATAGTTCTTCGTTCGTGCATCCGTGTGAAATTCGTGATAATCAGCAAATTGTAAAGTAAGGAAATACACATTTCTTCCACCAGTTTTTACAGTTTCAGGGCTGATTGAAGGGTGGAAACCATAATTATGAAAAACGATAAAAATTTCATAAAAACGTCTTTTGTTTTTAATTTTATCCAACGTTTCGGATTACGCCTTTTTTTTTTTTTTCCTGTAATCTCTAACGTTCAAAGATCCTAGAAAGAAACTTATTCCTAAACGTCAAGTAGAATAAAAAGCTAGCCATCTTTCTAGGTTCAAGTATGAAAATCAAATTATAAGATAAGTTAGGGCCTTCTCAGGTTAACACACGACTGGTATTGTTTCAGCTTTATCACGTATTTTATCTCAAGATCTTGGATAAGGCTTCCTATGAAAGATAGATCTTTTAAAAAAGACAAACCTGAAAGGATATTCGATACGAAGAGACACTGGTTTCACAACTAGGCACGTGAAAACAGTGAGGTTAGCTTAACAATATATTACTGATAATAGCTAAAATATCTTGGAAGCCATAAGAAATTCACTGCTACTTATATCCTTCTGCGCATGAGTGAAAAAAAGTAGCAATATGAGCTGAAAAGTCTGAATGTAAACAAAGTGCAAGGCACATATTTTATCAAACACGAAAACTGCAACAAACGAATAACTTACGGTGAATAGAGTGCAAAGTTAATTTGAAATAACTTTATAAAAGAAACTTTTTATATGACGTCACAATATGAACGCGTCTGAGGAGCATGTAACCTAAGAAGTACCTTATGAAAGGAATAAATGAATAATAATAAAAGAAGTGAAAATCGAACTAGAAGAACAGTTTACACGTTGTGAAGGCCCGTCATGACCAGGTGATTATGGCACTCGACTCGAGGGTTCAAATCCCTGTCACACCAGACATGTTCGCTTTTTCAGCCGTGGGGGCGTTATAATGTGACGGCAAATCTCAGTATTCGTTAAAGAGTAACCCAAGAGTTGGCGACGGGTGGTGATGACTAGCTGCTTTCTCTCTAGTTTCACACTGCTAAATTAGGGACGGCTGGCACAGATAGCCCTCGAGTAGCTTTACACGAAATTCAAAATAAACTACATATGTTGTGAAATAGGACAAAATTAAAAACACAAAACGAACTATAATTTAGGTATTAAAACACCCCTTTTAAAATTTAGGTATTAAAACACCCCTTTTAAAAGTCTGAACAGATGATGACTTTCCTCAACGTTAATTATCTTAATCTGTCATGTGAGAAACTTTAAGCCCTCTAGGGGGCTTTTCTACCGCGTCTAGCGTCGATCACTGGTGTTTTTAAACACGAGAAGCGATGGTAAGGAAATCATCTTTTTTCTGTGTTTACCTGCCGTAAAATTGGATTTTATCACCATAAAGACAATAGAGATTACAGAGTACTACGATGAAGAGCTGAGATCACTCAAGCCAGGAAAACGAAGAGGGCGCAACGAACAACGATGACATATAAATCTGCCTTGGTTAAGAAGTTATATGTCTAAAAACATTTCAACATAAGGCAAAGTGAGTAAAAATTCACACACAAGATGTCTTTGTTTAGTTGCTTTGGAGCAAAGCTACATAGTGAACGGTCCTTGCTAAACTTAGCTCCGAATTTTGGAGTTATAAGTCCGCAAATTTACAGCTACTGCTGACCCTTTGGGGACAGACTAAGTAAGTTGCATGTATAAAAATGCAGACTCACATACAAGATGATATACATATTTACGCTCAGATAAGTGAGAAATTTAGCCGTAAGGACATACCTTGAAGTGAGCACATGCACAAAAAACAGTTATATACATACACGTGAGGACTTATCCATAGTCATAGAGACACGTGAACACACACACAATACAGGACTCGCGTGAGGACTTAGGTGTTAATTATTAATATTGTGCCCTTGTAAAATGGGCACGTGGTCCTTATTACAAATAATCACAAGCACGTGATTATGGCCGTTTTAATTGCCAAATATCCTCAGCTCAAGACATTTAACATTTCGGGCATATGTCTTGCTAAGGACAAGGTTAACAACAAAACAAGGGAACATTATACAATACGCAGGCGCGGATATAGAATGGAGGTTTGGAAGGGGAACAGAACTGGTGCGCTTCTTTGCCCTAGAACTGCAATTAACTGATACAAAAACTTTTACGCCCACAGCCTTCTTTTCACCATAACGTCAATTTTAATTATCCTCCCCAATATACTAAAATGTCAGTCTCATATTTGCGCTCACTCTAAAGATATTTCCCTGTTTTAATTAACTCACAAAATATAATAAACAGTAACTTTTAATATAGTAAGCTTAATTCTGAATCAAAGTTTGAGATATATTTTTAACAACTCATGAGGTTAAGCGTGTTTGTCCAAAAATATAAATGTCAACTCACTGTTGGTCAGAGAACAAATTTAACGTTGTAAAAGTTGTTCAACGTAAAGATATACATATACATGTATATACATATGTATGAAAACATCTTTACAGTTGTTCGATTTTGAATTAATTATTTATTTCACTAGATTCCTCAATAAATACTCATTTTCTAGCTTTCTTTCGACAGCCGGGAGAAGCCACGTGAACGCCGTTAGATGAAGTTGCCCCCCTCGACGCCCCTGGTGGACGCAACAGATAACACTCTACATCAGACCCTGAAATTGGTCTTAAGTGTATTTTGTTTGTTTAGAAGTGAGCACAAAGTTACACAATGGGCTATCTATGCTCTGCCCACCACGGGTATCGAAATCCAGTTTTCATCGGTTTCAGTCTGCTGATATGCCGCTGCGTGTAAAATTAGTCACTAATGACCGAGGAGAAACTATAGGTGACGTAAAATTTTATCTTATGTCTCTCCATTTATAACCTGGTTAATGTTTCCACACCGAACTTTAATTATTAATACTTGTTCTCTTATCAGTTTGTTGAAATAAAAGTTTGAAATGTCTTATAACTCAAACTTCATCTATCGATCCATGCCCGGCTCTGAATCGGACCGTCTGATTTGATATTTAGTCTGCCAACGGGCGTCGACTTTGTCTTCACTTTGTCAGCTGCCACGCCTACCAGACTCGCTTTAACCAGATTCATGTTAAACTTTTCAACCCTTTTAACCTAAAATTATCAATAGTCACGTAGTCAAAATTCTTAACTTCTACCAAGCGCGGGGTTGAAGGAGAACTGTTTAGTTTTCGATCGCCCCTGGGGGTTAATATTTCTAAGGAAATATTAGGAAATATTAACCTTAGTACAATACAACTGCCAGAATAGAGAGAGAGAACGTATTGCTGGTATCTATTTTGTGATACCGAGGAGAGACAAGGTAGAAAAATGAGAAACAAATATTAGTTTATGAAGCGAATACACGGCTTTAGACCGAGCCAACGTTGTGTTTTACTCTCCATACAATCATAAGAATCTCCGTCTTTAATCTTCGGGTCATTAACCAGGTAGTACCTCGTTTTACTTTTCTGTTTACTTTTAATAAAATGCGAGTTCTAAACTTGTTTAAATACGATGCAATAATTTGATATGAGAATTTACAACGCGAAGCCTAACGACCTTAAGTGACGTTTCTATGATTCGGTTATAATTAGACTCGAGTACACATTAATGGGAAAGTATTCCCAGAGGAGACAAACTTCATACATTTTAAGTAAAAACAATAAACATGTTAAAGTCAACTAAATTCTGTTTAAAAAGAAAAAATATCCTTTGTATATATTCCTATGATCACCAATTAACCACCAATATGTGAAAATAAAAACAACAACACATAATTGGTTTGAATTTCACACAAAGCTACACGAGGGCTATCTGCACTTGCCGTCCCTAATTTAGCAGTGTAAGACTAGAGGGAAGGCAGCTAGTCATTACCACCCTTCATCAACTCTTGGGTTACTCTTTTACCAACGAACAGTAGGATTTACTGCACACATTTTAACGGCCCCACGGCCGAAAGGGCGAGTATGTTTGGTGTGACGGGGATTTGAATCCGCAAACCTCAGATTATGAGTTGACTGCCCTTACCATTTGCAAAGGTCGGGCCAAAACATTAAATTGTGAAATATTATAAAGCCTGTTTTATTTTTTAAGTTTAACTTTTGCAATAAAAGTTACCAAAAATACCGTATAAGTAGTTCAAAAAGACAAGAAACAATCGTTAAAACTTTTAAAAATTGTTGCTACTTTAGGCTTAAAACAATACTATTAAACAATAAAAATTTCGCTATTGGTTGAAGCACAAAAATGATTCAATCGCACAGTGTCCTTGCGCTCTCCTCTTCGACGGTAATTAGTTCCTTAGGATGATAAACATTAGTCTGCTAGTTTTGTTTTATTGCGGAGAAACAAGAGAACAATGGAAGCGAACAACAATGCTATTCTAGGGTTTACAAGACTCTTTGTCAACAAGTAAAACAGAGTGGCTATGTTCGCAACGAAATGATTCATCTTGGGACGTAGCTTGCAAACGGTATAAAACTGCAACATCGTAATAAACTCTGCAAACATTCCACAGAACAGCTAAAGCACTTGAAGGTCCTAAGTTTCCTTAAAGGCCTTATAAAGAGCGTAGTGTTTAAAAATTACACTAAGTCTAACGCAATTTCTTGCACGTGTATATACGTAGAAATGCTTGTATATAAGCCACTATTTGAGAAAAACTCTGCATGGATCAAATTATATTTAGCGACCAACCTGGACCGATTGTCAACAAACTAGGCATGTACTTTCAGAACGCCTAGACAGTGATGTAAGGAGGCGCGTACGGGTTTGACCCTCTTCCCTCCTTCACATAACCCATGAAGGTCCCAGTGTCTTCATGTTACGTCAGCTAGTAGATACATAATTCCACCTGACCGCATGTGTTCTATTAACACAATAACGGTGTATATGAACATTGAGAGGGAAAAGGGAGGTTATTGAAGAAAGACTATTTCATCGTAAAGCAACCGAGTGGGATGTTAGAGTAGAATAGGGAGACCGTGAGTTGTGTATTTCACTGTGCACAATGACGAGTTTACTAATTTGAATGAAATAATAGGATATCGGTTCAGGTTTACCCACTTAAGTCAAACATTGTAAAAGGTTCCTTAGCAGCAACAGTAGAAACCAACACGAGATTTAATGATTTTAATAAGTTAGTAAATTATACTTGATTACTGTAGTAAGAGATAAGGGAAGCGGAAATCCTCTGGGTTTTACCACCCTCCTCCACAAATCGTGTTCGTGCAATCATTAGTGGCTACGAAACGTTAAGCCTACAACTGACAAGACAAATATAATCACTTTCGTTTATTTTACTGGTGACTTGAAATAACCCGAATGCAAAATAATTCTTAACAATTGCCGAGAGCGACTAATTAGCCTCGTTAAATCTAACGTAATTAAGTAAGTCGACTGTAGCGCCCTCTCATGTTAATTAACTAAAATAATGGATCATAGTCTACTTCGTGATCGAGTAAGTTAGTTTGTTCTTAATCAAACTACAATTCTAAGGTAAGAAATAATTCTTAATGAACATAACAGTTTTCTTTTCTCTCGAGTAATTATTTCTGATGAAACAAAAGGTACGTGATGTTAATGACAAGTCGCATTTTGGCAAATCTTTAAATTTACCTGAAATAAAGGGCACGATCTATGACGCAATTTTCGGTCAAGCCACATGGTACCTTTTCGTGGTCGAAACTGGACATTATCATCACATTCCCACAAAGGCTCCATCTGGTCACAACAGTTAAGATTAAGTCGGTACATGGAACCTCCCGAGCTGTGTTCGTAGCCTCGACAGCAGCAACGAATATCCAGTAAACTCTCACTGAATAATTCCGTTTCCCGGCTCTTGTTGACGGACAGAAATTGAGCTTTTCCGGAGTCCTCGTCAGGAGTGGCAAAACGGCCGTCAGCAATAGTTTCGTGAGATTCGCTACTGAATTTCCCGCTGCCACTGCTAGTGCTCGTGGCGGTAGTGCTAGCGAGAGAAACACTCTCACTAGCTGCACTCTCATAGTCTGAATGGCTATCGTTGGGAACCCCACATTCAGGGACAGGATGTCCACCGTAGAAATCTGGGAAAGATAGGCCCTTCTCTTGGCAATAGTAATCTTCCAAATTATCGAGCCCATAATAAGCCGAACCATTCGAGGAACACGTGTAAAGCGTTAGCTCGGACTTGGACAGTGTCGAGTGCCGCTGAAGTGTTCTAGACTCACAGTCTTTCTCCATGGTGTCAACTTTGGACCTCCGTAGAGGACGAGGTAACGTGAAACTGTGACGAAGATAAGACATGGCTGTATTGGGACGCTTGTCTAGATAAAGTTAACCCAAAAGATTGCCAACACAGAATGCCAGTTATTATTATTATGATAAACTACTGGTCTAAATTATTAGCACAAAACAGATATTTTATAATTAACAATTTCAAACAACCTCAAAATCACGACCGCGTTGAAAGACTCTAGAAAATCTCCGATGGTTCACTCAAAACAACAACAAACACACACACATGAAAATAAACAAACAACGACTTGAACTTGTAGATGAATAGTTTGGCAGTTCTGAAGTCATGTATAATCCACGTGACCTTCTACGATGACGTGTTTATTTAACGGAACAGACCAAGGAAACCGACGGCATCTTCTCTATCATCGCTCTGTCTGGTGTATTATAAATAGTAATCTGTCTGTCTTATATAGGTTTTGCTCTTCGACTTAAACTGATAGCATAAATCCCTTCAACAGAGCCAAAGTGTGTCGCTTTCCAAAATAGATGATCTAGGGTGAAACTTTTCCACTGTAATAGCTAATGAAAAGGAAGTTCCTTCCTTAAGCCCGAGGCAAGGATAAGGGACTAAGACAGTAATCTTGCTGTAAATTAGGGCTGCTACCACAATAGCACCACTCCATAGACACGCTCTACGTGTCAAAACTCGCTCGTTAAGCTTCTGAGAATGACGGGACGGGACCAACTCTCCCCGTCACAGATGGCTTAAAGTACGACTTTACAACACGTGGTAGCCACTGATTATCAAGGCTATCCCGTGTGCTGTAAATACTCTGTTCATGGCAGCTCCTACACGATGTACAGTTATCAATTTAAGACTTCAAAGAAAAAAAATGCATGTCTCTGGCTTCACAACCTGTAGACATATCCAACTAAAATGATATTATTTGAATACCAAGTTGAAAGCTCGGGCGACACCTAGATTTAAATGATTCCTACAACGTAGCTAAGTCTAGAAGCGCGTACACAGTTTGATTCTCAGGTTACACTAACAAAAACAACTGACTACCAGGCAACGAAACGCAACGACCAAGCTAGCATCCAGACTCTGAAGACAGAGTAAACTAGAGCGGGGTGCGTGCTGTGTACGTGAGCCTATTGTTTCTTTCAGTTTACCCAACTCGTCGCTAGAGGGTTTTTATTTCCACTGAGAGTCCCCTGAATAGTGAGTGCTTCCATGAGACTTTAAGGGGTGCATCCAAAGGGCCAACCAAAGACATAGTCGCAAGTTGTTATTCATATAATCACAATAAGCACATAAATTTCAGGTTATGAGATTTTAAATTTTATTTTATCAAGAATCACCAAATGCTAAAACTGGATACCTGTACTTTGTATCGTGTATTATTAGTATATACAAGGACACGATTCGGGACCACGCTGCTGTTATTCAAGTTATTAAAACTTAAATATTCTACAACCAGACACCTTACACATTACTAATCTGATTATCCTTACTTCAAATTCTCTATACAAGCACGATCCAGTGAAACGGCTGTCATTTATGGAATGTTTTTAAAAGGTCTTACACAATATAACAAAGTGTTTGAGAAGTTCCGAAAGTTTAATTTATTTGCAGTTCCCCAATTAGGTTTTCTGGAGTTGAAATAGGAGTTTGAGTTATTATATATATCTCACTTGTTGCTTTATTTTACATTTTTATCAATGTAGTATTATATAATTTTTATTTTAATAAAAATAGAAAAAAAAGAGAAAGATCTACATAATAATATTCGAAATCTAAGGCAACACCTAGATCTTAGCTCGGGTATTAACGTAAAAGCTGTGATGACACCTAGGTTTGAATTTGAGTACTAACTTGAAAGTTATGGCGACACCTAGGTTTAAATATGAGTATCAACTTAAAAACCAGTGAAACTTTTTTTTGTTTAATGTTGAGATCTAACTTGAAAACTAGTACAACATCTGTTTCCACACTGAACGTAAAGCACACATCACTTGTACCTGTACACCCTTTTCCTATTCAAATAAATAACTGCATGAAATTATTATTAGCTTTCGGTCAGAAAAGCAATTTCCTTATCTAAAAAATAAAGATAAGAAACATTCCGTAAAGAGCATAGCTAATTAAATATATTGTTCTTACGTTTTTATATATAAATATTAGAATACATATTTTTCCTCAATTGGGTATCCTTGTTGTTAACGAAGTTTTCGACCGTAATCCCAATAATAACTCACGAGTTCGGCCAGTTTAGGACATAAAGGTTGATCCTAAATCCATACACTCAGTTAGCAATTCAAAATAATCATTACAAGAAAAGTATATTAATAATAAAAAAGATAAAAAATACATATGAAGCATTCTAACCAATATATTTTAATAACAGAAAATAAAGAACAGTGTGTACAAAGTTTGGTTTAAATTTTCGCGCAAAGCTACGCGACGGTTATCTGCGTTAGCCGTCCTCTAATTTAGCAGTCTAAGAGGGAAGGCAGCTAGTTATTACCACCCATCGCCAACTCTTAGGTTACTCTTTTCCGAATCAATAGTGAAATTGACCGTAACTTTTTAACACCTCCACGGCTGAAAGGACGAGCACGTTTGGTGTGATGGGGATTCGAATCCGCGACCCTCGAATTCCAAGTCGAGTGCCCCAGCCATCTGACCTTGCTGTGCATGTGTATAAATAAACACTATAGCAGTTAGGTTAAAGCACTGTTGCACATCTGATACTGTTAAACACATTGAACAGTGTATCATATAACAGTATTAACTGAATATGCTACGGACAAAAGAGTCCGGAGTTCGAAACTCGATGCAAATAGTTTAGTTCCACACTTTCAGCTATTGGTGTGCATGAAGAATGGAAAACACTTTTGTTATTCGATTCAAAGGAACGAAAACACTTCAAGTACATAAAAGAGTCCTCTGATCGGGCCGCTTGGCCCACGTACGTATAGGGTGCGTTTGGATTTGAAAACTCAAAATGCTATTGATTTTAAAAAATCGTGACCTGCAGGTTTTGACCTATCTAAGAGGTCAAAGCACTTCAAAATGGTTTGTTTGCTCTAAGTTATGTATATATTAAAATATAACTATATTATTCGTTCTACGTGGTTTGTATGAATATTTCTATGCGAAAAATAACAGAAAGGCTTATCACCCTTGAGGTATTTATAACAAAAATATAAGTAGTTTCTTTGTTGTACGTGACGTGCTGTGTATATTGTGTATTTAGAACATCACGAAAGGGTTTGTTGGTATTGAGTTACCTTGTTTTATTAAGTTCTGAACTTGTATAGAAAGTGGTAAACTTCAGTCTTGCATGCAACAACTAATGTCAAAAAAACAACGTCATTTCCGTATTCCAGGTTATCAGTATACACGTCCGTAATGTTTAGTTGACATGTAAAGAATTATTTTACTGTTTGTTTCACACAGAATATAAAGAAAAACCACCTACAAACTGTTGTTCGCTTTCAGAGCATAGTCACAATTGGCTATCTGTTGTGTTCATCGCAGGGAATCGAACACCGAATTTTAGAGGTGTAAGTCTGTAACTTACCGTTGTCCCAACGAGTGACCCGTACAACCATGAAAATACTGATGTCAAAAACATTTCTGGTGTTTATAATATCACATATATCATGGAAAACGTATGTTACTACCTGTGTGACACACACAAATAAAATAGATGTTATCTTTATGTCCGATTTTTAACGCACACTTTTGAACGGATCTCTACCAAACTTAGAGAATACCCTTAGGCAATCCTAAGAGTTGGCTGAAGGGGTACCTCAACTAGCATGAGTATCGAGACAAACCGCGCATCATTGAAAAAAAATAATTATATTTTTCGTCTACACAAGTTAATGGTAACATAAATCAAGAATACCTCTATATTTTGTACCCAAAAGTCAAGACTTGTTACGTTTGAATAGAAAATACACAAATATTATTCATTTTTGTTCCCCCCCCTTTCCCACAATTCAATCCCGAACCCTACTTGGGGATTTTGTTTTTTTATGTTCGACGCTGTTGCGCTTAGCTGCGAAGTTCGTTAAGCCAAACATAAATATCAACACGTCTGTAGTTGGTTTCGGTGGAAGGGGAGAAACCAGTGCTCATCACCCATCATTCTTGGCGAATGTCAACTGTTAATAATAACTCATTACGTTTCGTTTAAAACACATGATGTCTGAATGAAGCCTATAACTGTTTCTTTTTCCTTTGTTTGGTTCTCCATTTTTATACTGTTTAGACTCGTGACAAATGCAGACGTCTTTCTAAGATGTGTCCCCCCCACTCATTCAGCTATAAGTCTGAATGGTTGTAACTCTAGTAAATAGTGTCTCAATGCCTGCGGCGAGTGCAGTACAGATAACCCACTGTGTAGTTTTCTCTAAACAACAAACAAACAGTCAAATCTTCCGGGATAAGGGGGATATTTTAGTAACATCTAGTCTCATTGGTTCAGCTGTTTCGTTGACCCCATCCATCCAAACATTCCTTGGCCTTCCTCAGTTTCCTGTTAGTTGTAAATTATGTATTATTCCTTGTACTTACCCTAGATAGACATCTCAGCACTAAGTGCCTGGACCATTTCAATATCTGTATTTCTGTATGTTTTAGTACTGGTCTCATTCCAAGATATTTTCTAATTCTTTCTGAATTTTTATCTAGTCTGGTCTTACCAACAGCGTTAGAAAAAAACCAGGTCTGGTATAGATATGTTAATACTGGTGTAAATACCATGTTAATAAGTGTTTTCATATTAACAGTTCATGTCTGGTATAGATATGTTAGTACTGGTGTAAATACCATGTTGATAAGTGTTCTCATACTAACAGTCCATGTCTGGTATAGATATGTTAGAACACGTGTAAATACCATGTTGATAAGTGTTCTCATACTAACAGTCCATATCTGGTATAAATATGTTAGTAAATACCATGTTAATTAATTTCCAACTAATTAAAACAAACTGACAAAGTTCAAGAGAAGAAAAACAAAAGTTATATTCTGTTCTATCCGAGAAGCCACAATAATCAAAACCAAACTCACCATTGTGGTCAGGACAACCTAACGAACTAGTTAGAGAATCTGGGAAGAAAGAAACCTTTTTTTTTCTCGATAGATACAATTAAACCAGTTTATAACTTCACGTGTCAAATAATAGTGTTCTCTGTTATCATTTAGACTTCATAAGTACACGGGTCTGTTTCCAAAACCACGTTTTTAAAAAATTTATTTAGTACCATTTTAATGGTATGAAAAAAAGACAACAATATATATGCAAATAAGCAAAACGAGGTTATTCATTTTCTGCAGGAAAAAAATTATTTCTGAGAAAACTAACCAAAAAACAACTTTGGATTGACAAAAGTTCCAGATGGCGCCACTCTCAAGTTAAAATAAAGACTACTGAACAGTTTAAATAACTTCTATAAAACATTGACATTCAGTAATCAGCTAGTTAATTCTTAAAGGGCAGTCATCATCAATTGATGCTGCCACTTACAACATTACCGCTGTCTAAGGGTTAAGTTGTTGTTTGTTTTAAACTGATTATCTCACAATTATCTGAATCAATACAGGTGCTGTAACATTCACATCTATAAATTTAGTTCACCTAGACCATTGACGGGAAAACGATAATATAACCATACACAAGGCCTAGTAAACAATTAAAAACAGAGAATAAGCAGACGGTCAAACAGACTGACCAGCAGTCGTACAGTGGACAGACTGGCGGATATCTGATTACAATGAAAGCTAACAGACACACTGATAAACTACATAATAGAAATGTGTCCAATATCTAGGCACAAGATAAGAGACACAACAGTAACATTCTAAATGTTGAGCTGTAAGACTTCAGAAAGGTACACACATCTCCACGTGTATTTAGGCTTAGATGTCTATCTGCCTAAGTCTCTACTTATAATGAAACAGCAACATTTCACAACATTCATTTAGACTTAGCTGTGTATCTGCGTAAATCTTTATTTATAAAGTGTTTTTTTTTTATTTCGCGCAAAGCCACACGAGACTATCTGTGCTAACTGTCCCTAATTTAGCAGTGTAAGACTGGGGCTAGTATTTTACCAACGAATAGTTGGACTGACTGTTACATTATAACGCCCCCACAACTGAAAAGACGAGCACGTTTGGAACGACGGGGATTCAAACCCGCGACCCTCAGACTATGAGTCGAACGCTCAACCCACTTGGCTATGCTACGCCTATTTATAAATAAACAGTAAAATTTCAAAACATCAATTTCGGCTTAGCTGTGTATCTGCGTAAGTCTTTATTTATAAAGAAAGGTGTGTGTTTTGAATTAAGCACAAAGCTACACAATGGGTTATCTGTGCTCTGCCCACCACGGGTATCGAAATCCGGTTTATAGCGTCGTAAGTCCGTAGACATACCGCTGAGCCACTGAGGGGCATTCATAAAGAAACAGTAAAATTTCACAACAGTAATTTAGGCTTATCTGTGTCTGCGTGTATTTAATTGTACAGAAGAGGAATTGTGATTTTATTTTGATATCTAATTACTCTTTTCCGTGCATGTTGTGTGTTTCTAACAGATATAGACATAACTTGGTCGTCTAAACATGAAGTAACAGCTGATTTTTAAAATTATGATTTAGATTTCCGCTTTAAAGAAAAAAAATTGAATAACATGATATTATTTAGTCTTAACTTCTCTTTAGCTCTCATACTGCAAGGGCACTAAAACCCCGAAAATGGTAATTTACTAACCAGTTTCAAGGATATATAATACAGAGTTTCAGGTTATCAAGACATGAAAATATGATGTATTATCAGGAAATAAAAATGGTTGTCCTAAACTGGTAAAAATGGGTGCCAACTTCAAACCTAGAACTTTACTGAAAGGGTTTAACTACAGGTTTGAAAACATCCTTTGTTTTAGGTTAGATTTGTTTGTTGCTAATGGATAATGCACTCTTGGGCTTTAAATCGTGTATGAGGGATTGGTGCTAGCGACTAGTTTCACACAGTTCCGAGAACGGGCCTTGATTTATAGATTCAGATACTATATAGAAGAGGTTTAAGGAATTTACAAACGCCAATACCAGAAGCTGTTTAGACAAGGATTGTTTGCAGAACGTGCTGGTTTGGGGGTTTACAAACTCGAATCTCAGAAGCTGTTTAGACAAGGACTGTTTACAGAACGCCCTGTGTTTACAAACTCGAATTTCAGAAGAGGTTTAGACAAGGACTGTTTACAGAACGCCCTGTGTTTACAAACTCCGATAGCAGAAGCTGTTTAGACAAGGACTGTTTACAGAACGTGCTGGTTAAGGGCTTTTAGTGCTTCCAAGGTGCAAGTGTTTGAACTAAAAATTATATATGTTCTTGTTTCTGACAGTAATATGATAAAATTATTCCCTTTAGAAGCTAATTTACAACCGATTCTTACGTCAGAAAACTCGTGACATCAATTTATGAGCGATATTATTCATACATAATGGTTTTCTTATCCGTAATTCTAGCTTTATTCTTGTGGTTGGATAATTGCTAATTTACTAGTCATAATTAACAGTAGCGAACTCACCATACTTTTGAAGCCCAACAAGTGTTAAGAATTTTATTTACTTTTCTAACAATCAGGCTTTTTTATTTGTTTGTTTTCACAGTGAAAACGTGAGAAAAAATATTATGCATGCTTGCTCGTAACCAGAGATAATGAAAACTGTTAAGTATATTAATACAGTTTCTTCCGTAAATATATATAGTTACGGAAAAATGAATCTTCGAACATCAAAAATGTTCTACGAGGAAGTGAAGTGGGGGAATAGCTAACCCCAGAAAGTCAGTAGATCTACTGGAAAAAAATAGCCCCCCACTCCACCTGTAATCAATCTCCTACCGTCAAAAACGTGTAAGTAAAGTTCAAGGTTGTTGGTAGCCATGTTGGATGACTCAAAAACCTGCTGGTGAATTTGTAGAGGAAGCTGAACGGCCCAAGGGCACCGTGATCATTCAACTGATTACAAAACAAAGACAAAGCCTGTGTTAACAAACCAGACATATTCTGGATACCGAGGTAAATGGATTCCAAGAAAAAATAGAATATTAATTTCAAAGAAGTGTTGTTGAGGTTTCCTGGTAGAATATATTACAATGATTATGCTGTTCGGAATAAAAGCCACGGAACAGTTAGAAACACTAAAAAGAAAAGAAAATATGAGAAAACAGCAATCGACAAGTGTTAGGATGACGTGAATTAATGTTTATAGTCAGAAGATTTATTTTAAACTCAATTTTACGTTGAGTAATTTCTTTAATTTTTCCAAAAGCACAAAAACAACCACGTGAAACAGACTAACACATAATTACAATGACGAAAGATTTTGTGAAGAAAAATATCCAGTTAACATGATTAAAATTCAATTGGTGAAACCGTAATTAATTTATGACGCTAGAGTCAAATGTTTTTAATACTTAAATCAGGCACAAAAACCGGTCTCTTTTTTCATTTGGATTGGCTAAGTTTGAGTTGGGTCGAATTACGTTTTTCAAATGTTTAAAATTCTGAAGAAAACTGTCTCAAAATAGACTTCATCCAATGAAGAACAGTTATGTGTAAAGAATGTCAAAAAGCCACCTGGTGAACATGTACGGAGATGAAGAATGGATTTGTACGATAGTTACGTAATCATATCCTCACGATGACCTTCAGAGCTCCTTGAACATTGTTACAGTGAAAAGGAACCAAACAAAAAACGCGTCATTTTAAACGTGTAGGAGGGAACACTAGATATCAATGACATAAACTGATGCCCGATCTAGCGTTGCACGTAGTGCTGACGTAGAGCGATTCTGACCAATAACGACGACTCACAATGTCGTATGATTTTTTTTCTTTCGAACTTGTCATAAACAATCATACCTAGATCATCCACACGTTGGTTTGCGAGGTCAGACTGTGAATCCGAGGATGCAATGTTCGCGATCCGTTGCCACAGAAACGCACTCCACCTTTGGGAACGTGTGTATGATATAAACTCTTTATGTAGAATTAAATATAGATCAGTAGGAGTTGTAACAAATTTCAAAAGCAAACAAGTTTACCAGGAATAACTGTAATAAAATCTATAATAACCAAACGTAACAATTAGAGTCGTGACAGAAGCGAATAATAACCATATGTAACATTTAGAGATCAGATAAAATTAAACAATAGTAATAATAATAAAATGTAATAACTGTAGGGGCACTCGGTAGAGGGCATACCTCTGCCACACAGTTTTTTTTTTAATATCGCTTAAAGTCACACGACGGGCTATCTGCGCTAGCCGTCCCTAATTTAGCAGTGTAACACTAAAGCACTCGACTCGTAATCCGAGGGTCGCGAATTCAAATCCCCGTCACATGAAACATGCTCGCCCTTTCAGTCGTGGGGGCATTATAATGTAACGATCAATCCCACTATTCTTTGGTAAAAATAGTAGTACAAGAGTTGGCGGTGGGTGGTGATGACTAGCTGCCTACCCTCTAGTCTTACATTGCAAAATTAGGGACGGCTAGCGCAGACAGCCCTTGTGTAGCTTTGCGTGAAATTCACACTAAATTATTTTAAACAACAATTTTGAGACAATTAAAAAATTAAAGAAATAAAATAAAATAAAAGTAGGCTACCTACAAACTAGACATCACACTAGTGAGAAACTCGCTAATAAACATTGAAATAAAAGTAGGCTACCTACAAACTAGACATCACATTAGTGAAAAACTCGCTAATAAACGTTGAAATAAAAGTAGGCCACCTACAAACTAGACATCACATTAGTGAAAAACTCGCTAATAAACATTGAAATAAAAGTAGGCCACCTACAAACTAGACATCACATTAGTGAGAAACTCGCTAATAAACGTTGAAAGGGTAATTTATGTAAATATTGTTTAAGTTAGTTCTTTCTAATGAAAGTGTGATTTGCTGAGGAACTTAAAGAGAAATAATATATTCGTACAAAATGTATTGGTTAATGATACATGGACATTGCCGTGATAAGGGGCCTGAGTGAGTGCAGGTTACTATAGGCCTCATGTAATATTTATCTATACATTAAACAGTTGAGATAAACAAAGTAAAGGAAGGTAGAAGAGATTAAATGTACCTGACCCTCTTGCGTATATAAATACCCAAACAACGAAAGAGAAGGAAAGAGGGTTACGAGGCATCACAAGCAACATGGAACAGAAAGAAACAGCTCAGAAAATTGTATTCAAAACTGAAATCGGATCATGGATCCCAAAGGTAGAGTTTATAATCCTAAAATAATAAATTTTCCCATTACACTGTTGAAGGGTGTCTTTTTAATAAAAAGTGATTTTACAGTAGTTTTATTATAAATTTTATTTACGTTGTTATTGTAAAAATATGTTTTCCTACTATATTTCTGTAGCAAAACATGTTTCATACCATAGTTATACAGTAATACAGGGTGGTCGCTAGAAAAGCAGAAAATTTGTCAAACAGCTATTTATTTTTACAAAGAATAACTTTTACAAAGTTTTTTAAAGGCATATGTTATATTACACTCATAGATGCTCAAAATGATATTAAAATCATGCATTTTATTCATGATGTAAAGAAATCAAAATAGAAATGAGTAAGCACGCATTTTATTCATGATCTCATCTGACCCTCAAATTTTCCGCTTTTCTAGCGACCACCCTGTATGTTTTTAGAAGAACATGTTTCCTACTATAGTTATACAGTAATATGTTTTTAAATGAACATGTTTCTACTATAGTGTTATGTAAATGTTATGTATA
Source organism: Carcinoscorpius rotundicauda (assembly GCA_011833715.1). Taxonomy (NCBI): domain Eukaryota; kingdom Metazoa; phylum Arthropoda; class Merostomata; order Xiphosura; family Limulidae; genus Carcinoscorpius; species Carcinoscorpius rotundicauda. The sequence goes on from CM022403.1 coordinate 24,017,851, forward strand.
CGACAACCATGTCGTGTTGTGTTTGGATTTCCATATCTATTATTTATATTTCCATATTTATATTATTGTTTCGAAGTTCAAATAAATAAAATATGTTGTTATTCATTTAAAATAACATTTAGAAATTTCTAGAATTAGGTAGATCAATCATATGTTTATAAATAGAATGTATGTCAGCCTGGTGTCTAGACGAGAGTCTCGTGCAAAAACAGACATGCGCAGATTACTCTGGAATTCTGTAGAAATTACGCGATTGTTCGAGAACACAGTAGGCCTACTAATATATAAACAATCGGCGATGTGAGGAGAGTCAATGAGTCAGTCATTCGTTTTTATTCGGTTAAATAGATGTACCTTCGTTTGAGAAATTTTCAACTTTTGCTGTGTGTTTATTCAACTTTAATTTGTGACTGGAGTTAGATCTACAAAAGCTGTGATTTTATTTCGTCAATCTTTACGATTCATTCGAATTACTGGTTATAATGAGTGTCAACACGTATAGGATTGTTTAGGGGAGACCGGAGCAAGTTGGAAAACAACAAATTTAAGACATTCATCGAAAACATCGTAAAAAGAACTTCGTCAAATTTATTGGACTGTGAATTGTTTCTGGACTTCTCCATTCAAACTTCGGAATTTCTTCGTGGGACCAAATTCACTCCCTAGACTGGAATTTTGGATTTCTGATCTGGACTTTTGAACTTTCATTTTGGATCATTATACTGGACACAGGCCAGTACCATTTTGTATTGTAATTAATTTTGAAGGTTGAAACTGAATATCTGTCATTATTATTGTATAATTTATTTTATACCTGTCACATATATAATAGTTTATTGTAATAAATTATATGAGCTGTTATCTGTGTCTTTCTGTTGCGTTCGCCCCCCAGTGGCTCAGCGGTATGTCTGCGGACTTACGCGCTAAAATCCGGGTTTCGATACCCGTGGTGGGCAGAGCACAGATAGCCCATTGTGTAGCTTTGTGCTTAATTCAAAACAACAACAACAACAACAACTGTTGCGTTCAGTCCACATAAAAAACGTAACATATAGTTAGAGTAATATGTTTTATCTGTAATTTTCTGGAGAAAATGATGCCCTCTATTGTTCTCTTCAATGGAGATTTTTCACCAGTGGCTCAACGATAAATTTCAGTTTGTTTAGTTTATAGCAACGTCACAACGGGCATCTTGTTTTGTGTCCATCACGGGGAATTGAACCTCGGATTTTAGCGTTGTAACTCTTAAAAACCAGGTTTCAATACTTATGGTGGGCACAACACAGATAACCCATTGTGTAGCTTTGTGTTCAATAATAGTGGGTTTTTGATTTTCCCAAGAATTCGCTTAGCATCCTTGGCGGTTACGATGTTAAACTTGGGTTCGTACTAAACATTTATATTAAAAAACGCCTTTTCTTGCTCGACGTTTCAAAAAAGTCCCCCTATGAGTCTCCCGATTCATTCGATTCCGCTCGGTGGATACAGCAAATAGCCTGATATGGCTCTGCTATAAGAAAAACACACACGCCTAGAAAAAGAAAAATTCTGACATTATTAAAAACGAGCATTTTTTTACACACGTATTATACGAAAATTTTTTATCTGGTTAGTTGCACCTTATAGCGAGAATATTCAAATATATATATATATAGATAAATTCAAAGTTTGTAAATTGTTATTATAAAAACACTTGGATTGAACAAACTAGTTCAACAGCAGGTTGAAAATAACAAAACAAGCTTACTATACGACACCGTCGAAACATTCAGTAGCCTATAACAGGGGCAATTGTTGTTCCATAATTTGCATAATTATAACCATGGTGAAAAAACGTTAAACTCGACTAGAGGAACACCAAATAACTTCCGTTTGTGCACATTAACATGACACAATATAATCTTTTTGTTACCTATTGTTATTTCACCATTATTAAACTTTATGTCCGATTAACTTACTAACGCATGTAATAAGGAATTTCAGTGAATATTAGTTAACCTTCACATTTCGATATTATTTTATTTTTATATCACTTACGTACCCCTACCAACCGACCATACCATTGTTCGCCGTTGAAACTAACAATGTTAACACGCTCTACTGTTAATGGTGTCACCTAGCAACCAGATATGCTGACGTTTGTCTTCCAAGATCTGCACTGCAGTTTTATCTTTTGCTGGCAACTGGAACTAAAGACGTGCATGGAGTAGTACAGGGTAACTACGTTATATCATTATTTGTTAAACTGTCCTCCATTTCTATTGTTATCATGAGTTGCCCTAACGAACGAGGTCAATGACCTCTCAGTTCAATTGTGACGATATAGTTTAAGTTGTGCTAGAATTCAACGTTCATTTTTAGCGTGGGAAAGGCTCTTCGTAACTAAATGTATGTACCATGATTGTCAAAAAGGGAATGCACTGTCCAACAGATGTCGCCTATTTTGTCCTAAAATAAATAGTTTGAAGTTCAAGTTAACACAATAAAAGAAACTAAAATATGAAAAAATAATTTATATTTCACACAATTTCACTAAAAAACAACAAAAAAAAAACACGTCGGACTGACCTAAGGTCGAGAGTAATTGGTCAATTATACCTAAAAAAGTGGTATACTGAAATATTAAGTTTCAAACATTAAGGAACAGTGCTAATAAATATCTACACGCTTATTTATCAAAACTTAAAATGACTTCTCTTCAGTTACACACAACAGTATCTTCAAAATAAGAACTAATGTTCCTAAACGACAAAATTATGCCAGAAGTGCAACGTAACGGTTTGGAGAAAATTTGATTATTTTAATAGAAAAAATATACAGCTGTTGCAAAAGATAATTTTCTGTTCTAGCGCTAAGTTTAGAAATTTTTAGTACAAAAAAACAACAAAAACTGTGCAGCAAGAATTCTAACAGTTTTAACCGTTTCTTTTATGTTAACAATACTATTTTAATTTTCTGTTTCTTTATCTATTATAAAATATCAAATATTGTGACGAATACAAGGTTCTTTCCGCGTTGATGTAATTTCGAAGAGGTTACACGCAAGTAGAAAGTTCGTTCTGCCATCTATCGAGCACATATTAAACTATTTGCATAACATGGAATTATGCAAAAACGATTCAAAATAAAAACAATCTGTAACAGCAGCTACTTATATAACTAATTAAAACGTTATGAAAAACTTAATTAGTATTAATAATTTAATAAAGTAGCACAGAATGTTCAACAAAAACGTCACACTACTTTAAAATGTTATGCCTAGTTCTAAGTTTTTTTAAAATTACCACTTACAGTTCTCTAACATACGTGTCAGATGTCTATGTGTATGCATACATGGTTCCTTTTTCTTTGCATAAATATACCTTCGATATTCGTTGTTTCATGATTTATTTGCCGAGAGGAAAGTTATTAATTTGACCTAAAATTGTTTTGTTAATCTTTACTTAGCTTTAAAAATGATATCGTAATACTCAAATAAACATTTTCGATTTCGATTTTTGTTTTTTGCCAGATGTAAACATTCAAACGACTTGCCTCTTTCACAAATCACATTTCTGAAACTGTTACACTTTTGGTCAACTTTACACGAGTTAAGGCTTCGCTAGGTCCGAATTATGGCTCTAATACAGAACTGGGAATCTCATGATCCTGGGGTGCCCCCCAGTGGCTCAGCGGTATGTCTGCGGACTTACACGCTAAAATCCGGGTTTCGATACCCGTGGTTGGCAGAGCACAGATAGCTCATTGTGTAGTTTTGTGCTTAATTCAAAACAACAACTCATGATCCTGGGCTCGAGACGTGGTGCTACGAAACAAGTTTCGATCTTTCGGCTATGGGTGCATTATGATAATAACAGTCAATTTCATTATCCGGTACCGCTTAACCGCTTTAGACAGCTAGAGCTGTCAAATGGTTATTTTTCCTTCTGGTCTATAATTCAAAATTAGAGATGGCTACAGCAAAACAAATGTGCTTTTGACTTAGTCGTTTAGACTATCATGAGCCCCCCAATGGCTCAGCAGTATGTCTGCGGACTTACACGCTAAAATCCGGGTTTCGATACCCGTGGTGGGCAGAGCACAGATAGCCCATTGTGTAGCTTTGTGCTTAATTCAAAACAACAACAAGACTATCATGTACACAGGGTGTCGTTAAAACGAACAAAGATCTGGATTAATATGCCAGTGAAACAGGAATACCCATGGAACTATAGAGAACTATGTACAATTTGTATTTTTTTTCCATCAAATTTTGGAGATCATAGACAATCAAGAATAATACATGTATAACAGTAGCTCCAAAACTTTGCAGACATCTATAAAACTTCGTTGTGCCTAATTTAAAAAATAAATAAAAACCTGACTCATACATTTAAGAGTATTTCACAAACTACAAGGTAGTTGTTCGATGAATGTTTTGAAGTTTTAATACACAAACCTCTTTAATTCTAAGGTACTATTTAATGTTCATACAGCATAAAATTTCAGTCCTCTTCAAGTGTGTCTCTTTCACAACCACTTTGAAAATTTTACACTGAAGGAACAGTAAAGAATACCTTAGAATTAAAAAGATTTAAAAAAAGCTCCCCAGTGGCTCAGTGGCATGTCTCTGGATTTTACCACTAGAAATTGCGCTTCATGTTCCGGCATGACCAGGTGGTTAAGGCATTCGACTCGTAATCCAAAGATCGCGGGTTCGAATCCAACGTCACACTAAACATGCTCGCCCTTTCAGCCGTGGAGGTATTGTAATGTGACAGTCAATCCAATATTCGTTAATAAAAGAGTAGCTCAAGAGTTGGCGGTGGGTAGTGATGACTAGTTGCTTTTCCTCTAGTCTTACATTGCCAAATTTAGAACGGCTAGCGTAGACAGCCATTGTATTTGGTTTGTTTTGAATTTCGCGCAAAGCTACACGAGGGATATCTGCGCTAGCCATCCTTAATTTAGCAGTGTAAGACTATAGAGAAGACAGCGAATCATCACAACCCACCGCCAATTCTTGGACTACTCTTTCACCAACGAATAATGGGATTAACCGCTCTCATAACGCCCCCATGGCTGAAAGAGCGAGCATGTTTGGCATGTGGGGATTCGAACCCGCGACCCACGGATTACTAATCGAGTGCCTTAACCACTTGGCCATACCGGGCCCGAAAAATAAGGAGAATAGAGTGAAAAACACGCGGGATGCTCAAACTTGTTACAGTTTTATAATTCTTACAATAAGTTTTTCGTGTACCCCCGATATTGGCACCAGTTTTAAACGTATAACAGTTTGATAATCTCTGGTATATAATACACAGTGAGAGAAAAAACAAACCAAAATCACAAGTAACTCTTCCGATTAGTTACTTCGAAAATTTCTAATTTTTAAGCCTAAAAAAATTACTGTCCTTCAATAACGCTAAAATATGGGCTGCGATACCTTGTGACGGACGTAGCGCAGACAGTTCGTTGTGTAGGTTTACGACGGAACAAAGAATTAAAGAGAAACTGGTAAACTTTAATACAACAATATACGTTATTAAACTCAATAGCAATACTTAATACAATAATATACGTCGTTCAATAAAATAACAAAGCTTACATTGGTTGTTAGTTGTGAAGTCAAAGTCGCCACTTTTTCGTTTGCTTGCTCTAGTTTCCTTCGCAACTTTTTAATCTCGTGAGCATATTTCTCGTCAGTCTGTAAAAAATGATTCATTTTCCTGAATACTATGTTCCCTTTTTTATTTTATGTAGATTTACTTACATGACGACAGTGTTTTGTTTTACAATTACAGATGTCATAAAAAACACTAGTATTAGGCCTAATTAATTTTTAGGCAACACATTCTTTATTTAGTCTATTAGTGATTTTCAAGAAAGTGTAATTATAGTAATCCAACCGCAATTTCTTTGCCATATCAACTGACGACGACGCGTTTTCCCCAATCCAGAGTTCTTTAAGCCAAGTGTGTATTATTATTATTACAATTTGTAGTAATTAACATTATTAACTGGTGGTTTATTACATCCCTTATTTGTTTAAATAACAGAGTTACATACTTGTTATGTTTTTTTAACAAAGGTAAAATTGAAAAGATAATCATTAAGAGATAAATTAATTTCGGTTTATTTCCCTAGACTTACCGTTAAATATAAGGAAGAGGTCGTTGATGCCAGAGACAGAGACGATCCGTGCACTGGACGAAACAAAAATATATTTATTAATTTAACTCCCTCCAAAATTAACTATCAATCGCACCGATAAAAACTATTAGCAGTGTTATGAAATTAAAAATTAATACACAAATATAGCGTAAGTAAAGTTGTTCGAGCTATATTGACAAAATACCAGTTAATAATGCTGAGGAAGTTGTTATTTCGCACTAAACATAGAGGTACACAATGGGTTATCTGCGCTCTACCCACTTCAGGTATCAAAACTAGGTTTTCAGTGTTGTAAATCCGCAGACATTCCATTGTACCATTGGAGGGCTGCTGAGATAAAGATATGCACATTAGCAAAATACAGATACAAGAGACAAGGTTATAACCCTCGAGTAGTGTTCAAAACACAAACAAACATAGTTGTTATTGAGATATAAATTTATTTTACAATACCCTTTTTGAATTTCTAATTTTTCACCTATTTGTTTTGTCTCTGAAAGGTTACTGTTTATGGATGTGATTTGTTTGTTTGTTTTCGTACAGCAAAGTCACATCGTGCTGAGCCCACCGAGGGTTATGGATGTGAACTTAGAGTTTAATAAATCATTTAACAAGTTAACACATAAAGAAGATTTCTAAAAAAAAACACAAAAAAAACTACTTCTTAGTATGTGTGTGTGAAGAGGCAAGTTGTTCCATTGGACTGAAGAGTGGCTAGATGGAGTTCTGTCAAACTGGATTAATGTCACAAATGGTGTAACTCAGAGCTTTCTGATTTACACCAATGACATAAATGGTCAATAAGTTAGTTAAATTTACTGATAATATCAAGATCTTGGGTGTTGCTGGCTGTGAGTGGTATAGCTGTTACTTTACAAAATGATTCCGGTCATTCAGTGAGTTGGGAGGTAAGTTTAAATAAAATAAATATAAGATGTTGGTTATCATAATTTGAATTATAAGTATAATTTGGATAGGAATAACTTTAATAGAGTCATGAAAGAAAGGGATCTTAGTGTAATTATTTATTAGTTTCTAAAGCCATCTAAGCAGTGTGTTCTTGCTAGTAGTAGGGTAAATATGATTTCAGGTTGCATCTACAAAAATTGAATACAAGTATAAAGAGGTTATGGGTACATTGTATAGATCACTGGTCAGGTCACATATGGGTATTGTGTTCAGTTTTGGTTTGTTTTGAATTTCGTGCAAAGCAACATGAGGGCTATCTGCGCTAGCCGTCCCTAATTTAGCAGTGTGAGACTGAAGGAAAGGCAGCTATTCATCACCACCCACCGCCAACTCTTGGGCTACTCTTTTACCAACGAATAGTGAGATTGACCATCAAGTTATAATGCCCCACGGCTAAAAGGGCGAGCATGTTTGGTGTGATGGGAATTTTAATTTGCAACTTTCGGATTACGAGTTGAGTGCCTTAAACATCTTAGAAAAGACAATGAATTGCTGGAAGTGGTTTAGAGGATGGTTACTAAAATGGTGCCTGGGATGGAGAGTTCGTTATACAAGGACAGGTTTAAGAGTTCTGAAATTGTTTTTCTTACAAAAATAAATGTTAAAGAGGATGTTTAAGATTATTTGGGAATTATTTATTTTCTGACATATTTTTCTGTTATACTAAACGTGGAAAATGTAAAAACCGACATTTTTTATGGTAGAATGAAAGCTAAAAGTTTTACTATTGGTTACAATCAACCAGTTTTGGAATACAGAGCTATTACGGTAATGGTAACTGTGTTACCAAAACAACTTAGCTGTAACTAATAATAAATATTTCTCCTTTTGTTGTGCCAAAAAAGGTTGGTTTTGTGCTCTTTAAATATTCTTGGGGGAGTTGATAGTGTCCATGTATCACCTTTCTTCATACTTAACAGTGTGAATGGACGGACTGTGTGACACATACATAGACTGTTACGGTAAGAGCCACCTTCCAATAAGACAACTTTGTTTTTTTTTAAAGGATTGTTATGTCGTGTAAATGTTTTGTAAGCGACAACATGTCGTGTTGTGTTTAAATTTTCATTTCTATTATTTATATTTCCATATTTATATTATTGTTTCAAGGTTTAAACTAATAAAATATGTTGTCATTCATTTAAAATAACATTTAGAATTTTCTAGAATTAGGTAGACCAATCATATGTATTTAAATGAAATGCTGGCGACTTCGTGTCTAGACGTTTAGTCTCGTGCAAGAACATACATGCGCGGATTGCTCTGGAGTTCTGTAGAAGTTTCGCGGTGGTTCGAGGAGTCTAGGCCTACAATATATAAACAGACGAAGATGCGAGAAAAAAAAGAGAGTCAGACATTAGTTTTATTCAAGAGAAGAGTCATTAGAAAAGAAGAGTCAGTCATTCGTTTGAAAAAGATTAAGTGTTTGCTGTGATTATTCAACTTGGATTTATGATTGAAGTTAGATCTACGGAAGCTGTGATTTTACTTCGTCAATCTCTACGATTCATCCGAATTAGTGGTTATACTGAAAGTCAACACGTGTGGAACAATTTACGGGAAATTGGAAAAATTAAAGGCGACAATTTTGTGACGTTCATCGGAGGCAACGTGAAAAGAACTTCGTCGAATTTATTGAACTGTGAACTGTTTCTGAACTTCTTCATTTAAACTTCGGAATTTCTTCGTGGGACCAAATTCACATCCTAGACTGAAATTTGAGACTTTCATTTTAGATCATTATATTAGATACAGGCCAGTACCAATTTGTATTGTAATTAATTTTGAAGGTTTAAACTTAATATCTGTCATTGTTATTATATAATTTATGTTATATCTGTTACATATATATATATTTAGTTTAGTGTAATAAATTATACAAGCTGTTATCTGTGTCTTTCTGTTGCGTTCTTAAAACATAAAAAAACGTAACAAGGATGATTGGCTTTTAGATTGTTTGTTTGTTTTTGAATTTCGCACAAAGCTACTCGAGGGCTATCTGTGCTAGTTGTCCCTAATTTAGCAGTGTAAGACAAGAGGGAAGGCAGCTAGTCATCACCATCCACCGCCAACTCTTGGGCTACTCTTTTACCAACGAATAGTAAGATTGACCGTCACATTATAACGCCCCTACGACTGAAAGGGCGAGCATGTTTGGCGCGACGGGGATACGAACCCGCGACCCTCAAATTACGAGTCGCACGCCTTAATACGTTTGGCCATGCCGGGCCATGGCTTTTAGAAAGCGTAGCTTTCAGATATAGTAAATTCAATAAATTAATGGGAAAGCTTGAGAAATATTTGAATGGTAAAGGCTGGATATGAATTTCTTTTTAAACCTTTAGGTTAGTGGATGAGATGGCCTAGATGGGCCTATCGGTCCCTTTTTGTCCATAAATCTCACTTTACGTTTAATGAGTTTTTTTGAAACAATCTTTTCACACCTTCTATAAATGTGTGTTTAATGTCAAAATAACAATCTTGTTTCTCTTCGGGCCCTGCATGGCCAGATGGTTTAAAGCGCTCAACTCGTAATTTGAGGGTCGCGGTTTAGAATCTCAGCCGCATCAAACATGCTCGCCCTTTCAGCCGTGGGGGCGTTATAATGTGACGGTCAATCCCATTATTCTTTGGTACAAGAATAGCCCAGGAGTTGGTGGTGATAACTAGTTGCCTTCCCTCTAGTCTTACATTGCTAAATTAGGAACGGCTAGCGCAGATAGCCCTCGAGTAGCTTTGCGCGAAATTCAAAATAAACAAACAAATTGTTTCTCTTCAAATTCGTTCCCTCCTTCAGTGGCTGAGTGGTAAGTCTTAAGATTTATATCGCTAAAAATCCGAGTTTCGGTGCTTATAGCATAGACAGCCAATTGTGTTGTTTAGCGCTTAACTACAAACATGTAGAACTCTGGAAATATTTTCTGTTAGTCATTTTTCTACTTACTTTCGTCGTCTTTGTTGGAAAGTTTGGAAAGCGGAACTCCCATATAAGGAGAAACAGTGTTGGCGCCCCGAATATTCGAATGAGATAATGAAGCACAAAGAGATGGAGCAAGCGGGTTGACAGGTGAGAGCGGGAACTTGTATCGCGACGCCACCTATAGGGCAAATAGTAAAACATCATCATCAATGATAGAACTGCTATGCTATAAAAAATATTATCAGAAAACAATAACAATAAATCTGAGAAACCAAACACAACAAAACGTAAAATTCTCAATAATTATTTTATTTTATTTTATTAAATTTAAACTAAAGATAATTAATCCTCTTTACACTGATATTATATTGGAGTTTAGAATAATGTCCATAAATTTATATCCGACAGTGACTAGAAGGTTACTGTTATTGGTTGCATGGCATGGGACTTTTGTTCATTACGTTATTTTTAACCTCTTAAGCTTCAAGTAACAAATGGAAAGTATGACAAACGGACCTTGTTAGAAAATCTCCTTAAGTGCTCTATATAGCACTAAAACTTTTCGTTCCAATACATCAATTTTCCTGATTTTTAATGTGTACTGAATTATAAATAATGCCTTAATTGATATATAGTTATACTACAATATATCATTTATAAACATACCAAAAGATGGCACTTACGCAGACGTCATAAAGTTTGAAATGAATCGGTGACGTGATGGGATACGCTTAACAGTCTTTTAAAGCAATTACATATACGATATAATATTTGAATAATAAAAATGGTGAAATACGGTACACAATTACTCAGTTAAGCGACAGTTTATATAGAAACTTGCAGGACACAGACACACAAACAACAACAAAAATAGTACCTGACCATGGACACCGGATGACGTAGAAGATAAGGATTCCATACTTTCTGTTTCAGTCAGACTTCCATTGTTCAACTTTCGAGTGACTGGTGCAGAATAGATGCTTCCAGATGAAGAACCTCCACAGTAACGGAGTCCAACATAAGGACTGGCTGACGAGGACTGTAAAGTAGACAGCACCTTGGGGTGATCCAGAGTGACGTAATTCCCCGTATCTCCATCGCCGTGTTTTAGCGAAGAAAACAATCTTGGAGTATACTGAGAACGTTCTTTAGGGAAGGAATGATGGTGACCCCCAGGTAGCATGACGTAATCCGAGCTGGGAGTCGAAGCGCCACTTACTCCAGCCCGATTACCGCTGTACACGCGCTCACGCAGACTTAGAGTTGGGGACATAATTGCATAATTCTTAGCAGTTCTGCGTCCGAGTGAGTTATACTCGTTTTCAGAATATGCAGAAGAACCAAATATGTAGAGGTCATGAGAGTTGGTCTGAGTATTGGCGGACACTTTAACTTTCGTCTTCCGTTCAGATCCCTTTACGCCAGTGATCGGCGTGCAGTCTTTTTGCCCATTGGGAGTACCATCAAGAGGAATATTTGATGGATCAGGTCGAGAACGGAAACCATTACTTATCGATACTTCTACATGTTCATCCAAGTTAGCGCCCTCAATTCCACCGAACTCCACGGAACTATTGGTTTTCCCGCCGCTATTATTAGTTGAAGATACAGTCGTTCTTCCTTTAATGTTGTCATTACCCATCGTTGCTCCCGAAATGGCCAATTGCCGAGAGCCCCGAATTTTTCGGATTTCGCTGGAATATTGACCTAAGTTGTCAGGAGAATTTTTGGGTGGTTTGGGACTCGGACTTCTACCTCTGTAGTAAAGCTTTTCGCAGGTCTCCATTAGTGTTCGTTGCTGGCCATCTTCCGATCTGGTAGTTAAGATATTCTGTTTGGATGTATGCCCATCGCAGATCTCCATTAAAGTTCGTTGTTGGCCATCTTCCGATCTGGTAGTTAGGATATTCTGTTTGGACCTATGCCCATCGCAGGTTTTCATTAGGGTTCGTTGCTGGCCATCTTCCGATCTGGTAGTTAAGATATTCTGTTTGGACCTATGCCCATCGCAGGTCCCCATTAACGTTCGTTGTTGGTCATCTTCCGATCTGGTAGTTAGGATATTCTGTTTGGACCTATACCCATCGCTGCTATTAAATTTCTCAACAGATCCATTTAGCACATTATTCTTCCTACAAGATGACCCAGAGGAACAGGGCTTTTTTTCTTTTAACCTACCAACTTCTGTCTCGACGTTTCGACCTCGATCGTGACTCGATCTACCTTCCCTACATCCGGAAAAGTGATGGCGTTGCTGCTGCAAGTAGTTCTTCCAAGCGGCTGAAGACATCTGCTGAAAGGTACTGGACTCCGTCTGCATCGAGCTGTCGGTTTTCTTGACATTGTTCGATTTTCCTGATGCACCTTCCTTAGTGCCAGTTCCACTTCCTTTCCTACTACTACTTGATTTATCTTTACGAACACTAGATGGTAGCACATACGTAGAAGGCAGTTCTTCGCGTTGAGTTTTCTTCAGGTTTCCGAATAAATTCATTTCGGAACTGATTGAAGATCCAGTCATGTTGTCATCGGTGCTTAACTCTGCAATTGTATCACTGACACCACTACTGGCTGAACTACTGTCGTCAAGGCTGAAAATAAAATACTAAAAGCGATTAAAGCCACAAAATAGTCCTATGACCTAATGCTCCATATTTTCTGAATGCCAGAAACAGTTATCATATAAATAAGGGAATATAATGTAACAGATCTATGAGAATGAAATGTAATTTAAATTTAATTTCTCACAGAAATGAGAACAAAACTTCACTTAGAGAACGTCATACTGTCATCACCTTCCTTTAATTCAATAACATTATGGATTTCCATACAGAACAAGTGACAAAAAATAGCGATGATTCGCGGTAGAAACGCACTGGTTGTTCATTTGTTTACTTTAAATTCCGTGCGAAGGCGCTACGAGTTACAGTTAAAGCAATAAAAATCTTTCTTCGCTTCCAGTTTCTCGTTGAGCTATTCGAGGGCTATCTGCAATCGCCTTGCCTAATTTAGTAGTGGTTGACTAGAGGGAAGGCAGCTTGTGAACAGCATTCAGCATGTCACGTTATAGCTGAAGTAATATGAAGTAAAAACTGATCTCATTGAATTGTTTTCCGAACGTTGTTCAATTCAGTAAAATAATTTCTTTCAGCAAATATATCGTATATCGAAATTCAAAGCCAAACGACAAGTTATCTGAACTATGTCTACTGCGAGGATTGTTTGTTCGTTCGTTTTTTTTTAATTTCGCGCAAAACAACACGAGGGCTATCTGCGCTAGTTGTCCCTAATTTTGTAGTGTAAGACTAGAGGTAATGCAGCTAGCCCTCACCACCCACCGCCGACTCTTGGGTTACTGTTTTACCAACGAATAGTGGGACTGACTACACATTATAACGTCCCCACGGCTGAAAGGGCGATCAAGTTTGTTGTGACTTGGATTTGAACCCGCGACCCTCGGCTTACGAGTCGAGCGCCCTGGTCATGAGGTCATGCTGGGATCCACTTCGGGGTATCGTCCCTCGGATTTGTGCGTTTCAAGGTCGCAAACGTATTTCTGACATACACACACACACACCGGGGGGAAGGAGGGATAGATTTCGTTCAATTTTATGGAATTGTGATGGTTGTTAAGATGGTTCTTCTGACTTCATAACAAACAGGAATGCATAAACAAAGACTCATTAATTCGTGTTTTGCTAAGTGGCACATGGCGTTACCATAGTTACAATACAGCTGCAGAGGAATAATGCAGTGGAAGTTAACGGACGGTGCGGTTAATCCAGAACTCGACTTTCAGTAAATTAGGCGGAAATGTAATAAAACTAAAAAAGAATTAAAATTCACTGCCACTACTATTACCACTACATTACGTAGTTGTATGTTATTCTGTTTATAAATATGTAACATGAGAAGTGGTGGCCTTGCAATTATTTCATTCAAGTTATAAATCGATATTCTGAAGACCTGGAACGAGGATATACGGTATTGATTGTCTTAGAGGGCGTTATGAATACCTTTATTATATACGCATCATTCATTGGTATCTAAGTTTATTTGCTTTACACATCTACCACCAGGAACTTACAACACTAAAACCCGAAGTTCGATTCCTGCGATGGATACAGCAAACAGCCTAACGAGACTTTGCTCTAAAACAAACAAACGCATTATACAAGCAGACAAGTCCTCTCCCTTCCTACTTCCAGATTCATTAGCTCGCCCCTTCTGGATTTGTTCTTCAACTTGGATTCATGTCATTCCAGTTAAAGGCTTAATTTTACAGTATCACTCCTTACCACCAGGTATCTGTCTCTATGCAAAGCGTGTAATAACTTATATTTAAACGATTTTGAGCATGCGTATCACCAAGTTACGTCATAATAACATCTGATATACAATTGTGGTGGAACTGATATATCAGAACTACATTTTGACATTGTTTAATGTTCTGTAAATAGTTTATGTTTTTAATTTCATGCAAAGCTACACATGGCTATCTGCGCTAGCTGTCCCTAAATTTTCAGTGTAAGACTAGAAGAAAGGCAGCTAGTCATCAACACCCACCGCCAACTCTTGTGATACTCTTTTACCAACGAATAGGGGGAATTGACCGCACATTATAACACCCCCACAGCTGAAAGGGCAAGCATGTTTCGTATGAGATGGATTGGAACCCGCGACCCTCACATTGCAAGTCGAGCGCCCTATCCGCTTGGCCCATTTCGTAAATAGTGGAATGCCATCAAAAATTTATCGCTTTTGCAGAAGAATATATAACACCCTTTCCGATGTAAAATATTCGTAACTCAGGACAATAACACTTCTTAAGATCGGGGATTTTTGAACTTCAAACACAAAGATATAATATTTAGTAAATGGAACTCGAAAGCAAAAGTATGCGAACCAATCGGGAACCGTCCAGAAAGAGACATACAACAACTTGTACATTCCATCTGTACAACTAGTGAGAAACGTGCTTGTAGCCTGCGAGAATTCACAAACACAAAAGCCATTCGGGTACCCCAAGCAACATTATGCAACACAATCAAGAATGATCACCATCTGGCCAACAACAAAGGGGTTTATCGAGGTAAGGTTTCCAGCCAAACCCCCCTCATCTGTCACAAACCTTAAACAAACGGAGAATGAAACGGGTATTTATGCTCTTCAATACCAATAAAGTCGCAGAACTCCTGGAAAAACCCTTGTTCTCGTACACCAGATGGATAATGGAAGGCCTGCAAAGAGATGTGGAGTGCTTTGGACACGAAGAGCCTTTTGTAGTAGAAACCATGTTGCAAAGCTATTATCAAGATTCACCGTTGTCAGATGGAGTTGATATTGGAAGGCTAAGGCTCGAAACGCAAAATGTTGCTGAGCACTCCAAGGACTTTCAATTCTGGACGCGTTATAAAAGTGACAGTCGTTCTCGTTATTGGATACAAACAGTCGAACAATGCCCTCCTGGCGGAGGATGCTTCTAACTACAGTACTGTGCAAAAGTGACAGAACAAGAGAATATTTTGTCATTCTTTCCATTTTGTATGGCTAATTTTTCGATGCCATTATATAATGTAAATTTCAACACAATGATAATGTTTCACTGATTTCTGTTGACAGTTGAATGAACCAGGGTGAGAATACTTATCATTCTTTAGAATTCCCAAATACTTGTACCAAGGACATGTCACGAGTGTACTGCTTGAATGAACACGCCAAATTTAGGGTCTCAAATAACTGTCATCGTATCCCACGTAGTATCTTAACTATATTGAAAGAAGCTTGGAAAGAGCCTTGTTTGTTGAAAGTTAAATACAAAACTGCACAATAGGCTATCCGTGCTGCCCTCCCACAGGTATCGACATCCGATTTCTAGCAGTTTAACTCCACAGATACATCACTGTGCCACTAGAAGGGCAACAAGGAACTAGCACGTGGCACCGGTATATGTTGGAATAAATCAATTTAATAAATAAATCAGGATAAAAACATTGTTTAACATACATATTCAGTTTTGTTATCATACCATGGTACCAAAAAGCGTGGAGAATTGTCTGTTATGGGACGTTATAAGAGATAATCAGTCGTACTATTCACTGATAAAAAAAAGTACTCCAAGAGTTGGCGGTAGGTTTTGTTGACAAGCTGTCTCCATTCTAGTCTTTCACTGCTAAACTAGGAACGGCTGGTGCAGACAGCCGCCTTTAGCTTCACGCGAAGTTTAAAACAAACCAAATAATTTATTTCACAGCCATTTCATTGCATCCTTCTCGCTAGGTATCTGTATCTCCCCTGTATTAAATAATCAAACTGTCATATCGTTACGTAAAGACGAGAAACCATACACTTAAGCTATTTTTAAATGGGAGCTGAGGTGAAAGTATCAGAGGCTGATATAGGTTGATCGACAGACAAATTTGTCACTTAATTCATACAAAGAGGATACTTTGTTAGCGCAGTAAGAAACGTCAACTATTTACAAATCAAGTGACATAGCAGTATGTTTGCGGACTTACACTGCGAGAAACCGTGGTTGGCAGAGCACAGGTAGGCCATTGTATAGCTATGCACTTATCTACGAACAAATGGTAAAAAGACAACAAATTAAATAATGTTTGAAAATAGTTTAACATTCTACCATAATTATATTAAACATAGACAATATAATGGTTAATTATCCTTAGACATGCAGATTAGAATACTTACGAAAAATTCAAGACATCCTTTAAGATTTTGTTTATAATTGTGAACATCCTTATTTCTTATTATTTTTAGGGCCCGGCATAGCCAGGTGGTTAAGGCGTGCGACTCGTTTTCTGAGGGTCTCAGATTCGCATGACCGTCACGCCAAACATGCTCGCCCTTTCAGCCGTAAGGGTGTTATAATGTAACGGTCAATCCCACTATTCGTTGATAAAAAAGTAGCCCAAGAGTTGGCGGTGGGTGATGATGACTAACTGCCTTCCCTTTAGTCTTAAACTGCTAAATTAGGGACGACTGGCATAGCTTGCCCTCGAGTAGCTTTGTGCGAAATTCAAAAACAAACAAACGTATTATTTTTATTTAATATTATAATCATCTTTGTCCTTCATAAGTCTCAGAAAGTCCAGTTAGGCCTAATATTCATTCGAAAAACTTAACCTTCTTTCATTGAAAGAAAAAATCGAATTGGCAAAAATTACGCCTTAATTTGGGAACTGAATATTTAGATTTGTTTGTTTTTAAAATTTCGCACAAAGGTATACGAGAGTTATCTGCGCTAGCCGACCCTAATTTAGCAGTGTAAGACTAGAGGGAAGGCAACTAGTCATCACCGCCAATTCTTGGGCGACTCTCCTTTGCCAATGGATAATGGGATTGATCGTAACATTATAATGTCCCCACGACTGAAAGAGCAAACATATTTGGTTAAATGAGTAAAGAAATATTCGTATATTTATAAAATAAGTCCAGATGTTATCACATTTTTTAACTGATTAGTGTTATGTTTTTAGCTGTACATATATACTTGAGAATTATAAACAGTATATATATATATATATATATATACACATTATATTTAGAGATCGTATTAATAATTATGAGAAACAATAAAAACAAGTACAACCTTGTCATTACACCATACCGTTCCTACATGGTAATCTATTACCTCACACACAAAAAGCTTAACCCAGATAGCGGGAGATTGCTTTTAGCCTTATTCACCACGTTTAATGCCGGGGTGTCTTGTTGCCATCGATACAACGAAAAAGGGCGTTTTTATCAGCTAAGCCTTTTAGAAAATCGATTGCAGCAAAATGCATTGCCACAATCGTTAAAAATAACTTATATTTACTTGTACTCACAATGCGAATTGGTAAAATCGAAGTTATTTAGTAAATTATAAGTATAATTTCTTTCTCTGTTTATGACAACCTTATTTCTATTGTGATTGCAGGTTATCAATACAATGCGAAAAGAAACAATATTTTATTTTTACCTACACTGAAACAAAGCAGCCCTTAGGCCTAATCAATTTTTTTTAAAAAATGGAATATTTTGTTTGGTATTACAGACAAAGCAGTCCTTCAGTGACAAATATCATAAACATTAAAATTACGTTACGTATTTAATTAAACAAAGGCCTAACATTAGGGATAAAAGAAACAACAAAAAATTAGATTATTTTATGCATTTAAACAAAAGAAGCAATCTGTAGGCCTCACATTCGCGATAAAATAATTTAATATAAGTCACAAATGTTAAATTATTTTATGTATTAAAACAAACGAAAGAGTCTTTAAGCCTGAAACATCACCAATCCAAATAACCGATACCTAACTGTGAGATAACTACGTAAATAAACAAAAAGAAAACTAGTTTTGTTTTTGAATTTCGCAAAAACCTACTCGAGAGCTATCTGTGCTAGCCGTCCCTAATTTGGGCAGTGCAAGACTAGAGGGAAGGCAGCTAGTAATCACCACCCACTGCCAACTCTTGTGCTACTCTTTTACCAACGAATAGTGGGATTGACCGTCACATTATAATACCCCCACGGCTGAAAGAGCGAGCATGTTTGGCGCGACCGGGATGCGAACCCACGACCCTCAGATTACGAATCGCACGCCTTAGTACGTTTTGCCATGCCGGGCCAAAGAAAACTATCTCAACCAATTACGACGTGAACTAGAATAAAACATACGAAAGGTATGCACAAATACTTCTCGCGTCACACGATATTTTAAAGATAAAACAAATTACCACATCACACACCTACAGTTGGGTAATTTTTTGTAGTGTTGCGAAAATACACTGCTTTTAAACACTGTTTAAGACACGTTAAGCAATATACTACTGTTGAGAAAGTTTATTTACTGTAAACACTGATTGAGACACCTAGGATAAGAACAGTAATCTAATTTTTGTTCTTATTTTTCTTTACAATGCTATAGTGCTGCCACCATGTGACTCTACACATAGTGAACGGATCCAACTTCCACAATATCTTTAAATTCATGATATAAAAGTATGCATATCCAAATAAATCGATAAACATTCCATTTACTTCGGACGCATTTCGTTGTGTGTGCTTCCTACTGTGCTCTGCTGGTTCCATGTGACCAGTTTATTACTTAATAGAGAACTAATGTGAAGAAAAAGAACTGAAAAAACCTTTACGTGTATAAAATGTGACCATTTAAACGTAACGCGTATTTATCTATTGAACATGTGTTTCGAGACTTGCGGTAATGTCATATCTTGTTTACACACACATATAGAGACAGTCACACAACACTCTCAGGTCACACAAGAAATGTATAACAAACATTAAACGCATAGGACTTGAATTTTTGAAACTACTCTGCAAGTTATCTTTGAGAGTTACTGAAACAACTGTCTATAAGACAGATAGACCGTAGTTGAAGGACACATGTCCCTGCTTCTCTGATTCTCGTAGAAAGAAATTTAATAAATGAAGATTAAATGAAAATCTATTTTACTGTGTGTGATACAAACCTCTAGACAGTAATTTCCACATTACATTTAAGTATATTAAACCGGTTTACTCAAATGACATATCTGTAAAATACGACAGAAACAAACACAATTTGGTAAGAACAATCATGCTGTTTCGAAAACTAAAAAAAACAAAAAAGTCGCATTATAGCATAATAGTAAACATTAAACTTTATGTAGAAAGAGACTCCGAGACCGAAATATGACATTTAACAGGTTAAGTGTTTTACTACTGAGCTATCCAAGCCTTTCCACACTTGCTTCCTTAACGCTCGACTTTAAAGCTTCACGAGGTACATTATGACCAAATCATATCAAGTCGATTCACAGATTTAAATGTATTTATAAACCCTGTCAAGAAGCGATGAAAAGGTCATATTACTGAAGACCAAAATAATGAACCTCAAACTTCAAGAGATAAAGCCAATAAGAGACTCCAGGTACGAAACTTAAATCTAGAACTTCTACCTCTCATGACTAATATAGGGAGTGTACTAAGACAACAGAATCCCAATTACATAACAAGTCTGTGAACGAACAACGCTTAAAATCGGGGTTCGATTCTCCATTGTGGACAAAACGCACACAGCTGACCAATTGTGTAGCTATGCCTTGAAAGCCACCCAGCCAACCAATCAACCTTCACAAAAGGTGAATTATGACGGAAAGTAAGACTGATTTTGAAGATTTTTGATTATGACTTGAGTTGTAAAATTAGTAACGGCAACGGTCGTTTGGTGTCTGTTAAAAAAAGATGTTTAGAGTAAAACTATGACTATAGCTCAACCTAGTGATAACGTTAGGAATTATGTCATGTTTGTCTAACAAGAAACAGATTGTACTAATAATAACAAACAGCTGTTTGCAGCTGACTCATGACAGTAAGACAGACTCCATGAGGGCCAATGCACGGTCGTGAGTGGTGGAGACGAGATCAGGAGAGATGTGACGAAGAAGACAATTGGTTAAGACTGGGCGTCGCCTGTCGTCTGAAGTATTATATTAGTCGCTCTAATAGCTCTGAACGCAGACACTAAATTATACGACATCAAGATATGGGAAAAAGTTTAGAGTCACTGAGAACTTGTTATGAGTTTTAATAGGAAATTTGTTTATTGTTAATTTCTGTTTATTGCATATAAACCAAAAGCTGAAGGTCAAACAACTAAATAAACAATTCAATTTATGATAATAAAAAAGTCATTAAAAAGACACACACCACAGAATAAGACGCTAAATGCCACCACAATAAACCACCACTTGACAAAACGTTGTGCAAACACCACCAGTCACGTTTCTATAAATCCAACGATATAATCACGATACATAAATGAAGTCGGGTTAATAAGGTGACACAGCAGATAAAAAATTCATTAAAACTTAATAATTTAAAATTGCAACACATGTACATAAAACTGTCCTCACTGTACATACACCGCCGTCATTTGGCCAATTAAGTGAATCGTTTAATTCTAAGTAGTTTCGACTGCTTCCGAACATTGTTAAACTATGAATCACTATCCTGAAACTCTTACCAAAGATTCATAGAATTAGCTGAAGTTCCAGGACGTCATGCGTCTTGACCATACAATACTGTGGACAAAAACCGGAAATATAAACGTTACAGACGTTCAGAAGACATTTTTCATCAATATTTAACTGTTCCGTACCATGTGAAGTCTCCAATATTTAGCTGTTCCGTACCATCTGAAGTCTCCAATATTTAACTGTTCCGTACCATGTAAAGTCTCCAATATTTAACTGTTTCGTATTGTGTAGTCTCCAGTATTTAACTGTTCCGTACCATGTGAAGTCTCCAATATTTAGCTGTTCCGTACCATCTGAAGTCTCCAATATTTAACTGCTCCGTACCATGTAAAGTCTCCAGTGTTTAACTGTTCTGTATTGTGTAGTCTCCAGTATTTAACTGTTCTGTACTGTGTAAAGTCCCCAGTATTTAACTGTTCTGTACTGTGTAAAGTCCCCAGTATTTAACTGTTGTGTACTTCGTAAGGTCTCCAGTATTTAACTGTTGTATACTTCGTAAGGTCTCCAGTATTTAACTGTTCTGTATTGTGTAAAGTCCCCAGTATTTAACTGTTGTGTACTTCGTAAGATCTCCAGTATTTAACTGTTGTATACTTCGTAAGGTCTCCAGTATTTAACTGTTCTGTATTGTGTAATCTCCAGTATTTAGCTGTTGTGTACTTCGTAAGATCTCCAGTATTTAACTGTTGTGTACTGTGTAAAGTCTCCAATATTTAACTGTTGTGTATCGGGTAAAGCCTCCAGTATTTAACTGTTGTGTACTGTGTAAAGTCTCCAGTATTTAACTGTTGTGTATCGGGTAAAGCCTCCAGTATTTAACTGTTGTGTGTATCTGTGATTATTGATTCATCTTTTACCCACACCTTGTCAGTAAAGTATGATTTCCTAGAAATTAATTTATTGGGACTGAAAACAAGTGTATCATTTTAACTAATGCGGAGAAAACAAAAACTGAAAACCAACCCTAAACATTCAGTAGTTGTTGATGGAATAGATATATAAGTTATGAGAGGAGAGTAACGTAGATAAGAAACAACAAAAATCAGAAAGGTTGCATTAGCCAATAAATAGTTAAATATTAGGCAACCTGCAACAGGATCAAAGGTGTCATGCGACAGTGAGTGGAAAACTTGGACAACCAATGACTGAATATGACTTTCGAATCAGGAACGCTTGCCATCCAAGAACGTGCAGAGTAATAGCTGTCTTGGAAATTTATCAAACTATCTATCTTACTTATATGGGCAAGGAGACCGGCTGTGCTATACCTGTTACTATAGTTACCTATGGTGTTCGTAGCCTAGCAACAACAGCCAAATAACGTTATTTTTCGATTAGTGAAAGGGAACTACATTGAAAAACCGACAAACATTGCTTTTTAAAGTCGTACGAAAACAACAGAAGATAATAGCTTTTGACAACTCTTACTTTCAAAACTTAATACAGAAAAATAGTCATTGATGTCAGCAAACGTTAGATGGCGCTTCGATTGACCTGAAAAACAAACTTTGTGGTATTGTATATCAGAACAGCTAGTATGGGTAATAGCACTTTTACTGATAAGAAGAAAACAACGTTCTGACCTTCTTAAAGATGACCTAGGAAGGTCGAACCGTTGTTCTCCTCTTGTCAGTAAAAGTGTTAATATCCATACCAGCCGTTCTGAGATACATTTTTATTTCGAATGGGTTTCTCGTCATCAAGAAACTTTGTGATAGTAGCTAGCGATTCTGCCGCTTATGTTCCATTTTATGTTTGTTTTTGAATTTCGTGTAAAGCTACTCGAGGGCTATCTACGCTAGCCGTCCCTAATTTAGCAGAGTAAGACTAGAGGGAAGGCAGCTAGTCATCACCACCCACAGCCAACTCTTGGGCTACTCTTTTACCAACGAATAGTGGAATTGACCGTAACATTGTAACGCCCTCACGACTGAAGGGGCGAGCATTTTTGGTGCGACCGGGATTCGAACCCGCGACCCTCGGATTAAGAGTCGAATGCCTTAACCCACTTGGCCATGCCGGGCCAAGCTCCATTTTATATCACACTGATTGTGGATTTAAGATAGATAAATTTTAATTGATTCAGTGTGCACGTGATATCTTATATCCGAAGTTGGTTCCGGACGTACCTCTTCGTAGTTTTGAACATTGAATCACACAAATGGCAACTCAGTTGACAGCGCCCTCCGCCCGAAAGTGCTATCCCTTTGAAGGTACAAAGCGTGTTTCCCAGCAACAAGTATCGAACCCGAAATCCTCGGATCATGCACAGTCTGATACGCCAACCAACAACCCCTCGCGTTGCTCCCATTTTAATATGCGTTGATCTTTTTTGTGATTTATCTGGAGGAAAAACTAATTATCACACAAGGTGTCCCCTCACACTCAACTTATACCACGAGAAATTACTGATGGAAAATAGATGTTTTAATGTTCACAACGTTTCGGGGTAGGGCACCATTCCTCTGGTGATTTTAAACTTTAATGAAACAGAATGTTTGACACCACAAGCACTGTTAAACATAGAATGTTAGAAACTAATATCATACAGATTCAATGTAACACGTACGAAAAACAGTGACAAAACAGTATTTTTACATTAGGAAAATATACATACGTATATCATTATAAATGAAATTAAGAGTCTACCTAGGAATAAGTATCTAAAAGTAAGTTCGAATAATATTTTAATTTATTTTTAAAATGTAAATTACATTAACAGAGAAGTGTTTTGCTGTAGGGAAACAATGTCACGTTTATGAAGTTGTAAACAGTTAGTGTTCCGAGGTTTAATGAAAACATAAACAGATAAACAAAAGATTGATTAAAAGTGAAGAATATATATGTGTGTGTGCGTGCTCGCGCTCATGTGTAAGAAAAAGGCGAAAGTAAGCTCGTGCACAAACATCTTTATGAGTTCACACATTTACATACGCATGCGCACACAAAGACACCCACACTATGTTCTTTATCTGAAAGTATCAGAATGAAAAATCCAATTTTGTTTTTTACATGACTGGTTTCTTCTTGTCATTCAGTGTGATATATTTTAATATCTAGTCATTTAACCAGTTTTAATTTGGTTTGCAATAAAATGTTTCTTCTACTTGTGCAATCAGTCACACTCTACTACTTACATAGATTAATCTTTGACCTACGGTCACCTGTAGTTTACACAGTAGTTAACTGCAGTAAAATACGTTGCAGAGTTTTTTATTTAAACAGTAATGATACAGAACAGGCTATCTGTGCTGTGTTCACCTCAGGAATCAATAACTAAATTTGAACATTATAAGCTTTAAAGCTTAGCGCTGAACCCTGGAAGGAAATAGCAGTCATTCATCAAATTCATACTGTGTATTGTAAAATGAATGAGTGATGAACATCGCATTAAAATTATAATTATAAATATATATATAAAGCACAAAAATCTTTGTGTGTGTCTGTCTGTTTGTCGTTTAACTAACTACTTCTACGTCACTGAAACAATCTCAACCAAACTTTGTGGAAGGATAGTTTGGAACAATAGGCACATTACAGAGGGGGGGTCACAGCCCCCTCCACTCATACTATTACTCTTATTGAGCATTTATTACTTTTCACGTAAGGTAACATTAATTATATTCATAGACGACACCACGTCCTTACACCGAAAAAAAATTAAATTACATTGTTTATACCCAAACATTCACACAGTGTAGGGACAGGGCGCACAAACATCTTATATATCTCAGAGAGAACGCCAGCACTCTCTGTGGTGGGAACTTATGAACAAATGGCCGCCACTCGTGATGATAAGAAACTCACTTGAGGTAAAAATGTATTCTCAAGAGGGCTGGTATGAGAATAAGCACTTTAATTAAAATAAAATACAGAACAACGTTTCGACTTTCTTAGATCACCTATAGTTTAACAATGGTCGTCACTGTTGCAATAAAATATGAACTCAGCTTAAATATCTCCTCCAGCAGTGACCGTAAGGCTGATATACAGAGGTTTTTATTTTTAGTCGCACTAAATTCTTACTTTCAATCTCGGTCCGTAAAACACTTCAATGACCAATTAATTAGTCACGTGGAATACTGTGGGAAAATATTAACAGCTGGGTGTTAAAACCAAGTAAAAGATAGCACCCCCACCAACAATTATTTTCCTATACCTCTTCCTACAGTCATCCTGACTGTAACACATTACATACCATGCTTTAAGCATTGAGTTCTTAAAGTTTATGCAAAACGTTTGGTAAGGTGGTAATGAACACTGCAATAATATATTATAAATTTGTGAAATTTAATATTATTGTGTTATTTATCATAGCACTTAACCACATTTGTTGTTGTTGTTCGACTTCACAACCCAGATAACGGACTGATACTTTAGCTCCTTACACATAAACTCAAACTAACACAGCGCACTCTCGTAAAGCAAGATCGAAATTTCTGTACAAATGGAAAGAAAAAAAAAATTAAAGAATTATATGTACTTCTTCGGTTCCATATCGGAAATAACATTTTTTTTCTTGTGACTGTTCACAGTTAAATAGTTATTCTGCTGCTGGGTCTTACAAAGTGAGAAGCAAATTTAACGAACAAGTTACAACACATATCTCAATATTCAAATCACACCTTAAAAATAAACGAAATACGCCTTTCGTCTAGGACTCAACTCACCTGTTGTACCAGCCGTAGTGGTCGTACTCCTTACGTCCGTACATTTTCATCTACAGATTACAGATCCTCAAAAGTCAGACCAATCATCGTTAACTTTCGTACAACAGTTTTTTCTTAGTATATATTTGTGTTTTTGGGTATGTAACAGACAACTTTCGTTCGACACAGAGAAAACTCGCGCAATTATATTGAAGACGTAACCATTTTTCTCATATTTACTTTGAAAACCAGTAGCCTCGGCAACAGACCGCGTGCAGAATGGATTAGTCGCTGAAGCACGAGACAAGGAACGCAGATATTGATTACGTTTCAGGGCTATACCATTTTTAAAATAGCTTGAGGGAGATATTGCACAGAGCCAGACGAGTTTGGTTCGGTTTGTTTTGAATTTCGCGCAAAACTACACGAGGGTTATCTGCGATAGCTGTCCCTGATTTAGCAATGTAAGACTAGAGAGACTAGTCATCACCACCCACCGCCAACTCTTGGGCTCATCTTCTACCAACGAATGGTGGAATTGACCGCACACATTATTACGCCCCCACGGCTGAAAGGGCGAGCATGTTTGGTGTGACCAGATTAAAAGAAAAGAGGACAGCAATATTTGACTCTGCAGCAGGATCGCAAAAAAGAGCTTATTCCAACGGCAGGGATTGGTCCCACAATTACACATAAACAGTAATTAATCCGCATTCTTTACAATACGGTGAGTACCTTGTATCGTTCCTTAAAAGGTTAAGTACGTTATATTAAAACGATTTGAATAGATCATCACGCCACCTGGTAACCATAATTGATGTAAAATCATGGTGGAACAGACTGTATCAGAATTACATTTTGACATTATTTAGCGTTACATAGGTAGTGTGATACTACTGAAGTACTTGGAAGAATATACAATAACCTTTCCTACACGAAACGTTTATCCACCCAGACCAAAAAGATTTAGATTTTCCAAGGTATGAATACCCCTTGTATTTAAGCATTGGTAAACTGAGAAAGATGAGTGTTATTGGAAATATTAGACAATCTAGAATGAGACCAGTAACAAGTCTCCACCAGCCAAAGTAAATAAAGTGAAGTGTTTTGTAGAAGATGAGAATACAAGAACCCAAAAGTCAGTAACAAAATTTGTCCAAGTGCTCCAAGTGAAACATAATAAAGAAAAATCTCAGTCTGGAAGAAAACAACACAAGTTACGTGTCAATAAGTGGCTTCCACGACATACACATCCAATTGTCGCATACCTCAAGCAGCTGGAGAACGAAACAAGCGCTCATGCTATTCCATAAGCAGATCATATACTGGTTAAATCGCCAGACACAGCAGCTATGAATCTCTGTGCAAATCTTCAAAATTACACTTCAGATTGAATCCCACCTGCTTGCACAGTTCCCATAAAAAATGGTTGTTGGCCTGCGTTCACATCTCACCGTCGTAACAGATGTGGTAGATAGAACCATCTCTTATGTGGTGACTAGTGTGATATTCACACATCTCCTATATGGTGGCCAGTGTGATAAAGATTCACCCATCTCCTACACAGTGACCAGTGTGATAAAGATTCACCAATCTCCTACACAGTGACCGGTGTGATAAAGATTCACCCGTTCCATACACGGTGACCAGTGTGATAAAGATTCACCCGTCCCCTACACGGTGACCAGTGCGATAAAGATTCACCAATCTTCTACACAGTGACCAGTGTGATAAAGATTCACCCATCCCCTACACGGTGACCAGTGTGATAAAGATTCACCCGTCCCCTACACGGTGACCAGTGTGATAAAGATTCACCAATCTCCTACACAGTGACCAGTGTGATAAAGATTCACCCGTTCCCTACACGGTGACCAGTGTGATAAAGATTCACCCGTCCCCTACACGGTGACCAGTGCGATAAAGATTCACCAATCTTCTACACAGTGACCAGTGTGATAAAGATTCACCCATCCCCTACACGGTGACCAGTGTGATAAAGATTCACCCGTTCCCTACACGGTGACCAGTGTGATAAAGATTCACCCGTCCCCTACACGGTGACCAGTGCGATAAAGATTCACCAATCTTCTACACAGTGACCAGTGTGATAAAGATTCACCCGTCCCCTACACGGTGACCAGTGCGATAAAGATTCACCAATCTTCTACACAGTGACCAGTGTGATAAAGATTCACCCATCCCCTACACGGTAAACAGTGTCATAAAGATTCGCTTATGTCTGACAATATTTTAACAGTTATAATTTCCCTGTGTATTGTGTCTGTGTATAGATTATACGTGGAAGGCATTGTCATCACCTAGTTTTCATTGGTAGATGAGTATGAAAACAGTTCTTCAAGTGTGTTAATAATAAAATTTAATTTGTGTTTACGGCGGACTGAGCTTAAATTACTGATTGTAGTGCCCATACATTTTCACTCTGAGAAGTTTAATGTCTGGGTCACAAAACACAGCTCAAAGAACTATATAAAATACCTAGTCAAATTATTCGTTTTTATTACAAAACACATAATAAACTTAATAGTAAGTAACAGAGTTAACAGCAAAACTGACGACAGTACTTGTATTTGATAAAACAAACGTGTACCAACTTATTCGATACATAAAATAGTTTTATAAGCTGAAGAGAAATGGATCCAATCAGTAATTCTATGGTTAGGGAAATATATGGTCAGTATGCGCTCTGACTGCCATGGATATCGAAACTTGGTTTTTAGCGTTATAAGCCTTCAGACTTGCTGTTGAGCCACTTAAGAAGCTTTCCCAGTAGCCCAACGGTAAGTCCCTAGATTTAACGGCGCTAAAGATTCAGATTTCGATACTTGTGTTGAGCACAATCCCAATAGACCATTGAGTAGTTTTGTACTTACCAACTAAATAACAAACCTGTGGCAAAATTAATTCATTTAAATTTATTATAAATGAATTTGCTGTCGTAATCAAATTGAATGTGTGTTTTTTTTATTTCATGTGGAAAATAAAACTACACAAAATTTATTTCTGTTCAAATTGCTTAAATTATAAATATTATAATTATAAATCTTAAAATAATATATATTAATACTGGAGACACATAATGAAGGAAACTCACCTCGTCTTATACTGTGAACGCCGCAGAAAAGCATTTACGTTCCTATGAAAAAAAACGTATTACAAAATGAGATAAAAAAAAGAGAAGAAACAAACACACACTAGAAGAAGACCACAGTTCAAATAAAACTGAGTGAAAGATAAAAAATAACATGAAACTAAATGTAAAACATACGAAATACACGTAATAAGTTAGGGGGAAGTCACTTTTAGGTTTTAGAAATACAACAAAAAATTGTACATTTGTCATAACATTTGAAATATACGTAGATATTACAACTATAAAATTACTGAATCGGACCAATCACGTGTAAGGAAGAATAAAGCGTTGCATTTCGTAAAAGAGAGAAAGAATGAATTATAGCTATAGCAAAACGAGACAACAGTAATTGTACATGTATTACTTGTGTTTGTGACGAAGGAAAGTATAATAATGTTTTTTGCTCACCTTTTTTCCTTCTGTATTTTATCTCAATTAGAATAAGGAAGATTTATGGTACGTATAACTACAGTTTTTCTTTATACTCCCATCTGTTTGTTTTTCTCACGTCTTACTGAATGGAAATGTACATCACGTCAGAATCGAACGTGTAACTAGTTTACCAGTAAACCTGATTTATTTAAATGTATATTAATATATACATTTATTGGTGTTTAGGTCAGGAACTGCAAATTTGCACAGCGAGATTTGTTTAGTGGGTTTTAATTTCCAAATTACGTTAAAACCTATCCACGCACAATAAAGAAATGGGATATTCTGCACATAGGTTGTATTCTTGGTATAAACTAAAAGTGTCTGTTAGCTTCTTAGAAAAATCCTTTCATAGCGCTACAGCACAATAGGAAACAACTATACTGGTTGACCCCTGTATAATTGTCTTCACTGTTCTACAACGTGTTTAACAAAGAAAACGCCTTTCAGTGGAAAACAAAGACGGAAAAATAAATGGAAACAGAATTTTAAAAAATGAAAAAAATCGTTACTTTGATATACTTAATTACAAAATGTTGTTTATAGATTAATTTTTGAAGGGCATAGCAGTAATGCACAAAATGTATCACCTTAACACTATGAACAACACACCTAACAACAATTGACATTAATCTGATGTGAAATACAATACCAAAGAAATACAGGCCACGTGCAAGATTTATCTTTGAAAAACAAAAACAACAACAAGACAACTAATTAAGAATAACTTTAAGAATGTGGTTAGTAACTTCAGTGATGGGTGAATTATTAAAAAGGTTTGATGATAGTAGCATACAATTCATAGATACTGTGAAAATTATTCACCTTCTGTCGCGTAACATCTTCAGTGAGGAAGAAAATCATCTTGATTTAGAATTTATCTTCATTTAGCCAAAACAAGTGAAGTTATTTCACCAATTAGTTGGTTTAATCATCGCACGTGCAAGTGAGATTATGTTGGTTTATTATATACTCTAAGGATTAAATATGATTTACTTCATAAAAACAATGTATTATACACACATAGTTTTAGTCAAGAGTCGATTTAGTTTAGAAGACTTCTAGCAGATAGAGCTAACAGAGGAACACGTCTGGATTCATAAGACTGTTTTATCTTATTTTTATATGATATTGCATCGCGAGTTCAAGAACCCAGAGCGTTGTCTATATATATATATATTTTATTGCTTAGGCATCCTTATTTTCACATCGTGGCATTGACTTTCGACTTTTTTGGCACTTTGCCAACCAAGATGGATGTTTAGCAACAGAGAACGTCCATATTGTCACTAAATAAAGATAAAAAGGTGTTTAAAGTCGACGTCTCGTCAATTTAGAAATGGTTCACTCTTTACTTATTCAAAGCCTCGAGGAAGAGTGTGGGCGTGTGTGCACGTGAAAAGCATTGTTGTTGTTTTTCTTTGTGGGGGAGGGTTCTTGGATAATTAATCAGAAACGTTTGTACTCCACTGATAAGTTCCAGCAGTGGATATAGTTGGAACAGAATAAACTCTTCGTGTTTATAGAAACCATCTCTTCGTACTGATCAACAACAGAACTGTCCCGAATATGTAAAATATCTCTTGATGGAAAAACAGTCGCGAAATACAAACAGAAAGTTATATTCCTTCTACTAAAAACATTGTGGTTTAAATCAAACCTTTTCCTGCTTTCATCGCCGTTAAATAGTATACTGTAAGGTAAACAAAGGATTAGTTTAACTTTTGGTAGTTAACTGTACTATGATTACTGTAGTATTAATACGGGTATAAGGACACACATGTCGAACTCGACACAACTGTGAAAACTTGAATAAAATGGGTATAAAATGTTAATAGTAAAGGATTTGCTCTCCTATACCCTGTGAAAATTAAATGCTCCAAAGTACAGTCACGTGTTTATAGTTAACACTACGATTGACTGTCGAAAAAAACATTTAGTCAGTGCCATACCACCATAATGTCTATAAAATTACAAGCACACATATTTTCAGCGGCTCAGCCTGGGGCATTTGACTCGCAATATGAGGGCCGCGGATTGAGCCTTGTAACCAAACATGCTCGTCCTTTCAGTCAAGGGGTGTTAAAAAGTGACTGTCAATTCCACTTTTCGTTAGTAAAACAGTAGTCCAAGAGTTGGCAGTGAATGGAGTTAACTACCTGGTACCATTAAGTGAGGGAGAGCGAGAACAGATAGCCCTGGAGCAGCTTTGTGTGAAATTCAAAACGAACTACTCCAAGCAGTTGTTTAGTAGATGTACCAATACAGGAACTAACTCCAAATTAAATAGGTGTAGAAATAAATGTTTCTACATGTTAAGGCCATTCCATGAGACGGATTGGGAGGAAATTTTAGTAATATTGGTAATAGAAGTGGGCTACGTAGAAGCGCAAACTCTTAAGTAGATTTTATCAGTTATGTAGTTATAAATTCAGGCGTGAATGTTACCTCCATAACAACATAATAGAGTGGTCTGAAACGTTGTTCAGCTGCTCAAAAAACCACTGTTACAGAAAACATAAACCAAAAGTAAAATACCTTTAGCGTGTAAAAATTGGAATGAATGAAGATGGAGGAAGATGCTCTTTGAAACTATTTATAAATTAAGTTTTTTAACAACAACTTACGATAATTTGTTTGATTGCAAAAATAACTAGATCAAAATCAACTTCACACATACAGTGAAGTATTTTATAATACTAATTGGATGGCATCTCAGTTGATGGTAAATTTATGAAAAAAAGATGGAACCCTGACTGCTGGCAGGTACAGGTACATTATTATCCACTATATCGCTCCCTCAGAAATACGACTTCTTACGTAGGTTTTGTTCTTCCAACAAGAAAATGGTTCCAAGCATGCATAATGTGGTAAAACGATATCTTGAGAATAAAAAAACTTTGAAAGAATACTTTCAATCATGACTTGACTTGCACAAAGTCCAGACATGAGCATCATTAAGGCTTTATGAAGTAAAAGAAAACTAAAAAGGTCAAAGAGCAAACAGAAACATTTGCTTACATGTACGGGACTATATTACCAAATTTATTTAAGCACTAAAGAACAAGACGTACTACCCTATTTAAAGCAAATATAAAATAATAGTGAACAGTATAACCTACTTGTCTTTTTAAACGCCCTCTACAGGCACAGCAGCATGTCCAAACACTTACAACACTAGAAATCGGGTTTTGATACTTGTGGTGGGCAGAGCATAGATAACCCACTGTGTTGCTTTGTGCTTAATTTCAAACAGACGATTTTTAAAGTAGTTTATGTAATAATTTATTGTGCTAACTATAAAACTGCCATTTAGCTACAACTTGGTTATTTGTAGCTCTTATAAATATATCACTTGTGCGTTACCAGACACCTCCAATACCATATATATTTATAAGTTTACGAGTGAACTCGTATGTGTTAAAACAAACTAAATAAAAATATTGTGAAAATATATCAAAATAATGACACTTCTGAGACTAAACGACTGTGACTGCAAACTATACTCACAGTCACTCTGTAAGTATGGAATTTGTGTCACCGATTCGAGGTTCTATTTTTTTTTCTTTAGAAACAAACAAGATAATATAAGATGGGAAGAATAAGACACGAGTTTCAAAATATTTATCAGGATATAAAGAACGTTTAGAAAATGTTGGATTTAATATTTTTATGTATATAGATATATATATATATCATACATGTATTTAAAGGCCACTTATTAGTTCAGTATTTATTTTTAAAAAAACAGTCACATAATATTAAACGAATCGCTTCGCTTTCAGTGTTCTTAAGAGTTCTAATCACCATGATAATGACTAGAGGAGTCACGCTATCTTAAGTGTTAGAACTACTTAAAAAACAGAACTTCACAGTAGGACAAAACTAAAGCCTGTTAGCTTTGTTACACCATAAATAATACACAGTGACTCATCTCCAACAACAGGCGACACACGCATCAGTTGTGTCACGATCTGATGCTCAAATTGGGATATTACGTGACTCAAAAATATCATGTTTATTGGTATTCCAATTACATTTATCTAGACGCAATTAAAATTATATAATATTTTGCAAAAATGAAGCACACACACATTCATGTTGCTTAATAAATCCATTGTGAAAATGTAGCATACTTAAATATATTTATATTTTTTCATTATTGTAATTATCACCTTCGTATACGAGTACAAAGTATTTTATTATAGCGCTCGTAGTGCCATCTGTCATCTTATTTCTTAAGTAAGATAGAAACAAGATAATTTTATATTTACATTCACTGATCAGATAAAATCGTATCTGCTCAGATTTTGTTCTCGATACTTTCTGAAACTGGTGTTACATTACAAGGACCGATTTGTGTTCCTTGTTTTGAATTTCACGCAAAGCTACACGAAGGCAATCCACGCTAGCCGTCCCTAATTTTGCAGTGTAAGACTAGAGAGAAGGCAGCTAGTCATCACCACCCACCGTCAACTCTTGGACTACTCTTTTACCAACGAATAGTGGGATTGGCCGTCACATTATGACGCTCCTACGGCTGAAAAAGCGAGCATATTTGGTGTGACGGGGATTACGAGTCGAATGCCTTAACCATCTGGCCATGCTGGGCCTTACATGGACCGAACGAGCGAGCATGTTCAACGACAGGTTTCGAACCCGGGACTCACAAAATTGTGAGTCAAGCATCCGAATCACTAGCTCTTATCAAGCCTCATTATTTTATTATATGTCGAAATGTAAAAAAAAGTTAGGAAATAATATTCATATAATTCATAAAACAAGTTATTGTTGGAAAGCGGGAAACTTTTTTGTTTTGTTTTCTATCATAAAGCTACGCAAAAGGCCATCTGTCTACTGTGGAGAATCAAACACTGGAGCTTAAAGCTATAAGTCAGTAGACTTACTGATGCCCCATTGGGAATCACAGAATTTTCAGACGTACCTTTATAGAAATAAGCTTAAGAAACATTACAAAGCAACAAATCCATTTTGTCTAACTAACATCACGCACACAGAAATCTAAAACAGTTTTGATAACTGATATATCAACTCAAATAATCTATCTAAGAGCGGTCAAAATCCAGTTATTTACTGATTTGTTTAAGTTATTTTTAAGTTTTAATCCAATTTATTCTTACCTATCATCTTGAAAAACGTTGATGGTTTTTGAAAGAATCGTTATGTCATCTTTCATCTTACTTGAAATGTTTCGGCCGTAAAAAGAAACTCCACCTTCGCTCATGTATCCTGCTCCAATATCATCTGCTCTGTAAATGAGTCCTGGTTTTAGCACATCTCCATCACTCATGTATCCTGCTGCGAGGTCAACTGATTCAGCATCGGAAGAATATTCAACATCTGAGATAATTTTGTTTGTGAGAAAAGTTCGTTTTGTGAAATTGCCATAAAAACTAGTACAGTCTTCTGGTATTAGAGCCTGCTTCGACAGGCCTAGTCTTCCTCTTCCACTGCCATTTATATTAGAAAAGTAACGTAACCCGGAAGAATAAAGCTTGTTATTAAAATTATGAGTCGAAGAGAGTGTCCCCAGACCGCTCATATAGCTATAGGTGGAGACACGTGTGATAGGCTGCATGGGCTTGATACTGACAATAACGTCATCAGTCTCTTCATCAAACGTTGCCTCTGTGTCAGGGCAAGGACATTCTATTTCTTTTAAATAATTTTTGTCATAAGAAATTGTATTTTTTATATCAGTCATATCTTCAACACTGGGAATAATTTCTAGGGCTCCAGATTTTAATGCATCAGAATTTTTATTTGTGGAAGAAGTGTCTAACAGCTGATTGACCTCCCTTTGAGAAACGCCATTTCTCGAACCAATTTGTCCCGTTGGGAGAGACCCATTAGAAATGTCAGGTCTTCCGTCTCCCAGACGAACAGTTTTACCTTTGATAGTAGTTGAAATGTTGACATTCATTATGGGGGAAACTTTGGCAACAGTAATGGTCCCCTGAGATCCCTCTTTTGTCTCCACGGATTTGGACAATGAGAAACTATCAACCCTTTGTCTTAGTATGCTTTCGCTTCTACTTTTCTGGATATATAATCCATCTCTATAAACACTCATCGGCGCGTGAGCGTCCTGCGACGTAATTGACTTCAAAAATTGCAGGTCGTCTCCATCATCACCACTGGACTCCCTATTTTTAGGTGTGTCTTTCGATGCCTTCGAGGTTCCTTTGACTGCAGCTGTTGGTTTGGGAATGCTGTTTTTACACATTTCTTGTGACCTCAACTGAATGTTATCATCTACGTCATCGCTACCCACTGAACCCATCAAGGGGCCAACACTTCCAGAAGTCGTCGTCTTCGTTGCTCGTTCAACTCTTGGGGTGAAGTTGGAATTTTTCGGCTGACGGACAGGATTATTTGGGTGATTATTCTTACATGGTTGGCCTCGTTTAGAAATGTCTGTTCGATAGCCCCTTTGGCTCCTGTCACAGTTTCCATCTTTTGGTTTCGGCCTTGAAAGCGAACCGTTGCTAAGGCTCTCACCTCGATGAAACAGATTATTGGAGCTGGCTTTTGATTGGTTCAATCTAGTTTCATCTCCGGCTTTTGATTGGCTTAGTCTAGGTACAGCAGTGACTTTTCCTGCATAAAATATAAATACAAATATGTATGGGTATCCAAGTGCATCAGGATAGATTTCGAGTTCTAAATAAAGTCTCAAAATTTTTCAATGCAAATTTAGGTAAAAAACAAAAGTAAAATTGAGTTTTCGGCATATAGTTTTCGATGTTGGGTTTTCGTGTAACACGATAAATATAAGTATCGCTAATTTAAAAACTATTATTATGTGACTTTACATGTTCTGTATGATACCTGATATTATTCCCAGCACAGAGTAACACAAAAAATATAACAACATGTAATACCAGAGGGCGTAAATAGGTGATAATTCAGAGAAGCAGCCGCCGCTATCTCGTTTAGATAGTAAACGTGTGTGTGTTTACTTATAGCAAAGCTACATCGGGCTACCTGCTGAGTCCACCTGTGAGTGTCGTTATGCCATATTTCACGCCATACACTTCCCATACGGTGAACTATGTATATCTTTATAAAATAGTTTACACTGTATGCTACCAATCTACTTTCTAATACACTCATCAAACCTTTAAAGGAAACCTTGAGGTTTTTAAAAGTGAACTAAACATTTTACTAACGTTCTGGTGGGTCCAGGTTCTTCATGGGTGGAAACGTAATCCAATCAATGCAAAGGTCAGTGGTCCTTTAAGTGACAAGAGATAACGGATAGCGGACGTGGAGATATCCTTAGTTTTTGAGACGGGGTGCGCCCTATATTAGACCCGTCCTCCGTGCTAATGTATCCGTCGTTCAGTTTAGTTACTAGGATTCTATTAGAGAAAACGTTTTTAAATTGTACAATAAGTTAGCGGTGGGTGGTGATGACTAGCTGCCTTCCCTCCAGTCTTACATTGCTAAATTAGAGACGGCTAGCGTAGATAGCCCTCTTGTAGCTCTGTGCGAAATTAAAACAAACAAGTGAACAAACTGTAAAACAATAAGATTATTCACATCACATATATTGTTTAGGAACACCAGTCTCTCATGCAAAAAGTGGATCTTTTGTTCTGGAACATTTCCTTCCTCGAGTTTCTTTGAGATGACGACGACACTACTAGGCTTAACAGACTCAGGACAAAGTTCGAAACGCCGCTATTAGGCCTAACAGACTCAGGCCAAAGTTTGAAACGCCACTATCAGACCTAACAGACTCAGACTAGAGTTTAAAATACCGAAAGCTCAAACGAAACTCAAGATTGGAGGAAATCCATAAAGTAGCTCCCTCTACCATAAGAAACACATCGCTGTACTCAATCCTAAAATAAAGTTTAGTCTTTCACTAAATAACAACTCAATAAAGGTGAATTTTCTTTTTTTCGTCAACAGATAAATTTCAACACATAAGCTTTAATGGTCCGTAGATACTTATTTCAATACCATTAGTTTTACTCACTTTCACGTGCGGTTGGTTTTGCTACAGTCTGTTTGACACCACCTGGAATCCTTTTGATTAAACTCTTTGTCGCAACGTCAATGTTGTCAGTAACTTCTTGAGTCGATATAGAAGACATAGAAGTGGTATAACTTGGCACTAACGTTACAGGGACCAGTTTAGAGCCGTCCGACGAAGACTTGGTTTTTGGGTCACAACAAAAGTTCGCGGGGTGGTCACAGTTGTCACCGCTACTACTAGTGCTCTTAAGCATTACGCTACCTGTTGAACAAAACAGAAATGTTCACAGAGTTTATCTGATATCCTTGTAAACATAAGACATAAATACTTAGAACTGTTATTAGTTTCTGACAGAAGTCAAGTTTAGTGGCTTAAAGACACAAAGGTTAAAAATGATGTGTTTAATTTACTCGAACAAAACTTGTTGTTTTGTTGTTGTTTTGAATTAAGCACGAAGCTACACAATGGTCTATCTGTGCTCTGCCCACCACGGGTATCGAAACCTGGATTTTAGCGTGTAAGTTCGCAGACATACCGCTGAGCCACTGGGGGGCAATCTAACAACACCTGACAAAACTTTCATCTCTATACCCCGTACGTATCGGGTTATCTGTGTGTTGTAAATGTACCGAATTATAAAAAAACATCCTAGCACGCGTTGATTGGTCATTTTCATATAATCCTGAATTTTAAACCGATAGGTCAGAAGAAAGGTAGCGAGTAAAAAATACCCACCGCCAGTCTAGACTGCCCGAATAATGATATTTGATTTTCATTTTTATAACGCATTCATGGCCTCAAAGTGTGGGATGCAATTGTTTTTGTGCAGCAATGGAACGTAAATGATGAACCCGTAGATACGTACGTCGACCACTGGGCTACGCCTGGGTTAGTTAGGTATTCAAGTATTCAGTACTTTTGGAGTAGCACTTGGATGTCCATTCTAAAGATTTTTAACGATCAATTTACTGAAAACGCATTTACTGTGACGTTCTAGAAATAACAACACTGTCGTATAGTAACTGTTGTCAATATTTTTAATAACCCACAATAATTTGTGAGTTTCACTATTTTTAGTGACGTTAAACATAGTTTTGCAAAATAAAATAAACATGAAGTACTCACTTTTCTCTCTTGCCTTTTCTTTGGAATATAACTGCCTCGTTTTATCTAATTTAGGCTTGTACGTATAGGTGGCATGCTTGTTTCCAGTTTCGATGATATCAGCGCCACCTGGTGGATTTCGCAAAGTAACACTAGAAACTGACTTCACAGGAAGATGTGAGGATGACGAGGAAGGTCTTTGAAATATTCAGGAAAGAATAGAGAAAGTTTTATAACATGTGAAAGCCATGAATCAGAACTACTCGTAAATTTTTAACTTCTTAAACACTAAATTATTTTTAGTTAGAGTAGTGTAACTGAAAAGTATCGTAAGCCATTGTGATGTTAGAAAAACGCGAGTTAAAGGATTCTTAACAGTTATGCATAAAACTCGAACGCTTTGGAAAGATAAACCTTTCTTCTTCAGGAGCAAATTGTCCAATAAGCCACTATGAAAAATTTATATACAGTTACTTGCTAATGGATTTAGAAATCACTTCTTTCATTTATTTGTAAACTGAGAAATTATTTTCCATATATTATTGTTAGAATGTTACCAACTATATATTCAAAAATATATCCCCCCCCGAGACACGGCGGCACGTCTGCGGATTTTCATACCCGTTGTGGGCAGAACACAGACAGTTCTTTGTTTAAATTTGTGTTTAACTTCAAACAAATGGTCCAAAAGTTACGAAAATCGATATGAACTCTATAAAGATAATAATAACAATTTTTTCTAACTCAGCCTACGTTTCGCCATCTGGTGGCTCAGCAGTAAGTCTGAGAGCTCATAACACTGAAATCCTGAGTTTGATTCCCTGCAATGGACAGAGCACGGACAGCTATTCTGCAGTTTCATTCTTAACAACAAACGTTTCGCCACTGCGGCTTTTGTTTTTAGCATAAAGCTACACAATAAGTTACGGATTTAACGAAACACGTTGTTGGAAAGAGATATGAGAAATACTGTGTAACTGAAATGTTTTTATTAATACCATACACTCTTCTAATTATTGAAAATACTTAAGGGACTAGATATAAAATGCATAGATTAAAATATATAATATTCTTAATCCTAATGTTACGAATGTCTTGCAACAAGTAAGTTAAGTATAACCATGCTCTGCCAGCTTCAAAATGACGTTCACACCATAAGAGTTGTTATCGCATTATATTACTAATTATGGTACGTAATTTGTTGATAGGTAGTTTGTGTGACATTACGTCACAATGATACTGGTGTTAAGTTTTCACACATCCTTATTTCAAACGAAGCGTTTCGCTCAATACCAGAGCTCATCATGACGGTTGGAACCACATTAAGCCAGAATAATTGATACAATGTTCAGCAGTATCTGTTTTAATTCTAGTTTCTTACTGTCCCTTTTAATACCGATTTTAACTGTCTATTTTAATATTATTTTCATATTATATAACTATTTTAACACTAGTTTCACACAGTTCTTTTAATACTTGTTTTCCACCGTTACTTTTGATACTAGTATCAAACTATCCCCTTTAATGATGTTTTCACACTATTCATGTTAATTGAATTTATCGTTGTCCTTATCTTCAGCTGAATTACCCTTCATCTTTGATTTAAAGCTAATTTTCACATACGTACTTACGGATAATTATAAAAGGTAATCCAACTGGGGATAATTTTCACATATGTACTTATAGATAATTATAAAGGATAATCCAACTGGGAACAATTTTTACACATGTACTTATAGATAATTATAAAGGATAATCCAACTGGGATAATTTTTACACATGTACTTATATTGTTTTTTGTTTGTTTGTTTTTTGAATTTCGCACAAAGCTACTCGAGGGCTGTCTGTGCTAGCCGTCCCTAATTTAGCAGTGTAAGACCAGATGAAAGGCAGCTAGTCATCACCACCCACCGCTAACTCTTGGGCTACTCTTTTATCCAACGAATAGTTGGATTATAACACATTATAACGCCCCCACGGCTGAAAGGGCAAGCTTGTTTGGCGCGACGAGGATGCGAACCCGCGACCCTCAGATTACAAGTCGCACGCCTTAACACGCTTGGCCATGTCGGGCCCATGTACTTATACATAATTATAAAGGGAAATTCAACTGAGAAAAAATTATTCAAAGTATGAAAAAAACAACAACATATATTTGAACATATATTCGGTAAACCAACCAACCTTATCATTTTTATTTAACTTTTCAATCCGGGTAGAGGTCCAGACGACACCCACCAGAAACCGTTTCCTAATATTCCTGAACCACCCAAAAATATACCTTTTAATATTCAGTAATTTAAATTAAGGTTTGATATAAATTTTGGACACGAACGATCATAGAGACTTTAAAATTTATGTAACGATAAAGGTTTCTCTCGTACACCGAAAAAACAATGTATTTACATTATGCAGGTTGAAACATCACATAGCTGTGTCAAGCTAAGGTCACACATTAACGAATCGGTAGTTGTGAAGGAAACAACAGGTTTCCCTAAGGACTAATTAACTTATTTTATCAACTTTCAGGTACAGTAACAACTAAACGAAGCACTGAATCACAACAAGAAACAAACTAATTTTGTAACGTCGAAAACGTAATTTACCTTGACTGGTTTCGCTCAAGACTTCCTTTGACACGTGCTACAACGCCACATCGTGGCTGAGGAATGAACGAGCCATGAGAGGAAGTCGACTTGGAACAGCTGTCAGAGGGCGTTTTGGGGATGAAGCCAACGACACCTGTAGGAAAAAATATTTTCAGATATCGTTGTTCTTCAGATGTAACCAGTCACATTACAGTCTATACCAAGAATTGACATTTTCTTGTTTTAATGATACCGAAGTATGTCCACAGGAACAGAACAGGAATGAATAGTTAATTTTAATTTTTCAACACTAAAGTTTGTAATTGTTAGACACGTTCGTCTAAACATAGAACTTGTTCAAACACCCAGTAAAGGAATTTAACTGTTGATTCAGCTTGGTTTATTTGTTACTTCAGTTAAAACTTGACTGATTAAAATATATTAAATATATTGTATTAAAAAATAAGTTCCTATACTTTCAGCAAAGTTTGTAAATCAGAAAAGAAAGACCAATTCTCCACAAATGAAGTGACTTAAAAAAAGATTAAAATGTGTACTAATTTATTAAAGCTTACTAAAGAGTTGTAATATGGATACATATCTATTGAAGATTACTAAAGAGTTGTAACATGGACTCGTATCTACACCTTTACGATAGACGTGTAGACACTTATACACAGTTACGACAGAAAGTGTTTGTACCCCTGCGTCCCGAGTGGTTTCTTGCTCATAACTTAAAAAGTATCACGAGTAGGCTAACAAAAGTATATTGTATTATAGATATTATATACTAACACATTTACATAAATTTTATATAAATTAAACAACAAATAAACTGTTTATAAACAAATAACCAAAAACAGGAGGAGTAGAAAGTGTTCGTACAATTCAGAACGTGTAAAAAACTGATATTCCCGTACAAATTTTGCTTAGTTTGGTGAACAAACTACATTATACCATTCCAGAACTAGACACTGGATTCATAATTATTGGAATTTAGCCACCAAAAATTTATCTCTGGAAATTTAGCACCTTCTCCGTCATTTCTGCTTGGTCATCATGGCGAACAGGAAACAACTTTCCAGTGATTTAAAAAACGAATTATTGTAAAATACAAGTCTCGTGTGTCTCTTTCCGGTATTGCTACACAACTTAATGTGCCGAAATCTACTGTTCAAAACATAATTGCCAAGTTTAAGCTTATACGATCAACTAACTGCTAACCTCCATCGTTCCGGATGCCCCACCAACATTCCACAGAGAACCAAGAGGAGGGTTCTCAGAGAAATTAGTAGTAACCCTCGTTTAACACGTAATGACATACAGAAACTGGTAAAGGAAACTGGGGTTAAAGTAAGCACCTCTACAGTTACGAACATGTTACGCTCTTCTGGGTTCAAAGCATGCCGTCATCGTATAATTCCATATTTAAAGCCTGTTCATTTAGAAGCACGATTGAGGTATGCAAGAAAGCATGTTGATAAACGCTTTACCTATTGGAAGAGTATTCTTTGGTCAGACGAGACTAAAATCGAGTTTTTCGGCCACAATGATGTTTGCTATATTTTCCGTAAGAAAGGGGAATGAAATATTCCAAAAAACACTGTCCCTACACTTAAACACGAAGGTGGCTCGATCATACTATGGGGTTCCTTCAGCTCTTCTTGTGTAGGCAGCCTTCACCGCGTCAACGTAATCGTGAAAAAAGAAGAGTACGTTGATATATTAGGCACTTATATCAAGAATGATGCTCGGAACTTTCGGCTTGGGCGTCGTTGGATCTTCCAACATGACAATGACCCTAAGCACACATCAAAATATGTGCAATTCTGGTTGCAGAGGAACCATATAAACGTTCTTGAGTGGCCATCGCAGTCACCCGATCTCAACCCAATTGAAACTGTTTCGCATGAGTTGAATACCAGGATTCATCAGCGTCATCCGAAAAAACTTGCAAGTGTTGGAAGCCTTCTGTAAAAAATGGAAGAAAATACCAGTCGAGTTCTATCAAACGATCATGGAGGGCTATGAGAAGAGATTGCGCCAAGCAATTCACCTGAAAGACTACACAACTGAACACTTTCTGCCCCTCCTATGTTTGGTTATTTGTTTATAAACAGTTTATTTGTAGTTCAATTTACATAAGAATTTATGCAGATGTATTTTAGTATAATATGTATAATATACCATACTTTCATTATCCTAATCGTAATACTTTTTTAAGTTATAAGGAAAAACTACGCACGACGCAAGGATACGAACACTTTCTGTCGTAACTGTGCAACTTGTTAAAGATTTATCGTCCGATAAGATAACATTTGTGAAGTTTATGGATAACCTCCCAATTAGATTACTTCTTGTGAAGTTTCTTAATGATCTCCTGATTAGATACCTTTCATGAAGTTTGTGGATAATCTCCTGATTAGATAACTTTATGTGAAGTTTGTAGATAATCTCCTGACAATTTTATGTGAAGTTTGTGTAATCTTTAAATTAAATAACTTTTTTAAAATTTGTGGGTAATCTCCTGATTAGATAACTTTATGTGAAGTTTGTAGATAATCTCCTGACAATTTTATGTGAAGTTTGTGGATAATCTTTAAATTAAATAAC
Source organism: Carcinoscorpius rotundicauda (assembly GCA_011833715.1). Lineage (NCBI taxonomy): Eukaryota > Metazoa > Arthropoda > Merostomata > Xiphosura > Limulidae > Carcinoscorpius > Carcinoscorpius rotundicauda. The sequence goes on from CM022403.1 coordinate 24,061,490, forward strand.
TTTTTTAAAATTTGTGGGTAATCTCCTGATTGGATAACTTTATGTTGTTTGTGGATAATCTCATGATTAGATAATTTTTGTGAAGTTTGTGAATAATCTTCTAATTAGAATTTTTTTTTGTAAAGTTTGTGCCTAATCTCCTGATTAGAATTTTTTTGTAAAGTTTGTGGCTGATCTCCTGATTAGATAACTTTTCGTAAAGTCTGTGAATAATCTCCTGATTAGGTAATTTTGTGTTGTTTGTGGATAATTTCCTGATTAGATACTTTTTTATAAAGTTTGTGGATAATCTTCTGATTAGATAACTTTTTGTAAAGTTTGTGGATAATCTCCTGATTAGATAACTTTTTGTAAAGTTTGTGGATAATCTCCTGATTAGATAACTTTTTGTAAAGTTTGTGAATAACCTCCTGATTACATAATTGTGTATGTTGGTTGTGGATAATCTCCCAATTAAATAACTTTATGTGCTGTTTGTGGATAACCTCCTGATTAGACAACTTCATGTGAAGTTTATGGATAATCTCATGATAAAATAACTTTGTGTTTGGTTGTGGATAATCTTTCCATTAGACAACAAGTCTATAAGATATTAAATATCTTAGGATCTTTTTAAACTTGTTAATTTTATTTGAATTGTTTTCAACCACTACTGATAATGTCCGAGTTATATTAATGATTGATGCGTTAAGCCACCATCTTGTAAGTCACTCTTTAAACAACTGTCTTTGTTAGTCATTCATTAAGGCACTATTTTTCTGAGTCATTCGTTTCTACTTCCCTTTTCTACACTATTTATTACTACAGATTTGTAACAAATTACGTATGTTAGAAATGTTTGTTGATTGTAATATATAACACTGTTTTCTTCCATTTCCCCATACATGTGAAAAAAATAACAAATAAAAATTTATTAACAAGTTCTGGCCTCCGTTCAAATAATTCAAGAAACATATTATTTAATACCAGAAGTTTGTTCTTTAAAAACTAGTAATATTCGCTTCTTTTTTAATGATTCTAGAGTTACACGTAAGATTCTGAAAAAAGTATAAAAAACATTGAAATTCCTCTAAGGTCACAGACGGTCAAGAAATTTGATACGTCCAATTTATTTAAGCTAAAATACTTTTATCTCGAATTTTCAATATGGTGAAGGAATGATAAATAAATAAACCTGTTTTTTAGAGCAAGGTCATATTGGGCTATCTACACCTGGGAAAATCAAACATCGAATTTTAACATTGTAAGTCTGTAGTCTTACTGCTGTACCACCGGTGAACGAAAAAAACGAGAAAAAATAAATTAATTAAATACTATATGTAAAAGCTATCGAGAGATGGCGCCAGAAGAAGTTACTCCTAATCTATTTTAGAATCTGGAATTCTAGAACGAATACACCTTAATTCCACATAAAATAATATAATTCTTGTGCAATAAAACGAATTATGTATCAAGTCATCCCATAAGTAATGCCTGAAAATATAATACAGAAAGTGCATCATCATTTCTTTCTTTGTAAAAGATTTTAATGACTAAAATATGTAGTAGGACGTGAATAAAAATGTTTAGATAAATAAAAGAAACTGATACAATTCCACTTTTTAAGATCATTTATCAAATCCTTATGAAGATTGATGTGTTTGAAGAGCAGATTAGGCACAAAAGGCTTAATGAGTTTGAAAAAGGCAATAATACAGCAAAAACTACACAAAACATTCAAGGTGTTTATAGTGTGGAGTCTCAATGAAATAAAATGTCGAAGGAGGTTTCAAAAGTTCAGATCAGGTGACTATAGCTTAAGTGATGCGTCAGATTTAGGTTGTCCTGTTGAGTTTAATCATGACTTGGTGCTGGCTGCATTTGATAAAGATTGTGCTGTAACAGTTGAAGAACTAACACAGAAGCTTAATTCAACGCATTCAACAGCTCACCGTCATCTGCAACAGCTTGGAAAGGTATCACAACATAGAAAATGGGTCTCCCAGGATTTGACAGAAGCCAATCTTAGAGCAAGAGTGAACATTTGCACTTCTCTGCACTCTCGTGATCGTAACTCACCTTTTTTGGACAGATCAGTGACTGGAAATGAAAAATGGATATGCTAAGGCTGCAGACAATGGCTCAGTGCAGGTAAACTGGCTAAAGCACAACCAAAAATGTATCTCCACCTTAGGAAACTCTTGTTAAGTGTTTGGTGGGACATTGTTGTTGTGATTCACTTTTAGTTCCTGCCACTCAATGTAATGATTACATCAGACTTATATTGTCAACAGTTAAAGTGCTTCAATGTTACACTGAAAGAAAAGAGGCCTACTTTGATTAATCGTAAAGGTGTTGTGTTACACCAGGATAGTGCATGGTCCCATACAGCAAGAATGACATCTGCAAAGATTGAACAGCTAGACTGGGAAAACTTCCACATTTTCCTTATTCTCCAGACCTTGTCCTATCTGATTATCATCTATTCTGAAGTTTGCAGAACTATTTTGATGGAAAAGAGCTTGGAAAACATGAAGATGTCAAAACTACTCTTTCTACATTTTTTCCCCCCAAATCTCAAGAATTTTATAATAGTGGCATTCAGAAGCTTGTGAATCGTTATCAGGAAGTAATTAATAATAATGAAACATACTGATTAAATAACATTAAAAGCGTTTGAAATATTTTCTCTTTCTCTGAACCCAAAATCGGACATTCAGTGATGTCGAGAAACCCACTTGTTGAGAATTTTATATGCAAAAACGGCTCGTTTGGGTTCATAAAATATTTTAAATAGAAGAGCGAACAACGTTTCGACCTTCTTCGGTCATCGTCAGGGAGGTAACTGACCGGAAGCTGACCACATGTTTGGAAGGGGTTGTGTAACTGAGTGTCGCAATGCAGAGGGCGGGGTTATATGTTTGAATATATAATTTTATCTATAATATTAATATAGGTATAATGGCGTTCCTTTATATTGGTTTATTTTGGGTTTAAGTTGTTGTATAAGTAAGGCTTCTTTAATTTTGCGTTTGTTTATGCAACTTAAACCCAAAATAAACCAATATAAAGAAACGCCATTATACCTATATTAATATTATAGATAAAATTATATATTCATCTAACCCCGCCCTCTACATTGCGACACTCAGTTACACAACCCCTTCCAAACATGTGGTCAGCTTCCGGTCAGTTACCTCCCTGACGATGACCGAAGAAGGTCGAAACGTTGTTCGCTCTTCTATTTAAAATATTTTATGAACCCAAACGAGCCGTTTTTGCATACAAAATCGGACATTACTTAAGGGATGGTCTGATAATAGGAACTGATCAGGGATGGTTTCTACATTGCTATACTTTTGTGCAAATTTGTCATATATTAACCGGTACAGCGAGTTTGCCTCAAAATACATTTCAATCGGAAAGGAATTACGGCGCTGGTTTGATCTGGATTTTGTTGAGCACCTAGGTACACAATGGGCTATTTTTGCTCTACTCATCAGTGGTACATAACCCACTTTTTAATGTTGCAATCATGTGGATTTACCGTTAGACCACCGGGAATGGGGATACTGTAGACATGAATCATGAACTATTATGAAGTCATCAGTTAGTGACGTAATCAAGTACAGGGACAAGGGAAAAGTATGACAGATTTGTTTTTATTTCCGTCAAAATTGTGGTAGAAGTTTTATTACTTGCGAGGGCGCTGAACTCCTGAAACATGTAACATGAGGACGAGTTTCTTACCGAATTTTGTAATTGTATAAAAGAAGTTTAAGACTTGGTGGAAGCGCTTGTAAACATTCTGCACACTCTATTACTCAGGCGTAAGTACAGGGGACAAAGAGGAGCATTTAGAGGGTCAATTATCCCTTTAAGAAAAGAAAAACTGAGCGAGAGAGAAAAATACTTTAAGCAACGTGGCACGTTCCTCATGACTTACGTGGAAAGTGGAATTTTCAGTTCAGTTCATGAAACTATATTTTTTTCAGATTTATAGCGTTGATCTCATAAAAACAAATCATAGACACTGTTTATACCACTAAACCTATGAATGAAGTTTGATACAGATTGTATTTCACAAATTAAAATACATTACTTCAACAGAAACAGCCTATGTTACATTACTCTAGTAGAAACACAAAGAACAGTACTTTAACAGAAACACATACTACAGTCCATTATTCTAATAGAAGCAAACTGCGTTACATTACAATAACTGAAACACATAATACAGTACAATACTCTAACAGAATCACATACTACACTAAATTACTCTAACACAGACTACAGTACATTGTTCTAGCAGAAACACATATTACAATGCATTAATTTGAAAGAAACACCTACTATAATGCATTATTTTAACAGAAATATACTTCAGTACATTACCCTAACAGAAATAGACTACAATATATTACTCTAACAGAAAGGCAAACTACAGTACATTAATCTACTAGAATTAGACTTCAGCACATTACTCTAACAGAAACAGACCGCAGTACATTATTCTAACAGAACAGGCTACAGTACATTAACCTGACAGAAACACATACTACATTACATTACTCTAATAGAAACAGACTGCAGTACATCACACTAAGAGAAACACATACTACAGTACAATAATTTAACAAAAACACATACTATAGTACAATAATTTAACAAAAACACATACTACAGTTGAATAATCTAACAAAAACACATACTATAGTACATTACTGCAATAGAAACACATATTGCAGTACATTACTCTAACAAACAAAGATTAACGTGTATTATGTTGAGACACAGTACAAAATTACATCAATCTATCATTTACAATGCTTCAAAATACACATAGTAAACTACGTCAACCAAATAGACACACTACAAATTATACAGGTCCAATAGACAAATCTCGGTATTATTTTTCCTTACGAAGCCTTAAAAGATTTTTTCCTAGAGGCCACACCCACTTTGTGCCGCTCACCTTGGAACCTCATGGGAAAGGACACATAAAAAACACCTTTTACATGGTTCTTCCTCATCCTCCAATGAGAAACATGTTTTATAAAATACAGTAGTCTTTGGAAACTTTCAGCTATTAAAAGCTAGTAGTGTGTATATATATATATAATTTTATAATAGATATATTAATGACAGGTGAAGACAAACTGTATTAAACGGCCACGTTAATACACACAGTTACGACAGAAAGTGTTCGTACCCATGCGTCCCGAGTAGTTTTTTGCTCATAACTTAAAAAGTATCACAATTAGGCTAATAGACGAATAAGTAATAAAAATAGAAAATAATAATTATAATACAATTATAATTATATTAAAATATAAACAGTTTATTTGTTGTTTAATTTACATAAAAATGTATGCAGATGTGTGTTAGTATAATATTTATAATACACCATACATCTTCACCCCTTACAATCATACCTTATTATTTGTTATTCCCTGTTGATTCATGTGTTAGCACCAAATCCTTTGAAACATCAGAACGCTATATTAACAACAACAATAAAAATCACCTATCTTGAAGCCGAACATACTTGAGTTTCACATTTTGTATAAATTTCACCAGTCGAGACTCAAACTCCCAATCATTTTTTTTTCTTTTCAGTTCTCTACTGAGATGAAAGAACCGGCGATAACGAAAGAGTTCAGGCATGAGCCTCAAGGTCAGCACAAAGTTTCAAGGTATACCAGCCGTCCTCGAAACGCCCCCCGTTTCGTTTACCGTACAGTTTTTATATACGTACCTCTCTGGGTGACACTTAATGAATACACAAAAGAAACTCAGCCGAGTTTAACTTAAGCAGTAAATGTGTTACACATAACTGGTTCCCACAACCTTGAAAAAGATTACAAGCTATCTCTCACAGAGTCGCCAGAAGAGGGCGCAACAGTTATTTGGTTCATAATTCAAGATTCTCATCAAAACAGTCCTCAAGTTTCAATCCAATGAACTAATTCTTAGTTAATATTATTTCAATTCAAATGAAGTTTAGAAATTCTTGTTTTTTATATGCATCATATTTCTTGCGTACATTTTACACTAATCTCATTTCGGACCTCTAGCGTTTTAAAAATGAAGTACATAAACACAAGTTACGTTCTCCAAGTACCCGAAATTGACTTGTATGAGAAATGCAGGAACAAGCCGGCTATACTATTATATCTGGTTACTTTTCCACACCCACAGATATACACACCCGTGGTGTGTTTCCTGCGATTTAGCAAAATATTGAAATGTATCTCCGTAATTGTTCACACCGAACCTTATATATTTACATAATTATCCGATGACTTTATGTTGCTTCGAAATTTTGGATTCTCAAGAGTCCCAAATAAGTTCGTCGCGTAACAAAACGCCTACACATTAGACTATAACATTAAATCGCTTAAATGTAAAAACTGTGTAAACATGTACGACAGAACTTTTATCTACTGAAAGTAGGGGACAGAAATATAATTGGTTATTTAAGGGACACTGAAATAATACTCTGCCCTTAAAAACACTTTTGAAACAGATTTTTAGTCCAAGCTCTTACACTGGCTAGATAAGATTATTCGTGGGCCCAGACATAGCCCGCGGGTAGCATTGCCACCATGCAGACCTAGCACATAACACATCGGCCAAAATTTATAAAAAATATCCAAGTAGACATTAAAGTGAATAAAAAGGCGTAACTTTAAATAAATTATGCATGCACTGTATATGTATAACACCCAGCAGCTGGCATCCTGGAGTTATATCAGCCCCAAAATATCACACCTCACAGCCTACATCCTAAAGTAATGTCAACACAACAAAATTACACATAACACCCTACATGCTGGAGTAATGTCAACACCCCAATATTACACCTCACAGCCCACATACTGGAGTAATGTAACACCACAGTATCATACCTCACAGCCTATAATGCTAGAGTAATGTCAACACCCCAATATTACACCTCAGAGTCCTCATGCTGAAGTAATATCAACACTACAGTATTACACCTCACAGCCTGCATGCTAGAGTAATATCAACACCACAATATTACACCTCACAGCCTGCATGCTAGAGTAATCTCAACACCACAATATTATACCTCACTGTGTAATAGAGTAATATCAACACTACAGTATTACACACTAGTCTTATACTTAAGAACAACTAAGTGTAATTTAAATGTTCAATTTCTGGATTTTTAAAAATATATTAACATTTTATTACGGAAAATGTAAACTATATCAATACATACACATTTGTAAAAACTGTAAAAAACAACATTTTACGATACATGTTATTTAGGAAGATATTTTTCCACCTATGTTCTAATTAACATAATCAACAAAAAGTATACGAATTGTGTTAACGATTGTAAGGATGAAGCCTATAGTTTAAAAGTTCTGTTAAGAAAGGAAGTAAAATCGACACATTTAATGTTGATTTGGAATCTACAATTTGTGTTGAGTGACAGTGAAACAGTAGAGATAGATGATAGAAAGTGTTGATTTGGAATCTACGGCCTGTGTTGCGACGGAAACAAAAAAATAAAAAGTTCTATACAAGACGGAAATGTATTGATTTGGAATCTACAATTTGTGGGACGGTAAAGAAATTGACTTAAATGTCTTCCTATAAATATTTACCAGTCTTGTTTTGTGTGATCACTAAGTACTTATATTTAGACGACTGTCAGTTGAAATATAATATACAACTAGTCCAGTCCTCGTTCTTCATGAATTTTTGCCAAAGTAAAGGTTTTTTTTGCTCGTGTACAATATGAACTTGATGGAAAACCTCTCGTGCTCCACACCACTGCACGTGACACCACAGCTAGAGGGAAAAACTGTAACAAGTTAAAGATCTTACCATCAACACGGTTTAGTTATATTTTCACCTTAATGTTGCCATAATAAGTTCCTGTTACATGACGTTAAACCTCGAAAATCAATAAGATCTTTTTTAAAAAGGAATCTGTTAAAACGTAACTTTTATTTACTTAAAAACAACTAAATAGTAGCGGTTTGGTTTGGTGTGAATTTCGCGCAAAGCTACACGAGGGCTATCTGCGCTAGCCGTCCCTAATTTAGCTTTGTAAGAGTAGAGGGAAGGCAGCTAGTCATCACCACTCACTGCCAACTATTGAACTACTCTTTTACGAATGAATAATGGGATTGATTGTCACATTATAACGCCGCCACGGCTGAAAGGATGAACATGTTTGGTGTGACGGGGATTCGAATGCGCGACCCTTTGATAACGAGTCGAGTACCTTAACAACCTGGCCATGGCGGAGCTTAACAGTAACGGGATAAAATTATTCAACTGTTCGATGAAAACAGGAAAACGAATTTTTCTCTACTAAGAACTGCTTCTTAAATAAACTTGAAACAAGAGATTAGAAATTTATAGTCTGTTTGAATTGGAACCGGGCGTGACACACTACATTGCCAATAGTATATGGACCCCCAACCATCACACCCATATGTGCTTGTTGAGCATATCATTCCAAAACCATGGGCATTAATATGGAGTTAGGAATCCCTTTACTGCTATAACAGCCTCCACTACTCTGGGAAGACTTTTCACTAAATTGTGGAACATGGCTGCGAGGATTCGTTCCTATTCAGCCACAAGAGCATTAATGAGGTCAGGCACTGATGTCGAAGGAGAAGACGTGGCTCGCAGTCGGCATCTCAATTCATTCCAAAGGTGTTCGATGGGGTTGGGGTCAGGACTCTGTGCAGGCAAGTCAAGTACTCCACACCAACCAAGGCAAACTATGTCTTTATTGACCTTGATTGGTGTATAGGGGCGTTATCATGCTGAAACAAAAAAGAGCCTTCCCCAAACTATTGCTACAAAGTTGGAAGCACAGAATTCTCTAGAATGTCGTTGTATGCTGTAGCATTAAGATTTTGTTTCATTGAAATTAAAAAGTTTAGCCCAAACCATGAAAAACAGACCCAGACCATTATTCAACCTCCACAAAACTTTATAGTTGGTACTATGCATTCAGGTAGATAGCATTCTCCTAGCATTCGTCAAACCCAGATTTGTTCGTCAGACACCCAAATAGAGAAGCATAATTCATCATCCCAGAGAACACGTTTCCACTGCTTCAGAGTCAATTGGCGGTGTGCTTTACACCACTCCAGCCGACGCTTGGCATTAAGTATGGTGATCTTAGGCTTGTGTGCGGCTGCTCGACCAAGGAAACCCATTTCATGAAGCTCCCGACGAACAGTTCTTGTGCTAACGTTGCTTTCAGAGACTGTTTGTAAATCGGTAGTAAGTGTTGCAACTGTGGACAAACGATTTTTACGCGCTTCAGCACTCGGTGGTTCCGTTCTGTGAGCTTAACTTGTGTGGTATTCTGCTTTATGGCTGAGCTGTTGTTGCTCCTAAATGTTTCCATTTCACATTAACAGCACTTACAGTTGACCGAAGAACTTCTAGCGGGGTAGAAATTTCACGAACTGACCTACTGGAAAGGTGGCATCCTATGACAGTGCCATGTTGAAAGTCACTGAGCTCTCCAATACGGCCCCTTCTACTTCCAATGTTTGTCTTCGGAGATTACATGGCTGTATGCTTAATTTTGTGGGCTTGTTAGCAATGGATGTGGACAAAATAGCTGAACCAAATAATTAAAATGGGGTGTCCACATACTTTTGGCCATATAGTATACATGAGGACTAGTGTGCCCCAACCTAATCCAAGGGTTCATGATTTTCATCCCATCCCAAATGTTTCATAAACGTATACCTCCTACTTTGGGGGCCGTGGGTGCTCTAGAAAGGGGGGGGAGAATAAATCCCATTCTTCGGTCAAATTGACGGTGGGTGCTGTTGAATAGCTATATCTTACTTCAAGTTTATCAGTTCACATTGAAGAACGGCAGGTAGCGCTACGAAAACATTCTAAATGGACAAACAAGATTGGTAAATGGATTAAACATACAAATCAGCCCCCAATGACTCAGCGGTATGTCTGCGGACTTACAACGCTAAAAACCTGGTTTCGATACTCATGGTGGGCAGAGCACAGATAGCCCATTGTGTAGCTTTGTGCTTAATTCAAAACAATAACATACAAGTCAGAAGTTTTTACTTTAATATAATTTAAAGTTTCGTCTACTTTAGCTCAAAAACTCATACTAGTTTTTTCTTCTATAAATATTAGTGACTTTATCAGTCTGGTTTTGAATCTCAGACTTACAGATACTTCTTACCTGTAGATTGACGTGTAGCAATTTTCAATGCCATCGTGTGAGCGATTATTTCCTTCTGGTTACATTTAATCAAATACCGTCACGAAATTACAATCTCACAGTTAAACTTAGAGAAAGAACGTTATGAAATGTGTCGCCAGGTATTCGAGAAAATATTTCGGTAACCGGAAATTATCTGATATTAATATCAAGAGAGAATTAACAAATGTGAATTAACATAAGTAGCGAAGACTTGAATTTCATTTAACCGTTATGGAATGATGTATCCAATAAAACAGACACGAGGTTTCGAGGAAAAAACACCTTACGTACGGTCGTTGAAATGGTAACCCAGATTGTCAAAACTCAAACTTTGTTCTAACGTTAAAAATGGCGTGGCGGAGACCAACAAGTCTTCTATTGGTGTTCGGTGTTATGACGTCATAGAAAGGTGCGAGTTACAATATACCGCGAGTTAGTTTGAGAGAGCTTGAAATTCTCACCTCTCCGTTAGAGCGAGCTTGCCCAATAGAAATCACCAAAGATTTCCATATTTTCGCTGGAGAGCGCTTACACAACAGAAACCATCACCTGTGTTACATTTGAAACTGCATCTTGGCACCAATGGTATTTGGTCCAACCTACCGAGAGAAGTCCACTTAGCAAGAGTCCAGTGTGATGCTAAAGCTCTTTAGATTAGAGCATTTTAAATATCAAATAGACTTATTTAAGCATCAGCTGTATGTTTGTTGATCCTACATTTCTTTGTAAGCAAAAAGTTTTCTTGGTTTTATGTTTTTGTTTACCCCAGAAGAAGAAAGACGCGATATTCACAAAGTGTTTAAAAGATACTTTGTTCTTTTACCTGATAAACAGAATGGAAACACGAAGATATCGCTTTATTAATATTACATATACATTTATTTTTATATATGGCTTAAGCCGGGAAGTGAACATATGACTGGACAGATTCCATTTTTGGTAAGGTCTGGTAAACACAGAGACTACTATTACTATTTGAGCGTAATCATTACGATTTTAGTGTAAACATTATGACTATACACTCATACACACAAATATTATGACTTGTTGCAACTCCCAAATTATCATATATTATACAATAAAGTGATAAATTGTTCTCCCAGGGCTTGAAAGGGGTTAAAAGAAAATTTTTAGTGAGATACAAATAAATTTTGATAATAAATAAAAGACATAGTCCAAATGGCTACTTAAAATAATCATGTTTGTGCTTGAAATAATAAAAAAAATATTTGTATCTCCAATGTCTACCAATAGTTTGAGTGGAGTGCTTCTCCATTCTGAGTATGCGGGGGAATCCCTAGTTATGTCATCAGTACTTGTAAGCCAATCAGCGCATTTTATGATGTCACAACAGTAGAAATTGCACCGTTTTGAGTTTCTTATGCGATATATTTTTAGTTAATATTGACTGACTGACAGAAAACACATTACTATATAGTTTTGAGAGTGTAACAAGCGTCCCCTTTCAGGAAAGTATATCACTAATTATATAGATGTAAAAAAGCTAGTTTATCTAAATTGATTTTTCTACACGGCGTTTCTTCTAGATATCTTTTAGGGTAAGAGATTTTACTTAAAGATAACAAAAATAATGTATAGACGATGAAAATCAATACAACTCTACAAACGAAACATTCTCAAACAACACAGAAAGACAAAAACAATAATGGCTTCATTTACGAGCATGTGACCACAGGTCATCACGTTATCTCAATTTACCATTATTTTGTGGATGGCAGCTACAACTTTCCTTATGGCCGCCAGGTACTAAAATGAGATATCAAAACGACGTGTGCGGTGAAGTTTTATCAAGAAACGTTGGGTAATGTACCGACCTCTAAACCAAGAACCAGAGCACCTGAGTCAGGCTAGTTTACCATTAGCAGTTAACTCTGGTGCTTCTCACTGAAGAATGGATGTTCTTCTCATAGAAAAGTTAAGTATAATAGGGGTATCGGTTTCTATAGAAACAAGAAATTTGAAGCTTCGTTACAACCTCCCCCATCTCACTTAAACGGGATTTTCACAAATCCTTGATACAATAATTTAAAATCACGTGAAAATATAAGTTGATTACCATTATTAAAATATGTCATCCATATGAAATATGAACGAAGAATATTTAAAAACTATTATTAAATGTTGTTTGAAAGGCTGGATTAAGTCAGTTTTTTTCAGTGTATACAATTTGAAGTTTAAACTTGTAAACGGTATTAACAATATCGATAGCTGAGCAGGGCCAGGTGGTTAGGGCACTCGACTCGTAATCTGACGGTCACGAATTCGAATCCTCGTCACACAAAATATGCTCGTTCTTTCAGCCTTGGGGACGTTATAATGTAACAATCAATCCAACTATTCGTTGGTAAAAGAGTAGCCCAAAAGTTGACGGTGGGTGGTGATGAATAGCTATCTTCCCTCTAGTTTTACACTGCTAAATTAGGGATGGCTATCGCAGATAACTCTCGTGGGTCTTTGAACGAATTTCAAAACAAACAATATTGATTGATTGATTTAGTGTTTTATGGCACAAAGCAACGAGGCTATCTGCGCCAATAATATTGATGATCAAATATGTAATATGTTAAACACTGAGGTTCTCTATAAATAGTGGAATATCTTACAATTAATACAATAAGTGTACATCCAATACTGATACATCTGTAATGCGGTATCGTGGAAACTGGAGCCATTCTAGTCAATTGGGTGTTCTTCTTCAACGCCAACGAATGTAGTTATGTCAGTTAATGGCTCAATTGTTCACACGAAGAAATAGTTCCATGACATCGCAGTTCATATACCATATTTCCTCACCAGGCGTCCCAACGATTCACTTGCAGCTTTTCTACTGGTTCTTCAAAAATAATATGCAACCGAACAAATATCAAGCGTGCACGTGTGTGAACAAAGATAACGTAAAAACATTTAACATGCTTCTCTGTATTGTTTACACAAATCCAGTAGAAATCAAAAAATATTTAAGACAAACGTGGTTTTACTTTTTGTTACAATCCGTTGAATACTCAAACCACATTCCATATAATATCAAAACCATTTGACATAAAAACACCTGACAATATAAAGAAATGAAGAAAATTGTTGTAAAAGGAAAAGAACAGGCAACAAACTGCCCAAAATGCAGCAAAATTAATCAAGTATCTTAGTACCATCTACAGAATTAATCAACTATCATTGTACTATATACAGAATTAATCAACTATCATTGTACCATCTACAGAATTAATCAAGTATCATAGTACCATCTACAGAATTAATCAAGTATCTTAGTACCATCTACAGAATTAATCAAGTATCTTAGTACCATCTACAGAATTAATCAAGTATCTTAGTACCATCTACAGAATTAATCAACTATCATTGTACCATCTACAGAATTAATCAAGTATCTTAGTACCATCTACAGAATTAATCAAGTATCTTAGTACCATCTACAGAATTAATCAACTATCATTGTACTATCTACAGAATTAATCAAGTATCATAGTACTAGCTTCATAATAAATCAAGTATCGTAGTACTATCTACAAAAGTGATCAAGTGTCATACAACTAACTACAGAATTAATCAAATGTCACAGTACTATCTGCAGGATTAATCAAGTATCATATTTCCAACACTTAAAAGACAGTCAGAAATCCAAATGACTACGTGTACCAGGGAAGCCTGGCATGGCCAGGCGCGTAAGGCATGCGACTCGTAATCCGAGGGTCGTCGGTTCGCGCTAAACATGCTCGCCCTCCCAGCCATGGGGGCGTATAATGTTACGGTCAATCCCACTATTCGTTGGTAAAAGATTAGCCCAAGAGTCGTCGGTGGGAGGTGATGACTAGCTGCCTTCCCTCTTGTCTTACACTGCTAAATTAGGGACGGCTAGCACAGATAGCCCTCGAGTAGCTTTGTGCGAGATTCCAAAACAAACGTGTACCAGGTTAGTTGTTATAGCTGACTTTGAAAATAAGGTACCGGAATTTGTGAAATCGAATAATAGCCATGCCCAACCTCTTAAAAGAAAAATTTGCCCACAACATGGTTTTAGAATCACAACTGTAGTTCTAAAGTGCAGTAAGTAACAAAACGTACTGCCTATTCTATCTTAAAAATTGTTAAAGTGGCCATAAATAGACAAATATACAATATGTTTCATAAGCTAAAACACACGAAATTCCAAACTTTATCGTTCAGGAAAATATGTTTTCATTGTACTTCCATATTCAAACTTCAACTTTAATATCCGTGTACACGTGTCGTATTTACATTCCTCGTGTTATACTTAAACTTTTGTGTTATGTAAGAGTTCACGAAACTGACACAAAGAAAAGGAAAAAAAAAGCCATGTGGGGAGCAAACAGACTTGAATGTTAAAACACTTTTGACAGAACCTTTTTCACGCTTAAGTTCATCGTATTAAAATATAATTCTGATTAATTTTCCGAAATCTACGACTTTCACCTCCAGCTGTAGAGACTTGTTTGTTTGTTTGTTTTGGAATTTCCCACAAAGCTACTCGAGAGCTATCTGTGCTAGCCGTCCCTAATTTAGTAGTGTAAGACTAGAGGGAAGGCAGCTAGTCATCACCACCCACCGTCGACTCTTGGGCTACTCTTTTACCAACGAATAGTGGGATTGACCGTCACATTTTACACCCTCAGGGCTGGGAGGGCGAGCATGTTTAGCGCGACAGGGATTCGTATACGCGACCCTCGGGTTACGAGTCGCACGCCTTACGCGCTTGGCCATGCCAGGCCCCAGAAAAAACAAAGAAATATAAAAGGAATTTATCGAAAAAAAATTAATACTTACACGTACATAAATTAAATGTTGGCGGTGGTGAAAAACAACTTCTGTTCCACACAATAAAAAAGATAAAGATTGAAAGGCACTTGAAAATCAGTAACTTGGCCACAGCAAGAAGAAAAACTAAGCCAGAAATTTAGTGCGCTTTCCTGTGACCCTGAAAACTTAAAAATATTTCCCTCCAATCAAAGTTACGACTAATACGAAAGGTACATGTTACCTCTACGTTGGTAGTCTACAAGGATAATCGAAGGCTATTTCGTAACTAGTTAATTGCAATATACTTGTTAAAGCGAAAAAGAAAATGTTTGAGGTGTAACGTTTTTTTGATCGTTGAAAACATCAATTAGCTTACTAGTTATATGTCGTTAAGCCTAAGCTAAGGATACACTAGTAACGCTACTTACGTCACGAAAACACTGGAATGTTTGTCTATTCCTACACTTGCAGAGCTGTTGTTCACTGAAAAACTCGACACTTTCTGATAGCCAAGGTCACTGGCTTCAAAACAGTACCCTTTCTTCAGACCTGTCAGGACGTAGTGACCAGTGTCGCATATGACACTTAGTGAAGTTTAAGGATAATTACGAATAAGAGCTAATTATTTTAAACACGTAGTCCGATTACAGTTATTAGGGCCCAATAGGATGATACTTGCCAAGACACTAGACCAATACAAAACAAAAACTGAACTAACATGTATCAGTACTATTCTACTTTTCGGTTAAGGATCTGGGGTAGCCTGAATGAAGACTGGTAAACGCCATGTGTGTGATTTTAATCTTTATTTCAATTGGTGAGTGATAAATTACCCATGCGTTGTTTACAACGTGAATACCAGTTTCAACCACAAACACACCAGCTAGTTTGCTACAAGAAAGCCTGTTTCATAAAAAATCGAGTTTTTTTTACTGTTTTTTTTCACGAATTACACAGAGTAAGATTACAACCCCTCCCACTGAATCCATCGGTTGAGACATAATATTACCTATAAAATTTGTTTGTTTTGAATTTCGCGCAAAGCTACTACATGGCTATCTGCGCTAGCCGTCCCTAATTTAGTAGTGTGAGACTAGAGGGCTACTCTTTTACATACGAATAGTGGGATTGACCGTAATTTATAACACCCCCACGGTTAAAAGGGCAAGAATGTTTGGTGTGACGGGGATTCGAACCCGCGAATTACGGGTCGAGTGCCTTAACCCCCTGCACATGCCGGGATTGTTTGTATAACGTTTAGCACAAAGCTAAACAATGGGTTATTTGTGCTCTGCCCACCACAGGTATAGAAACTCGATTTCTAGCGATGTAAGTCCGCAAACATGCCGTTGTACCACTGGGGGCGCTCTAAAATAAAATTACTTACATATTAGAGAACATGTTGAACGATTCAATGGAACGTAAGCCCAGCTTCGATACAAACAGTTTATTTATTGATATCAACATATGAAAGATATACCATGATATTGGGTGTCTTCGTATTAATCCTTGAATTATTAAGACGTGATGATCCAACAAAATGGGGGGTTTCAATATCGTGATCCACCCTCAGAAGAAAACAAAAATCGTTAAACAATTGAAACCTTCAAAGCTTCAGGCTTTAGATAGAGATTACAATATTAAACCTAGGGCTACTGACGAAGCAAAAAGCCTTAGTGAATTGTGAATTCATCTTTTTTCAATTATTTATGCATCATTTTGTTTTCGAGCCAATAAATACATTTGTAATATACGATCCACACATCAAAGATGAAACAAAATTCTACCTGTGTTGCAATAAATGTTCTAATTAATTTTTAATGTACTTAACACAGAAAATAAATGGCTTAGTTTGTGTTGTTTTGAATTTTTCCCAAAATTACAGGAGGGATATCTGCCCCTAATTTAGCAGTGATAGACTAGAAAAGAGACAGCTAGTCAACATCACCCACTATAACGCTCCCACCCACGTTTAAAAGGTCAAGTATGTTCGATGACGGGAATTCGAACTCGCGATCAGAAGAATGCGAGTCGAGAGCTCCCTAACCAACAGGTCTAAAAACGAAGTTTGCCCAAGTTTCGGTTTGGTAATCATACAATATGTTGTAACAGATAAAAACATGAAGTCTCTAAACATGCTGATAGTTAATGGTATAAGTTTATTGTACGAGTGTTTTTTGCTTGATAACTACGAAGTATCGGTGTTACCTGCCAATAAAAATATACACTGCTGACGTTGATGGAAAACCTTAGACACATTGTTACTAAGTGTTTCGCCCCCTTGTGTCGCATGTTATCCTTGCGAATTCCAGTGACAGTGGATTTTAAGATAACTGAAATGATGTCACAGTTAGTTTTCATTATTCCAAACCTAGTTTAAAAATACCCCTAGAAAGATATATTCGTGTAATTTTTTCTAAGTTTTGGTGTTTGTATTCTGCGTGTATTTAATATAACATGTAAAACGGATATTGAAAGATCGTAAACATCTACTAATCATTTTGTTACATACGTCAATGAGTATCTTGTTGAAGTTTGTACCATTTTAATTCAGTGTCCATGTTCACTGCCTGGGGCAGAGCAAACTCATCTCAAAGGGTGACTCGGACACTCGGACAGGTTGTTATAAGTTGGAAGCTCTCTTCCTCGAATATGTTATTTGGGATATATGTTTACGTAGATAATTTGAGGATAGTGGGATATTGCATCAGGTTTTCTTTGAAAGTGTAACACAACATTATTCCTCTGTTCTGAACGGAAGTTTTGAAAAGCATTTTTAATGCAGTAGCCAGAAATATAGCAAGAAATACAAGCAATTTTTGTGAGAAAATATTTTGTTTATTTGTTCACTCGTGCTTGCTTTTCTTTTGTTGTTCATGTCCTATTTACTTTGACATAACATTTTTCCAGTCTTCTGTCAAACATTGTTGTATCCCAACAACACTAATGCACCTAGTAGAAAAGTTTCCCTCTTCTTCATAGATACATAACAACCACAGAAACAACTTAATGAAATGTGTTCTACCTTATAAATGTTATTCCACTCAAAGGTCGTCTGTTCTAGCTTTCCATAATTTAGCAGTTACAGACCATTAGCTCTTGGTCTACTAAAGAAAAGTAGAATTGATAGTAACAATTTAACGCCCTAAAAGCTGAAAAACCGAGCATATTCACTAACGGGAGTCGAACTCACGACTCATAAATTGCGAGGCGAATATCCTAACCACAAGACCACGACAGGCTTGACTCCCATTAAACAAGCAGGATGTTTTATTTCACTCATCAGTAAAATTAAAGTAGCTCACACAACATATTTTAACTCATAATTTTCTAACAAAGTCTTTTGTTTTTCAGTAATTAGTTTTCCAATACCATCACACGATATAACATTTAGTCTTTGATGAAATCTCCAATTTACAGTGTTGTCTAATAACAACATACCTTTTGTGATCTTGTACGGTCCACTACTTTCTGAGGTGTTTCTTCGCAAAGCGCTGTATGTGTTCTCTTATACACTTTACTGCCTCCCAAGGTATAACTTAGCTTTACTTCGTTTTGTGGTCTTGTATAGTCCACTGTCTTCTCATTTACTACGCAAAACACCATCTTTTGGTCTTGTATGGTCCATTGTCTTCCGAGAAAGTTAAGCATACAGTCATTTATTTCTCTAGATACATCTGACTGTAAGCTACGTGACGAAGGAGTTGACTAAGACTTCCGTCTTGACAAGATGTGTGTGTCATTTGTGTTTGAGTGCGGACAGAAACTTTACTGACAAATGGTTACTTCCAGCTGTTTAAACCGAATATCTGTTTGACTTTCTTGATATATGTTCAGGTAAATCGTTAATCTTTTGTATACAGTTTTTTAAATTTTAATTTTTTGATGTTTAATAATGGCTAAAGAGATCGAAAAGTGTTTCGGGTTTTTATTTTTAATAGAAAAATCTTAACCTTCTATTTCATACCCTAGATGGCGTGGAAACTAACACATCATCTCGAGAGTTATAACAACGCTGTTGTTTACAAAGATGGTATACGACAGGTTTAAAGAAATAAATCTATTGGCCTAGGAATTAATTTTACAGAAATTGTAATAAGAATTGACTATTCATGTTTTCTGCACTAGAAATATAGCACAAGTTTTCTTAGTCTAATTGTTTTTGGTAGATCTCTCGAAATAAAACCGTGAATGGCTATAAAATTAGAAAATACCCTAGTTTATTGTTCTCAACAATCTCATGAAAAAAAAAATATAAAGCTTTTCCCTAAGGTCAAACTTTCCATGTCGAATATTTGAGCCCTATAAGCAAATATGAACTTAGCTCACGACTACACACTTACATCAATCATTGCTATCCATCTAGCGGCTGAAAATGCTCAAGTGTGTCAAAATAAGAAATAAAAAATACTAACGTACGTTGTTACAAATGCGTAATAGATGATTATGTACTATTTTAGTTCTGTATCTATCAAATTGAAATTCGATATACGTATATAGATAAAACACAACACTCCGCTTAATATAAACCTAGATAGAGTTTTGGTTAACGGTTTCTAAAATAAAATGACTTTGATACCAGAACTAGTGCTATCTAGTACACTAGTACTATGCAGCAGAATACGGTTACAACATTTCAAAAATATAAACATACGTGAACATCAAAATAACAACAAAAATAATTACAATTAAATCCATGTATTTCATTTAGAATTACTTAATAAGCTTCTTTTTATAATCCGAAGGTCGCGGGTTCGAATCCCCGTCACACTAAATATGCTCGCCCTTTCAGCCGTGAGTGCGTTATAATGTGACGCTCAATCCCACTATTCGTTGGTAAAAGAGTAGCCCAAGAATTGGAGGTGGGTGGTGATGACTAGCTGCCTTTCCTTCAGTCTCACACTGCGAAATTAGGGACGGCTAGCGCAGATAGCTCTCGTATAGCTTTGCGCGCAATTAAAAAACAAACAGACAAATAATATTTATAATCATGATTATAACAACCAAACAAGTATCAATACGACATAGAAAGTCTTAAAAGTTTATACAATGTAAAAGAAAAATCAAAATATTTAAGTACTTTCTTAATAACTACTGTTATACATACAGTTTGTAAAAAAATACTGCATAAAACGTAACGATTTTCCTTTCGTAGTTTGTGAAGTTTTTCCTGTATCGCTATACTGTGACTTAGGCTTAAAACGATAAAACCTTAATTTGTTAGGTTTACCTTTCACTGGAATACTCGTTCCTGACCTACTAGTAATATAAAAAATTTCTTCTTGCATTCTCGCAAACAATCTTACTTTAATCACTTTAGGATATTAATAACTATTGCTAGTTAAAATCTATAATCGTTCCCAAGTTCAGGACAAAGCGAATCAAAACAAATGAAGGCGCCAAGCCATTATTATCACTAACCTTACAAAGCACAGTCATTACAGAATTAGAAACAAATCCAATCTACCAGTTAACACTATACCTAACTCGCTCTTTTCTAGTCTACTGTCTTCCAAGAAGATATTTTATAAGCAGAAATAACAGTTTTTCTTAAGAGTCTAGAATTTAATGATTCATGTACCTGAAGTTGTTAGCTTTGGTTAATCTTGTCCAATTAAACTTTTCATGTCAAAAATTATCAAAATGACAGAGAGCAGGCGATGATGACCAGTTACTGCCAGCGGCGCTGTCTACGGTATCATCAACAGATGTTATTACCGCGAGGGAACCTTATGATTAAACAACGTTCTTAATGCTGAGAGATTTAACCTCTATGAAAAAAAAAATATATATATATAAACAATCTAAAAAAAAAGACATAAGCTAAGAGAAGCGGTCAGAAATATTAACACTAACTATACCGGTACCACAAACTGAGCTGCATAATGTTAAGGATATTCAGAAAAAATCTTAAACCTTGAAAATCCCGCTTTTATTATTATAACTACTACCTTTAAACAGCCCCTGCCAACCACTTTTGGAACTAAAACACTTCCCGGACTCGGTGCTTTGTAAAGCAGCTACAATAGGAGTGTATCCTAACAACCTAGCAACGAGAAAAAATTCATGACCATTTTTGATTGGTCAGCAAATAAAATGTTAAAATCTGCGACTATTTGCTAGTTTGGACCATTTTTTTGGTCCAGGTAAAATGAGAAATACGCGAATTTTTTTCTTTGTGGAAAATAATTATTTCAAATTTATAACAACTGATTCAATTTTGGTGCGTAAACATACATCAGTATTCTTGTTTTAATTACGTGCATCATGAAAACATTATGTAACTGTTACATTTTTCTTAAATTACTTTAAAAATGAAGTCCTCAGCGTCAAAGCGGTATGTCTGAAGAACTTACAATGCTAGAAACCGGGTTTCGATACTCATGGTGGGTAACGTACAGATAGCCCATTATGAACAAACAGACAAAAATGAAACGATTCTTCAAAGTAACTAGAAATTCGTTGAACATTTATAAGCATTTAACTGTATCAGAAATTGAAATTATGGATTTTTTTTATTGTCTTAGAACTTTGGAGAAAAACTAAAAGTAGGGCTAGCCAGCAGACTATAAGGAGGTCAGCAACTATGTTCAGTGCTCTTGTGATACTCTTGACAATGGGATTCGATCGTGACCGTTACAGCTACTGTACTCTCAACCCCAGTGCTTAGAGCGTATTTCTGTAGCGACAGATCATGAACTACGAACCATCGGATCCAACTTCTGAGCACGACCAGCCCATCTGGAAATCAACTCGTTTTTTTTAAGTACACTAAAGAGAGTGAAATAAAGACGTAAGGACCTAACTGATATTGAAGTCCCGTGCTCAGATGAATATTTCATTCGCGATTTCCCTCAGAAAATGGGGACCCGGCATTGTCTATTGGTTAGGGCACTTGATTCGTAGTCTATGGGATGGAAACACTTCGCCGTACATGCTCGCCTTCTTAGTCATGGATACGTTATAATGTTATTATCAATTCCATTATTCGTGAGTCGTCCAAATTTCAAGACGGTCAGCGCAGATCGCCATCGAGAAGCCCTACACGAAATGTAATAAGCAAGCTTTAACGAGCACGGCTAATAAGACATAGCGTTAAGTTGCCATAGCGACATATTTGTTTATTTCGTTTATGCAGCTGTACGAATGGATCAAGCGTCCGCTGTCGTTTTTAATCTGTTAGCCAATACTAAGGAGGAAGAGTATAATATTTTTATGATACATCCGGGAATTCGTAGAGATTCTAAAAAATAAAAATAAAAAATGTTGAAACTTCATACTTGGATACAAACGCGAGTTATTATGTATAAATATCTGAATGTATACATATTATTTTAATCAGAGTAAACAAAACGGCAGATTCAAATAGAACACATGGAAGTTTGTTATCCGCATGGTTGATTATATTTTGTGAATAAGTCTATCCGATAATAACCTATCCGTACGCCTTAACAAAATCTTTTTTTTTTCCTCGAGAAACATCAAAACATGAAAAGAAGGCGGGTGAGTTGGTTCCATGTTAAAGTCGATTTTCCACGTTTTCGAAACATTACTCCCACGAGTCCAACCATGTGTAGTTGTTGCTATTGAAACGAATAATAGGACGATTTCATGCTATCCTAACAAGACCACTCTGTTAGCTCGAGAGCTCTGCTGGTATGTTCTATTTTATATAATGCCAAAATATAGTTAGTTTTACACCGGATACAGTTAGTGATTTTTCACGGCCCAATTACGAGTCAGTCAGCTCTATCCTGCTGAGTCCTAGCGGGTTCTAATGGTGTGTTTTTTTTCACTGAGCGTGGTATGAAAGTCAGGTCAGCAGGTTAAATAGCTTGATGGCCATTTGGTATTTTTCTTTCTTACTTTAAGCGCTCCTAGAGATATCACTATATTTCTGGTTTAACTCACGCGTAATTACGTGGAGCGACATTTTTTATTATTGTCTCACGGTTTGGCAACTCGCAGATTGGTTGTGGTAAAAGATGCTAGAAATTTGAGATGTTCTTACTTCGAGACAGCAGAATCAATGTACGAACATTTGTACAAATATTCATATCAATTAATCTTATTACGCTCGGATTTCCTCTTTTAAACAGAAGTTTCGAAACGTCTTCTCATTTTCTTTCAGCTGAAGTTCCGAAACGTTGTATCCTTTTCTTCCAGTTGAAATTTCGAAATGTCATATTCTTTAATTTTCTAATTGAAGTTCCGAAACGTCGTCTCCTATTTCTTTCAGTTGAAGTTTCGAAACTTCGTATCATTTTATTTCATTTGAAGTTCCGAAACGTCGTCTCCGTTTATTTGACTTGCAGCCCGTTAAAATTCCAAATCTTTCTCATGGATGTTTGCAAAATGATCATCTTCCGTTTAAATACACACTTTGAAAAATGAAATATTCCTCCATATCAACCCACTCAATTAAAGTCAAAGTTATGTTCCCTAGTGTGAAAAGCAGGCTCACCCTTATTTTTGAACGTCATACATGTTATATTATTCCAATATATCAAAGTGACTGAATCTGATTGGTTGTATTGTTATAATAAATACAAGTATCTGAATCTGATTGGTTATATTGTTATAATAAATACAAGTATCTGAATCTGATTGGTTATATTGTTATAATAAATGCAAGTATTTGAATCTGATTGGTTGTATTGTTATAATAAATACAGGTATCTGAATCTGATTGGTTGTACTGTTATAATAAATACTAGTATCTGAATATCTGATTGGTTATATCATTTTGACAAAAATAACCTGAAAACCTGACTAGTTAACTACATACAAACGTAATAAACTTAAAATTCTTCATTAAAACAAGAGCAAAGTTTATAAAGTTTAATTTGTAATTTAAACTCAGTTTATCCAGTAGTCTGACTAGTGAAAAACTTCTTTGGCCAGATGACGGAAAGGTCCAAAGTCTTGGTCATTATTATAGCTCTGTATGTAAGTATACTGCAAACTGTATATTCATAGTACTCTAAGGATTAAGTTGTAAAAATTAAAATAAGTACATAGAAAGTTCCAATAGATGGCACCACTTTCAACAAAAACAAGGCACGACAAGGAAGAAAAATTCCTAAATATTAACGAATTTCTATAAAACATTTTTACATAATACAAGTTAATTGTGTTTCATGAAGCTAGTTAAATCATACAAAATTTATACTGTCTTGTTCGAAGTGTTTTAAATTTGTTTAGAGCCCTTAAATAGTAATACATAAAATAAAATAACATTTTTGTTACACTGATTGTAAACCATATTCTACTTAAAATAAGAACCAAATGTTGCTACCTGTTAGAGAGCTTGCAGTGACAGTTTTATTCCTATCTCTTTCTCCTTGATTTACATGTCTTCGATTAAAATCAACGGTAGAGGGAGGAGATGGTAAACTAGTAAAATGCGAATTATGTCCCCGACGAATCGTAGGTTTCGAAAGGGTTGGTAACCTACTTCAGAATTTGAACCAGAAAGAAAAATAAATAAAATTATAAATAATGAACAACAAAAATAAATACATTTAATTAATATATGTGTATAATTAGTTAATTATTGTTAGAATAATTAAAAGTAATTGAGAAGAAACACAAGTGAGTGGTCCGAAAGTGGTTGAAAATTCGTACGAAAAATTGAGCAAATGGAACAAAAATTACATATATGAAGAAATCAAAAGCATTGGAACCAAGAATTACTTACGTTCAACATTTACCTGAACAAAAAACAAAAACAACAAAGAATTCGCAAAAGTAGAATTACGGCATTGATTTGACCTTGATGACTTTCTAAGCAATGTTTCTTCTCATGTCAGGCATACAAAAAAAGGCATTTTATGTTTTTATGTCCGTTTCTCGAAATTATACACCTGGTGAAAAACAATGATTCCAAATCATCGTATGGCCATAACAATTTTACAAAAAAAAAAAAAAAAAAAAGAGAGAGAGAGAGAGAGTGAAGTAGCCCAACAGTGTTCTAGGAGTAAAACTCTCCAACAGTAGCACTACAGTCTCTCAGTAAAAGCACAAGTTTGTTAATAATAGCCCTGATACTATGCTTACTAACGGTTTAGTTTCTCAGTAACAGTGCTGTTTATTAATAAAACTTCCACTTCTTAACAACTGTTTATTCTCTTAGTAACAGTATGTTTCTCAGTAAAGATTCATTATCATGGCAACAGCTCTTATATTTCCTAGTAATGATTTATTATCTTGATAACTGTCGTTATGATTCTTAGCGACAGTATTACTAACTTCCTTGAGTTCTCAGGGAATCAGTTAGTGGCAAATTGTAGAACCTAAAAAAAACAACGTAACACGTTCTAAAGAGCAGGCCATTTTATTAATAACGAAAAATTAAAGTACTTTAATATGCTGTCTTTTTTGTATGTTTGTTTGTTTCAATTTCGCGCAAAGCTACACGAGGACTTTCTGCGCTAGCTGTTTCTAATTTTGCAGTGTAAGACTAGAGGGAAGGCAGCTAGTCATCACCATCCACCGCCAACTCTTGGGCTAACCTTTTATCAACGAATAGTGGGATTGACCGAACATTATAACGCTCCCACAGCTGACAGGGTAAGCATGTTTGATGCGACAGGTATTCGAACCCGCGATCCTCAGATTACGAGTCGAGTGTCCTAATCACTTGCTATGCCAGGCCGATTTGTGTGTGTGTATGTGACAATGGAAAATATACAGAATTAAATGTAATTTATATATCTGTCAATCAGGAGTGAATAAATTATGCAAATAGTTTAAGATAAAAAGTTTAAAAGCTACAGGTGTCTATATCATCCACAAAAAATAAAGGACCTATCCTTATTTATTTATATACCTTTCTAACATAAAGAGATGCGACAATAATATATATATATATAATACAATACGACACTCTGCAAAATAGCACTACGCCCACAATTTTATGAATTATGATTAAGTTACGATTTTTTTTATTAACCACAAAGCTACGTAATGAGATCTCTGTGCTTTGCCCACCACAGTTTCAAACGCAATTTTTAATATTATGAGTCTTTAAGTTAACAAATCAGTTAAATCTATGAAGAGCATTTTCCTTCATTGGATTCGTGTGTGTGTGTAAATTTAGCACTAGTTCATATTTTCTAAACTGGTTAAAAATCAAAAAGTATAATTGGGATTATGGCCGAATATGTTTCCACTGTCAGTGAGGTTACCCAACTTAAGCATGGTATAGCTATAAGATTTAGATTTCCTGGTCTACTGTACAATATTGGATTTTTAGTCATTTTGTTTGGGTTGTTTCATTAATTAAGGTATTTATAATTCTTTTTTCGTCCAATCTTAAGTCTATACGTAACTTAGTTTTGATCAAAAATTTTTTATGACGTTAAGAAAAGTCTTATAATGTTTTGATTGTTAGTTGTCTAAACACATAAATGTTTTAAACCAAGCCGCGTTTAACATATCATCAGAACAACAAAGATAACGTTGCTACGTAGATTCTGTACTTTCATAGAAAACTTTAAAAAACAACAACAAACACACGCACATAACAAGTTAAAACTACCTTTGAAGTTTCATTATTCGAGCAACACTTATAAAAATTAAGAAAAAATGTTATGGGTAACTAACATACTTGGAAAGCATTCTTCTGTTTTAGTTACTGCAGTAGTTTGATTGACTGGTCCTAGAGGTCGCTGTCGTATTTTGAGTTTGCTTATAGCGAGAGAAGCTAAAAAATAGTCCTAGGATAGTTTTCAAGTTACTCTCCTCGATGCCTTAAAAAATAAAAAAGCTTGATATTGAAAATTTCCTAAAACCTATAAACTATATGGTTCTGTGGATAATAAGATATAATCAAATAATATTTCATAAATGTAATGGAAATAGATAACAACACTGTAACGTAAGCAGCTAACCAAGCGTGATAAAAGAAATCCACAGAAAATAAACCAATAAAAGAAATAATTATGAATCGCCATATACCGATCTAATAGCCTATAACAGTAATCTTCGCCATAAAATAACATATACGTATTATTTTTATGACACCGTAATTTCGCAGGTATTGCTATTTGATAAAACTAGAGTTGTTTGGTTTACCTTGGTGTCCACCAAATTAACCCCCAGTCTGTCAAGAACATTAGGACCACCACTGATGTTGTACACCTGGAAATATATAATATTTGAAAACTCTAATACTTCATATATCGTACACAGAAATAAAACATAAGTACATCAAATTCGTTCAGTGTTTCGAAGCAAAGCCGCATTGAGCTGTCTGCTGCTTCCAAAGCCAGGAATAGAACTCTAGAATTTAACATTATAAATCTGAAGACTTACCGATGTCCCACCAGAAAGACAGAAATATCGAAAATGGTACAAAGTAAGCAAAGATTTAAATATCAGTTTTCATGGGACGGATGTAGCCCAGGGAGTAGAATGTTCGGATTGTGAATCTGACGGTTCACGATTTGCAGCCCGCGCTTTGAACTGTTCGATTAAGCTGTAGAAAAGAAAAAAATCTAGCGGCGGGTATACTTGCCTTCCTTCCCTGGTGTATTTGGAGGTAGCTTTTGTACATTGTCACAGTTATTTAAAGTCCACAGACATACCGCTGAGCCACTGGGGGGGCAGGTAAGCTGTAAGTAAGCACCACACACTCCCAACTCTGAGGTTACTCTTTACCGACAAAAAGTGAGATTTATCGTCACCTTATAACCCCACACACGGGTGAAATTGCTTGCAAATTCATTAACGGGACTTGAACCTTCGACCCAAAGATTGGGAGAAAACTCCCTAACCATCATGCTAAGCCTGTAAAAATATATATACATACATAACTAGCAAAAAAAACGCAAACTAACGTGGCAGGGGTTTAGTTTAGAGAGAGAGAAATCTGAAGAATTCTCTCTCCAACTTAGGTGTTCAGGAACGTTGTAGTTCCTTTTCGTCCCCTCACGTGAGAAATTGTTAAAATTTCCATGGGATTTTCCTTCATTTTAATTTTGACATTTTCAGGGTAGAGTGGGGTAATTGAGAGTGATAAGAAAGACGGGAGAACTGGACGAGGACGGCATGAGTGAAGTGAGCCAGACCAAGGACGGAGTACAATGGCGGCTAGTGAGTTAATTTAAAATTAACTATGACTTGATAAACTATTACTGAATAAAAAAATCAACGGCTCTTTTCAGGATCAGGTGAGAATATGGCTGGGACCTACAGATCCAATGCCAGAGATTTTGCTGTGGGGGGAAACGGGAGTACCCCGAAAAAACCCACTTTCACGGCCTGAGCACTACATAACTATAATATGCATATACGTTTAAATATATAAACCTATCTTCCAATGGCACAGTGATAAACTTGAAAGCTTATAATACTCGAATTTGGGGTTCCATCCCTACGGAGAACACAGCGTAACTTCGTGATAAGGTAGACTAGTTGAGAAAGAAATGTATATAAAGTAAAGATTGGTAGGTTTGTTTGTTTGTTTGTTTTTTCAATTAAGCACAAAGATACACAATAGGCTATCTGTGCTCTGCCCACCACGGGTATCGAAACCCGGATTTTAGCGTTTAAGTCCGCAGACATACCGCTGAGCCACTGGGGGACAGATTGGTAGGTTTGAACTCTATTAATTATTTGGTGCTTGATTCTGTTTGTTTGGATTTGAGTACAAAGCTACACAATGGACTATCTGTGCTTTGCCCACTGGCGGTCTGAGTCCGCCGACTTTCCGTACTACTGGTAGTGGTGGATCTTAATGGTTGATCGTTTTTGTGAAACCTAGCTTCGGTTACGTGTGTTTAGAGAGTTTCTTACAAACAATTGTACAAGCTACTCCGAAACAAGCACAACATGGCTGCAGCACTGTTGTTTAAGAGATATCTCATTTTGTCAATTCGTTGACAATACATTTAACAATTATATGAATGGGTAAAAAAAATTACCGACGTCATAAGACAAAAGTACCAAGTTTAGTTTCTAACTAGTGTAGGTTGAATGGCTTGAATATTACGAATCTATCCACTTATGACACGTGGCACATAGCATTTGAACGGGCGAGTCATGTGGAACACGCGACCACGTGTGTCAGTGGAATATCACGTGATTCTACTCCACATTACTCCAAAGCGTCTCTCTACCGGATGTGGTTTTTAAATTCCTGTCATTTTACATAGGCAGGCTGATAGAGACGCGCGTGACTTGTTGACAGTTTTTTTCGAAGTCATGATTTAAGTGTATCGACATCTGATAGAGGTCAAGAAAGTTATATAAAAACAATTAAGATGTATTGAAGGCTTTGAGAAATCATCTCACTAAACGAAAAGTAGTAAAAAAATCGAACTTTTTTTCATACATATGAGTTGACTAAATCGATTTACCCTTTTACACACAAGATATTACGATTACAGCACAGTGTCTTTAAGCATCTCCGTTTTTGAGCGATGAATTTATTTTACAGTAGAAATAATTTACTCGAGTACCACAAATTTTTGGACGAAAACAAGATAATATGAAAAATTAACAAAACCACTAAATAACGCAACTAGTTTAATGTCCCGATGTACCCTGGATTATGTACTCGTCATAATTAGAACATGTTGGTTTATCAGCTGACTGCAATGGCCAGGTGGTTGGGGCGCTAGACTCGCCCTACCACCCACAGAGGCGTTATAATGTTACGATAAATCCCACTATTCGTCGGTAGAGACTAGCTGCCTTCCCTCTAGTCTTAGGGACGACTAGTGCAGATAGCCCTCATGTAGCTTTGCACGAAATTCAAAAACAAACAAACAGTTGGCAACCATCGATAAGGAGTTAATAGAAGCCAACACTTTTGCAAAAGTACTTCATATGTTGGTTGCCTATTTATAAATGTATAGACACATGCCTCAATTAATAATATCTTATCCTTAATTAACGAAAAAATGACACTTTTGGAACAAAGTATTCGTAGGAAAATTTGAGAGCTATTTATAAATGTATAGACACATGCCTCAATTAATAATATCTTATCCTTAATTAACGAAAAAATGACACTTTTGGAACAAAGTATTCGTAGGAAAATTTGAGAGCTAGTTTGGACACTTTCATATGCTGTCCTTCGGTCCTGCTACTCTTAATGAAGTGGAAAACAGTCAAAATAATATTTAAAACCAAACTGATGTGAATCTAAAGATTTTTGAAAACTGTTATTCAAAGACTGAACTTTAACCTCTGAGAGATTTATTTCACGTTCACTGTTTCTCAAGGTCACGAGCCCTAATGGGAATTCCACAATCTCTCTAATGACGAGAGCCTGAAACACCAAACTGGACATATTAAAGTGCAGAAGATAGTTTCTTAGTCTTCGTGCTAATGTTTTGAGTTACAAGTAGTTTTTTTATTATTAGCTAACTTTACAGTAATGTCCATTTTAGAATTAATTGTATCGTATCTGTTTTATTACTTAGTTTTCCAATGACGGCCTTTGTTGCCGAGGGAAGGGACGTTAGGGTGAGGAGTTGGAGGAAGAAGAATAACAGCCTAACGTAGAGGGAGGATTTGTTGTTGTTGTTGTTGCTTATTTAACAAGAAACGTTGAAACAAACATAATTTTTACCGTTCAACCTATAACCCTTTACTTTATTTGTAGCCCCACAAAATCGGGCAGGCATTTTTGTTTAAACAAAATATCCAATATGTACTCACTAAGAATATATAATCAGTATCTCTGTGTGAAGTGGGGATGATACCCCTTATTGCTCTATTGGTTAGACACCTGTGGTTCTACTTTCTGTCTTTAGTTATAGTTGAACTTCATACCTCACATATAGTTTATAAGTAATGATCCTGTTACTCTCAATGAAAACAGTACACTCCACTAAAACCAAATCTACTCCATGTGTACACTATGAACAGTCAGGATCAGTATATTTAAGGCCACATTTATACCATTTCTACACTTTATAAACAGTCAGGATCAATATATTTAAGGCCTTATATTTTCTCTATGACAGGAAAGGTAATATTATTTAAGATATTCTATTACAGCAAGTATATGTTGTCATGGAAAAATGTAACCGCTTCTCAATTTCCTGAAACTTCTTAATAATGACTCCACACCTTTTAGAACCAGGAAATATGAATTTTTCACCAACTGTTGTAGACGTTGAAAACAATGAAGAAATTCTTTAAGGTTTTCGAATCTTGGATTGGTTTAAAAATGAGCTTCAACTTTTTGTGCAAAGCTACACAAGTAGCTTCTATATCCGTCTCCAATTTCAAGTGAAAGACCGGAGTAGAAGTCGGCATGCTACTAAATTGCACTCAAAACTGCCTTTTATCTCACGAAATAATAGAATTTGAGAGTTGTTATTTTAGCTTATCATGCGGGACCTCAAATTACAGAGGGCGTTTTGTTTCGTAGATAGTATTTAAGTTTTGAGCTTGCTAACCACCAAACAAGGTCTGGCCCATTTAGAAGTCTGATATTTACAGAGAATGAACAAACAGAGGACAGAGACGCAAGGATTTGGTTTATTTATCGCAGAGCTGGAGATAAGTTAGAAAATTTGATGCTAAAAGTCCAATTAGAAAACTAGATAATTCACAAGTCTTTGTATGAAATGTCAAATAAACAAAATCATTTTTATAAATTAATTTTTAAGTGTATTATACATCACGTCAGTCACAAAAACATAATTTCTTTTGTTCCCTTTATGACCTATATTGACTCTGTGGTAAGCTTTTCTTTGTGACATATAATGCTAACATTCAGTGTTTGATGTTCGAGGCAGGTGGTCCACTATTAGCTAAAATAAAATACAAATGTCTTGGCTGATACTGGAATATCATATATTTCCAGCACGTTGTCTTTCCCAGGAATTTTAGTGAACATACTTTCGGTATGTTTGTAGAAAGCTACACAATCGTCTATCTGCTCTCTTCCCACGACTAGCATCGAAACCTGGTTTCTAACGTTGTAAGTCCGCAGACATTCCGCTGTGCCGCTAGAGGGCCACAGTTTCGTTGTGACCTTCTTTAGTAATTTAATTTTGTTAGATCTTCCTAAAAATTGAGTGAACGTCGATAAGAATATGTCAACTGGATCACGCCTGCCAGATCAGTACCAAAGAGATATTTCGCCTAATACCAGAATACTACGGGCCGGTTATGATCAATAGTTTTCATGGACACCAACTGTCATGTTGGGAACTAAATTAAGTACGTGAGTTGTGATTATTAACAATTTTATTCAAACGATGGGCAAATGAGTTTTTGAAAGTACAGTTTAATAACACAATATTGTGTATTTATTTTGTCTTTAACATCGATTCGAATATTTTTTTTGAAATGTCTTTCCAATCACTCAGAGAAAATGTCAAACTAGCAAGCTAACTGAAAATTCAAATTTGTTCTACACAATATACAGACTTCAAGAGTTTGATTTTTATTACTACTTATTTATTACAGTGCTTAGTGTCACGTGAAGTAATCATCTCGTGTTTATATACAAAATAACGTGAAATAAAAGCGGTTATGAAAACTATTAAACAATAACATCTGGGGATAATAAAGTCTTTGTTTCTTCCAGCATTTTATCTTTTTTTATTTCTTGATGTTATTCCGTCACGGTAGTTCTTAAGTTTGATTATAATGCTTCTGAATCAATCGGTAAAAATAATTTTAAATAAATCCTGGATTTTATAAGCCTATGAAAGAGGCCTTATGATTTCAACTAATCAGTTTTATACATTAGCTAATAAGTTCTAAAATCAGCCATGAAGACGTTATTACTAATTTATAACATGAACGTACGATTTGTTTTTAATTTTTCCGTGAAAACACACGATAACAATTAAATGATTAACTGTGTGTCACGTGGATGAATTTGTCATCTTAGTTCGATGTTTTTCTATCTCAGAAGCATCTGAAGACAGTGTGGTAGTAGCGAGAAATTAAAATAATAACAGTAGTAGTGTTATTAAGTTGTATGTAACGGAAAACAAATAGTAACAGTAGTAGTGTTATTAAATTGTATGAAACAGAAAACAAATAGTAACAGTAGTAGTGTTATTAAGTTGTATGAAACGGAAAATAAATAGTAACAGTAGTAGTGTTATTAAGTTGTATGTAACGGAAAACAAATAGTAACAGTAGTAGTGTTATTAAATTGTATGAAACAGAAAACAAATAGTAACAGTAGTAGTGTTATTAAGTTGTATGAAACGGAAAATAAATAGTAACAGTAGTAGTGTTATTAAGTTGTATGAAACGGAAAATAAATAGTAACAGTAGTAGTGTTATTAAGTTGTATGAAACGGAAAATAAATAGTAACAGTAGTAGTGTTATTAAGTTGTATGAAACGGAAAATAAATAGTAACAGTAGTAGTGTTATTAAGTTGTATGAAACGGAAAATAAATAGTAACAGTAGTAGTGTTATTAAGTTGTATGAAACAGAAAATAAATAGTAACAGTAGTAGTGTTATTAAGTTGTATGAAACAGAAAACAAATAGTAACAGTAGTAGTGTTATTAAGTTGTATGAAACAGAAAACAAATAGTAACAGTAGTAGTGTTATTAAATTGTATGAAACGGAAAACAAATAGTAACAGTAGTAGTGTTATTAAGTTGTATGAAACGGAAAATAAATAGTAACAGTAGTAGTGTTATTAAGTTGTATGAAACGGAAAATAAATAGTAACAGTAGTAGTGTTATTAAGTTGTATGAAACGGAAAATAAATAGTAACAGTAGTAGTGTTATTAAGTTGTATGAAACAGAAAACAAATAGTAACAGTAGTAGTGTTATTAAGTTGTATGAAACAGAAAACAAATAGTAACAGTAGTAGTGTTATTAAATTGTATGAAACAGAAAACAAATAGTAACAGTAGTAGTGTTATTAAGTTGTATGAAACAGAAAACAAATAGTAACAGTAGTAGTGTTATTAAGTTGTATGAAACAGAAAACAAATAGTAACAGTAGTAGTGTTATTAAATTGTATGAAACAGAAAACAAATAGTAACAGTAGTAGTGTTATTAAGTTGTATGAAACGGAAAATAAATAGTAACAGTAGTAGTGTTATTAAATTGTATGAAACAGAAAACAAATAGTAACAGTAGTAGTGTTATTAAGTTGTATGAAACAGAAAACAAATAGTAACAGTAGTAGTGTTATTAAATTGTATGAAACGGAAAACAAATAGTAACAGTAGTAGTGTTATTAAGTTGTATGAAACGGAAAATAAATAGTAACAGTAGTAGTGTTATTAAGTTGTATGAAACGGAAAATAAATAGTAACAGTAGTAGTGTTATTAAATTGTATGAAACGGAAAATACTGTAACGAAGTTCATTGAAATAATTTAATTTATCAACATAATTTATTGGAGTTAGTTTTAAGTTTCCACAGTTCAGAAAGTTTCGTTCTTGACGTTTTATATAATGGATTTTAATGGCCAAACAGAGCTTAAAAAATCACAAGGTTGATACAATTAGTAATGCTGTCTTTGTGAAGCAGCGTCTGTCTTGTTTAGTTTAAGACTAACACTGACCGCTACAACTGGCACAAACTCTTGAGTATTGCAAAGATTTAATTTATTAGTCCTCAGATAACTACCAACAAGTTCCTTTTTGTCAGTTTAAAGTGAACTTTTATTTTTAAAACATCGTTAGTACGTGTGATGCTATAACAACTTACAGTCCTGTGGAAGACACTTGAAGTTTAAATTTCTTACTCTAATATATATATTATAATCTTTTTAATAACAGTAACACATACAAAACATCTTTAACAAAGGGTCCAGAACATTTACATGATATTACCATAATGCAATTGGATCCCACATTAATGGTGTGGCGTGTAATAATAAAAAGAATGGTTTACGTTTTGTTTTCTCAAAATCATTTTGCGAACGCCCACGATGCCTGTCTAGTTGAAGAGTGCAGTATTCAAGTATGTTATATTTTTCTTTCTGTGTGCGCGACAACAGGATTGCTCCAGTCGCTCTTGAAGCTATCGTTCCACATTGCTGGCAGGCACCGCAAAACCAAACATTCGGAACATATGATATCACTTGACCCTCACCTGATGTTGTTTTATTATCGCAGATTTAATGATTTATGAGCCGACTACCAGAATTTAAACAGACATAAAAGTGCTCACACTTTGACCCAAAGTATTCCGACTCGACATCCAATGTTCCATAGCTATTCACCCACTGAACGATTCGGTCCGTCCGACCGTCCCCAAAAAAACCTTTGTTCGATGGAAGGAAATCATAAGAGAAAAAAATCAAACCAATAAAATATTTTGTTTTTTGTACTTTTCTTAGAGCTTCTACGCTTCAAAATTGACTTGTTTAAATTTTTCAATGCGTGAACAAGAATTTAAATTGAAAGAAAAGTGATAGAAGGTTAAGCGTCATTGATCTCCGTGGTACCTCAAGTCCTCAACAATGTTCAATATTAATGTTTTTTCAAGACACACGGGTTGTTTTTACTTATTTGTCTTTTCCGTGATGTAAGGGTTTTATTTGACCTTTGTTGGTTAATGTCAGATTTTTTTTCTGGCAATCAGAAAAGAAGGAATATCTGTCGCACTTAATATCTCCAACATTAATAAATTTGATTAAAAACCAATTAACGTTGCTGATGTAATGTTTTTACCACTAGTAATTTCGACTTAGCACAAAATAACGTCTGTAGCCTTCACTTCCAATTCTGCAAGTTATCCCTTTGTTTCAAGCCGCGTCAAGGACAGGAGCCAGGCCCTCTAGCAGTTTGAAAGTTCGCTCACTAACGGCCGCGTTATATTCAAATATGACAAACGAAAGAAAACTGTACATTATATTGCAAAACTAAACTACAAGTTATTACACATACCTCCCTCAAGTCGGTCTTTTAGAAGGGTAATTATTATTAAATTACTAGCAAAAAAAAAAAAAGGTTGGTGGTTTCTTAGGTGGCGCTTCTTTCTAACCACTTTATTCTTTATGTTACTTGTTCAGGGAACAGACTAGAATAACTGTTAAAAGCAATGATTAGGATTAGGATTTCTTCTTTTGTGACTTATCTGTTTCTCAATTGAGCTTGTAGTGCTGTACACAATATAACTGGATATACCTTACAGTAGTACATAAACAAAATATATTAATACTGCACTACCCACTACGTGAATATCAGTTATTATAGATATACTGATATATGAATCAGTCATAACCGATACCAAGTTAGTAAAACAGTTATTACAGATACCTATGTGAATCAGTCATTACAGGTATCAGATAAAGTCAGTAAGTTTGCTTAGGTAAGACATTTAAAATAAGTTATTTGCTGTTGATTGACGTTATGTCTATACGTAACAGCCTAATAAAACTAAAATTACAACAAATATGTTCAAACTGGTTGTAAGAATATCGCTTCACACCTGTGTTTGAGGTGTACAATTAATTAAAATTACTGACTGCTTGACTGGATATGGAAGTTTGAACTGTTTTAGGATGTATTGAATAATCTAATTTTATTTTGTGAGATTTTGATTTAAAATGTATTCGAATCTCGTACAGTAAGGCCAATTTTAAACGTCATACATAAAATTCATAAAAATATAGTTGTATTTATAAGTTATTAACTGTTGCTATACCAAACCTAGATGTTTTTGTTTGTTTCGTTGTCGATTTAACCTTACTATACGAAAAAACCAAGCACTTACCTGTCGCGGACTTCAGTCGTTAACTGTTATTCGTTGTAGAATCTTCAAGCCGCCCATGAAAGTGAGATTATTTTCATGTATCAGGCTAATCATACCGGAATTGACATATTTATCACGTGACATTACACTTACTTTCCACACGACGTCACGTATGGCTGAGTCATGAGTGGTTGATGTGACTAGACTTTGTGCGTGAAACAAAGTGGCGTTTGACATCAAGTTTATAAGATTTAGTTACACGATTGGTTCGTTTTAGGCGCCAAAACAAATAACTGCGAGTGTGGGCGTAGGCTGTACTTTTCGTCACTTCCTTACCACGTGCTTCTGACAATTTGAAATGGTATCCAATGGCTTACTATACAGTGGTTTCTACTACACTCACCCTTGGCAATGTTCCATTACCTAAGGCCATATTTTTTTCACAACTTTCATGACACAAACAACACACAATAACCTTGGACGAAGAACACATCGGGCTAGCAAGTAACGTAATTAAACAACATATTAGAATGGCATAAAATGTTGGTTCAAGGAAAACAAAATCTGAAAAAAGTTTGAACTTTTACTTCACAATGAACGTTGGTTGCACGACAGTAAACCATCAAACTTTAGAAATAAATAACGAACTACAAAAATATCATAAAATGAATGAAAACACATGAAGAAAACTATATGTCAGAGCTTAACTTTCCTTCTCTTCTTCTGTTAGTTTATAAGATACAATATGTAAGACGATTGTGGAAGTAAAACTTAAAATGTGTGCTTCGATAAAGGTATGGCGTCACATCACGTGATCCGACAAGGACATGTCTTTATGTCACGTGCTCTGTACCCAAACAGGACCTGACATCTTGTTTTCCTCACTGGTACAGATCTTTATGCCACGTGTTCTGTACACAGGGCCTCACATCGTGTGTTCCTCACTGGGATAGGTTTTTATGTCACGTGTTCTGTACACAGACAGGGCTTCACATCGTGTGTTCCTTACAAGAATAGGTCTTTATATCATGTGTTCTATACACTGGAAGGACCTCACATCGTGTTTTCCTCACTGGGACAAGTCTTTATATCATGTGTTCTGTACACTGAAAGGACCTCACTGTGACAGGTCTTTATATCATGTGTTCTGTACACTGGCAGGACCTCACATCGTACATTCCATATTATATGCTCCTTTCATTAACTCCCTGTCCCTGAATACGCTCTCCCTTTCAGCCATGACGGCCTTATAAATATGACAGTCAATCCACCATTTGTTGGCAAAAGAGTAGTCCAAGTATTGGCGGTGAGTGTGTTGATTAGATGCCTTCCCTCTAATCTATTTTTGCTAAATGAGAGACGGATAAAGCACATAGTCCTCATATAAATTTGCACAAAATGCCAAACAAAAACTGTACACTGATAGAATGGCCCTACATGGCCAGTTGGGTTAATGCGTTCGACTCGTAGTCTGAGAGCCGCGGGTTCAAGTCCCCGTCGTACAAACATGCTCGCTCTTTCAGCTGTGGGGGCGTTATAATGTTACGGCAAGTCCCACTATTCGTTTATAAAAAAGTAGTCCAAGTGCTGGCGGTGGTGGTAATGACTAGCTGCCCTCTAGTATTACATTGCTAAATTAGGGACGGCTAGCGCAGATAGCCCTCGAGTAGCTTTGTGTAAAATTCAAAACAAACTAACAGATGTTTATATCATATATTAATTCAT
This sequence comes from Carcinoscorpius rotundicauda, assembly GCA_011833715.1. Classification (NCBI taxonomy): domain Eukaryota; kingdom Metazoa; phylum Arthropoda; class Merostomata; order Xiphosura; family Limulidae; genus Carcinoscorpius; species Carcinoscorpius rotundicauda. The sequence goes on from CM022403.1 coordinate 24,099,894, forward strand.
CGACAAGGCTTCATATAAAATACACAAACATATCTCATCTGAAAATCTTTACTCTGATTAATATTGAAACCAAGCTCAACACTCTAAGTAACTAATGCCATTTCAACTGTTTAATTAGATCCAAACCCAACACTGTAAGTAACTAGTGCCACTTCAACTGTTTAATTAGATCCAAACCTAACTAACTAACGCTTCCCTAACTGTTTAATTAGCTCCAAACCTAACACTATAATTAACTAACACTTCTTTAACTTTTTAATTAGGTCGAAACCTAACACTGCAAGTAACTAATTATATTTAAACTGTTTAATTAAATCCAAATCTTGCACTGTAAGTAACAACTCTTCTTTAACTGTTTAATTAGGTCCAAACCTAACACTGTAAGTAACTAACACTTCTTTAACTATTTAATTAGGTCCAAACCTAACACTGTAAGTAACTAACACTTCTTTAACTATTTAATTAGGTTCAAACCCAACACTATAAATAACTAACGTTTCCTTATTTGTTTAATTACGTCTAAATGCAACACTGTAAGTAACTAGTGCTTCTTTGACTGTTTAATTAGGCCCAAATCCAACACTGTAAGTAACTAACTCTTCTTTAACTGTTTAATTAGGTCCAAACCTAACAATGTAAGTAACTAATACTTCTTTATCTGTTTAATTAGGTCCAAATCAAACACTGTAAGTAACTAACTCTTTTTTAACTGTTTAATTAGGTCCAAACCTAACAATGTAAGTAACTAAGACTTCTTTAACTGTTTAATTAGGTCCAAACCTAACAATGTAAGCAACTGACGCTCTTTTAATTGTTTAATTAAGTAACTGACAAGACCATCCTTCAGGAGTTATCTGAATGAGAATAACCTTTAATAGATTATTCATTTACATTCTCGTTGGTTGTGGTGTGTTAAACCTACATTATAAACACATGTTAGCCAGTATACTTGTAGCACTGTGTGCAAACTCGGCAATATTGAGGACAAAGAAAAACCTTCTGTGTTATTAGCACCCGTAACCATGGTACCAACGTAGATAAAATTTGTAAGTTTCTAAACAATTGAGAAAACCGACGTATATATGTATTTTAAAGGATCCACTCAAACAGACAAAGATACATTATATGTGAATAAATGTTACTGTAATATTTTATTTTTAATTTCATATGACATATGAACAGCTTGTAATCTCTAAAGTTCAGACGATGGCCTACTTAGGACTTACCATTAGTTGTTTTAAACAGCAAAAACAGTATAAACACTGTTTAACAGAGCTTCACGTACGTGGCTCTCAAAAACGACAAACGACTAGCTTCGTGGGGGCAACCTACATAGAACCCTCTCTTTGGTTTGATTGAGCTATTGTATAACCAAGTTTCGTAATTAGCTCCAACACAGACAACTTCCTTCATAACCGAAACGTTTAACTTTCTATAAATAATTTTATGCTGATGTAAGCATTCTAGAAGCCAGGTACATTAAAACGGCTTATCTTCTGTACTGACTGTTGCTTCGAGAGAAGGAATTTGATGAACGAAGATTTCTTCTACATAAAATGAAACCTAAGACCCAAGTATGAATATTTCACACTAACCTTCTCTATTGTTTACAAATCTATTCGCTGTTTATGCTCACGAGCATGTAAACAGACAAAGTAGAACGTATGCATTTTGAAACTTTTTGTTAGCCGTTACCCACCCATAAAGTAAACAAACCTGTATATTTATCGATTATATTTATAGTTCCCATTTATATCTGCAACATACAGTTTGTTTTGTGATTGAAAATTGAAAAAATGTAACAATAACGAATCGTTTTAAAAAATTCACACACACACACAAAAAGATGTTATGTTAATTGACATCCTACGGAGGCAAAAAATTGCCACTCATGGTCTCTCGAGAAAACATAAACACACACACGATCATAGTTAAGAAAATGTCTAAATTTTGTGCCTCCCCAAGTGGCAAAGGGGTATGTTTGCTGACTTACGTCACCAGAAAGCGAGTTTCTATACTCGTGGTGGGCATAGCCCTTTGTGTAATGTTGTGATGAAGTACAAACAAACCCTTTTAGTTTTGCTGTTGTTGCTAATAAGTCTATCAATTTAAGGAAGAAATATTTTTAATCGTATATGGTACTAACACAAAACTTCTATTATTTTCTTACGACAATGTGATAATTCGTTGAGAAATACAACAAAACTGTAATTTTTCTAAAATATTCGCATAAAAAATTCTAACCTTAAATGTGAAGCTCAAGCCCTTCTGTCACTCAGTTACACCACCTTCGGGGAATTCCACCTCTTACTAAACACAACAGGCTCGACATGGCCAGGTGGTTAAGACACTCGACTCATAATCTGAGAATCCCGACCAAAAATAAAACGAACATTTCGCTCTCAGAGAACTAAAATGGCCTTTCTAATTATCTTACTAGGAATACCTGCCCGTTTCTAATTTTGTAGTTTATAATCTATATAAATATAACAGCACTGTCTACTATATGTCCATGTTACTACTTCGCTGGGTGTTCACGGATCTCCGCCAAAATTTGTATGATGATTCATTAGGTTCGTGCGGTGGTACATACAAATATTCAATTTTGCCGTTTACGGCTTTTACGGGGGGGGGGACGTGTTTTTACCATTAAATATAAAGGAAGCAACTTTTATGTCTCAAAATAAACCTCGTACATCACGAATTTACATAATTTCTGTCTGCAAGACAGTTACTGTACCCAGTTTATAGAAAACATCAATAAATTTACGAATGATATTAAACTGTGAGTAACACACACATATATATGTAACTAAACACTAATTGTTAAATTAATACTTTTTATAGTAATTCATGTTTATAAAATAGTAGCTAATTACATAACTAAACACAGTCCTAACTTTAACCCCTTTTGAACGTGTTTTACCTATTACCACCAATGTCCTTAGGAGAAGCCCACTACTATATGAGGAGGAGGGTATCGAAAAGATCTACCTATTAATCTATACAAAATATAATATTAATTGATTAGATAATGACACGTGTATTTTACGGCTAATAAACCAGTCTTACTGGATACTATGTATCCGGAAAATTCAACGTTCTACTTGTCAAGAAGTTCAAATTTCTCAAAGATTTGTTTGTTTATAGTGGTTGAGCATTGAGCTATACAATGGCGATCCGCACTGCGCTGATCGCACGCTGGTATAGAAATCCGTTTTTTGTTTAATTTGTACATTAGAAGCCTTCAGACTTAGGGTTAAGCCATTGGAGAGGGAGCGCTTAAAAAAAAAAGAAAAATTAAATAAAGTTAGGCCCACAGTCACATGAATTGTGCTTTTAGAGACTATAACTTTGGAAACGTCAGCTTTTAAACATCGAAACCTACGTCTTCTAAACTAATGAATGTTTTCTAACGCAGTGCTAAACTACCAACGTCCAGGGTTCCATAATTTGCGTACATGAATGGTCGTCCATTTTAAGTTTCAGACTCAGATATGGAATTAAAACTTAGATATACTATATGTTTATCTCAATGTGAAACTTAAAGATAATAGTCGCACATAAGGCCCTATTAAAGAGGAAATAGAAAAATAAGAAAGACTAAACATTTAACGAATCTTTTATTGATGACGAGGAACCAGCTTGAAATGAACTGTATCTCAGAACGGCTGGTATGGGTAATAACACTTTTATTAGTAAGTAGAGAACAACGTTTCGACCTTCTTCGGTTATTTTCAGGTTAACAAAAAGAGTTTGCAACTGACCTAACATCCAACTGCAACACCTCCTACAACCCCGTACCCGTTTATACTCTTTTTCCCTAAGACGTGTGCCCGGCAATGGTCAGTTGCAAACTCTCTTTGTTAACCTGAAGAATGTCGAAACGTTGTTCTGTGCTTTATTTTAATAAAATCTTTAATGTCCATAGAGCTAATTGAGATACAATCTTTAAAAACTATAATTTTTCATCAATAAATAGCGTCATAAGTTACCAAAACTTTGCCAAAAAAAGAGTGAATGAAAGAACACCTGTGAGGTCTGAAACGAAAAAAATATATTTAAGTTTATAAATTGACTAAAGCAGGGATCCCGTTGAAGTGAAATAAATGCAGAAAGTTACGGTTTAAATTTGCGAAAGTCAACTTACTTCAATAATTTCTTACTAACATGGATAACAAAAAAACAACAACAAAAACTAGCTTACTAGTTCGTCAATTCTTCGGAGCGACAGCAAAGCAAAATAAGTAATAATAACAATTAAGTGTTAAAATAAATAAATAATGTTAGGTTATTAATTTTGACTTTCACAATCTGATTTGTAAATAATTAAAATAACCATAATAGTTATTAAAATTCACTTGTTCAATCTGGTATAAACCTTAACAGTCGTGAATATGAAATCAAATCTGATAATATATATAGTGACAAATGAATATATACATAAACGGCTCGTTTGGGTTGAGAAAATTACTTACCGTACCTTGGCAAACCAAGGTGCCCAAAGTTATTACTTGTGTACTTTGTTAAGAAATGTTGTAACTTCTTCATTTGCATTGTCTTTTTAATTTTGTTGCCAATAACAGATCTATTGATTTCTTGTTTTGATACGTAAACTGTATTATTTAAATAACTGATGTTCAAAATTACATCTTTTATATATGTATTTTTTAATCTAATTTATTAGCTTTGTGGTAATTTTCAGCATGATAATCTGTAGAGTTATTGATACATGATAATTTATTAACTTGTGTTTTATTTGTTGTATTTCTGTGTATACCCCCTCGTTGAGGTGGGATAAATAAAGAGAAAAAAAACCTACGTAGAAGAGCGAACAACGCTTCGTCCTTCTTCGGTTAACGTCAGGTTCACACTGAAAGAAAGAGGTAACTGACCGGAAGCGGACCACATGTTTGGAAGGGTTGTAGAGGGCGATGTTAGATGTTTGAATATACAATTTTATATTATTTATTTTTTCTATTTAATGTAGGTATAAATGTGTTCCTTTGTATTGGTTTATTTTGGGTTTCAGTTGTTGTATAAGTAAGGCTTCTTTAACTTTGCGTATGTTTATGTTTGTTTCTTTATTTAGTATTTGAGAGTTTTCTATGGTTATATTGTGTTTATTTGACTTGCAGTGTTCGAAAACGTGTGAAGGTGACTTTTTATGTTCTTTGAGCCTGGTAAATATTTTCTCAACCCAAACGAGCCGTTTTTGCACATATATTTTTCTACAAGTGGGTTTTCTCGACATCAATGATTATATAGTGACTGTATCAACATTGCACTACCTGTATCCCAGCCTTCCTGATGAGGTTGGACTTTTGTTTTCATTTCACTGATTGACTCTTAGAATAATGACGGTTTTTCTACATTTATCTATAATTTTCTGACACTCCACCTGCAACCTTCTGCCATCCTTGTGGTTCATTAAGGCTGCAAGACTTTGCGAAACGTAAAATATGTATCGAAAGATAAATGTTTTACACTTACCATTTGAGTGTGTTTTCAAGTTTCCTTGTTATACTTGAAATTCTCAGCTTGGCTGTAAAATACATAACATAATTTTAAACAGAAAGATGCTATATAAACATACAGAATATCATATTATCGAATACCTAACAAAAAAATTGTATACTTCTTAAGCCTAAAATGCCGTAGAAACATTAGAACTAAACTGCAGTTGAAAAAAAACACACACAAAACAAAGCGTTATTTACAAGAGAAATTAAAATAAAACGTGATATGGAGCATGGAGTTATGTGAATTCTTGTTTGTTTGTTTCGAATTTTGCGCAAAGCTACTTGAGGGTTATCTGCGCTAGCCGTCCCTTATATAGCAGCGTAAGACTAGAAGGCAGCTAGTCATCACCACCCACCGCCGACTCTTAAGCCACTCTTTTACCAACGAATAGTGGGATGACTGTCACATTATAACGTCCCCAGAGTTGAAATGAAGAACATGTTTGGTGCGACATGGATTCGAACCCTTGACCCTCGGATTACCAATCGAACACCTTAACCCACCTGGCAATGCCGGGCCATGTGAATTCCTAGGATGCAAACTACCAAGTTTTTATGTTATATGGCATAATTAGTGGCGTAAAAGGGTTAACTCACACACACTTCGAAGAATACGGCATAAAATCGAAATAACTTGCCGGAATTCTACAGGACCTTTCTTCGATTTAAACAGACTATTTCGGGTAAATAACTTGAGCTTTAAATAAGCTTTGCTTTCTCCGATATTCATACAAAACTATACAAGAGCTAATGCATTAGCTGACCATAATTTTGGACGGATGGAGTAACTGTAAAGCAACTAGCCAATAGTACCCACTGCTAATTCTTGAGTTACACTAACCGTATAGGGGTTTTTGACTGTCACTCATATAACGCACTCACGGCCCTACAGTATAGAACACGATTTAGTGACAATGGTAGGCAAATCGTGGACTCTCAGTTTTCTCCATCCAGTACACAAATTACTACGATACCATCAGCCAAAATGTGTCATCACTCCTTTTGGTTGTATATACAAACTTACTTTGGTTGTATAATTCCTGTGTGCAATCGAACGCAAACTCTTAAATATTTCAAGGTAAAAAAAATCTTGTTTGTTTACTTCGTGTCAAGCTACACCAAGGATATTTGTCTCCAGCAGCGACACTAGAAGAAAGGTAACTAATCGTCACACCCACCGTCAACTCTTGGACAGCTCCTTCACCAACGAATTGGGGATTGATTTTAATATTACAACGCCTTACGGCTTAAATTGCGAATGTATTCGATAACAGGTATTCGAAACCAAAAATCAAAGACTGCGAGTCGAACGCCCTCTGACAACAAGGCCATGCGTGAGACAAACTATCTGTGTTTCTATTTCTAAGAACAAGCAACCAATATCTTTCACTTAACAGAATTTAATACTTTTGTTTTTGTTTGACGTTTCGGTCTCACTTCAGGTGCGTTTCAGGAATTCTTCTATCTCAGAAGAAATGCAATGCAGCGCTTGAATGTCCATCTTACAGAAGCAACATTTAAGGCATTTATAATATAATTAAGTTATTTTCATTAGTACTGTAATTTTTTGTAAAACACAATAGATGTATGTGTGTTTTTCTTAACCACTGCATATTTTTTCCGGCATGCTAATTTTAGTTTTGGCTTAAACTAACAATTCACGCATTTCAACTCAACTCATGAAGCAGAAAAATGGGATAATTATTCCATATTCACATTCCTAAATGTTCTATAGATTTTGGAACACCAGAAGCAGACAAAGCAAACGGAACTCTTACCAATACAGGAAAAGGTTAGTTGGAGAGAAGGAAATACAGGAGACGAAAAAATTATCAGAGTTCTAAGGAGAGTTAACCGAGGAAATAAAAATAGCAGTAATCTCAAGTGAGTTTGAAATCCATTATATCATAATACAATCATTATTTTCCTTAATGTAACGTCCTCTTTCGGTAATTTATAAAAAACTAGAAAGTGTGGTTCGGTGTAAATGAGCCATTGCTAAAAGTTTTTACACTGAATCTATTTTACATGGCTTGTGTTATGAAATTAATTGCCCGAAACATTTTAATGATAGGTTAGTTCGCATGATTTCCCTTTAATTTTTTCACTAATTACAGATAAAAACCACAAACATAGCATACACAAAATTAGTCGTTTTATATATATATATGTATAGGGAAATGTTTAAAATACTGGCGAACAAGTGTATGAGATTTTTTTAATTAATAAATTCATTCCAGATGTCGCTAACTGTCATACTCAGTTAGCCAGACCAAACGTAGTTAATTTAAATTTTCAGAAGAAAACATATTGATACTGCTTTTAATTTGTTTGAAGCTACTGAGTTAAAAATGTAACTGACCCAGGTGTGGCTCTGTGGTTAGTGTGTCCTAACTATGAAACTGAGAGCTCGTGGTTTGCGATCCAATGCTGCCAAACGCGCTCTATGTTCTGAATCAAAGTGAATTAGAGTAGCCCAATTGCTGGCGAATAGCTTACACTAATCGGCTTCCATACACCTATCTGTTCTACATTATAAACAGATATGTCCAAATAACCTTTATTCTCATAATGTTATAAAAATAACTGAGTTACACTTATTTATTAATAGAAAATATACAAATGAGGTACATGTAATATAACAAATAATTTTGTGTGTGATGTGAAACGTAACTGAGACTACACTTAAAAGCTAGGACAAGAATTATTTCTCAGGAAGATTTATGATACATAAGTACTAATTCTTATTCACTAGGTTTCTATTCACAGCCTACTCAAGTGTAGTGTACAATGGGTTTTCTATCTTCTTGTAGTAATCTAGTAATTTTCAAAACTGATATGCACAGTCTCCATATAACGTGTCGGTCAGAAAAGTCTTGTGTTTTTTTTGGAATTTCGCACAAAGCTACTCGAGGGCTATCTGTGCTAGCCGTCCCTAATTTAGCAGTGTAAGACTAGAGGGAAGGCAGCTAGTCATCACCACCCACCGCCATCTCTTGGGCTACTCATTTACGAACGAATAATGGGATTGACCGTAATATTATACATCCCCACGGCTGGGAGGGCGAGCATGTTTAGCGTGAAGCGGGCGCGAACCCGCGACCCTCGGATTACGAGCCGCACGCTTTACGCGCTCGGCCATGCCAGGCCTCAGAAAAGTCTTTAAATTCCTTTTGCTATAACTACCAATTGTTCTCTGTCATTCACCCAGGATAGCGTTTCTTGTTCTTCTGGCAAAGGTAACTGCAAGACTACTCGTATATGCAAATTTAGACAGTTATCTTTCCTAATAGCAATCAAGATACCTCTAGAGATAGCGATTTATCTTGTAGTTCATTGACGCATGTCTAGTTGTATGTGTGTAGTGCCAGATGCTCTGAATACATCTGACATTAAGTATATTAGTAATTAACGAGAAATTTATCTACACTGAATATACTCTTAGCGTATTAGTCTGAAACACGATTCTAGGAACCATAGATCATCGAGTTAAGGATAACTATTCAGTAACGTCAGCTGTCTGTTATGGAAAACTAAGTGCAAATTTTAGTTTTGTTTTAAATAATGGTTGTTTATTATTACTGTACATTCATATTCAGTCTTTATTTTTATAATTTCTGTAGCCAAATAGTATATAATTACTTTTCAATAAATATCCTGTTAAGTGTGTTTTCTTATAGCAAAGCCACACAAACTATCAGCTGAGTCCACCGAGAGGAATCAAACCACTGATTTTAGCGTTATAAATCTGTAGATTTACCGCTATACTAGCGGGAGACGAATATCCTGTCGAATCTCCTATTGTTAAGGGGGCCTATCTTGTAATTTTGAGAAGAAATTAGTTACCTGAAAGTATGACGCAATAATATAATGACTTTTACTAGTTACGTCAATAGCGTAGAACTGGAAACTTTCTGTATACAATAATAACAAACATTGAGCTTTCTTCTGTGTTCAGTGCGGAGAATCGAACCCCATGTTTTAGCGTTAGTCGGTATACTGAATGTGTTGGTAACACCTTAGAAAAAATAACAACTAATGAGGACCTACTGAAACGTTCAAAGACAAAGTATGATTGCTCATTACACATACAGAAAACGGAAGGTGTGTTATTTTGGGCATAGACAGATACTCTGATGGGTAAAATTTAAAGAATAGCTTAGAGTTGCTCAGTTCAATTACATTAGACAATCTGTGCTCAACTCACCACAGGTATTGAAACCCAGATTTTAGCAATGTAAGTCCTCAAAAATACCGCTGTGCCACTGGGGAAGTAAAATGGAATGGAGACAAGAAGACTGAGTTGGAAAAGTTTGCCCAAGAGAAAAGTGGAAAGTTATTGTCGTTGATTACCAGGATTGAGGACACCATGGCTGATTGACAGATATTGGTAACAACAATAAAACGATGATTGACTCTATTAAGTAAGTAATGTTTTACCAATATTTTTCTGTCACAGCATCTTCAAAAGAAAGGGGAACATGTCATGGAAATCAAGTATTTTTGTTTGTTTGAAAGAAAAAGAAAAAAATGTTTTAGATTTCGCTCAAATGAAATTATCACGGAAACGAAATCTGAGAACACCACACACGCACACACACACGTTGAACGACACTCTAAACTAATTTTTCCAACATCAACTTACCAACCACGCACTCACATACTGGAAAACAATGAATGGAGTTCTATCTGAAATATATATATATATAAGATGTTTATAGTTCAAAAACAGAAATTAACAAAACAATTTAGAAAAAATATATAATAAATTTTATAACAAAATCGCTGATGGAAGATAAGAGCTATTAAATACATAAAAGGACTATTTTATTAGTTGGAATTGAAAACAAGCACACTAAAATGCCAATCAATTTTACGTCACAAACTGAGCAATAGTCTATAAAATGGAAAATATAATTGTCGAAAGGGTTTCCTTTTGGATATTTGTACATAGCCACTGTAGGACCGAGCTGGTCTTCCCTAATTTTTAACTGACAGATTTGAAGGATAGCAGCTGGTCAACCAAAGGCCATCTCTTAGGCAACTCTTTTTGCAGTCAGTTGGTAATATTAAACTGTCACCCTTGTAACGCATTCACGATCCCAAAAGGCAGAACCTAATTATTTCTAGTGAAATGGGACGCAAACAAGGGATCCGCAGATCCATAGACCGACAAGCTAATAATAAGTGTACTTGGTTCAATCGTACTGAAAAAGTGGAAAGTTAAATTGTAAAGAGAGAAAAACAACCACGAAAAGTAGAACATTAAAAAGTTAAAAGTGTTGATTCTAAACATATGTAGAAAAACGTTAGGAACGTTTAACAGGAAAACGTAGCGTAAAGAAAACGGGACAAAAATAAGAAACTAATAACGAAAGAGAAATGAAATTGAAAAAAATGTTGAAGGGAGTAACAGAAGGGAGGAGAAAACGGTGTGAAATTAAACTTTATTAAAATTAGAAAAGATGAAACGAAAAATAAGTAAAATCTACAGTATCTGGAAAAAGGATTAACGGATTGAATGAAGAGAAATGTTAATAAAAGTTGAAAGTTGTAGAGTACAAAAAAAACACGAAGGAAATACAGGTGATGGACGGAAGGAAGAGTCACCGGAAGTGTAAAAGAGAAGAGTTGGCGATGAACGGAAATGAAAAATAACCGGAAATGACAAATAAAAGAGTTTGTAGTTAAGCGCAGAGCTACGAGATGGGTTATATATGTTGTGCCCAACATGGGTATCGAAACCCGGTTTCTAGTGTTATACGTTTATCGTGTGTTTTCTTATAGCTGAGTCACATCAGGCTATCTGCTTAGTCCACCGAGGGAAATCGAATCCCTGATTTTTGTGTTATAAATCCGAAGACTTACCGTTGTGTCAGGAGATTATAAGTTCTTAGAATTACCGTTGTACCATTAACAGTGGTCCGGATAGTAAAACACAATAAACTGAAGAAGAAGAAATTAAATAATAAAGAATATTTAAAATACTGAAGAACAACTTTGCATCTTTCAAACTGTAATCTGAATATACAACGTTTGTTTTCTCTTCTGATTTGCTGCTCTCTTCTGAGGATGGCTGTTTAATCTCTGGCGGGAGTGGGTACAAGGAGCACAGAACAGTGTGGCACTGGAGCGATGGATGATGGGAGGTCCGGATATGTGACAGCGATGCATTCTTGCTAGCCCGACGTTTGTAAGGGTCCACTATGCAGAAATATTAATTGCTTTAGTGGTCAGTGAGTTCACACCAAATTCTTGGAAAAGCGAATTTCATGGCTCTCTTTTCCCCTCTGTACCATTCTGCAAAAGAGTAAATTAAAATTGTTATTATGAAGAATAAATTTATTTATTTCACAACTAATATGTAAGAGGTTCATGTAAGATATTTTTCTATACTATTTGAATTTTTCTTTAAAAAACGATATTTAAATTTTAAAAAGGTTTAAAATTTGTATAATATAAAATCTTACTATTAAAGCAAGCAAAAACTGTCCGTCTTACCTTTTAGAGTTTTTTTGCAGTGCTCACAGGTAAAATGAGGTTCCCAGGGTTTGTCTTGATCCTTGACAGGCATGACGAAATATGCCTTATATGCTTCACATATTTTAGCAGATGCTGTCACAGAGTACTTTTTCACTCTTGTTTTGATAAATTGACAACATACATAACAGAATGCGTCTGGAAAATGCTTGCAGCTTCTTGATACCATCTCTGTGTTCACTTAAGTAGCTAGAACTAAACTGAAGTGGTGAGTGATGAGCCCCTGTATATATATTACTATGGAAAGATCTAGAAAATTCTTGTAAGTTCTACAACATTCTAGAAAGTTCTTGAAAATTCTTTATCACCTACTCAGCACTGAATCTACTTGGAATGTTCTAGAAAATGGGTAAATTGGAAAATTTCATTACTCAGGTCACAAAAGCAAAGTTTGAAGAGGAAAATAGGTCTTTTCCATTTACTTCAGGCATAAGATATTGGGAAATAATACTTTCTGCCCAGGAACAAGAAAAAGTAAACAATTTGTTACATAGTGTTATTAATGTGTAATATATTTCAAGGTATTTATAGCTATGTCTTTAGACTCACATAAAAATCTTAGCATATTAAAGAGGACAAATATTTGGGCCAATAAGAAAACAGAAATGACACAATTTTAACACACGTCCATTGCAAATAATATAATTAAATAGACTTTAAGAAACAGCCTGGCTAATACAAATTGTAACATTAAGTTAATATGTTTAGGATATCACAAACTGTTGAATTATTAGTGACATAAACGAAGTGTGGTTGTGATATACACAAATTATATTAAATAATTATACTCTTTATCATATATCAAAACAATTAGTTTTCGACGATTGTTTATGTTTTACTTTTGCGAAAGATAAATTTAATTATTACCGAAAGGCACTTCAATTAACAAATAACTAACATTTGTGAGCTTGACGATGACCGAAGAAGGTCGAAACGTTGTTCACTCCTCTACATAAAAAAAAAAAAAAAATCTCAACCCAAACGAGCCGTTTTTACATAGATAATTTTCAGAATGTTTCAGGCCGGGACCGTTCCTTCATTTTAAATTTTGATAAAAGAAATATTATGTGTTTTCACACAGTTCAGTTCTTAGTTACATATAATACAATAATTATTTTTTTTATAATACTTTCTATGATTATACTTATATTCCGGATTAACCAATTAATATTAACTTCCGATCAAAGTAAGCTACCTGTATAGATTAGAATTCAAAATAAACCCAGTAGCAAGTAGAACTAATTCTCATATTCTTAGTTATAATGTATTGATTTATCACTTGGGCACTCCAGTTCTGAACTGTACTTTCGGCCGCAATCCCAACAGTATCTCTTTTCGTTCGACTAGTGTCTGAGATTTAGGTTCGTCCGTGATCAATATTGTAAATTAACAATAAAAATAGTTCTTATAATAAAGTCCCCCAGTGAGTCAACGTAATTAATAGAAAGGTAGGTGACCTATTGTGTAGCTTTGTGTTAAAACAAACACAACATTTATAAAATGTCATACTAATAAATGAAACAGTGTGTCGTAACAATAAAAGTAAAAATATTAAACATTGATACCTGGGATAATACAACTGACAAATTTTCAAATGTTTGGGTGGGAAGTTCCTTTATTTTTATTTGTGGGGGTGGGGGAATTACATAAAATGTTTATGGAAACACTGAGTCAGTAAAAAAAAATATGCTTATACATTTTCTTTTGAAGTTTCATAACAACGCTATGATAAAAAAAAGCTGCTAAAATGTATGTGTCTCCAAACTACAACGGACCGAAACCAAAACTTACCATTTTTCTTTTTTATATATCAGAACTCCTTTGTTGTTATTCTCTCAATTCTGCTTATGAATGACATTACAACATATAATACTCTATATCAGGGGCTTCTGAGCTGATTACTGCTTATCCCCTAGGGAGGGTGTCAGGAAGGTGTGACAGAATCGTGGTTGTTTGTTTGCTGTTAAACAAAAAGCTTCACAATGGGATATCTGTACTCTATCCACAACAGGTATTAAAATCCAATTTTTAGCGTCACGAGTCTGTTTTTTACTGCTGACCTACGGGGTAGTGCAGTAGAAAATATACAACATATGCAGCACTCTTAAGGTACAATTTATCTGTAGATTCATTAGGTGGGGTGCCTCAGCCAGGATGTGAAATGTTTGGGGGGAGTCCATGCTCTGGATTGTTGGAAGACTACAAGTTATTTCTTTCTTTAGACATAAATGTAATACATTCGCCTTTAAAACACATGATTTTGTTCTATTATATAAGATTTACAGAAATACTTCATAAGAGACATTTAGCGCTACAACAGATGCTGTAAAACGATTACTAGTCAGTATTATGATAGCTGTCAAAAAAAGGGTGAGACCAGTAAATGTTGGAGGACACCTTTTTGTTTAGGCACACAACAGATCTCAGGTTTGAATCCGAATCAAGAGCAGAGGAAATGGCTTACTACACTGGTGTCAAATGTTTATTTTCATAGAGAGAAGCCCAACATGGTCAGGTGGTTAGAGAGCACTAGACTCGTAATCAGAGAGTCGTTAGACACTAGTTCACAGTAAAGAATAGACTAGAAACTTTTGATGAAATCACTTATTTTGTGGGTAATTGTTTGTTTGTTTTGAATTTCGCGCAAAGTTACACGAGGGCCATCTGCCCTAGCCGTCCCTAATTAAGCAGTGTAAAACTAGAGAAAAGGCAGTTATTCATCACCACCAACATCCAACTCTTGGGCTACTCTTAGACCAACTAATAGTGGGATTGACCATCACGTAATAACGCCCCCACGGCTTAAAGGGCGAGCATGTTAGATGTAACGGGGATTCGAACCCGCAACCCTCAGATTATGAGTCGAGCGCCTTAACTACCTGGCCATGTCGGGCCCTTTCAGTGTAAACAATATAAGGAAATGTTCTAATTACTAGTGAAGTTAATTAGTATTTTTGTTCTGTGTTATTAAATATTCTGCAGCGAAGAAAGTTGGGCACTCACAAGCAGTTTGATGTTTGAAACGTTTTGTTTTTTTTAAAGAGAGTGAGGTCCATCGACACCCTCCGTAATTCTAGGGTTAACAAATTCAGAAGAGTTCAACTGAAATATTTAAGACGAATTGACTGCCTAGCTCTTTAACGGTCACACTCACTAGATAAGTCACATATCGCGATAACTCTCATCTCTCACAGCACCGGAAGTGGGAGTGTAACCCGATACTAACGAGGAAGTTGAATAACACATTATCAACCAATGACGAGGTGAACTAAGTTTCTAAATGACTGTATATTTCTATCACATTCCTAGTGTGTCATCATCGACTGTCAATGATCAAATGCAGGGCGGAGTGATAAATTCAGACGATCTCCGGCCAGGGAGCTGTTTAATGTCCTCGAATGTAATGTCCAGTACGAATTATGTTATACCACTAATTTATATTGTGTTTAATTCTGACTGCCAGGAGGAAATCACTTTGATAAATACGTTGACACACCACGAGAATATTTAAAAAATGTTATACGATGAGAGCTTCTTTGTTCTAGCGTAAATCTACACAACTGGGCTATTTGTGGTTAGTCCGTTAAGAGTAATTGAACCCAGGATTGTTCTAACGTAAATCTACATAACTGGGCTATTTGTGGTTAGTCCATCAAGGGCAATTGAACCCAGGATTGTTCTAACGTAAATCTACATAACTGGGCTATTTGTGGTTAATCCATCAAGGGAAATCGAACCCAGGATTTTAGCAACATAGGTCCGTAAACTTAATTTTGACCCAATTGGCGAGGGGGTTGTACGCTGGGAAAAAATAGCAGTATTAATATTGTTGTTAAACATGTTAAAGGTATTACAGTATACTGTAATTAAATTAACCGCAAAGTCCATGCTTACAGTCATACCTAAACCACTGGCTATTATATACTGCACTGGCCCGGCATGGCCAGGTGGGTTAAGGCGTGTGACTCGTAATCTGAGAGTCGCATGTTCGCATCCCCGTCGTGCCAATCGTGCTCACCCTTTACGCTGTGGAGGCGTTAGATCGTAACAATCAACCCTACTACTCATTGCTAAAAGAGTAGCCAAAGAGTTGGCGGTGGGTGGTGACGACTAGCTGCTTTACTATCAGTCTTACACTGCTAAATTAGGGACGGCTAGCGCAGATAGCCCTCAAGTAGCTTTGCGCAATATTCAAAAACAAACAAATAATATACTGCACTAGTATTTCATTCACTAATGCCTTCTGTTGTCGTGCAATAAACCTAACTTCTCAAATCGGCGGTTTTCATACTTCGTCTTCGTCGATATTTTGTGTATCAGTTTTTTTAACAAAACAATGTTCTTTAAATAGTAATTTATTATTCTTATAACACAGAAACAAAATAAAACAATAACAGCAACTTTCATAATATGAAACAAAGGTTCCCGATATATTATAGAATCTAATAGAGACGCCAAAGAAAATTTTGTTTTTGTAATTCTGAGAAATAGTAACTTACAAATATCATCTCTTATTCTGCGATCAGTAACTTACAAATATCATCTCTAATTTTGAGAAACACTAACATAGAAATGTAACTTATATATTTGCACTAGATACATATATAGACTTGCACTAGATACGCACATATACTTGCACTATATTCTTGTATATAATTGCACTATATACTTATATATATACTTGTACTAGATACCCTACATATTTGCACCAGATATTTATATACACTTGCATTATATATTTATTTATATACTTGCACTACATACTTATACACACTAGCACTATATACTTACATATATATATATACTTGCACATATACTTATATATATATATATATGTACTATATACTTATATACATACTTGCGCTATATACGTGCACTATATATATACTTATATATATCTATACTTGCACTATATACTTATACACACTTGCACTATATACTTACATATATACTTGCACATATTTATATATATATATATATATACTTGCGCTCTACACTTGTACTATATATTCTTACACTATATTCTTCCCTGTATCGGGAAGGATATGAAAATCTCGTACTTCGCAAGCTTGACAACTTTATCAACATGTTTCTATACATCCATAGTGTTTCACCGATCATATTTTGTTATCACAAACGTCATATTGATTTTGCTTAACTGACTGGTTTTTATCCCAACATTACAGTAATTGATAATTTCTATATTCCTTTCGTTCTAGCTATAACTTTTAAAAACAAAACTAGTATCTAAGGTAAAAAAACAAAAAGAACAACATTAAATTATAATTGTTTTTTACAGTTTAAGTAGTTTTTACTAAAATGCACGAATTACTCAGTCTTCAATTGATTTTAAAGTGTTAACTCACCAGGTGTCATTACAACATTAAAGATTCATCTCATCATGAAACATAGTACGGCAACCTAACTAGTAACTACAAACTTTTAAAAATGTTCGTATTGAAGCAGTTTATAAGCATCGCGCCTAACGCATGTCTTCATTGCGATATAGTCTCTTATTTCTTAACCACTTTATTTGCTGGAGTAGGTGAGGGGAAGGATATGCCCCACTTTCTCTCATACTACTAAATCACGAAGACTAGACAGACGGTGATTTTACTGCTGTCATCTGAGCAGAAGCAAAGAGGAAGTGATTTCTCTTCACTAACACCACCCTGATGTAGTGATACGACAAATTTAGACACTAATGGTTACTCTCTGTGTTTCGTTACCCCTACACATCAAAACTAGAAACGTCAAGTTATTAATCAAAAGAAACATTAGTCAAACACTTCACGTGCAGGCCCGGCATGACCAAGTGGTTAATCTGAAGGTCGCGAGTTCGAATCTCCGTCACACCGAACATGCACGCCATTTCAGCCGTGGGAGCGTTATAAAGTTATGGTCAATCCCACTATTCGTTGGTAAAAAGTAACCCAACAGTTGTCGGTAGATGGTGCTGACTAGCTGTCTTCCCTCTTACTCAGTCTTACACTGCTAAACTAGGGACGGCTAGCGCAGATGGCTCTCGTGTAGCTTTGTGCGAAATTAAAAACCAAACTTCACGTGCATGTGATAGTGTCGCCACCTTTATTTCGTCTGTTATTTGTAGTACGTGTCAAATAGCGCAGGTTTTGTGAGCAGTTTGCCAAATACCACGTGCTGAACGTTAGATTAATCTCTATCAGGTTTAGCCAAACAGTTTATTCAAATAATGTCATGAACTTTGAGCATTCCAGAATATATAACAACGAAGGAGAAAGATTAGAGAAATCTTTAAAAAAAACTCAATCGAGTAACATCAACAGTTAAACACCATTTTTGTTATCATTTTAAATAACCAAGAAAATGTGTCCTTTACTGAAAAATTGTTTCATTTGTTAACATCCGACACGTTTAGATTGTATTTGAGAAAAGATGAATTATTAGTTTTAAAAAAATATTTAGAGGTCCTCACTTGTAGAATTGAACCAAATCTTGAGATTTTGAAAAACTGGTTGAAGCTGATAAGCTTAAAGAATTTACGCTACACGTTAAACGAACGTCCAAGTTCATTAGAAATATAGGTACAATAACAGTGCAGTTACGGTTTGACGTGACATAAAGGTTTGGGTGCAGGGCTGCGTACTGCAAGGACACAGGTTATAGCTTGTGATATACTGCTAAACACGCTCCGCGTTATGAAAATTATTAATGATCCAGCTACTTAGTTAAGTTTGTATGTACGTGTGTATATCTTAGGGATATATTATTAAGTACCAATTTAAACAGTGGGTTATTTGTGATGAGACTAACGACAGTATCGAAACCCGGTTTTTTGTATTACAAACCTTCAAGCTTAGCGCTAAACTACTGGGGGTGCAATTCATTTAAGAGCGGATGTGCAGGTGGTGGATGTTAATACTTTTCTTCTTTCTGGTCAGTAATTTTTACATTAAAGACAATATTTGATCTGACTGCTTGGTCCACGTTCTGTGAAAGTTTATGTTCGTATTTGTCAAATATATTTCTTCAGTTCACTCAATGAACTTTATCTGTCAAATACCAATACGAACTCATACAGCAGTGATTTACTAGTTACACACCAGGTGGCCTAGATTCGGTTCTGATTCTACTGTGAACTGATACAGTACCAACTGACTTACTAGTTACTTATCATGTGATCTACATTCGGTCCTGGTTCTGCTGTGAACTAATATAGGACTAGCTGACTTACCAGTTTCATACCAGGTGGTTTATATTCGGTTCTGGTTCTACTCTGAACTAATATAGTACCAATTGTCCCACTAGATGGCTTAGACTCAGTTGTAAGGATACTTTCTAAAACATTCACATTGAGGTTTATTGTATTGTAGGTTTTTCACATATTTTTCGATACTTTGTAAAAGTGTTTCACTTTCTTTGTCTGTACGTTGTATATGAAGAGGGGTGGACCAGTAATTTACTTTTTTCTTTCAGTGTTAACAGGTTTACACAAATAGTGTCATTTCTACAGTACGTAATCACATAAAAATCTGATTGATTTGTTTACTTCTAATAAACAGATTTCATGCAGGTCGGGGTCACTTGGTATACAGGTTTACTTCCTCTTGAATTTAGCATTGGTTACATATGCATTTCCGGTTTTAGTAACCTAGACAAAGGACATTGAAATACTCTACTTTTCAAACAATGTCGAGTTATGAGTTTTCGAACTTTCACGTTTCACGTCTAACATCATTTGGTAACACGAGTTTCCCTAGTGGTGGAACAAATAAATTTTGTTATGGCCAGTAACTAGTGAAACACAAATACTTGACTTTTCTCAGCTATCGTTGAAAGTCTCACACTAAGTTGCACCTTGTTTTTTAGTGTGGTAGCATAAATACACACCTTGACTAGATGCCTCAACGTGAACAGTACTTTGTTTCTTCGTGTGGTAGTTGAACTGGATGACTCAACGTGAACAGTACTTTGTTTCTTAATGTGGTAGTTGAACTGGATGCCTCAACGTGAACAGTATTTTGTTTCTTAATGTGGTAGTTGAACTGGATGACTCAACGTGAACAGTACTTTGTTTCTTAATGTGGTAGTTGAACTGGATGACTCAACGTGAACAGTACTTTGTTTCTTAATGTGGTAGTTGAACTGGATGACTCAACGTGAACAGTATTTTGTTTCTTAATGTGGTAGTTGAACTGGATGCCTCAACGTGAACAGTATTTTGTTTCTTAGAGTGGTAGTTGAACTGGATGACTCAACGTGAACAGTATTTTGTTTCTTAGAGTGGTAGTTGAACTGGATGACTCAACGTGAACAGTACTTTGTTTCTTAGTGTGGTGGTTGAATGTCTCACCTTTAACACCACTTTACTTGTTAATGAGATAGTAAGATGTCTCGTGCTAAATAGCACTTTGTGTTGTTAAAATATATAATATTTTAGTTTCAAAAGTACCATCCTGTAAATACATTTATTGAACGCAACTTCACGACTTCTGACAAAACTTTAGTCTCACTTTTCTGATGTAATCATTTATGGACTGAGTCAATTGTAAAAGGTTTTAGTGAGAAAAACTGGAATCTCATGATTCTCGTCCTGCTTGTCTATAGTCTTGAATATCACGAATGGAAAAGTGTTTTCTTTATATATATTATAGAATCTAACGGAGACGCCAAATAAAATTCTGTTTTTGAAATTTGACGCAAACCTTATAATACAGGAACCACTAGCAATATGATGACAAAGATAAAGGTAAATCGTTTCTAATAAAAAGACCTTGGTAACGCCAAAAATATTTTATTAATAAGGTACCATAAAGTTAGCTGACAATAGACTTGTGGGGTGGGTTAAGTTTCATGTGCATTCACAATACGTTTTTTAAATTAATATATTTAGGACAAGAATTCTTTTAGCGGCCAATTATTTTTATGACTCGTGGGCTTGGAGCCCTACGAAACCTCCTCGGGGAATAAGGACCCACTGAGGCGTGACATAATCATGGTCTAGCATGGCGGTATACAAAAAAATGATGAAATTTAACACTCAAACGTATTTTTTTGTTTTGTTTTTGTGAGAAGAGAAAAGAAAGCTTACAAATAGACAGAATCAGAATTTATTTATGGTCATTCCTTTACTTCAAGTAAATCTTTATAGTTTTTTTCAAGAAGCCGAAAGACGTAGCTTGAGAATCTTTTAGCATTTCGACTCATTATTCAAGAGAATTGAATGATTTGATCGTAAACAAGGCCCGGCAGATAATACACCTAACTCTTAATCCGAGGGTCGCGGGTTCGTATCTCCGTCACACCAAACATGTTCGTCGTTTCAGCAGTGAAGCGTTATAATGTAACGGCCAATCTCACTATTCCTTAGCGAAGAGTAGTCCAAGAGTTGGCGGTGGACAATGATGACTAGCTGCCTTCCCTCTAATCTTACACTGATACATTAGGGACGGCTAGCGTAGATAGCTCTCGTGTAGCTTGTACGAAATTCAAAACAAACATACAAAATACTTCAAATACTCGTTAGTTTTCAAAAATATAGTCAGTATGGATTGTTCTGCCATCTTTTGACCAAACAGTGCACTATGTAAAATTACTCGGAGTTGAGCTAACAAAACATACAAGTTACCGACGGACGAAAAAATCGCACTGTATTTTGAACACGTTAATATTAAATAACTATCAGTAGCAGCAAAATAAAGTAGTATCATAATTAAACAAAAACACCTATTTAACATCAGTCAATTTTTGTGGTGTAAGTTTTCCACTTTTTTTGTTTTAACAGAACTGAGGTTCAGGATTTACCGAAACAAGCGAATACTGATCTTGAAGTTAAACTATCTGCTGATTTATCCACTGAAGCTTTAAAAAGGCTGTGGTTGAGCTGACTACTATGAAGTTAAACAGATGACTTTATATGGATAGCAATTGTACAACAAGAACGCATCTATCACAAACCATTTTGAGGAAGTACTTTTTACGATAGAATAATAATAACAGTAATGAAGTGTTCTGTGTCAGTAGTTAAGTGTTCTATATTAGTAACTGAGTGCCATGTATGAATAGTGTAATATTCTGTAACACAATTTGGTATCTGACAAATGATTTACTGTTCAATACATTACTATACGTGCTGTTCTATTGTGATCCAATCTCTTATTGAGTTTCAAGTTTCATTTTATCTAGTAAATGTCAATTATACTACCATCAGTTTCCTTATATAGAAGTCTATAATAATAACGGATGTACATAACAGTTACTTACAAGTGTTATATTAGCTGTCTATAACAATAATGACTGTATTTAACAGCTGTCTATAACAGTTATCTATAACATTTACCTAAAACAGATGTCTATCACAGTTACCTGTAACAGCTACCTATGACAGTTATCTATAACATTTACCTAAAACAGATGTCTATCACAGTTACCTGTAACAGCTACCTATGACAGTTATCTGTAACAACAATCTATATTAGTTGTCTATAACAATAACGTCTGCATATAACAGTTATCTATATCAACTGACTTTAACACTCGTCTGCACACACTTGCCATATTCTCGCTGGCCTTGGCTGTTTCTACACACACTTGCCATATTCTTGTTGACCATAGCTGTCTCTACACACACTTGCCATATTCTTGTTGACCATAGCTGTCTCTACACACACTTGCCATATTCTTGTTGACCATAGCTGTCTCTACACACACTTGCTATATTCTCGTTGACCATAGCTGTCTCTACACACACTTGCCATATTCTCGTTGACTGTAGCTGTTTCTACACATCTGTATTTTTGCTGAGAATGGTGGTTAGTTAGAAATCCCAAACGTTTACAGACTTAAAGACAAAACTCAATGTTTATTGATTACCAGTAATGGTTACCAACGCTCATGGGTAAGTTGAACTGTCAGAGTAAACTGAACTTGGGTCACCTCTATGGCTCGTGAGTTCTCTTTTCTCAGTGTCACGTACCATCGTTTCCTCGCTTTCTAAATGTTTCCATCGATAACTAAATGTCTATTCGCTTATCGAAAATCGAAATTCGAATACTGCTCATATAAGGACAACCAGAAAGACATTCGAAGAAGACAAGGTGGGCGTTGTAGTGGAGTAATACAAAATTATTTTAATTTTTATTTATTTATATTTTTGATATTTTACAGGAAATATCACAAACTATCTCAGTCCTAAGTCTCTTCAAATTACTTGATGAATGAAAAATATTTGAATTAACCCTAATTACAAGCTTTATGATATTTATCCCCACAAAGCAGGGACAATCAAATTTATGTCAGTGGTCGTGCAATATTAATAAATGTAAAGTTTTACCAAAACTTACTACAAACAAACAAACCAACCGCTAAACCTTCAAATCAATGTGTGATTTTTCTTTGTTTTACCAATATAACGTTTATTTTATATTCATATTCGATTTTTTTCTAACGAAAGATGCGAGGGTCCCCAAGCGGTTCAGCGGTAAGACTGAAGTAATGGTTCGATCTCTGCGCCAGATATGACACGCAGAACCCCTTATCTAACTCTCAGCTAAAATAAACACACCACGCGAACTGCATTAAAAACACTATTATCAGCGCACAGAATGTTAAAGTAAATAGTGTACGTCACGTTAAATCTACAGAATGTCAAAGGTGAGAAGACTGATTACCATGGACACTCTGCTTACTATAATCCTTAAACCTACGTACGTATTATGTACATGTTTGTTTCTGAAATTCGCGCAAAGCTACACGAGGGCTGTCAGCGTTAGTCGTTCCTAACATAGCATAGTGTAAGACTACGTGGAAGGCAGCTATACATCACCACATACCGCTAACTCTTGAGCTACTTTTTACCAACGAATAATTGGATTGATCGTATTATTATTCCGCCCCCACGGTTGAGAGGTCAAATATGTTGGGTGTGACGGGGATTCTAACCTGCGACCCTGAGATTACTTAGGTATATGCATAAACGTATATACGTATTTGAATACCTTAAGAACAAAATTATCTGTGTTTCCTGGAAACAATCAGAATTTAGAACTTCTAAACGTTTAACTTCAGTTTTATTGTTTAACTAAAATTTAAAAGTGTTCGGAATAATTTAAAATATTAGCGGTTGTATGTCACGAAATCTGAGGATATTTGAAATTGAAACTTGAGACGTTTCTGGTTTCCTTCTCCAGAAATTTCGAGTTGGGTGACAAATAACAGAATAAAACGCAAAGAGCGATAGAAAAAAAGAGGAGTTAAAAGTAGCTTCCACCAAGGGAAATGAAACCTTACGACCTTACAAGATTAACCACTGGTTCACAGGGTACAATATCTTTCGACTATTTTCTGTCTTTAACCAACAAGTGTTTATTTTCTATTAAAGTACTTTATTAAATTCACGACCACACTTTTCTCTCAAATCAAAAACTCGAGCCATTGGTACAAACTGTTCAAGTCTCACTGTCAACTCGCTGAGGTAAGACTGGGAACAAATACAGATTGTGTTTAACTATACAGGTTATATTTTTTTGTATTTCGAGCAATACATGGACGAAGTTGTAAACAAATATATACTCATTTCACTGCTTGTCATGGTCACCAACAATTAAAAAGCAACTGCCAATTATTTTAAATTTTAGTTTTAACACTCCTACGAAAATTGGGGCCTAATAGGCCCCAGAGCAACTTTAAAGGTTATTAATATTAGGCTAATAATATAATTTTGTATTTAAATGAAATTGCCATTAACTGACCTTATCCCTTTATATTTTAAGGAGCAATAATATTTTGACTTTTCAGACATTTGCGAAATAATATTTAAATTTTTTTTTTCAAACATCCACTAAGGGTATCACTTTAGTGGATGTAAATATTTTTTTCGTAGGAGTGTTAAACAGTTATATTAATTATTCTTACAAGATGACACCAGATGGCGCATATTTTGCATGTTAACACCAAATAATGCCATAATTTAGACTGGTCTTGTAGGCTCATTATAGTAATAGATTATAAAATAATTTAAATGAAAGAAAGAAGTTCATACGTTTTGCTTAATCACACACGAAAATAGTACACCTTCTGCACAATAAAAGCCCTGAAAAGTCTGTCCATCCATCGATTTACAGTTACTTTCACAACCTATATAACTTCCCATTATGACAGCTATCTGCAGTACTGGGAATACAAGATGAGAAACATTAAACGTTTCTATTGTTTGTCCCTCAAGTATTCAAAGTATTTGATCAACATTGAGCCTGTCCACTTTCACGAACGGAAATTATTTATTATTTAAACAAGATTCAAAGAAATAAGCTTTCCCCTTTCTATTTTTTCTGTTTCAGTAAGACTCGCCTCCTAGCGGCACAGTGGCATGTCTGTGGACTTGCAATGCTAAACAGATCCAGAAATCCTATTGTGTGGTTTTGTGATTTACTAAAAACAAACAAACCAGAAAGACCCACTTCCTCTTACTACAAGGTTGATGAGTTCCTAAAAGCAACCGATCTGCTAACTACACCTGATGCATCATTTAGGTCCCAGGCCTAAATGTTAACAGTCTTAAAGCTCTCTCACGCTCTTACTTAAACTTGTCGCTAAGACGTGACACACGAAATTAATATCCAAACACGGGAGCAAGTTTTCTTTAAATTCTAATGGCATTTTCCATAGTGAAACGGTTGCTATGACAACGGTAGTTCAACCATAGGATGTGAAGCTCAAAGTGTACAACAAATCAAAAATAAAGTTTACAATTCATTATCACGACATGGTAACAGAAAAGTTGCTAATTTTATTAACTCCATGATCAAAATTCTACTTTTCATCTGGACGAAGGAATTGACGACACTATCCTACATGTTTCCTCTAAAAATATTCTGGTCAAACTGTCAGGTTTCCTATAATGCAGCGACAAGTCACGCGAAGAAGAAGCTAGCCCAAATGACGGCACAAATAGCGCGAGGTTAATTAATTAATTCGTTTCAATAAAAGATATAAAATTTAACTATCGATCTCACAGAAACCGGAAATTCTGATATTGTATATCTGATTTAGAGGACTTTACGTCAGTCCAATTGATCTAATATACACGTATGAAGGTACAACTCAAATGTATGTTAAATAGACGACCTTACATCTCAAGTTTAAATACCATTCAGAAGCAAAAGTTAAGCCAGACATTCAGCCTGTCTCAGGAGTGTTGTAGAGAACACTAAAGTTTCTGTTGTGACTACTGACAGAGTTAAGTAATAGGAGTTTTGTACACGACACTTAAGTGCTCGTTGTGACTACTAACAGTGTCAGCGTGTCTTTAAGCGGTCCATACAACGGTTATATGATAGCAGTCAGTTCCTATGCACAGTTCTTTTATTATTATCATAAACCTGGTAGCGACTCGATATGTCCAAGATTTCCTTTCACAAAATGCAGCCAAACACTTCCCACTTCTAGCCATGAGAGTATTGTGAAGGTAACAGTCAATCCATCTATTCGATTAAGAGTAGTCGTGTAGAATTCTGTTGTAGAAGGCTAGCTCTCTTCCCTTCAGTTAACAGCTCAGACCTTTCTGAGTGTCTGACCTTTGAGGTCTTTAATCCGGTCACTTCACAAATTTGCCGCATATGATGTCAATGAATATGAAGCATCTATTCTGTCCCAGAGACCACGTAATAAACGTTGATTCGAAGCTGGAGAAACTCCTCCGAAAATACGCTCGAGAAATGAAACTATTAAGAGAAACAACCTTTTGAAGTTCGCAAGCAACAAGCGTTGATCTATGTCACTGAATCATGGATATCTTAAAAAGTTACACTAAAATCATGCAATAATTTCAGAAATGTATTTAATTTAGAGAGAAAATATACATTTCTGTGCCTATTAACGTCATACAGTAGTAACACATATATATTTAAAATACGAAAAAGTGGTTCCCAGAAGTATCAGTACTAGGTTTAAAGATTTACATCGCTAAAGTTCGGGGTTCGATTCCCAGAGGTGGAAAAGACAGATAGCTAAATGTGGGTTTGAGTTAAGACAGAGAAATACGATATTAAAAAATTATCCGCCTTATGTACACAGTCAAATACTCGACTTCACCACTCACTCCTGTACCTCACAAAAACAACAACAAACAGTGGTCCCATTCTCGTCTGTATAAGTCTCTCAAGATTTATTACTCTCGTACATTTCAAACATGGAGGATAAAATGGCTGTAAAGAAGGACACTGGTACTTAAGTAAAGTTACTAGAGACATCTATAAAGAAGAACACTGGTACTTAAGTAAAGTTACTAGAGACATCTATAAAGAAGGACACTAGTACTTAAGTAAAGTTACTATAAACACCTCTAGAGAGTAATAAAATCTCGTCACTACTCACCCTCTTCCCCACCTTCTCTCTTCGTAGGTAGTAACTCATGATGACGAGAAACCAACTTGAAGTAAAAATGTGTTCTCAAGATGGCTGGTATGGGTATTAACACTTTAATTAAAATTAAAAAAGAGAGCCATGTGTCGATCTTCTTAGGTCATTTTGTACTTGTTCACATACTCGTTCCTAAGACATGTGCCTAGCAACGGTCAGTTGCAAATGTTCTTTGCTAACCTGAAGATGACCTAAGAAAGCCGAAACGTTATTTTCAACACCCAAACTGTCTTTAGAATACTAGGTAGGAACTGGTGGTATGTATATATACAGTCATATATATATATATATATATATAGTCATGTGAAAAAGTTAGGACAGTCTATGAAATCCTGTGTATTTTTGTAACATTTCTGGATATATAGATATTTAATCTCAATCTTAACAATATTGATAAATTATAGGAATATAACTAAACAATTAAAACTGAAGAAAAACTTTTCAGGATCTTCTGTAAACGTAATT
This sequence comes from Carcinoscorpius rotundicauda, assembly GCA_011833715.1. Classification (NCBI taxonomy): domain Eukaryota; kingdom Metazoa; phylum Arthropoda; class Merostomata; order Xiphosura; family Limulidae; genus Carcinoscorpius; species Carcinoscorpius rotundicauda. The sequence goes on from CM022403.1 coordinate 24,127,817, forward strand.
CTAGAAAAATGCATATTCTAACTGAGGAAATCGTTAAGACACCTACACATTTCTTCCCACTTAAATGGCTCAACTCAAACACAGGTGTATCACACCAGGTGCATATGATTAAAAGATCGTTACTCAACATTTTGAATGAGGCTTGCCATATTTAAACCTCAGACATTTAGTTTGGTGTGCTCCTGACTGTTGAAGTGAGAGTGAGCACCATGGTGAGAGCAAAAGAGCTGTCTGAGGCCTTTAGAAAGAAAACTGTACCAGCAGTTATGGGTTTGGTAAAGGATATAAAAAGATCCCAAAAGAATTTGAAATCAGCCATTCCACTATCCGGAAAATAGTCAACAAGTGGAGAGCTTTCGAAACAACTGCCAACATGCCCAGGTCTAGTCGTCCAAGCAAGTGCACCCCGAGAGCAGACCGCAAGATGCTAAAAGAGGTCTCCAAACACCATAACATGTCATCACGGGACATTCTGACTACTGTTGATGTGAAAGTGCATGTCTCTACAATCAAAAAAAGACTGCACAAGTTTAACTTGCATGGGAGGTGTGCAAGGAAAAAAACATTTGCTCTCTGAAAGAAACATCAAGGCCAGATTGAAGTTTGTCAGAGAAAATGTAGACAAAGTCCATGACTTCTCGAATAATGTTCTTTGGACAGACGAGTCCAAAATTGAATTATTTGGACACCAGAACAAAGGACATGTTTCACGTAAACCACATACAGCATTCCAGGAAAAGAACATCATACCAACTGTGAAGCATGGAGGTGGAAGTGTCATGGTTTGGGACTCCTTTGCTGCGACAAGACCTGGACAGCTCACAATCACAGAATCCACCATGAATTCTACTGTGTATCAGAGGGTGCCTGAGGATCATGTGAGATCATCTGTAAGAAAATTAAAGCTGAAGTGGAACTGGACCCTGCAACATGACAATGACCCAAAACATACCAGTTAATCCACCAAGGATTGACTGAAAACTAAGAAATGGAGAGTCCTTGAATAGCCGAGTCAAAGCCCAGATCTTAATCCCTTTGAGATGCTGTGGGGTAACTTGAAACAGGCTGTGCATGCAAGAAATCCTCAAACATCTCACAGCTGAAAGAATTCTGCATTAAAGAATGGAGTAAACTTTTTCAGACCGATGTCAGACACTGGTATATGGCTACAAGACGCGTCTCACTGCAGTTATTTCAGCCAAAGGGGGTAACACTAGCTATTAGGGGGGAGTGTGTACTAACTTTTTCCTTAGTTCGAATATGCATTTTTGTAGCATGACATTTACAGAAGATCTTCAAAAGTCTTTTCTTCAGTTTTAAAGGTTTAGTTATATTCCTATAATCTCTCAGTATTATTGAAATTGAGATTAAATATCTATATATCCAAAAATGTTACACAAATACACAGGCTTAGAGTGTCCTAACTTTTTCACACGACCATATTTTTCCCTTAGTAAAATTTACGTTTTAGAATCCTTTTTCCAAGGTTTAATTGGAATTAAGCACAAAGCCACACAATGGGCTATCTGTGCTCTGCCCACCACGGATGCCACTGTTGGGAAGGGGGCTCTTTTTCCAGCATATTTGACCCGACAAGCACCACCTCGTTTGTTCTAGTAGCTGTACAGTTTGGTATGGTTTGAATTTTGCGCAAAGCTACACGAGGGCTATCTGTGCTAGCCGTCCCTAATTTAGCAATGTAAGACTAGAGGGAAGGCTGCTAGTCATCATCACCCACCGCCAACTCTTTACCAATGAATAGTGGGATTGACCGTACATTATAACGTCCTCACGGCTGAAAAGACGATCATGTTTGGTGAGATAAGGATTCGAACCCGCGACCCTCACACTATGAGTCAAGTGCCTTAAACACCTGGCCATGCTGGGCCTAGCTGTACAGAGAGTGGAAGAAAACTTAGCAAATAGTAGGCAAAAATATCATTATTTACACGCTGCGTGGTAGTCTGAACACACTTTTTCGCGAATGCCATGACATAAAAATAGTAAAATATAATACATCTTAATCAAACCCAATTTTTCTCTTTTAGAGAATATAAGTTATTCAAGCGTTCATCGTGGGTGAATTACTTGTAAAAAAAAACACACGTACTTTTACAAAATGTCACGAAATACCTCACGAGGCACTTATTTGACTTAACAACTTATTTTCAACAACCCCACAATGGATTTCCAGATTCGATGCTACACAACTGCACGTTCTGCTAACAATTTTGTTAACCCATTAAGTAATTGAAACACATTTTGTAGAAAAATAAAAAGCAGAAGGTGGGTCAAAGGTCAGCTTGATGAACTATGAACTTGCGGATCCATGGTTTATGGAAAATTAACGAGAAGGAAAATGCTCCGTTGATTGCGTCAAGACAAGAATAGCCTAACAGTTGGCGGTGGGTACTGTTGACTAGCTACCTTCCCTTTAGCCCATCGTTTTAATATCAGAGACGACTAGCGCAGATAGCCCTTAAGGATCCTTGTACGATTATCTGAAAACAGAATCGAAATACAAAGGTTTATAGAAATAAAAAGGTTTTAGGCTTTTAGGAGTTCGGATTTTTTTTTGGTTAAATTAAGTACAATGTGCCAATAATTTATAAGTCGGTTATATCCTCAAATCGATGGTATAATCATAAGAGCACACCCTGCAAGAAAAGGAGAGTTTTGATTGTTCATCACAAAACCACACGACAAGTAGTTTGCTGTGACAACCATGCGTCTCAAGCTCCGGGTTTTAGCGTTCTAAACCTTCACATTTACCGATGACTAGCGATCTCACAATTTATATAGATTTTTAAATCTCGTTTTTAGAATGTGTGTGTGTTGTGTTAATGAATAAACCGTTCTGTTTCTCACGAACGGCATACATGGACATGACAGCGTAATAACATACTATGAAAGATTCAACTCAGCACAAACAAATACATTAAGGGACATTTTTAATGGCATGAGATACTAAACGCTTATCAACTTCACAACCATTGTCTGATAATGAAGATAAAAATAAATCTGATATTGTTGAGTGGAAGTAGCCAATCAGCGAGTAATATTTCACTGAAGTGCTCGAATATCGACAACAGTTCTAACCATCTATGGAATAACGTATTTAAAACCATTATGTCAAATATCTTCGAACCTTTAGCAAAAAATCACACACACATTATCTCTGTATCTAGTCCAGTAGGGCTCGGCATGGCCAGATGGATAAATCACTCAACTCGTAATCTGAAGGTCACGGGTTCGAATCCCCATCACACCAAACTTTCCCATCCTTTCAGTCGTGGGGACGTTACAATGTGACGGTCAATCCCTCTATTCGTTGGCAAAAGAGTAGCCCAAGAGTTGGAGGTGGGTGGTAATGACTGTCTGCCTTCCCTCTGGTCTTACACTGCTAAATTAGGGAAGGCTTGAGCAATTAGGCCTCGTGTAACTTTGTGCAAAATTGAAAACAAACAAACAAACTATTCCAGTATCTTGTTCAACTTTTAACCTTTTTTACTTTAGTGATTTCGTTATTAATAACTTCAGTGTGGGGACACACAATCTTAAAAAAACATAATAAATCTTGAACTGTCTTTGGGTATTATACTATAAAGAAAAAGGAAACCACCATTAACCTCATACGGGTTTAAAAAAGAAAGCAAAGAATGTAATATATGATTTTTCAACGCAACACTCGTAACACCAGTGATACAAAATTCCTCTAGTAAAACAGTGGAAACAAATTCGTTTTCCCACAACGCAACACCCGAAACAACGTAAAGAAGTTCAGAATCCTTTACTAACTTTCCCAAATTCTAACTTACGTAAAAGTTGCTGTTAAATTTCTTCTTCTGTCTTTAACCAATAAAACTTGATCGACTGGTTTCTTAAACTTTACGCTACAAATGTCACATTACCTACAAGCAAAATCATATACGTATTGATATGTCTTATAACGGTTTCTTTTTCTTTAAATTTACTAGACCAATTAAACCATGCTGTTATTCATTCTATCCTCTCATGTCATGTTCTTGTTGTCCTTCTTTCTATCCTCACTATGTATATAGTACTGTTATATTCTCTATCCTCTCATGGTACATTGTTGTTGTACTTCTTTGTGTCTTGCCTGTATATATAGTATTGTTATTCTCTCGATCATCTCATGTTATGTTGTCGTGTCCTTATGTCTCTTATTTCAGTATATATAGTGCTGTTATTCTCTCTATCATCTTATGTTATATTCTTCTGTCCTTATGTCTCTTCTTTCAGTATATACAGTACTGTTATTTTCTTTACACTCTCATGGTATGTTGTCATTGTCCTTCTTTCTATCCTCCCTGTATATATAGTTCTCTTATTTTCCATAACCTCTCATGGTATATTGTTGTTGTCCTTCTTTCTATCCTCCCTGTATATATAGTAAAGTTATTTTCTCTATTCTCTCATGGTATGTTGTTGTTGTCCTTCTTTCTGGCCTCCCTGAATATATAGTACTGTTATTTTCCCTATCTTCTCATGGTATGTTGTTGTTGTCCTTCTTTCTGTCCTCCCTGTATATATAGTAAAGTTATTTTCTCTATTCTCTCATGGTATGTTGTTGTTGTCCTTCTTTCTGGCCTCCCTGAATATATAGTACTGTTATTTTCCCTATCTTCTCATGGTATGTTGTTGTTGTCCTTCTTTCTGTCCTCCCTGTATATATAGTAAAGTTATTTTCTCTATTCTGTCATGGTATGTTGTTGTTGTCCTTCTTTCTGGCCTCCCTGAATATATAGTACTGTTATTTTCCCTATCTTCTCATGGTATGTTGTTCTCCTTCTTTCTAGTTTCCCTGTATATATAGTACTGTTATTTTTTCTACCCTCTCATGGTACGTTGTTGTTCTTCTTCTTTCTAGTTTCCCTGTATATATAGTACTGTTATTTTTTCTATCCTCTTATGGTATGTTGTTGTTGGCCTTCTTTCTGTCCTCCATATATATAAAGTACTATCCATCTTCTCGTTCCACCAGTATAACTGGAGGTATATATATCTTTACAGTTTCATAGTATACACAACTATTCCCTAGTTTCCACTGAAATACTTAAAAACACCCCCGAGGACCATCTATTTAGGTCAGTTGTCAAATCACTCACTCACCTTACGATTTGGGGTTCAAATTCGAGGCATGGTAATATTTCATGAATGAAAATACCACCTTAACCTCCTCTCACTGTTTTAATTGATTTATGAGCGTTCTGTAAAACCTCAACACGTGCGAGCTTTCACTAGCGTTTCTTAACGACGTTTCACTTTTAACGTTGTGATTCTGAACTGTTCAACAACAATAGGAATCTCGTCAAGCCAAGTTTATTTATTACTCAACGTCAAACTTACCAAGTTAATAACATTTACTTCCCTTCTTTCAGATGTGCTTTGGATTCGTTTTGTCTGTTCATAACATCTGAAAGACATGCTGTGTTGCACAGACATAAATAAAGTTTAGTTACCCGATTGGCCTTTCTTTGGCACTCGCTCTCATCAGCGCCACAAGTAGCAAAATAAAACTGTTGTATTATGTTTTTAATATAGTTATGGCTGTTACACTTCCAAGGGATCAAACTAGTGTGCGAGAAGACATTTTTCTTCAGTTGCCTGGCAACGGTTTAATAATACTGGGTAATGAACTTGTGTAAACGTCGATTATTGAGGTTATGATGAAAACGACCTGCGCTATAAATGAATCACATAAAGCTGTCTGTTGCTCCAAGAAGCGTTTAAATAGGTGCTTGAAATACAGCAGAAGATATTTGTGTAGGAACTACAGCTTTCAAGTCCAATTCTTGTAAGTAGAGGCCGCATAATAACTCGAGAAATCTATATTTTGATTACGAAATGGAATATTATACTTTACGAAGACGTCAAAGTATAGGCTGGAGTGTGTTATATGATTTGTATAACGTGATTGGTCAGAAAAATTTGTCATCTTTCTTTAACTGAGAAACGTTCTAATTAAACTGACACTCTTAAACATCTTAACACATCAGTAACACAAAGGGCAGATCTATTAACATATAATACAAGTTAAAACATCAGTAACACATACTCACAGACCTATTAGACTTACTAACATATTCAAAACGTCATAACACATCAGTAGCATAAAGGACATACACATTAACACATACAAAATTAGTAAAGACATCAATAACACAAAGGACAGACCTATTAACACACATAACTCAAGGCATTTTAACACAAAGAACAGGACTATTAACACACATAACTCAAGGCATTTTAACACAAAGAACAGGACTATTAACACACATAACTCAAGGCATTTTAACACAAAGAACAGGACTATTAACACACATAACATAAGTTAACATATCAGTAATACACAAACACAGACCTAGTAACATATACAAAACACGTTAAAGGTGAATTTTGAACAAATTTAATAATCGCCTTAGAAACTGTACTTTGGTTAGGTATAATTCCTGTGTGGTTTCCATATTTTTAAACACTTTAGTTTTTAAGTAAAAAATGAAACAAAATATGCGGGTCCTCGAATTAAAGTTCCTCTCGGTCGTTCGGCTGTTTCCGTGACGTTTTACAACTGTGACGTAATAGTTGCCAAACATGCTTCGTTGCGCGCCGACCATTTTGTTCCTTTCAGTGCTCGTGTTTTATGTAAATTTATCGGTGCTTTTCTCGGATTAAATACCTCGTGAGACTATTTTTTGTCTTGATATTGCTACTTTATGTTTGTTTTTTGATAACATGGTTTACTGCGTTGCTTATGTTTGTAAAAACGGTTTGGCATCGGACAAAAGCTTCTTTTCGTTTCCGTGCAAGGAGAAGGAACCGGCAAGGTGGCGACAGTGGGTGCGGATGGTCAATAGAAAAAACTTGACTCCTTCACACCATGCAAAGTTTTGTCATGATCACTTTGAACGCTCATGTTTTGTGTCGGATCCCACTGTTTTGAATTCCTTGGGTTTCAAGCCAGGCAGGTTGAGACTGAAAAAACCATCGACAGTAGACAAAATCGTCCTCAATATCTTTCCTCGTGTAGAGCTGAGAACTGATCTCAGCCTGCAGCGTACAGATTCCACCACTATGAAGCCATTCCTTGCCACCACGAAAAGAATAAACTTAAAGGTATGTGTGGAGTATAAAGCGATAAACAATAACTAGTATAATATAATAATTTAACAAGTACAAGTTTTTAAAGAATGTAACTAGACATACACATTTCACATTCATGAGCGTGTTTTGTGATACCTGAAAGTCAGTAAAATCTTGACTTCCTAGTCTAAACAGTGGACAGATCTATCCCAAATAGAGTATATTCCAAGTTTAAAAGCTGGTAGATCATTCTGTAGATGTTTTTGTATCATTTTTAAATATGGAAAAGTTGGAAGAATTCCATTTTTCAAATTTAATATTTCAAGATAAATTGAAATAACACTATCCCTTCAACATGTTGAAGTAATCAAGTACATGTTATGCATTTTCTTTAAATATTGTAGACTTGTAAACAATCAAATATAAATTCCATAACATATTTCCATAACTCATTACAATAAAATTAATCTCAACACAGTACTTTGACATTGTCATATTAAATGTAAATATCATAAACCTCAAAAAGCATGTTGTTTTAATATATAATCTTATTTCTTCAGTATCATTCACAGTTCCGCTACTCTCGTTCGTGGAACTGTCCTCATCACAAGAACTTGTCAGATCTGTGTCAAAAGTAACTATTCTGGGTTCGTTCAGAGTAGGTTCGAATTGATATGGCGCTACTCGACATTTTCAGAACATAAAGTTAAAACAGACTCCGCCTCTGTTTCTCCGTATGGATAACCATGTTTATTTACATTCAACGCGCTGGCGTTTGCGGTTTGTTTGGCAACTATAACGTCACAGTACTTTTCCTAGCGGAAACATAAAAACTAAAACGTTTGAATTGTCGCTCAGTTGTTTGTTTGTTTGTTTTTTGGAATTTCGCACAAAGCTACTCGAGGGCTATCTGTGCTAGCCGTCCCTAATTTAGTAGTGTAAGACTAGATGGAAGGCAGCTAGTCATTACCACCCACCGCCAACTCTTGGGCTACTGTTTAACAACGAAAAGTGGGATTGACCGTTACATTATACACCCCCACGGCTGGGAGGGCGAGCATGTTTGGCACGACTCGGGCGCGAACCCGCGACCCTCAGATCACAAAGCGCACGCCTTAACGCGCTAGGCCATGCCAGGCCTTGTCGCTCGGAAAAGGCTCTTTCTGCACCAAGTTCTATGTTTCATGTATTAGCACATATTTTTATAAAAATGTGAACCTGCAAAATTAATCAGTATGAGTAATTCTTTTGACTGCAAAGTTTTCTTATTTCTGTAAAATTCACCTTTAACACATCAGTAACACATAGAAACAGAAGAGAGGTTTAAAGTTTTTGCACGAAGTAAAATAAAATTTAAATTAAATTAAATTCAACATTAAAAATAACTTCAGATCTTCTACCTTCCAGTTTATCAAAGTAAAAAAGTGAAAAGTAATACAGAAAAAGTTTTTCTTATAATTCGAAAGTTATACTATGCAAACCACGTGTTTTACAGAACTCTCACAGTTCAGCTCTAGAAGTATCTATGTTGGAGAAACAAGTAGAAAAATGGAAACTAGATTAAAAGAGCAAAAAAACACTTTCACACGTTTTTGAACACTTCAAAACCACAACATAACAATAGAAAACACCCAGATACTAAGTAGTGAATCAAATATAAACAAATGCAAAATTAAATAAGTCCTACTTATACAATAACTAAAACCAAAATTAAACCAATATAAAGGAACATCTTTATGCAACCTAATATCTATGTTGTTGTTTTAGAATTTCGCACAAAGCTACTCGAGGGCTATCTGTGCTAGCCGTCCCTAATTTTGCAGTGTAAGACTAGAGGGAAGGCAGCTAGTCATCACCACCCACCGCCAACTCTTGGGCTACTCTTTTACCAACGAATAGTGGGATTGACCGTCACATTATACACCCCCACGGCTGGGAGGGCGAGCATGTTTAGCGCGACGCGGGCGCGAACCCGCGACCCTCGGATTACGAGTGCACGCCTTAACGCGCTCGGCCATGCCAGGCCCCTAATATCTAACTGTAACGCCCCTACAATCCCGTACCGTTTACACTCTTGTCCCTAAGACATGTGTCCGGCAACGGTCAGTTGCAAACTCTCTCTGTTACCCTGAAGATGACCTAAGAAGGTCGAAACGTTGCTTTCTACTTTATTTTCATTGAAGTTTTAATACCCATATCAGCTGTCTTGAGATACATTTGACCTGACTTTTATTTGTTGCGACAAAACACGGACAGGTTAATCAAATTATGCTTTAGAAAAATGTGATTGTGACGTCATATCTTGAAGATGATCGTTCATTACACTTTGTGTCGTGAAACACGTAACTTTCAAGAATATTCTGGGAAGTACATGTATACATACACAGTAAGCTCCGTATCCACTAGTCAGTAACACTACCTGGTTCTACAGGTCGTGACGAAACACGACATTCTTCAATTTGTTTATAAACTTCATCCACATTGTTGCAATGCGAGAGGTTCCACCAGCTCCCATTTCGGGCTGATTCGCCTACTGGTCCGTTAGGTACAAAAAGTCGTTTAATACCGTTGATAGCAAAAACAGTGAGACTAAACATGCGAGAGAGAAACAGATCAAGTAGGTGCTAAACAAAGTTTCATTTATTCTCTCTCTACTGAAGTAATGGCTGACTGTATTTCTGTACTGAAGTACTGACTGACTGTGTGTCTCTCTACTGAAGTACTGGCTGACTGTATCTCTCTGTACTGAACTACTGGCTGACTGTGTGTCTCTCTACTGAAGTACTGGCTGACTGTATTTCTGTACTGAAGTACTGACTGACTGTGTGTCTCTCTACTGAAGTACTGGCTGACTGTATCTCTCTGTACTGAACTACTGGCTGACTGTGTGTCTCTCTACTGAAGTACTGGCTGACTGTATTTCTGTACTGAACTACTGGCTGACTGTGTGTCTCTCTACTGAAGTACTGGCTGACTGTATTTCTGTACTGAAGTACTGACTGACTGTGTGTCTCTCTACTGAAGTACTGGCTGACTATCTCTCTGTACTGAAGTACTGGCTGACTGTATTTCTGTACTGAAGTACTGGCTGATTGTATTTCTGTACTGAAGTACTGACTGACTGTGTGTCTCTCTACTGAAGTACTGGCTGACTATCTCTCTGTACTGAAGTACTGGCTGACTGTATTTCTGTACTGAAGTACTGGCTGATTGTATTTCTGTACTGAAGTACTGACTGACTGTGTGTCTCTATTGTAGCACTGGCTGACTGTATCGCTGTATGTTGAAGTACTGGTTGACAATATACTTCTGTGTTGAAATACTGGCTAACAATGTCTCTTTGTGTTGAAGTAGTGGCTGATTTTAACTTTGCACGTCGAAATTACTGTATCATAAAGTATCGATGTACAATTGTACTGGCTTACTAAAATTTCCACATTGTTCAAGGAAAAGAGATTTATTGTTTGAAACTAAAACCTACGTTCTTAGATTCTACCGTTATTAACTCTGCAGCGAACAAACATTTCCTGGGTATTAACAAAGATGTGAACTTCATAACAGTATATAGTTCTACAACTGTTACGGTCAGATGTGAACTGCATAACAGTATATAGATCCAGAGCTGTTACGGTCAGATGTGAACTGCATAACAGTAAAAAGATCCAGAGCTGTTACGGTCAGATGTGAACTTCATAACAGTATATAGTTCTACAACTGTTACGGTCAGATGTGAACTGCATAACAGTATATAGATCCAGAGCTGTTACGGTCAGATGTGAACTTCATAACAGTATATAGATATACAACTGTTACAATCAGACGTGAAATTCACAACAGTATATAGTTCTACAACTGTTACAATCAGACTTAAACTTCACAACAGTACATAGATCTACAACTGTTACAATCACACGTGAACTTCACAACAGTATATAGTTTTACAACTGTTACAATCAGACGTGAACTTCATAACAGTATATAGTTCTACAACTGTTACAATCAGACGTAAACTTCACAACAGTATATAGATCTACAACTGTTACAATCAGACGTGAACTTCACAACAGTATATAGTTCTACAACTGTTACAATCAGACGTGAACTTCACAACAGTATATAGTTCTACAACTGTTACAATCAGACGTGAACTTCACAACAGTATATAGTTCTACAACTGTTACAATCAGACGTGAACTTCACAACAGTATATAGTTCTACAACTGTTACAATCAGACGTGAACTTCACAACAGTATATAGTTCTACAACTGTTACAATCAGACGTGAACTTCACAACAGTATATAGTTCTACAACTGTTACAATCAGACGTGAACTTCACAACAGTATATAGTTCTACAACTGTTACGTTCAACTTCAAAGAAACACAGAGCTTGCGGTAGAAACTTTAATAGTGAAAAATGTAGGCTTAGGTTCCGAAGAAATCCATTTGACATATTTAATATTATGGTACAGTCGAGACTGAGTCGGTTATTTCAAACTACTGAAAATAGGCAACGACGAATATCCTGGAATCATCGAACTCTGTGTTAAACTCTTCATCACATTTCAGGCTGACACCAATCGTTTGTTAAAACATTACTTGCCAGTAAGTACCAACACGTTATAAAATTATTTCAAAATAGAATAATAGTTGTTTTGTACCATTTCACAGAATGGTGAAAATCAGTTGATGTTAGCACTTCCGATAATTATAATTATTATTTATTTAAAAAACAAAACAATTCATAACTAAACAATTACTCGATCTTCGTTGTGAATTACTCCAGTCAAACAAACACGTATAACTTCATCAAGAACTTAAAAAAATATATTTGACAGTTTAAGATTAAAGAGAAAGAAACAAAATATATACTTACTTGAATATCCTAATCCGTGCCGGTACTGAAGTTTGTATGTCTTCGAGTTCATTACTCTCGGGCAACAGCTGGGCCGGGCAGTGTTCATGTCTGACTGGTGTCTGAGAGAACAGGTTGCTTGGTGCGACACCAAGCGCCGAAAACAAGCAGTTAAAAACCGAAATTTAAAGATTTGTTAGGTCTGTAACTGAAAGTTATCGCTAATTAACAAACCGATAATATTGTTTTTTCACCTGATATAAACACGTTTACAAACATTCCTAGAATTACTGATACTTTACAAACCATTGTTTAATAAATGTAATATTCAGGAACGTCAGTGGGGACAATTGTCCCTCCTAAAAAAGATCAACAGATGTTTCTGTTTTAATATTTTATTGTATAAGTCATAAAGCTATAAACCATTCTAATAGCAAGACACATATTACTGCATTATTTTTTTAGAACTCGCGCACTTTAGTTTGTTTGCTTTTATGAATTTCGCGCAAAGCTACACGAGGGCTATCTGAGCTAGTCGTCCCTAATTTAGCAGTATATGACTAGAGGGAAGGCAACTAGTCATCATACCCACCGCCAACTCTTGGGCTACTCTTTTACCAACAAATAGTGGGATTGACCGTCACATTATAACGCCCCCACGGCTGAAAGGGCGGGCATGTTTGGTGCGCACTTTAGTAACCATAACAACAATAATAAAAACACTTTTATTCAGAACTGAATGGACCAGATTTGCCGAAAGTGTTTTATTTAGAATTTTATCAATAATTTTCACTTTAGAATTAAGATTTAATAACTTTGTACGAGTATATTAGACTCTTGTCTAGTTTCCAAAGTTTTTCTAAGCTTTCTGCGTGTATAAACAGAATAACGAAGAAAAAAAAACGTGGAATTATAGGCATTGCAAAATTGATTGAAAAAATTCGAGTTCTTTTCTTCCCTTGGCGACACGCAGCGCAATATCGGTTGAAAGACTGGCATTGCTTTCTTTGAATAATCTGACCACACTGCACAAAGCAGCTCATTGTCTCTAGAACAAAGTTTGATACCAGCTTTCTTTAGGTGATTAAGTATAGATGAGAAACTACATTATATCCTTTAATAGAAATATTGAACAAAAAACATTTTACACGTATATAAAGACAAACACGAAATAGGAAAAAATTATTTAGAGCGTACGCCGATGCTGATTTGACTTGTCCCTCTTTATTGGGCTTATCCTAATACCTAAAAACTTGCACGGTAAATATACTTTTACAGGGAAAAAGGCATCAGACGATGTTGTTTCTTGGCTAAGCACATATCTTACAAAAAGTGTCAGTAAAATTTAATGAATAATACAAACAGTCTCAGATTCTTTTATAGAATTTAGTTTTCAAAAAACAGAACACTATCACATCGTTGTTATTATTACACAAACTAGCAATAAAAAACAGAAACACGTTCCTTACATCACAGTCTAATGGTTGTAGAAAAAAACGAATACTCAAGAGAATAACTATGACACAGCAGAAAAGCGACGTTTTTGTGTTAGTATTTAAACTCGAAAACGGGTTTTTATTTAATTTCAAAATGATGAATATGAGTAAAAACTTATTTCATTCTTTAAAACGAAAACTACTTTAAAACTACTCATCAGTGCTACCAGTTGTTTTATCTTACCGATTATCTAATGCTGATCAGTTAAAGTTTTACTCAAGCTTCTCAGTTGTTGTCTATTATCTAACAGTGAGCTGTTAAACTTTTACTCTCGTTACTCAGTTGTTATCTATTATCTAATCATGAGCTGTTAAAGCTTTACTCTAGTTTCTCAGTTCTTATCTATTATCTGATGATGAAATGTTAAAGTTTTACTCTAGTTTCTTAGTTGTTATCTATTATCTAGTGATGAGCTGTTAAATTTTTACTCTAGTTTCTCAGTTGTTATATATTATCTAATGGTAAGTTGTTAAAGTTTTTTTCTTCTATTTATTAACTAGGTATTTTGTATAACACAGTAATTGCTCGCTATAATTCACTATAATAAGTAAACACTGCCCACGTGTATAGTAGGTTATAGCGGCGTGTGGGTTGAGTGTCAATTTCAAAAGAATACAAGAGTAAAACCACGTGGTTTATCTATACGTGTATTTTTCCAACTAAAAGACTGGAAGGGAAGAATGGTGTGGGTTTGAATAGATATTTGTTATAAGTCTCACTATTATATTTTTGTAGAATAGGCCGTAGATGTTAAACTATTTTATACTTTGGCTGGGATCTTCGTACAACGGTTTACATTAGTTATAACACACTTTTTACTTACATTCGGGATTCTACATCAAATAACTCTCTTCATGGGGCTTGTAACCTTATTCTACACCAAATAACACTCTTCATGGGGCTTGTAACCTTATTCTACACCAAATAACACTCTTCATGGGGCTTGTAACCTTATTCTACACCAAATAACACTCTTCATGGGGCTTGTAACCTTATTCTACACCAAATAACACTCTTCATGGGGCTTGTAACCTTATTCTACACCAAATAACACTCTTCATGGGGCTTGTAACCTTATTCTACACCAAGTAACACTCTTCATGGGGCTTGTAACCTTATTCTACACCAAATAACACTCTTCATGGGGCTTGTAACTTTATTCTACACCAAATAACACTCTTCATGGGGCTTGTAACCTTATTCTACACCAAATAACACTCTTCATGAAATAATCAACCTAATTATTCAAAAAGTAACACTGAATTAAGCTTTCCTCCAGATATACAGGGAGTAGACAGAAATGTGCCTCCCCCTGAAAATGTTAATTTGTTATATCTTTTATTAGATAATAGAAATATATGTAAAACTGTATACTCTTAGAACACATTCGACGAAATCTATTCCAGTGTGATCTCAATTCCTAATTTTCACACTGGCTTTAGTAAATATCTGAACTTTTCATGATTCTGATTGCATTTTATCATAACAAGTGTTGTGTACCTGCTGTAGTCTATCATAACAAGTGTTGTGTACCTGCTGTAGTCTATCATAACAAGTGTTGTGTACCTGCTGTAGTCTATCATAACAAGTGTTGTGTACCTGTTGTAGTATATCGTAACAAGTGTTGTGTACCTGCTGTAGTTTATTAGATATTCTGATTCCAATTAGTCTGCAAAATCATCAAACAAATTTCTCTCCAATTTTGTAGTCGTTAAAAGAGAGGTTAGAAATATGAGAATTGATGTTAAAGAAAGAACAGGTCAATAACCTGATTAATATCAATCTGACTGAAAGTTTATGGGCTGAGTTAAGTCGATTAACGAAAGATCGCAAGTCAGACATGGAAGTTGAACTTTATGAAATATTCAGAGTCAATTACTGAGGAATATCTGTACAAACTGATTGAAATCAATCACTCAGGAATATCTGTACAAACTGATTGAAAGTCAATCATCCAGGAATATCTGTACAAACTGATTGAAATCAATCACTGAGGAATATCTGTACAAACTCAGTGAAAGTCAATCACTGAGGAATATCTGTACAAACTGATTGAAATCAATCACTCAGGAATATCTGTACAAACTCAGTGAAAGTCAATCACTGAGGAATATTTGTACAAACTGACTGAAAGTCAATCATCCAGGAATATCTGTACAAACTGACTGAAAGTCAATCATCCAGGAATATCTGTACAAACTCAGTGAAAGTCAATCACTGAGGAATATCTGTACAAACTGATTGAAATCAATCACTCAGGAATATCTGTACAAACTCAGTGAAAGTCAATCACTGAGGAATATTTGTACAAACTGACTGAAAGTCAATCATCCAGGAATATCTGTACAAACTGACTGAAAGTCAATCACTCAGGAATATCTGTACAAACTGATTGAAAGTCAATCATCCAGGAATATCTGTACAAACTGACTGAAAGTCAATCATCCAGGAATATCTGTACAAACTGACTGAAAGTCAATCATCCAGGAATATCTGTACAAACTGACTGAAAGTCAATCATCCAGGAATATCTGTACAAACTGACTGAAAGTCAATTATCGAGGAATATCTGTACAAACTGATTGAAAGTCAATCATCCAGGAATATCTGTACAAACTGACTGAAAGTCAATCATCCAGGAATATCTGTACAAACTGATTGAAAGTCAATCATCCAGGAATATCTGTACAAACTGACTGAAAGTCAATCATCCAGGAATATCTGTACAAACTGATTGAAAGTCAATCATCCAGGAATATCTGTACAAACTGACTGAAAGTCAATCATCCAGGAATATCTGTACAAACTGATTGAAAGCATTTCAAGAGAATGTTGACGAAATATTAATTTGTGAAGCAGGTTTGTTATTTTGAATTTCATTTTTGCATTCGATTATTGTAGAGAATTTATATATTTTTGAGTTAGCTAATAAAAGATGTAACAAATTAACAACATTTTCAACTGGGCCACCTTTTTTGTTCACCCACTAAAGGTTTCAGGTTTAACTCCACGACTGAGTTTATGTCACGTTATATACCCCATGATGGACGTTTTGTGTACAATGAAGATAATTTGAATAACTTGCGCTAACAGTTGTATGCACAGATTCTTTTAAAAAGACAGACTGTGTAAACGCTAATGCACCGTTGTTACAAACCAGAGATCGCGAAACGTGTTACTTAGAAACAAGGGTTCACATGGGATAAAATGAACAAATCGATTATCTGAGACATCGAGTTGAAGGGTCACGAGTCGGCTTACCCGTACCTCCTAAAGCATATTCCTGCATATAGTAAACAGTAATGTTGAGCACAGCAATAAACAGGATAACCAAATCATGTTGAAGCAACAGTACAGTAAATTACTTTAAAAGTCCGGTGGTTTACACAGTTCAAATTATCCAGAAAGAACACACAGTCCATCCTGTACTGGTAGAATACGCAGTTCTTACTGTATTGTCAAAATACACAATTCATAATGTTACAATGAATATTCAGATCTTGTTCTGTTAGAATACATAATTCTTAGTATTCTGTTCATCATACAACTCATATTGTTATCTTCATCATATATCTCATATTGTTATGTTCATTATACAGGTTAACTTGTATTCTAATACTATAGCATAACGTTACGTTGCTAAGACACACAATTAACAAAACATTGTTAGAACTTACAAAATTAAAGTAATTTTATCAAGTACAATAACACAATATTTCCTAACCCTAACCACACTCTATGATATATGAGCCTCACTTAAGACCCTGAACTTTGAAATATACTAAACTTCGCTCCACTATACACACTGATGACGTTTATCAGACTCAGAAAATAGAGTTTTTATTACACTAGAACAAACTGTTTTCCTTAGACACTTGCCAAAACCAACATCGCTTCCAATCAATCAATCTCTAGTAGGAATAGAGGATTTTCGCCTGTCTTTTAAGTTTTAGAACTACGTCACCTAAATTTGTTTAACCCTAATCTCGTGGCCGGCTTCCTGTTTTGTTTTTGTTTTTAGCATTCTCCCTACATGTCTAGGTTATGGATTATCGTAAGAGCGACCACATTAAACAAACAAGTGGTAACTCGGGCAAGGCTATAAATAAAACTTAAATAACTCATGAACGTGTTTTGAAAGAAATTAAAAGTAAAATAACCTTTTAGACAATCGTTTGGCATCACATAAACTATAAAACGTAAATAACTTAATATTTAACAAGTTAATTTCTCAATTTTACGGCTTAACCAACAAATCAAAATAATTTAACGCTACAAAAAAAAACTCGCTGTAGTTATGTGTCGTATTGTATATTTTTGTCGTCTTTTCTTTTCTCCTGCATATTCGTATAAAGTGAATGATTGATTAAACAGGAAAAAAAAGTTAGGTTTAAAAACCCTTTGTTTGAATGGAATGAAAATTTACTGTCGATTTGGGATGTAGAAAGTCACATTTTACAACTATTATCGATTATAACTTTGTTTGTTATTACGCACAAAACTACACAGTGAGCTATTTGTGGTATGTTCACCACAGGTAACGAAACCTAGTTTTTAATGTTATAGGTCGCCAGGCTTACCGATGTGTCACTGGAATGATGGGGAATATTAGAATCAAGCCAACGCATTCACTTGTTTTGAATTTAAAAAATATACCTGAATTATCTAATAATATAACAAAATACTACATGTATATGTATCTAATCACTCTTATATCAAAAACAAGTACAAAATAATACACGTACCTTTATAATCTCCACATCGATCAATTCCTTCTCTCATATCTGAAACCCAATTTCATGCTTATATTTTGATTGTAATTATCAGAACATAATGGAATTGTTGTTAACTTTTCGCATCATAACTCATTGTATCTATTTATTTATTACATTTATTTTGTAGATCTCCCAAGACAGTATTTTCTACAGTCGAGATGGTTCTGTTCGATACCTATTGATAACATGTAACTCGGCAACTCACTTGTTGATATGTGACGTTTAACGTTCGTACCAAAACCTTAAATCGCGTGAAACCTATCAACTTGTATCTCATGTCCTGCATCGGGTTTTATGACGTTGAGGACCCGAAAGGGTCAGGTACATTTGTCGACCACTTCCTCCAATCAACTAGGATCGCTAGTGGAATAATAGACGTTTAGAATAACCCGCAACCCCTCAATTCGTTAGTAGGAATAAAATGTCCCCATTTTGAGGTACTAATATAGAGGACGAGGGTTATTAAAACTTGGCGACCCTTCACACATTGGACAAGCGAGAAACTTTAAAATGCTGTCAGTTTCTTTTTTTTTGTTATTTAAAAACACTTCGAGAATCATCTATTTTTAGCTTTCTTATTTTTATATCAATAATCACATTTCCTCTGATCAGTATGTTTATATTCCTTCTACTTAGAAAAGCAACATTATTTCAATCGTTGTTACGCTATTATAACGATCGTTCTTCGCGAGAGTACGTTTAGTTTACAGGCCTCACTAAACTTTCCACTTACTGAAAAATACGCATGCGTCAACCATATCACGTGACAAGGATGTTCATCGCTACGTCAATATGTAATATTAGGTCATTACTCTATGTGAAACTGAATTAATTATCGAAACTGTATAAATGTTTCATAATTATTTTTAATATACAGCTAGACAGTTTTATTTTTAAACTTATAATAATTAATTAGTTTCAAAATATAGAATTTATCGTAAAGTATTAAACGATTAGTTTTGGAATTAAACATTCAAAACAGAGGACAGATTATTAATAAATGTTTGTTTGTTGTTTCTTTAATTTCGCGCAAAACTACCCGACAGCTATCTGCCGTCCCCAATTTAGCAGCTAGTCATCACTACCCACCGCCAACTCTTTTACCAAAGAATAGTGGTATTGACTGTAACATTATAACACCTCCAAAACTGAAAAGGCGAGCATGTTTTGTATGACGAGGGGATTCGAACCTGCGACCCTCGGAGTAGGAGTCGAGTGTCTTACCCAAATACCTATGCCGGGCCCAGACTGATATCTGACTAGTTTCACCAATGTATTGTCTTTCTTTTTTCTTTACAGGATTGTTAAAAGTCTAACAAACAAAAATAATGGATTAATAAAACACAATGACATCCACAAATGTAAACAGAATAAATAGCGAGCATTTTATCACCGGTTGTAAATAAGTGAAATTAGAGTTTTAGCTTCTAGGCTTAAGGTTAACCCTAAATTAACATTGAATTTCAAATACTTTTTTTCACAAATACTCATAATTTGATAGAGGGTTGAATATTTAGCAGAAAGTTAAAATCAAAACTTTATATTATCACACTAAGTAACGATAAAATAAGCGAACACGTTTAGCCTACAGTTTGAGACAGCGGTTAAAAAATACAATTAAAAAGAGTGAACAGCTCACTGACTGTTTCAGCACGATTTGATTTATTTCTGTTGTTATTTTATTTTCAGATTGGATATGAGGTAGCTATTTTTAAAACAAATTTTGGGTATTGAGTGCTCTTGTTTGCGATTTTAAAAAATGTATTTTGCCCAAACCACGTGGTTGTACTGTTTTTTTTTAAAAGAAATATCGTCCCAAAGTTCAACTTATAAACTAGAAGAAAGGAGGTTAGTCAACAGCACCCAATAACCGATCTTGTCTGATATGATCGTGGAGTTTTTCAGTGGCACAGCGTCAGATTGTAAGGTTATAACTCTAAAAATCGGGTTTCGATACCAGTAATGAGCACAACACAGATGTTTCATTGTGTATCTTTGCCCTTAACAATAACAATAAAAAGTAGGATGTGAACTTTTACTCGTAAAACATATACATGGTCCCAAAGTGCGGAACGTGCTTTTGAGACAACGACACGTGAAATCTCTGATTCGTATGCCAACCTCTGAATGACATTCGGATTGCTTAGTTCATTTCGCACAAAGATACTTGAGGTTAATCTGCACTATACCTTCCCAATTGTGCAATGAAATACTGGAAAGGAGGCAGCTAATCAACACAACCCACCGCCAGATGTTGGACTACTTTTTTACCAACAAATAGTGGAATTGACCATGAATTTATAACGACCCTATGAATGAGAAAGTGAGCATGTTAGATGATTTGAATCAGCAGTTGAACGTTACATCCACCAGGCTATGCCAGGTCCCACGTGGAGGTATTAATTTCTAAAAAATACACTGTTTCATTCAAGTTCGAGCATTACAACAAGCGATAGATATATGTATAGCATACGTTTGTTACACACCTAAAAAGTTAGAATCTGTAGTTTAGAAAGACAAGTACAAATGATTATTCCGCAAACCTGATTTTCATCTCTAATATTAAGCCTGCTTTTAAATTGAGAAATTCTACTAGCAAAGCGACGTCAAAACTTGAAGAACCTTAATTTGGTAGTGCTATTGAAATTTTCTATTGTTTTGTAGTAGGTAGAATCTATTTTATCTGGTTATTACGTCACAACAAGACTAAGAAAAATTCATCACTGGTTGACAAAATACAGATATTTAGCTATAACAAACCTAGGTAGCTGACGCCCTCTGGTGAGAACTATGTATTGCACTGTACTTTAAGATTCATTCTGCGATCGAGTAAGCTCAAGTATCTCATTCAAATAAGCGAGCATTTCTAGTTTATTTCTTTAGATAACACATAACACGAGTGTGCAGAACTGACGGTATGTGAAACGTATGCTTTAGATTTTCATCAGAATAAATACACTCGTAAGATCCTGTTAACTTCTGAAGCTGATGTCACATAGTTGTTTCTATATACTGACATCACAAACCTCTCAAAATGTAAATAAAATGACTCAGTAATAAAATGATCACGAAACAGTTTGCACAAATAGCTGGTGCTGTTGTATTAAACACTGTAGTGTTGTTTATACGAATGGTTGATATTGTAGTGTTAAGTATCCTATTAAATACTCTAGAGTTTGGTGTTGAGTAACTATTACGTACTATAATTTTCTTGTTCATATATAATCAGTGGTAAGTTTATCAAACGCACAATGGTGGTACAACCTCAGGTTTTTCATAATAAAGGATCAGTTTATAATACAAAATATGTGAAGCAGTGTCTTGTGTAAAACAAAAACTACAAAAAAGTTTTGAGTAAAAAAATTCACACTTTACTTTCCTTTGAAGTGAATACAAGGTGTTTTTAACACAAGGAGATGCATACAGTTATCAAGAATTCAATAATTATTGATTGATTTACTGTACAAATATTCACCAGCTTCCTAACTGAAAAACAAAACATCTTCTTATAAGCTTTCAAAAAAAACATTAAAAAAAGAAAACAATGTTCTAATAAATTCAATTCTTCTGTGAAACTAACTAAAATTTAAAAACTGTATAGTTTTAATTGCATAAGAATCAAACTTTAAGCGATTTGTAACAGCCATGAAATGTGCACATATGTACATGACATCCATTTGACGAGGTATTTTTAAACATTAGATCATAAGAAACTGTAATTTAAACATGCACGTAGTCTCAAACCTACTGTATGAATAAACATACCAAATTTAATGTGGTTTATTTTCAGTAAGAGATTACTATAAATAAACCTAAATCTGAAGTGGTAATCACTCAAATATTTAAACATTATGTAGCAATAATATCAGAGTGAGTAGTGTTTACACCAATCGTTAAAAGATGAACATCTCAGAGCACGATCAGTTCCAGACTACGAATCTGTTCATTTCTGACTAATTACAGTACTTTATTTTCCAAACAAATCCCCGGTTATTAGACTAGGGCCAGGTTCAAATAAAGACTGTGAAACACACCACATATACGACTGTTTAATAGAAGATAATTCCTTATGGTGATAAAGGATAGGAGAAGATGCAGGAAACCAATATGAAAGTGTTTTACAATTAGCAGTTGTTTGTTTGTTGTTTTTAAATACAAATAACGTACAAAAACACGACGGTTTGGTACATCATATAAATATAGCACACTTTCTATCAAATTGTAGAGAGAAAATCAAATAAAACAACCAGAAATGATATTGGTGGTGTGTGAAAATTCCAAAAGTCCAAAAACTGTATCCACAGCTTTCTCATCTGTTTCACATTTCACTTTCACGATTTTATTTTTGTATCTAAATGCAAACAATAATTTAAAAAAAACTTAGACTGGCTGCAGCTAATATTAAAGTTGTATACATTGACTTTACACATAAGCAAACCAAAACCATTCTCGGAATTAAACTTCCCTTCCTGGAAGTACTTACTTCAACAAATAAATGTTTGTGTAGGTTTGTATCTCAATAAGTTTGTTTGCTATAGTGTAGGGATATTAATAAATTGATTAATGTTGAAAAGAGGTTCACAGAATGTGCAGTTGTGTGTCAAGGGTTGCCTTTTATTTACATTAAAACAACAAGATGAGTTTCAAAACTACACTGTGAAAGATGACAGGTCTGATTGAAATCAATTCGCTGTGAAAAAACTACTGCAGATAGAGAGAGAGAGAGAAAAAGAAAGAAATATCCTGTACAATACATCTCTCTTCTACCAATTCATCCAATGGTACTGTTTTCTTTCACCCTCTTTTGTTGTCGGCTGCGATAGATGTCTTTGATTGGTGGTGCCAGATTACTGTCTTCTTCGTCGCTCTCTTCTGCATTTGGGTCTCCCAGATTTTTCCGTTTCTTAGCCCCATCTCCAGATAAACTGTTGGCCCCTGTGCTAAGTACGTACTCAAATAACTTGATTCCCTCCTTTGAAATGTCATTCTGTAGGCCTTTGAATGCTGTATGATCGTTTAGAAATATTACATATGGTTTGAGTTTGAAATGACTGAAAGGTCTTTATACAAATTATTCAGTTTTATGATGTAAGTACTTGAGGTCACTTATCTCCTCAACTAGCTTTAGTCTTTAGCACTAACTGTTTTTTTACCTATGTAAATGTATGAGTTTGTGGAAGAAATGAACATACCTAATATCAAAAACAAACTTCAATATGTTCTCCACTTAGGAGCTTTCTGTAACTATAATCTATTTATGTATTTCATTACCAAATCATAGATTTCATTTATAGAGGGGTCATTTGTTTAATTTACTAATAGTCACTAAGATCAATCTTGGAGTATTTCACCCCAAATCTGGACAAGGGTAATCTGAAAGACAAGAATGGTCCTCTCATACCAGTGGTCTGAAAGTTATGAATTTGGTACTTTATTAAAAGAAATAACATTAAGACCACTGAGTAGAAAACAGCTCGTATACTTTATATATATTTTATAAATCTGTTTCTTCATTCTCTGAATAACCAACACAAGCCTGAGACAACTTAAAACTGATAATCGACCATAAGATAGAATAATGAACTGAACAAGATGTCATTGTTATAGCGTTCTGGTTTCAAGCATTTCATAAAATGCCATCTTTTATTTTCTTGTATGATATGACAAAAAACACAGACGAGAAAAAAAAAGTATTATTTTTGGGAACTTTTCTTTAAATCTAATTGATTAATTAATAACACAAATAGATATGTCTGTTAAACTCTTTCAGGTTTATAGGTCACAACATTAAAATAATGAATTTACAGAAACGAAAAACAAGCTTGGTGTACACTGACTGTCAACATTTTGTTTGGTTAACGTGCATTGAAAGTTGGTGATAACATGCAACCACAAAAGTGTTGTTGTTGCCACATTAAACAAGTAACCTTCAACAACAAAAGTGTTGTTGTCACCACATTAAACAAGCAACCTTCAACCAACAAATAATGGAGAAATTCCTTCCTAACTTCTGTTAATAAAACAGAAGAACGTATTTTAACTTCATTAAAAAATACTGGGCAACGTAATTATTTAAAAATAACATTTTTTTAAATATTATTCCTTAACAGAACACTTTAACTGTAACAAAACACACACTTTGATACAACTAAAAACATATCGTCCAGAAATATATAATGATCTTAAACAAACAAGCCACTACAGTCAGCTCTCAACAGTAGAAACACAATTTATTCACAGTAACAACACTTAGAAATTAATAAATACTTGGCCAAGACTTAACACTAATGTTAATCAATAATTTATCACAAATATTAATAAGTTAATAACAGTGGAATCAGGTAAAAGCACCGGAAAGAAAGAAAAAAATGTAATTCCAAAAAAACCCAGTAATTATCACATTCAAGCAACATCTTTCAACATAGTTATTGAAGGGTATGACATTGATATTGTAACTGATATTGAGAGATATCCTTTGAATACTGTAATTGCTTTCTTTGTGAATGTTTTAAATTAGGTGGCATGCTCATTTTTGACTATTATAAACTTAAAAGGATATTTAAGTTAACAAGATGTTTTGTATGTTTTATCAAGGGTCAAATAGTATGTGAAGAAAACTATTACTTACGCTCATCAGGAATGGAGCAGTTTTTAAACAAAGTCATTAATTCATCCACAGCAACAAAAGGGCCCTATTAAATATCAACAGAACATTAAAACAGTGACTGTTACACCACTCACACTGTTACTACACTTAAAATACTTATCCATTCCTAAACACGAGTTTCAACTAATAAACTTGTGAGATTAACAATTCATGCCAAAAAGAAAAGACAGTTTGGCAAATTGTAACCATGAGAGCAACAACGATCGTTTCCTTTAAATAAACAGGGTCTAAATGTAATGTAGTTTATTTAAAGGTTGCTGAGACTTGTTAGGTCTGGATGAAAACTTCAGAAAGTAAACTAAAAGTGTCATCTACAACTATGTTCAGGGAGAATCCACTCCACAAAAATCTTAAGTCCCATGCAAACTGATGTGCTTCATATGCTCCTAGACGAAGGTCCTTTTGTCATCCAAATATATTTGGTCACATAAAACAACTTACAGAAGTCTAAAATGTACCATAATAGTAAAATGTCAGTAATCATCTTTGCAGTTTGTAATCTATTGAGAGAAAATTCTAATTTTTAACGTTCTCTGGGTGTAACATATAACTTTTTTGAGCTCAGCTAAAGTTAAATTAATTCTGAAAGTACCTGATATTAAGATGTAGCTTTAATTACCATGGTATTAACTTACATGGAAACATGTCGGAGGCGGTAGGTACGTCATTAGTACAGAAGCCACAGGAGGAGGAGGAAAGACACCACCAGGAACAGGGTGTGCACCGGTAGCTGTTGGAAAATTAAATTATTCCTTTTACAATCATTATGTCGAGAGATTTGGTAGAACCACACTAGGTATTTCCTAAACTGTACACAAAAGTGCAGATAAAATTACATTTGTAGCATAACAATAAACTTTATAACTTTTTATAATATTAACAAAATAAAGTTTTACACCAATATTACAAGAGGTGTTTTTGAAATATGTTTTATAGTTAATTTCTAAAAAAACTAAAGAATTATAATGCATAAAGCTTTGAAAATATCTCGTAAAAATGTATAAGTTATCACTGTGAATATTAAGTATTACATAGACGTTAGAAGACAAACTGTAAATCATAACATACAAGTTTTGAAGTATCACTTAGAAACTCCTCATATTAATTATTAACAAACATAAATAAAAACTAACAAATACTACACATGTATTCCCAAGAATAACATATGAATTACCAAGTATAACACAAATTAACAGGCATTTCATATAAACTATTGACAAATGTATACTAAATAACATCCACGAACTGTCCAGCATCTCATACACATTATCAGGGATCAACATCCATGAACTGTCCAGCATCTCATACACATTATCAGGGATCAACATCCACGAACTGTCCAGCATCTCATACACATTATCAGGGATCACACACAATTACCACAAATAAATTATTAAGTAAAACATACGAATTATCTGTCTGGGTTTAAATGGAATCATCTGGTTGGTGTCGGGTCGAGGATAGTTTGGTTTCACATCTGTTTCTTCTTCCTCCTCCTGTGTGTTTTCTCGGACAGAGGAATTTAAAGTGGGTAAGCTGACAGCATGTTGCTTCGCAAGCTCCTGAGGGTAAGCAAGAAAAACATTTCCTTTAGTCAAGAAAAAAAATAATCTTTCTATTGACCTGAAAGTCCTCACAATACAGAGCACACAGTTTTCAATACTTATTATAGATCTTGTTGTAGTTAATTATTTTAAAGTTTTTCAATCAGTTACGTACATCTGTTATAAAAAATTAATAAAAACAATTCAGCTCATGGTTACAAAATAATGAAATGCACGACAAACCATTACGATTATGGAAGATCAAACTAATTATGTGTATATGTAATTATGTCAATAAGAGAATATGATCCACTTAATAGATAATTTAAAAATAAAAAAATACCTCAACAACACTTGGTGATCATATTTTTCCATTAATGTAATTTTATGGCTTTTAATGGTATTAACAAACCAGAGGTCAAGGTTCTGAGAGAAGAAATAAGTAGTTCCCACTTACATACAATTATTTTGCTGCATAGAAACCAACAAAACAGAGTAATATATGAAACTAACAAATGGGTAAAAACAAAACAAAACTGGCTCATGCACAAATAACACGAGTTTTACAAAAGAAGTTAGACCAGTTCTATTGATAAAACTATTTAAAATACAAACAAATTCTGCATTCGGTGGCAGATGTAAACTCTGACTGAATGACAGCAGAGCAAATATGGATGTAATAACAACTCATGAAGTTGTGATGTAGTGTGTGTAGAGCTGATAAAAACATAAAAAATGGGTACTTACTCGATAACCGATGGCCTTTAACTCAGAATAAGTACATGGAAGAAGATCTAAAAATTTGTACCTATCAACAAGAAGAGCTGTTTCTTTCTCTTCAAACTCTTTCAACTGTAAAATGGTTGTTAAGAAATAGTTTGTCAGCTTTTAAATATTTTCTTAGCCAGTTCAATATCTATTTCAAAGACTCAAAATCAGTATTACTAACATTGTTTTGAAACGCTTACCTTCTAAGACCCAATAATTTAACTATTTTGATTAATATAGTAAATCAAGTTAACTTGTTACTTTCTCATTAATACAGTTTTATTTCATTAATTTAGACAGTCTAATGATGTATTTTACACACATATGTCAGAGTAATAAATTATAATGACATCTTGACAAGTTAATAAAGAACATTAACCTTTATTTCAGATATTTATTTATAAATACAATACTCATGATTGAGCTATTTACAGAACAGTTGGAATTTATATGAAAGGAACAAACAGTTACTAACAGCACATAGCTCCTCATACACTTCTTTTCACCATGACACGGAATCTATCTAGAGTGGGGCTTGTCTGCGAGAGTTAATAACAGAAATATTAACTAAAGTTTTGAACTTATAAGAACCAATAGATTTAATCTTCACAAAAACAACCATTTTGTAAAGTAACTGAAGCTTTTGAGACACATTACTAAGATTTTAAAATCTCTACTTATTTCTGTGACTAGGTTTATTTTTACCTTATCGATTACTGCAGCTCGTCTCTTTTCAACTTTGAGAATACTGGCTAGATCCCCAATGTTGGACTCAAATTCTAAAAATCTGTTCCAAATCTCACTGAAAACAATTGATTCAGAAATATTACGTTCTTCTACTACTTTCTAAATGTTTAATTAATGAAATTAAAGTAGATTCAGACAACACTGAACCATACAAATGAATGGTTAAATTCAAATTATTAAATAAATAAATAAAAATAACATTTTCAATTTACTGAGATAATATTGACTTTGTATTTCATACGATTACTTTCTATTACCAGTTAAAGGTTGAAATGATCCAGTTTCACAATTTATCTTTGATAAACTAAAAAAAAAATTTAAGAAGTTAGTTTGAGAGATTTCAAGTTAGTTTGAAAAACATGGATAAGATATAAAAGTAATTTTATAAACATTGAAGAAACTCACACAGACTTCTCAGATGTAAGACTACCGGAGGTAAGAACCCTTTCAAACAGAACCCTCGTGTTGTTATCCTCTGCAGAAAAAGATATTTTTAAACTATCAAATATATATTACTTCTAGTTTCATACATTTTTAAAGAAAACTATTAATATATTGCTTCTAGTTTCATACAATATTACACAAAACTATTAACATATTACTTCTAGTTTCATACACTTTTAGACAAAACCATTAATATACAATACTTATAGTTTATATACTTTTAAACAAAAGTGTTAATACAATACTTCTAGTTTTACACACTTTTAAACACATATATCAACATAGTACTTGTAGTTTTGTACAAGTTTACACAAAGCTTTTAGTATACAGGGTGGTCGCTAGAAAAGCGGAAAATTTGAGCTTGGAACGATATCTCACAAGTTACCCTTCAAAACGCTACACGAGCTTGGACTTCTAGGTTAAGACGCTGCTCTGAAGTGCACGGACGACATTTTGAGCATCTATGAGTGTAATATAACATATGCCTTTAAAAAACTTTGTAAAAGTTATTCTTTGTAAAAATAAATAGCTGTTTGACAAATTTTCCGCTTTTCTAGTGACCACCCTGTATATTACTTCTAGTTTCATACACTTTAACACAAAACTATCAATATATTACTTCTAGTTTCATATACTTTTGAACAAAATATTAACGTATAACTTCTAGTTTTATAGACTTTTACACAAAATTATTAATATATTACTTCTACTTTCATACATTTTTAAAGAAAACTATTAACAAATTGCTTCTAGTTTCATACAATATTACACAAAACTATTAATATATTACTTCTAGTTTCATACACTGTTACACAAAACTATTAATGTATATTACTTTTAGATTCATACATTTTTAGACAAAACTATTGATACATTACTTCTACTTTTATATATTAGTTTGAAAGTGTAAGAGTTCACTTATTACAAGTGTGCTCAATTTTTAACCACATGTGGTGTTGAGAGTGTAAAAGCTGACTTATTACAAATGTATTCAATCTTTAACACAGATGGTTTGACAGTGTAAGAGCTGACTTATTGAGCCCTATGTTACTAACTCCGATAACTTGGTTCTAGTACATGACTAATATTCAAACTTACCATTTAAATGTGAAAGATAGTCTACATAAGCTAAGATATAGCCTGGCTCATCTCCATACTTCTTCAGTCCAAGTTCAAATATCTTAAATGCAATATTTTTATCCTGAAATATGTCAAAAAAGTTACTTGTTACTAGCTAACTTCAGAAAGCTTTTAATTATTGTTCCAATGTTTGCTTTTGTATTTTTCACAAAGTAACACAAGGGCTAACAGCACTAGCCATCCCTAATTTAACAGTGAAAGACTAGAGGGAAAGTGCTGGTCATCACTGCTAACTCTTGGGCTACTCTTTTACCAACAAAAAGTTGAGTTGACCATCACGTTATAATGTCTACCCAGCTGATATGGCAAACATGTTTGGTATGACAGGAATTAAAATCTGCTATCCTCAGACTGCAAGCTAAGCACCATAAATGCCTGGCCTTGATGGGCACTTGTTCTAATGAGAACCTTATGTTTCGCAGTCAAGTGACTTGAAGCTCTCATTTGATTGGTTAAACTGTTGCTAAGAGATCCCGACTGACCAATGATATTACAGAACTTTATGTTTACAGTTTTATTTTCACTGTCAAATACACTTATGAATAAATAAACCTTAAAAGCCACAAATAATAATTTAAAAGAGGCAAAAATTATAAATCATTGTTAGCTTCAACAAATAAAACCAATTGATACATCTTATACTGTTTGAATGTGAATTACTGTATCTTAGAAAAGCAGGAAGAAATTTCAACAGAAAGAAACCTTATATATTCAAGATGGTTTTCACTTTTATTTATTTTTCAAACATGAGTTATACAGAAACTGCTAACATTCAAACAAAACTGAAGAGATGTTGTATTCATAAACAAGATACTTGTGTTGAGAAAAGATTTAGGACTTTATGTAGGCTCAAAATGAACACATCAAAATCTGGTAGAGGGAGAGATAACCAGTCCAACTGACTATTAAATGTACACAGATATGCTTCATTAAAACATATTAGTTAAATTCTATAACAGGATAATCAGACCCTGTTTTAAAACAAGGGTAATTATGTTACTAGCTACAAATATATTCGAACCCCAGAACTTTACGAGCTCTGTCCTTACGTTCCAGATCACCCTTACACATGAAACATCTAAAGAAGCACACCCAAGATCAGTGAACTTACTTACTTTGCTACAATAGTATTCCATTAGTGCTGCAGCAACGTACACATGGTATTTACTTCTAGAATCTTCTCTCGCCTTCTTGAAAACAGTCCGAGCCGACTTGATGCCTTCTGCCCTCCTTGCAAACTTCATGTACTGAATGTAAGCCTGAAAAAAATCAGATGGGAGTAAACTGTTAGTAAATAATTTATCTGTAACAGTAGTATCTAATCTTAATATGTCAAGAATCATGACTTGAACACAACTGTTCCTTATTCTGAAGTGCATCGTTATGGTTGGTAATCCTAAAAACAGATTCAATAATTTCAAAATGTCTTTAAGTTTTTTTTAGACAAAATATATCAGCTTGCACCCTTAGGATGTTGTTCAATAGATTACATAAATTCCTATACAATATCAATAACTATGATGTACTACAAGTAGCAGAGTCTATAAAGCATCAGGTTTTGAAAGCTTACCAAAGTCGGATCAATGTCTGTAATTTCTGTCAGTTTGGTGTATATTTGATGAACCTTCTCATGTCTCATTCTTCCCTACAAGTTTGAAAATGGAGAATATTAGTTTGCACTTACAAGAACTGTTCTTTCAACACCTTAACTCATATCTTCTCTCACAATTTACTCTCATGATGTGAACTGTATGAAAGTAGGTTTAAAAAAGACAAAACTATAATGATAAATTTTGAACAATAAATACAGGATATAAAATATTGTCAAATTATGGATCCATTAGGATATAAAAATAAAATAATAATGGTGTTAAAAATTACCATAAAACTGTGAAACACCTGTAATGGTGACGTGTTTCCAAAACACATACATGAAACTGTGAAACACCTGTAATGGTGACGTGTTTCCAAAACACATACATAAAACTGTGAAACACCTGTAATTGTGACGTGTTTCCAAAACACATACATAAAACTGTGAAACATCTGCAATGGTGACGTGTTTTCAAAACACATACATAAAACTGTGAAACACCTGGAATGATGACGTGTTTCCAAAACACATACATAAAACTGTGAAACACCTGTAATTGTGACGTGTTTCCAAAACACATACATAAAACTGTGAAACATCTGCAATGGTGACGTGTTTTCAAAACACATACATAAAACTGTGAAACACCTGGAATGATGACGTGTTTTCAAAACACATACATAAAACTGTGAAACACCTGTAATGATGACGTGTTTTCAAAACACATACATAAAACTGTGAAACACCTGTAATGGTGACGTGTTTTCAAAACACATACATAAAACTGTGAAACACCTGTAATGGTGACGTGTTTTCAAAACACATACATGAAACTGTGAAACACCTGTAATGGTGACGTGTTTCCAAAACACATACATAAAACTGTGAAACACCTGTAATGGTGACGTGTTTTCAAAACACATACATAAAACTGTGAAACACCTGTAATGGTGACGTGTTTCCAAAACACATACATGAAACTGTGAAACACCTGTAATGGTGACGTGTTTCCAAAACACATACATAAAACTGTGAAACACCTGTAATGGTGACGTGTTTCCAAAACACATACATAAAACTGTGAAACACCTTTAATGTAACACAAAATATTTTATTTATTATTTTAACTTGAGCGGCTTTTATTGAATTACTTTAAGAGAAGTACAGCCAAATACACTTAAATTTACTTGTTTTTCAAGTCTAGCAAATAAAAACCACCTGTGTGCTTTAACAGGATTTCCCTTTCAGTTATAAAAACAGACAAAATTACTCTAGAATATGCATTATTATGAGACTTCAAAAATGATCTCTCTATCTTAATTAAGGTTACTGTATGCCTTTATAATCCAAAACTTGTTAAGCTTTCCTAATGGCTGGATTTTATTGTTTTTATTTTAAAAATTTGTCAAAGTTAACAGGGAAAACATTTTTTTCCTTTTAAACATAAACTAGTAACAAATATTGATATGTGCACTATTACAGTTATTGGCCGAGTAAAAAAAATCCAGAAATATAAATTATTTCATGCATCCAAATTGTGTATGATGCTCTTACCTCTTCAAAATCAGCATAAGCAAAATACAGTAGTTGGTTAGTTTTCAATAAAGTTGTAATTGCTCGTTCATAGATGGCAGCAGCTTCATCACTAAACATCTTACCAGCATTGAGGTCCTATATAATATATTTAACTCTGTTTATGTATAGTCCAAACAATAAAAAAAAAAAAATCATAATATCATATCACGTTTAATCTATACTAAACAGTGCTTTAATATTTAAACAAAACTGAGTTAACAAAATAATGTCAGAAACTCTATATCAGAACGTTAATAAAAGTTTTCATGAAGTTGTGATGAACCAGTTACTCAGATCCAGGGAAATTCTCAGAAAAAACGGTTGTGTCTAAAATAAGTATTACAACTGTTACAATAAACTTTACTGTTACCTCTAAATTAATGTTTACACTAAACTTAGCTGTTACACCTAAAATAACTGACACCTCTAAGGTTAAAGTTACTGTATAGAATACAAAAGCCATGGCTTTTGCTCTTTGCTCTTTGAAGGACTTTACACAATAGCAAATCCCTACCCCTTTCTCTGTCAACAGTTTACTAGATTGTTCCAGGAACAGAGCGGACTCGTACCACATGTCTGGATGGTGTCCAAGACACAAGAAACATTGTTCGTAGGCAAACATTACTGCAATGAAATCAACAGATTCCATTAGAAATCATAAATCACAAAATGACCTTAGGATTTGTCTACATTAAATGTTACATTTTATTTCACAATTCCAGGAACTAGATCCAGTAATGGAGAAGAGTTAATAATGAACACAGAAATGTTTACACGAGATTCAAACCTGTGTCAACTGTTTTATTTCTTCATGTAAAATTTCGAGCCACACATTAGTTAACTTGGAAAAAGAATGGTTGCTGATTTTTGTGTTTTGTAACAGTAACAAGCCTCAACTTAACCTTAAAACTATCTACACTTAACAGAAATGTAGTCAGTAATCTTAAGTCCTTAATCACTGGTCTCTCCAGTGATGGCTATTAATTGAAATCCTTGTAAAATTGAGAACAGAGGTGGCACCTTAACTGTTGTATCTTTTACTTGAATACACTGAATCAAGAACTTAGGTTTCAAACTGTCTTTCAGTCTACAAAAAGTGTTCTGTTTACTAAACTAGCCATTTTGTAATCACATAGTGATATGAAACTTCATTATTTTACATTTTCCATTAACAAACATAGAACTCGTTGAACTTGTAAAACGTATGGTTTACCATGGACTCTCGTGTGTCCACTTATAACTGACAAACCAGTACACTAATTGTCAACAAACTCGACATGAACCTTTAGGGTCCTTGAAGATAAATGTAGGTTGGTCAGTATTCATATTAGCCCCCCTCCCACAGTGTAACTTTTACCAGCCCCCTTGTCTTCTCCATGCTTTGGTGTACTTCTAACCAGTTGTCATCCTTAGCCATTCCCTTGTCACCCAGGAGCTGCTATGTTTACCCTGTGCCTCACAACTAACAAACTACTGGACCAATTATCATCAGGTCTGTCACATATCTTTACAGTCCCCTAGGAATGACATACATGCATTAACATTCAGATCTAACTGCTCTATGTCACCTTTGGGAGTCCCCATGCCTTCTCTGCAATTTTGTCTGCTTATAACTGGTGAACCATTGAATCAATTCTCACCAAAACAGGCATGTACCCTGAGTCCTTTTCCCCCACATTACTCCTCAGGGGTCTGACGTCCTTCCTGTGCATTTAACAGATGTGTCAACTAGCCTAAAATAAAAGGCTTATTTGAAGACTTAGAGTAAATGGTCAATATGAATGTGACCATGATAATGTTTTTAAAAAGCAGTAATAACTTTAATGTATCAAATAATCACAAGAAGAAGATAAATCTTCAGTTACAATGCGAACCAAGCACCTCGTTTGGTTATTGTGGCATGATCCTCTGTTCTTAAAGGGTTACTTTTCTCCCAGGCAATATATTTCTTCCAAAGATCAACCTGAATGAAAAACAAAAGAAATTCTTTTTTAATAAGACTTCCTATTTTTGAAACACTGATCTTCTTTGAAAACAACAAATCCACCACAGCAGGAACTATTCGATCACTTCAAAATCAAATGGACAATTTGTAAAAAAACACATTAAAACTTCAAAAATCAAGCTACTGACAAAATGTTTTTGTTTGTTTTTAATTTTTGTATAAAGCTATATGAGGGCTATCTGCTCTATCTATCTCTAATTTAGCAGTGTAAGACTAGAGGGAAGGCAGCTAGTCATCACCACACACTGCCAACTCTTTGGCTACTCTTTTACCAATGAGAAGTTAAATTGTGTGTCACATTATAATACCCCCATGACTAAAAGGGCAAGCATATTTGGTGTGACGTGGATTCATTCCCACAACCCTCAGATTACAAGTCAACCACCTGGCCATGCCGGGCCCCGACAAAATGAACAGCTTGCAAATTTTAAGTCTGTGTAACTGCACAAAAATGTTTTTGTTGGATTTCTACTTCCAATTCAGAACTGTCTGTTGTTAAGCTATTAAGTACCAAGCTATAATATGGGCTATTCGTATTGTACCCACTGGAGGTACTGAAACCTGGTTCTTAGCATTCAGACTTACTGCTGACCCACTAGGAGACAAGAATTGTTAAGTGCTGTTCAAACAGGATGTTTATTTGCTGAAAACCTAACAGTGTATATGAAAAGGAAACTTTACTTTGCTTGACTATTGGAAATGGTGGTTAAACTCATCCTTAAATGAGATAATTTAATCTTTATTATATACTGTGCCAGAGTCAACAGAAATGAAAAAAATATAATAAAAACATTTTATCAAAACATTAACAGAATACAGGTTCATCTGAAACAATATATTCTAACATTTTTCAACCAATAACAAGACACAGATTCAAGTCAGGATAAGATTTGACAGAATTAGAGCACACTCAGAAAACAGACTAAAACATCTGAGACACTTCACTTAAAGTGTTTCAACTATCTCAGTAAACTAAATTTAGTTTTTTCAACTAAATTTCACTAGAGTACTACCAGACAGTTAAGAACACTTTAACTGACTGGTAGTACTCTAGTGAAATGAAGAAATTGAGACACTTTGTTTTTTGACTACTTGTATGAAAACAGTGAATCATATTGAAGTTATATACAGACAAGTAAATTTAAAGCACTTAACACAGAATTTTAATATTGTTTTCTAATTGTGACAGATTTCTAAGAAAAAATAATTCTACATCTAATCTCATGTAAACCTAACAGTTCTACCCACTTGTTTAACTTCTTCTGGAGTTCCTTGTGGTGGAACTGATGGAGCATTACGATTGAGCCCTCTGGTGACAGCTTCGTATTCTTTAGCAACACGACGGGCATTCATATAATCCCGACTTCTATCAGCAGTCATCTTCTCAGCAATAATTGGATTAATACTCTAGATGACAAAATACAAATATCTGATTTTGAATTACCTTTAAATGTACTCCAGAAAGTTTTGCTAATTTATTAAACCAACAGACTGAAAGCTAAGCTTATATTCTTGAAAGAAAACAGGCTGTAAAAGTTACTCCAGCAACAATACTTTCCACATATAACGTCTTTCTGCCTGAAGGAACACTTTAAACTAACTATTAGAAAACAAAATTAGTAAATATAATGGGATTTTTTGATAAAAGTTAAACCCACAAATAGAATTATGTGGAACTCGTTCTATGTTTTAATACATATTGCTGGAATTATCAGTTCATTCATAGATACATAAATTGTGGTAATAATGCTCCTGATTAAAAACCCATTTATTATTTTGCTATAAGAAACTAAGTAAGAATCTATTCAAGGGTAACAAGAAATGGCCTATCACTACAATGCTGCTTTAAAATATTGTCTAATCTCAGTTTTATAAAGTAAAAAATGTCTTTGTAAGAGAGTAATATTTTGTTTGATTGGACTACTACTTAACACAGAAACAGGAATTAAGTATTTTGTTTGATTGGACTGCTACTTAACACAGAAACAGGAATTAAGTATTTTGTTTGATTGGACTGCTACTTAACATAGAAACAGGAATTAAATATTGTGTTTGATTGGACTGCCACTTAACACAGAAACAGGAATTAAATATTTCGTTTGATTGGACTGCTACTTAACACAGAAACAGGAATTAAATATTGTGTTTGATTGGACTGCCACTTAACACAGAAACAGGAATTAAATATTTCGTTTGATTGGACTGCTACTTAACACAAAAACAGGAATTAAAATCAAGTTGAAGAAAATAACTAGAGTTTATTTACATTTTTATATACAATATAATCATGTTTAAGAGAATATCTAAGATCTATTGACCTGTTCGTATGCAATGTAATCCTTCCATAACTGCTCGATGTTAATCATAGGATTGACGATACCTCGTTGATAAACTTTCCGAACGGCTGTGATTCTCTGGTTTTCTGCATATGATCCCACAGCTTCACTATATAAAAAACAAACATCTGGTCAAAAATGTATACAAAGTCTAGTCACTATACATCACCCCCTCTAGTCACAACTGTACATCATCCTGTCCAGTCATGAAAAAAATATTACAAAATTCCTCTGTTACTGAAGAAGTATATGTTGTTTCATTTCGTACCCAGATAACCAAATATCTTACAAAATCACCAAATGTGAGAGAAAGGTCTAAACATCTTAACAAGGAGAAAATAAAGTGACTGTAAAAGAAATGTGGTCATTAGTCTTGGATTTATTTCTCTGTATTTTTATCATAGTGTTAAAATTACGTATATGACATTCAAGATATGCAAGACCAATCCTGGTGTGATCTAAAAGTAATACTTACACACTTTTAAGAAAAGTTATATAATCATTCCAGATGGGATATGATAATATATCCATTCCCATCTTGTCCAGAGCAAAGTCGTAAGCTTGAGCCATTTTCTCCCTGAAAAACAAATTAGTTGCATTACTGTAACATTCAAGCTAATATTTGATAAGTATAATAAAATATTTGTATTTTATGTGTAGGCCTAAGCTACTAAGATTAATACTGCCATCCTTAGGGCGAACATATTTGGTGCGATGGAGATTCGAACCCGATTACGAGTCGAACACCTTAATCCATCTGACCATGCCGAGCTCCCTAAGGTACACACGAAATAAGTTACTTTGTTGTTACCGTCCCATAATGAGAACGAGATAAACCCTTTTCTTTTTCTGTAACATAATTCAGGTTTAAATAAAAATATCATTCACATAATCAAGAATAATCTTTGAACCTTTCTGCGGTGCCTTCTAGTGGTTCATTTAAAGGTATATCTAAATTAATATTTTTATTGGACATTTTCTGCAGTAGCGCCCTCTTGTGATTGTTATAAAAGAATAAGTCTTTTTTTTTTAATAAAAATTTCAAGTAACCAGACAACAGATTTTAACTAATCTGAAAGACTTTTATATTTTGACACGCTACAGCTGTAAAATGGGAGAGACGGTAACCTTGTAACTATTATTGGACAGCACACGTGTTTTCCTCACCTGTAAGAAGGCAGACTTCCTTTAGTTTCTTTGACGTAATTCAGGTAACACCGCCACAAATCAATGTTGAGAACTTTTATTAGGCATCGTTGAAACAGCTGTTAAAATACCAAAAATTATGACGTAACTTTGACAGATACTAATTACTACAATTAACTGGGTTTTATTTATAAACTGCCACAACTTACTTTAATAACAGAGAGGTAAAATATATAGTAGCTCTCCTGAGTGGCACAGTTGCATGTCTGTGGACTTTCAGCGGGTTTCGATACCCGTGGCGGGAAGAGCACAGAGAGCCCATTACGTAGCTTTGTGCTTAATATACAGAGAAAATAAAAATACAGTTAAACATAAATAAATGCATAGTGCGAATTTGTGAAGTCAAACAGATTTTCTTGGTATTTTCTAAAAGTGAATAACGTGGTAAAGCAGTTGTGTTCATCGTGTATTTAAAATAGCGAATTAACCAGCAGGGATGAAGCTTGGTGGATTTAGTTTCATTTGCCCCCAGCACTGGGAGCCCACCAAAAGGTATCGAAACCCTATTTGTACTGTTGTAAGTCCGTATCGCTGTGTTACTGAGTAGCAGCAACAGCAGAACAGAAACATCGAATTATACTTTTCTATGGTGCTGTCAAGGGAAATAAGGAATTTATTTTGCACAACATTCATTTAAGTGTATCACAGTAATCACATGGTAAGCAGTGGTATGTGCCGAAGCAAGATGTCAGAAAAGATTTGTAAATGTACTAAATATTTATACTGATATAAGCTAGATTCAATGTTTTAATTAGATGGTTTTTAAATGACCATTATACGATATATCTGCAAAGTTTGGTTTATTTTGAAATTCGCGCAAACCTACACCAGGGCTATCTATCTGTGCTAGCCGTCCCTAATTAAGCAGTGCAAGACTAGAGGGAAGACAGTTAGTCATCACCATCCACCGCCAATTCTTGTGCTATTCTTTTACTAACGAATAATGGGGATTGACTGTCACATTATAACGACCACACGGTTGAAAGGACAAACATGTTTGGTGTGACAGGAATTCGAACTCGCGACCCTTGAATTAGGAGTCGAGTGCATTAACCACCTGGCTATATTGGGCCTCATCTGTAAAGAGCGTGTTGATGTAATAATTGGAAAACTTTGTGTAATGGGCAAAAAACGAGTAAGTTTACAAATACGGGAAGCAGTGAGTAGTTAATTAGTTGATGGTGAGCGAGAGATCAATGATCAATCAGTGAATGCTGTAGATCAGTTTTAGCAGTAAGACTTATCACGTGTATAAAGTTAATCCATCAATAGCATGTATGTAACTGTTTTGTAAGTTAGGCGTAGGTACCATTAGTCTCTGAATTTCTGTCGTAGCTTTGTTCATGAACGAATCCTACACCAATTTTAAAGAAGAAATAAACTAATTCGTCATCGTTACGTGGACTGGAAGCAGCATCATGAACACTCCAAACGAAAACGTTACAACAACACTTATGAAGCAGTAACAGTGCCTGTGTGTCATCCACTTTACTGTGACAACGGAGACAATTTTTTATCAGTGACTCTTTTTATGTCTGGAAGGAACGTTTTTGAGTGTCATGCAAATATTTTTTGTTTTACCAGAAAATAAAAAATCAAAAATTCCCCTAGCTGTAAGAAAGAGGTGTTTGTGACTGGTCTAAATTTCGTGCTCTAGGTGGCATTATTTACTTTATACATTAAAGACAGTTGTAATCTGTATTATTAAACTGAACCAAAAGCACTGAATAGGAAGCAATCAGAGTAACATTTTAAGAAGGATTTTTGATTAAAAAATGTTCCTAATGGAAAACATTTGCAGCAGAGAAATGGAAAAAGACAACGAGAAAAAGAAGGCACTAATTGACATATTGGTCCCTGGTCA
Organism: Carcinoscorpius rotundicauda; assembly: GCA_011833715.1. NCBI lineage: Eukaryota > Metazoa > Arthropoda > Merostomata > Xiphosura > Limulidae > Carcinoscorpius > Carcinoscorpius rotundicauda. Next base: position 24,167,938 of record CM022403.1, read on the forward strand.
GCTTCTCTTTCGTTGCAACTTTTACTATCTGTTATTTCACCTCCATAATTATGCACTAAACAACACATCTGTTTGGACTATTATGGTCTACGTACAAACATATATCACTACAATATAACACCTGAAGTAAAAAACTCTAAGTCCTCAGATTAATTTTACAACTGGTGACTCTCTCTGAGAATCCCGACATCCAGGGCAGTACACATTCGATGAATGAGTGACAGTGATACAGAAATGGCAACTATTTCAAATGACTGAGCGTAATAATTGTAGATACAGCCCGTACAGATATCGTATAACCACTGGATACAGTTTTGAGTCATCCATGTCTGTGAATCCATCTGTGGCTTAACTGTAAACACTGTTAGTAAGTATGCTTGAAATCATTCTGCCATCTTCACAACCCAATATTTGTACAATGGCTGTAGTTTTGGTTCTAGCACAGTCTGGGAACATTTCTCTGAATAAATGTCCTGTATGATTGGTTACAGCTAGGGGTAAATTATGAGCAATGACGAATTGCGTGAACATCACTTCTGCATTTATAGTTTCATATTCTGAATTCTTACTTATAAATGTTGTTATCTGGATCGTTTTTGTCTTCGCCCCAGCCATTTGTTGGTGAGATACCGATTTTGTTTGTCTGGAACAATCGTTTATCCCATCATGCGCCACAGAAAAATCGATGTGGCAAACTATACAAAATCCATAACTGTCACTGACTTTTGATGCTGTGACCAAATATTTTACACTATACTCTTTCCAAAATTTTTGATTCACAGTTTTAGTCCTTTTAAATTTGCCAGAAACAAGACAATCTGGTGAACGAAGACTTTTTTTTCAACTTGCGAATGATCGCATTGGTGTTTCTATGCCGCTAAAAAAACGAAAAATACCCATCTACGTGAGCACTGATTGGCTGACAAGCACTGATGACGTAACTATGGATTCCTCCGTGTACCCAGTATGGAGAAGGACCGCATTCAAACTATTGGTAGACGTCGGCGATACAAATATTTTTTATTATTTTAAGCACAAACATGATTATCGCAAATAGCCATTTGGATTATGTATTTTATTTATTATCAACATTTATTTGTATCTCACTAGAAATTTTCTTTTCACCCCTTTCAAGCCCTGGGAGAACAATTTATCATTTTATTGTATAGACCTGTATAATATATAAAAATTTGGAACTTGAAACAAGTCTTAATATTTGTCTGTATGAGTGTTAAGTCGTAACGTACTCACCAAAATCGTAATGATTGTCACCTCTGGTGATATATGACTTGAGTGTGAGGTTTTATTGTGAGCTTGGGATTTTTTTTCTAATCGTTCTAAAAGGACATTTTTTCATCAAAGTTGGTTACAGTGATCTTGGCAATTAGCCAATAATAAGCGTAACAGTTTATCTAACATTTCAAGAAGTAAATAGTTGATGTACCAGTTACTATAGCCCATAGTAAGACCGATTTCTCAGACGTTATTACAATCAACTTCACCATAATTCTTTTGAATCGAAACTTTGCAATTGGTTTAAGTCTCCATGGCCGGTCCTTCGAGAAGACTCATCAAATAATGGTCTTCTTTTAGAAGCCAGCTTCAACTGTTGTGATTTCTCCAGTATACATAATTTATCTATGCGAAGAAAAAATATCTGCCTTGTAAGCTGAGTGACCGGATGACCATCAATGTCCCGAACCGTACATACTGGATGCAGAACCGGTCCTAGGAAAACTTATGTCTCATGCGAACCTTATATTTGGTGTCCCTGTTCGTTTATAAACGGATAAGAACTGCTAATTGCACAACATTTCAACATTCTTAGATAGTCTTCAGGTTAACAAAGAGAGTTTGCAACTGACCGTTGCCGGACACACGTTTTAGGGACGAGAATATAAACGGGTACGGGATCATAAGAGGATGTTAGATTATTAATTAGTATAAGGGTGCGCCTTTACATTGGTTTAATTTTGGTTTTAGTTACTGTATAAGTAGGGTTTCTTTAACTTTGCGTTTGTTTATATTTGTTTCCCGACTTAGTATTTTCGTTATGTTTTCATGGCTTGCCATCTTGTAGGTTCAGAAGATTAAATAAAATTCAGTGCTCGATCTCAGTCTGGAATACCATCCTGATAGTATATTTATTGTCCAGCTGTTCCCTTGTTTGGTTCAAGAACTGTTTTTAATCTAACAAAAACTTTGCCACGACGATTGTTGGTGCAGTCATTTCCAGTCTCTATTCTTTATACTAAATACAAGTTTCGTGCTCAGCAGTGAATGCTTTGTTTGTCATTAAGCACAAGGATACACAAAAGGCTATTTGTGCTCTGCCCACCGGAGGTATCGAAACCCGGTTTCTTGTAGTACAAGTCCGCAGATATACCACTGTGCTACTGGGTGGCTTCAATGAGTGCTATTTCCTATAAAAATCAACAAACTCGAAATCTTGATAACACACACTTAATTTGACCATTTTTAGAGTATCTACCAAAACTACATCTTCCAATCAATAATATAATATTCTGATTGTGTTCATCAATACTAATATTTTGTTTTGAAATATGTTGGAGCTTTTCACCGGTCCTACTAATATATCACAAAATAACGCAAAGTCTGGTGATAAAAAGGATATAAAGTGGTTAGAACCACACAGCTTTATTTAAACTAACATGATAACCCTGCGATAGAGGGAACTTTTGTTGGTTTTGCAGAATTTTGCACAAAGCTATAGGGGGGATATCCGCCCTAGCTGTCCCTAATTTAGCAGTGTAAGACTAGAGGGAAGGCAGCTAGTCATCACCACCCACTACTAACCCTTAGGCTACTCTTTTACCAACAATGGTGGGATTGACTGATATTATAACGCACCTACGGCTGAAAGGGGAAGCACATTTCATGCTACAAGAATTCAAACCCCTGACGCTCAGATCACAAGTTGAACGCCTCAACCCACCTGGCCATGCCGGGATGCACTTTGGTGAGAAACCTTTCAATATTCATCCCTTCTATCTTATACCAGATTACAGAGTACCACAACTACCACCATATATCTAAAGTACATCTCCCTTTATTATCATCATCTCAGTATCACTCCAACAAAATGAAAACAAATTGACATTTACCATTTCAAACTGTTTATATGCTTTATAAAACGCGTCCTAGGAAACAAACATAGCTCTGAATTACACAAACACACACACACATATATATATATATATATATAAACCTAAAAGTCGTCTACGAGTAGCACAATAGAAATTCATAATCCATTGTTTCTAGCGCCATCTATTAACAGCTTGAATAGGTTTACAAAAATAATAAGGTTAATTTGAATAATTGGCGAGTCAACTAATAAGCTTCAATAGTCGAAAAAGAAAATGTTTCTCCTCAGGTTTAACAACAAAATATTAATTTCAAGTTTTAAATTATTACACAATTTACCATCATTATCTGTGCAAAATACTTCAATGTATATCTAACTTAAATATATTTGGTCATCATATTTGGTTTTATGTCAAGGTAATTAAAATTAGTTTGGAATTTCGTGCAGAGCTATCTGCGCTAGCCGTCCGTAATTTCGCTGTAAGACTAGAGAGAAGACAGTCATCACCTCTTACCGCCAACTCTTGAGCTACTCGTTTACCAACAAATAGTGGGATTAATCGTTACATTATATCGCCCCACGGCTAAATGGCGAGCATGTTTGGTGTGACAAAAATTCGAACTCGAGGCCCTCACATTATGAGTCAAGTGCCTCATTTACCTGGCCATACCAAGTAATTAAAATATATCAGAGATTAGTTTTCAAGCTTGATACTTGTCAAAAGTGACCACGTAGAACTATCCTGCCAATAAGTCTTCCTCATAATAATGTAAAAATTTCCTAAGAAACGAAAATATTTGCCGTTTTTTTTTTCCTATGTTATTGGAGTTTTTTACGTTACTAAATAATTAACTGTTAAATTATATAAAATTGGTGCGAACTGTTTCGATTTTCACACTTACCTTTTCAACCCTTTCAAAATTTTTGGACTTCATCTATAAGAAGAAAAAACACAATTTCACATAACGAAACGTTACCTAAATATTGTTTTATTGTTTCAATCATTTGAAAATAACAGAAGAGAAAATTTAAAATTGCAAACCGCTTGGCTTTTACAAAAAATAATAAACATGTTCCAAATGGAAATGATTTTGGAAACTCAAAAACAAAGTACTGAAAGACGATTGAAGCGTCAGAGTGGCATGACAGACTTAACAATACAATCTATCCCCTCCCATCATTTTGAGCTAGTGACCTAGGGTCAGGGAGGCAACCGGTCAGCAGCATCTTACAATTCACCGTGCGGGATAAACTGCGTCAAATCAGCTCTGAAATCCAGAGATCTACCACATGGTTGCTTCTGAGAAGCATACAAGTAATTGGCGTAAAATTAACCATTTTAAATCAATCCAATATTGACGTTTCGTCCTTTCGTTTACAAATATTTTTAAGAAATTATTTTGGAGATTTCTTTCTCATTAAAGATTATTTCAGAGAGTAATTTCAATCATACTTTTGATATCTGATCAGTTTATTGTTCATCTTCTCATTTCTGAGGTACATTATGAACCCATATTTTACCAATACTATTAAATATTTTAAATTCCATTTCTAAGTTAATTTTATATTAAAGAATAAACTCAAATCTGATAATTGTATATGGACTTATTTTCGAGAGAAACGAATTAATAGTAATTATTAAAAATGTTTTGATCCTCTTCAATAAAAAGGCTGTACAAAATAAAAGGGAAGGATATATCCGCGACAAAGTTATATAAATCAACTTTCTTGACAGAAACTTTGATTTAAAACAAAAGCATACTTATTTCTTAATACTTCATTTACAAATTGTATTTATAAAAATCTTTGTCGAGTTAAAAATTACTAACTGCTCGTGGCGCCATCTTCTGGTATATAATGTACTGAATTCTTTTTAAAACACATTTACTCACGTTGCAGATCAAATACGGTTTCTAAAAAGCCAAAATCTATTTTCAAATGGCTTTAATGTGTTTGTCTTAATACGAGCAAACAAATACAGTCATTTGAAAAAGTAAGGGCACCCTATGAAAGCCCGTGTATTTTTGTAACATATTTAGATATAGATATTTAATCTCAATTTTAACAATACTGAGAGATTATATGAATATACCTAAACATTTAAAACTGGAGAAAAGACTTTTCAAGACCTTCTGTAAATGTAATTCTAAAAAAATGCATATTCTAACTGAGGAAAACGTTAGGACACCACATTTATTCCCACTTAAAATAGCTCAACTCACACACGGGTGTATCACACCAGATGCACATGATTAGATCGTTATTCAGCATTTTGAATGAGGGTTGCCATATTTAAACCTCAGACATTTAGTTTGGTGTGCTCCTCACTGTTAAAGTGAGAGTGAGGACCATGGTGAGAGCAAAAGAGCTGTTTGAGGCCTTCAGAAAGAAAATTGTAAAAGCATATGGGTCTGGTAAAGGATATAAAAGGATCCCAAAAAAATTTGAAATTAGCCATTTCACTCTCCGGAAAATAGTCAAGTGAAGCTTTCAAAACAACTGCCAACATGCCCAGGTCTGGTCGTCCAAGCAAGTTCACCCCGAGAGGAGACCGCAAGATGGTAAAAGAGGTCTCCAAACACCATAACATGTCATCACGGGATATTCTGACTACTATTGATGTGAAAGTGCATACCTCTACAATCAGAAAGAGACTGCACAAGTTTAACTTGCATGGGAGGTGTGCAAGGAAAAAAACCTTTGCTCTCTGAAAGAAACATCAAGGCCAAACTGAAGTTTGTCAGAGAAAATGTAGACAAAGTCCATGACTTCTCGAATAATGTTCTTTGGACAGACGAGTCCAAAATTGAATTATTTGGACACCAGAACAAAGGACATGTTTCGCGTAAACCACATACAGCATTCCAGGAAAAGAACCTCATACCAACTGTGAAGCATGGATGTAGAAGTGTCATAGTTTGGGGCTGCTTTGCTGCAGCAGGACCTGGACAGCTCACAATCACAGAGTCCACCATGAATTCTACTGTGTATCAGAGGGTGCTTGAGGATCATGTGAGACCATCTGTAAGAAAATTAAAGGTGAAGCGGAAAAGGACCCTGCAACACGACAATGACCCAAAACATACCAGTAAATTCAACGAAGATTGGCTAAAAACTAAGAAATGGAGAGTCCTGGAATAACCGAGTCAAAGCCAAGATTTTAATCCCATTGAGATGTTGTGGGGTGACTTGAAATGGGCTGTACATGCAAGAAACCCCTCAAACATCTCACAGCTGAAAGAATTCTGCATTGAGGAGTAGTGCAAACTTTATTCTGACCGATAGATGGCTATAAGAAACGTCTCACTGCAGTTATTTCAGCCAAAGAACCTAAAATAACTAATAACACTAGTTATTAGGGGGTAGGGTGTCCTTACTTTTTCCTCAAAATATGCATTTTTGTATAATTACATTTACAGAAGATCTTGAAAGTCTTTTCTTCAGTTTTAATTGTTTAATTAAATTCCTATAATTTCTCAGTATTGTTAAAATTGAGATTAAATATCTATATAACCAAAAATTTTACAAAAATACACAGGCTTTCACATGACTGTATATTTATTAAATGCTACACTAAAAAGGGACCGTCTGTAAAGACAACCTGATAAAAATAAAACTTACTTTGAAATTATGTTTAATATTTTTTGAATCGTGTGATTTGTGTATTTTTTTTGGTAGCACACAGATAAAATAGTTTATTTATTCTAATTAAAATTTCTTCATGTGCTACATGCTAGATTCTAACGCTCAGAACTAAGTTGTTTTGTGCTTTCACTTTGAAGAAATTCATCCATCACAATTATTTCCACGAATTATGTCAATCCATTGCACATTTATTTTCGCGAATTATCTAAATCCGTCTCATAATTACAATTTCCACGAATTATCTACGTTCGAAACGCTTGTTACACATTAGGATACGAGAGCAGTGCCCTCATACTTACTGCTAAGCCACTAGAGGGTTATCCGAAACGCCCAGCTCATTCTGAAATAATCCTTAAAATCCACTATCTCCGACAAATAAAAAAAGGTATACGTAGAAGAAATCCACATTAAAATAGTAACATTAAAAAAATAATACAAAACGTACAAGTTTGTTAAAATGCTTTTCTTTAAAATGTTTAACTAGTAAAACAACTGTGAGAAGTCATAAGATTATGGATAAACAGTTACTATATTAGTTTCAGGGTCACTCCGGAGTGCAGTTCAATAAACAAACATTTATTAAAAGATGGCCATATTTCGGTGGTTGTGATTTTCTTAACCTATCCAATAATTATTAACGTGAAACCTTTCCTGTCATAATCAAAGTATTATTTTAAAAAATAACTCACATACACACTCGGAAAGAAATAAGGCTTATAGACTTGTCTATAGGAATAACGAAGTTTATTTTATCATAACTCCCTTATCCATACAAGTTATTAAACAACTTAATCAATACAGAGAGAGAGAAAAAAAAAGTTGATGCGTACAAGTTTCTGTTATTAAAAGTTTAAAACATGTAACGTAATTAAATATACTTAAACAATATACACGAACAACTTCGAAATCGTTTTCTACAAATCCGAGTAGTCAGATAAATGCCAGTAATGTATACATCGTGTTTTCTCACAAAATACTCACACTAGTGAATAAACACTTTCACTCGTAATTTACAAGAAATGGTGGCTTACGTCTTAAGTAACGGAAAGAGAAAACAAAAAATACAAAAATACCATGACAAAGCAGCATTTTAAAATTGGTCAAGTGACCACCGATACTGACTTTTCAGGGTCAGCATTTCATTCTGTACAACCACCATTCATTCGTTTCTTTTTTGTATGGATTTAACTTACTGGAATTATAAGCTTGTAATTCTTACCGCTTTAGTTTGGGAAAATTAGCAATTATCACGCTTAAATCTAATAACGTAATTAGTTGGGTCAGCTTTTTCTCCCCCTACATAAAAACACAAGGAATTATAATGTAGCTTATATTCAATAAAACTATTTAACAAAATTTTTACTTTTTCTTGTTCCAGGGTAGAAAGTGTTATTTCCCAATTGCTTGTGCCTACAGTAAATGAAAAATACCTATTTTTCTCTTCAAACTTTGTTTTTTTAACGTGGGTATGTATAACAAAAACATGACGGGAGACTATATTTGGGGGCTGATACGTGAAAGTGATTTACATTAGTCGCAAATCTCGAAAAAACTACTCACTTCTATATATTTTTGTTCATATTTGTATAACTTTAGTAAGAATACATGTAAATCTTGATTCGTATGTTGTTTTATTCAGACCTAATGTAAATGAAAATCTGCAAATTTGCCCGTGTTTACATAGAAAATAGATTAATTTCTAAATTTCATTATCGAGGTCATAAAACAAAGTTTGAAGGGAATAATGGCCATTTTCTGTACTTTTACAACATAAGCAATTGAGAAATAACACATACTATCCAGGACCAAAATTTGTGTTACATTGTGTTATTTGTGGAAATTATAGATGTTAAATAATTACTGATTCGTTTTTTGTTTGTTCTATTGCACTGCAACCTTCACTATATTTACCACAAGAAAATATATTTATACAACAGATACGAGGATTAAATAAGACTAGTGTTTATACAACATTTAAGTGGATTAACTGAGACTGAAGTTTATACAACATTTAAGTGGATTAACTGAGACTGGTGTTTATATAACATTTAAGTGGATTAACTGAGACTGGTGTTTATACAACATTTAAGTGGATTAACTGAGGCTGGTGTTTATACAACATTTAAGTGGATTAACTGAGACTGATGTTTATACAACATTTAAGTGGATTAACTGAGACTGGTGTTTATACAACACGTACATGGATTAACTAAGACTGATCATGCAACATGTATATGGATTAACTAAGACTGGTGTTTATACAAGTATGTTAATTAACTGAAACAAAATTTAATTTTACTCGTCAAAACACGTATCAACTTGGTTCTAGATTTACTCGAGTAATTAAATACATATAAATACTATTTCTAAACAGACTGAACATCACAAACCAGTAGATTAACATCCCAGTCCTTTAGTGAACACTTTTTTTTTTTTTTCCTAAGCCTAATTTAATGATTTAAGTGTTACACAAGGCAACGTAACATTTTAGAAGCGGAAAATTGAGTAAAGAACGAAACAGGCATGTCGTGTGAAAAGATTGGGGAATATATTCATAACAACTGTCCTTAAGTCCTGGTTTGAGTTTCGGCTGAGACCTAATACTGTATCTTGTTATAGATAAATCAAGATATGAAACCATTGCTAAGCCTCGTATGTGTTAATCGATTCTGTAATCTAGATTGCTCTTCATCCATTACGAAAAATGACTTGTACAGCATTTTTTCAAGCAAATTTACACAATAGGCTATTTGTGCCGTGCCGACCATGAGTATTGAAACCCAGATTTTAATGTTATAAACCTTCATATTAACCACTGAGACATTAGTAGGCTCTCTTTTCAGCAAGTTTTTCAAGTCTTGGAGTTAGCTCTTCTAAGTAACTCTCGCCTATTTCACAATTTACACGTTGTTATAGAGGCTCTTAACCACAGCCTAAAAAACAAAACAAAAACAATTCCATGGTTAAAAATTTCCAGTCACGTTGCAGTACACGTGTATCATTAACAATATTTTTCAGTAATCAGTTTTGTGATTAGATGTACAATGCTAGTTTGTTGGTTTTTATTGCTGCTGGAGGGAGGACGGCAAACGATACGTAATACACAAAAATAACATAATAACGGGAGTATTTCAGTCTTACCGGATTTCACGTAATAAAAATAATATATCAAGCGTACTAGTTACGTAACATCAAACAACACAACACTACATCATTCATTAAATTCCAGCTCTAGATTACTTGAATTGATCAGTGTTGCCCTGGCAACAATTTACCTTGTAAACGGATAACTTTACCAACCTAACACATTACCTTTATCTAGTTAATGTTACCATCACAACAAGTTACCTTGTATCTGGCTTATGTTACCATCACAAGTTTTCTTACACGTGACTAATATTACCATCGCAACGAGTTATCGTGGAAATGACTCGTGTAACTATTGTAACAAGTTACCGTGTAATTGGCTAATATTACTATCGCAACGAGTTACCTTGTATTTGGCTAATGCTAACATGGTAACGATTTTCCGCGCAACTGGCCATATGTTACAATGGTATCGTCTTTCGTGTAACTGGATTTTTGTTAAAATGGTAAGGAGTTAAACGTGTAACCGGTTAATGTTACCATCGCAAACAAGTTACCACTTCTCTTTACCTCTCTTCACAACGAAAACCTTAATTTTAATTTTTAGTACTCTAAAGACAGAATTTATTTTACTTCGTCATAAGATGGTAAGTAAATCTTGCAGCTTAAGCATAGTGACATACATTCTGATCACTCCAAGACAATCATTGAAAAAACTACATTTGTGGTGTATAACGAATTATGGATTACAAAAATTACTTGATAATAAAAATATAATGGAATATCCTTTACTTCATGGTAAAAACAAAACACGCTGTAAACCTCCATGGTAAAAAACAAACATGCTGTAAAACCTCTACTCCATGGTAAAAACAAAACATGCTGTAATAACTCTACTCCATGGTAAAAAAAAAAACACAAAACATGCTTTAATACCTCTACTCCATGGTAAAAAACAAAACACAATACATGCTGTAATACCTCTACTCCATGGTAAAAACAAAACACAATACATGTTGTAGTACTTCTACTTCATGCTAAAAAACAAAACACAATACATGCTGTAGTACGTCTACTCCATGGTAAAAAACAAAATACAAAACACGCTGTAATACTTAAATGATAAAAACAAAACATGCTGTGATATCTCTACTTCATGGTAAAAACAAAACATGCTGTAATACTTCTACTTCATGGTAAAAAACAAAACACAAAACATGCTGTAATACCTCTTCTCCATGGTAAGAAACAAAACACAAAACATGCTGTAATACCTCTTCTCCATGGTAAAAAACCAAACACAATACATGCTGTAATACCTCAACTCCATGGTAAAAAAACAAAACATGTTGTAATACCTCAATGGTAAAAAAGTGCTGTAATACCTCTACATTATGGTTTTTAAAAAAAGGCTGATGTAATAGCACGAAGCTTATATAGTAATAATATCTTCCCTATGGTAAAAACCATTCAACAATATAAAGCTGAAAAATTAGCACTCTTACATTATGGTAAAGAAAGCTAACGTGGTAACATCCACACTCTATGGTTTCAACCATCATGCCCAATCAACATAAATTATATAAACTCCAAGTTGCTCACTAATCGAAACAACATCTGAGGAACAACTGCGAATCCAACAGTTACGTCAGCTTCACAGTCAACACCAACAGAGAAATGACATGGAACAAGGGCTAAATACCTGCGAATGATACCCTCGAAGAAAGTTAACCAGTCTACCAGTTCATGACCATAGAATCTACATAATGTTCGACACGAATCAGCTATCTGAACTTTCACAACAATAAAGGTATTTCAAAAACTATCAAATATTCAATTTACACTAAAAAAAAAAGCATCTGGCCCACAATAGCTGTGCATAATGCGGAACAACCCGTAGAAATAAAGAAAACGCATGAAAATGTGTAGAACAAATTATTATTATATTTTTTATTAATATATCGTTTAACGCCATTAGTTAATATTACCGTTGAATGGCTGATGGTACAATGGTAAAGAGTTCAACGTTTATTTGGCCAGTGTTATTATCATGGTGTTAGGACTAATATTCTTGATATATTGTTGGATTTATGGCCAAAAATATTATTAAGAACAAGGATACCATTCTAATCTTTATAACTAGAACAGTAATAAAAAGATAACGAAGTAGCTATACTTATCAGTTTCATCAAAGTAGACAATTTTCTTCAATTTTTTCGTTTCCCAAATTGCCATCTTAATTGATCATTCATTTCTATTATCTGATATAAGATAAAAGGAGAGAACCTGTGTGCACTTAAAAGAAACATAATGCGACTAATGGTCTACTGAGGTCATGGTCGCCCTCATTTTGAACTATGATAACCAGTCGGGCCATATGATTGTTTGGTTTAGAATTATGCACAAACCTACACAATGGACTATCTGCTCTGCCCACCACGGTTATCGAAACCCGGTTTTTAGCAGTGTGAGTCCACAGACGTGCCGCTGTGCCACAGGAGGGCGTACCGTATAAAGTAATTACTTTTCCCAAATGGCAGAATTCACTGCCGTTCTTATAACGCATCCACGGCTGAAAGTGAAGTGTATTAATTAATAACATCACAACCTGAACCATAGATAAAAAAAAATCCACAGCCCGATAAGATAACTGTTAGGTCACAACAGAAAGAAGGCGGTATCCAGGTTCGAACTTATCAACTCACAGATCTCTAAAGAGACATAAACGTAGTAGCCAAGTTTTTACAACCTCTCATGTCTTTTCTCAAGGTATCAGATATAAATTCACACATATACACGAAATAATGATACATAAAGGTCATTGGTAATTCAACGAATCCTCCCCTTGTGGACAGAATTTTCTGTCAAACTATTAAAGTTGAAAAACATACTCATAGAGCTAGGGAGTAAAGTTCTAACCAAGTCTTATGCTAACAATAAATAACACATTTACTTTCGTGTATAGTTGACTTTGTATGGCAGATATGGATGCTCAATGGTTCTTACTAAATAACATTTTCGGTCTGAGCCAATAGCAAGACTGTTGATTCTATTCTTAATACATTCCGATACATAAAACTTATCTTTTATGTTCGTTTTTACATTCACGAGTTTTTTTTTTAATTTCCCACAAAGCTACATGAGGGTTATCTGCGTCAGCCGTCAATAATTTAACAATGTAAGACTAGAGGAAAGGCAGCTAGTCATCACCACCCACCGCCAACTCTTGGGCTACTATTTAACCAAAGAACAGTTAGATTGACCATCACATTATCAGAGATGCCAAATATTTCAAATGACTGAGCGTAATGATTGTAGACACAGCCCGTACAGATATCGTATAACCACTGGATACAGGTGTGAGTCATCCATGTCTGTGGATCCATCTGTGGCTAAACTGTAAACACTATTAGTAAATATGCTTGAAATCATTTTGTCATCTTCACAATCCAACATTTGTACAATGGCTGTAGTTTTCGTTCTTGCACAGCCATATTGTTTCGCTATATCAGAATTTGAGAACATTCTTCTGAATAGATGTCCTGCATGATCGGCTACAGTTAGGGGTAAATTATGAGCAATGACGAATTGCGTGAACATCACTTCCGCATTTATGGTTTCATATTCTGAATTTTTACTCATAAATGTCGTTATCTGCATAGTTTTTGTCTTCGCCTCAGCCTTTTGTTGGTGAGATGTCGATTTTGTATGTCTGGAACAATCGTTTATCCCGCCATGCGCCACAGAAAAATCGATGTGACAAACTGTACAAAGGGCCTGATTGTCATTGACTTTTGATGCAATGACCAGATATTTTACACTATACTATTCCCTAACCTTTAGTCCTTTTAGATTTGCCAGAAACAAGACAATCTGGTGAACGAGGCCTCTTTTTTTTCCACCTTGTGAACGACCGGTTTTTCTGTGCTGCTTAAATAAGTTTAGTTTCTTAAATTTTGCCCAAAGCTACTCGAGATCTATCTGTGCTAGCCGTCACTAATTTAGCAGTGTAAAACTAGAGGGAAGGCAGCTAGTCATCACCACCCACCGCCAACTCTTGCGCTACTCTTTTACCAAAGAATAGTAGGATTGAACGTAACATTATAACGCCCCCACAGCTGCGAGGGCGAGCATGTTTGGCGCGACGCGGATGCGAATCCGCGACCCTCAGATTACGAGTCGCATGCCTTCACGCGCTCGGTCATGCCGGGCGGCTTTATTGTTTTGGCCTATATAATATGTAATAATTTGGGAGTTGCAACAAGACATAATATTTGTCCGTATCAGCGTATAGTCGTAATGTTTGGCATCTCTGCATTATAACGCCTCCATTGCTGAAAGGGCGAGCATGTTTAGTGTAACGGTGGTTCGAACACGTGACCCTCAGATTACGAGTCGAGCGCCCTAACCACCTGGCCATGCCCGGGCCAATTTACAAGTTTGAATGTGAAGATGCTAAGTTATGCATTGTAGCATCGGGTTACTTTTGTGTGACCGAATGAGATGTGAACACCACTAATATATCGTACACAGGGTTTCGATTTTATAAAAATGGGACGCAAGTCATTAACCCTCAGATTCTACTCATTATTCTTTTCATTTTAATTATTCATTCAGTGAAAAAACTATTAAAAACAAGAGATTCATTCGTTTGTCGTAAAGCAGCCACACTAGGCTATATGTTGTGCCCACCGTGAGGGAATCGAACCTATAACTTTAGACATTTGAAATGTCACAAGATGTTTGTGTTAGAAAACCTACCATGCTGATCACATTCAAATAACGGATTAATTATGAGTGTTTGTATTACAAAATGAGACATTAAAGGAAAAACAAGGCTACACACAACACTACAAACCTGTTCTCATGACTACACTGTATTTGCATAATTACTGTATTAACCTAACATTACAGACCATCCGCTACCTACAAAAACATTTGGAGGTAATTTTCACGTCTTTCGCTTTAATGTTTCGTTATTCTACCATTTTCACGTGCGTCTTTTTGTACATTTCCTGTAAGCACTATGCATTGGATCCCGAAATCCTAGTCTATGCGGGTCAGCAAAAACAAACTCATGTAGACGTAACTTTATTAATAAAACTGTACGTAAACAATAAAGTGATGGTGTTTATAATAGTGTGTACAAAATGTAAAATAGTTAAGAGCGTTCAATATAGGACACGGTTTTACGAGTTGAAACAAAGAAACTCAGAAAAACGAAGAATAAATCCCGTGCTAAAGAACAAAAAAGTGTATATAACAGTCTATAAAAAAGGTCGACGTTAAGTTATTGCCAAGTAAAGTAAGTGTAAAGTTGTAATGAAAGTAAACTTAACTGATAATACAGAAACATCTGAATGTTTGTTCACAAAATAATAAACATACGGTTTTGAAAAAACTGCGCATGAGTATATTAGATCCGAGCAAGTCGAAGCTCACAGAAATTTTACTTAGGGTAATTTTCAGTTTTAAGGAAAATACATGCGGGTTAAATTTTGTTTCTGCAGATATTTTGTACATAAAAAAAAACAAAATTTGAAATCGAAAACAGTTGTCACGTGATGACAATGACATAATGTCGTCGTGTAGCATACTCGTTGCATTGAAAAGTTTGAATAAGCAATACACAGGTAAAGTAATTTTGAATCAAAAAGCATATATGGAACCAGAACTCCTAAAATAAAAGCCTTTGTAATGATATGAGACTTGTAGCGTTTGATCGAGAAAAGTAATGGACACACAAACCTAACAGTATTATTTGTACAGATGCTCAAAGTATCCATCGTTTTCAACTCACACATAGTACCTATGTCGGCACTGGATATGGAAGATGTAGCGTGTTTGACATGGTACTACGTTTTTCTTTATTTTCGCTCATAAAGTGTTACAATGCACGTACGAATCATTACGCACTTAAACCAGAATGCACAAACGATTCCTTTTAGATAAATTGTGGAAGTACACCACCCGTTGGTGTTCGAGGATTGGTTTAGTCAAGCACAAAGTTACACAATGAGCTGGCTGTACTCTGCTCGTCACAGGTATAGAACCCTTATTTTCAGCAACCAAGTCTTCAGACTTACCTGCCGCTGAAGGGGAGGGGCAGGAACTTGAGGTAATACAATAGTTTGAATGGCTATTTTAGACATCTCAAATGTGACATCAATTTAACATATTAATTAAAACTGCAACATTGTTCAGATAATTATATTTTGCTTGGATGTGCATAAGAAACGAGGCATCTTACTTTAATGTTTTACAATATATTTCAATGTCTCCCCAGTTACACACACACGATAACGACGTGAAACAACAAGTAAAACAAGTATATTTCTTCTTCTTTCCTGTATGATATTATCAATGTATCTTTAATACCAATATGACAGACGCAGTCGGGTTAAGTTGGAAATTAAACCTTTTCGGTTTATTTCGACAAACAGGTTCATCAACATTCGTTTTTGTAAACAGTAACACCAGAATTTGGCATTGATACTGAAATTGCGCAAAACCTACATTTATTACTTGTTAGAGAGGGCAGTTAACGCTTTTTTTTTTAATGAGGCTCCCCTCGTAAATCGATCGTAGTGAGACAGAAGGCGCTCAATTGTTTGATTTACTTACTCGGGGGAAGGGGGGTCAGATGTGACACCTCTTTCGCAAAACCCAACTCTCTTCCACTCGAACTAAAGTTGTTTACTAGTTTTAAAAACCACAAGGTGGAGTTGTTAAAATTTTTTTGAAGTTATCAGGTTTCCACTATACGTTCAACAGACACTGAAAAACTACCAAGTTTTTGTTCTTATTTCTTACTTTTATCTTGTAACTGAAAAGACACTTAAAAAAAAATGGATTACGCAGCTAATGCAAGCTCAGACGAGTAGTGGTAACCATAGCTGTCCCTAACAAGATACACGGGCTAAGTACAGGTCAAATATCTCTTGGGTCACAGCCCACAGAAGACAGCCAGTCAGCAGTAGTCACAGCCACAATTTGTTCGCTCTTTCAGTCGAAAGACGAAACTTACTGTCCCTTGTATAACAGATCCAAAGGTGAAGTGTGGAACGGGTTTAGTAACATTACGTCTCGAATCTTAGACATTTCTATTACAGTAGGGTACACGTTAACCGCTAGAACACGGCCAGCCCAGTTCAAGAAAAGCAGTTCTGAACTCCCTTGCATCTCTTGTTATTCATTATTCACTGGATTTATTGTAAATAAAATAACCGGATTATTTACACCCATCAACACAGGCGTTTAGAGAACGGATTGTCACGTAATGATTAACTCAATACACATTATGACGTGGTGAATATAATTAACCTAAAATATCGATGGGAAGGCACTGAAAACAAAACTGTGATTTGAGTAACATTCTATACTTTTCATCTTGTAACGCGGGCCTTCATAAAAACATACCTCCAAAGCATTCTACTGAAAGAATTTAAACGAACAAGTTAAAACTTATTGGTTCCTATCTTAAACAGAAAAAAAAACACAAAAAAACCTACATACCTAGTGTTCAATGAGATCACAGCGTTAATCTTGGGCATTACGGTAATCCAGAACGCTAACCATTAAGCCTAACCAGAATCAAGGTAATCTTTAAGTTGCGGCTGTTATACGGTATGGTGTTAAACGAACAATCAAACACTTCTATAAAGATACTTATATCACTCAGAAATGGTGTAGTGTTAAACAGAAATCTACCAGAACGCGAAATTTAAAGCACAACCGTGTAAGGTGAGACTCATTCGAAATAATGGCAGTACGATGTTACATCTGGGAAAGAGTAATGGAATACCGAGATTACCCTACTAAACCTCTGTAATTCAATACGTACAACAG
The DNA here is from genome assembly GCA_011833715.1 of Carcinoscorpius rotundicauda. Taxonomy (NCBI): domain Eukaryota; kingdom Metazoa; phylum Arthropoda; class Merostomata; order Xiphosura; family Limulidae; genus Carcinoscorpius; species Carcinoscorpius rotundicauda. Next base: position 24,185,624 of record CM022403.1, read on the forward strand.
AAATACGTGTCGTTCTGACCTTTTGTAAGAGTTGGACAGTAAATAAATTACGTATAATTACGTCACGTATGTAAATAACTAGGAATTATAATATTAAAAAGTGTGGTTTCTATTGACAGACTATGTTAAGTTTAGAAGATGCCTAAAGTTAGACGTGTTTTAAGAAACTGTCCGGTAATAAAATGATTGCGTGGGCAAGTTAATAAAATGCATTAAAAACATGGTAAAACATTAACCAAAGTAAAAATAAGTTTAATAACGAATACAAAAATCAATGTTTCGGACAGGTCTTTCGTTGAGTTTCCAGTGTGGATAATGTTTCAATTTATTTGTTTTAAATTTCGCGAAAAGCTACACGGGGGCTATCTGCGCTAGTCGTTCTTAATTAAGCAATGTAAGACAAGAGGAAGCCAGCTAGTCACCACCACCAACCGCCACGTCTTGGGCTACTATTTTACCAACGAACAGTGGGATTGATCGTACATTTTTAACGCCACCTCGGCTGAAAGGGTGAGCATGTTTGGTATAACGGGGATTCGAGCCCGAAACCTTAAGATTACGAGTCAAGATCCTTAACCACCTGGCATTGTCGGGCCCAGTATTGTTGTTATGCGTAAAATTAGACTATCTGCGATGTGCTTACAACAGGTGTCAAATCCCGATTTTTAGCGTTGTAAACAGAAGATTTACCGTTATACCAATGAGAGAGCAAGAAGAGAAAACGACAGAGTATATAAACAAAGAACGAAACAGTTTTCAAAGTCCTCAATAACCTTACTTCACGTTGAAGAATGGTCGACATTGTTTGTCTTTTTACGAAATGTCAAATTATAAATAACGTTATATTCAATCGAGTATGATAAACGTTCACCGATCTAAAATATATTCTGTAAAGGTGACACAATTTTAAAAATAAAACTAATAAAAACTATTTTATAATGTCCTGCCATAAGATGTTTACCACTGAATACGTAAGCCTCGAATTATAAAATATTTTTAAACCGGTAGGTTTCAAATATTGCACCATAACAAACAATGGTATGTTTGAGCCTGTGACAATATTCAATGTACAGAAATGATTGAAACACTTAAATGAAACCATTCGTTTTACACATAAAATACTTAAGAAACCCCGATTGTAACCAACACGATTATTCCATTAATAATTTGTTTTTCATGTAATTCCATGTGGTACCCCTGTGATAGAAAAAAGTCACTAAGCCACAAGCGAGTTGGTAAAAAAAAAAAAGTGTTTAGAACGCTGACAAGGATCTAATCAGCAATTCAAGGGTTAATGTAACTGATAAGTTTCTATCAATGGCAAAGCTGCTAAGCCTGAACTGTCAGTTTCCACTTGTCAACACCATTTCATTCACGTTAAAAGACTGACTGTCCCTTTTAAAACGCATTCACAGCTTGAACCGAATGAGATATTTTGTGGTTCGCACCGATATGAATTCCGCTTGCCGCCTCCGGCATGCAAAGCTCTACCATATGACCAACTTGTTTTGCTAAGATGGATGAGTTTTTGTCGTACTATAAACACAATTTAACTAATCTAAAAACCATCTATGAATGGTTGATATAATCACGAGAATAGCCAAAATATTTCAAGAAACGTTCAATATAAAATTCGAAGATTAACAAACACTGGTTGTGATAAACCATAAGCAATTTTTTTAAACCAATTCAATTTTTTTCAGTTTGTTTTTTCTATATTTAAAAAATGTTAATCTACGTAGCCGTGATGGTCTGTCGTGGATGGAGCAATATGACATTACTATTAATTTCAATGCCAAAGAAAAGGCCTAGTAGGCTTAATCTTCTCTACACAGTTAAAGCTTTTAAAGTTCTAATGATAAATAATTATCTGTTTTCGAAATAACACCTTACGAACTTTTGTTAAATCTAATACTAAACAACCATTACATTAAGAAATATTACCACTTTTGTACTGCGCAAGAAGGCTGTACACCCAAAATGTTTTTTCACAAATAATTTAGAACCAGCTAATGGTGTTCCTTCAGAAGACGTTTGTTTTTCATCTTGTTTTACAGCTCAGGCCTAAGTTCTTTCGTACAATAAGAACTACCACAACCTAATTGGATTCTCTCGTTTAGACACTTGATTTCTCTGCTTACGCCTGAGTTCTTTCCGAGATTCTTACAAATTAGGCCTACAATAACAAATGCAACAAATTAACATGGTTCTCTCGTTTCAACATTTTATTTCGTTGCTTAGGCCTAAGTTGTTTTTTTTCTAAAATATTTACAAATGAAGCCTTCAATACAAAAACCTAATACGGCTTATTTGTTACGTTTGTTTCCATACTTTAGGGTATACTCTCCCCAATATTTTGGCTTATAAATAACTACATGGTGGCCGGTAAGTCCCTACCCATCCATATGTTATGTTATATTCAATTACGCATGTATTATAAATTTATTTTTTTCAGAGAAATATGGCCGATGTAAGCCCATTTACACTTGAAGAACGTATTGCGCGTAATATTATGCAACGAGAATGAGGAACAGCACACAGATACACTAGACACATAAGATACATGGATGGGTAGGAACTTACGAGCCACCCTGTATATTCTCTTCGTAGCATGTGCTCTATTTTTTCACGAGACAGTCCGAGGGGTGTTCAAATATTTTGTTATAACACAGAGACTCAATGATAAAAAGGCAGTTGTTTTTTTTTAATTTACAAAGCACTTTAATAATTCTTTTTTTTATAAAACATCAGTACAATTGATAAGTAATCATTATACATTTTTTTCCAACAACACAGGTTACAAATGATATTTTCTAACATTGGGAAAAAAACTTTTAAAACACCTTTATTGCATTCACCACTTTAAGAAATAATTAGATCTTCAGAACTATTTTTAATTTGTTTGCAAGATATAATTTGAATGGTGTTTTGAAACAATAGGCAGCGCTACATGTTCTTAACATTACATGCAATCTTGTTGTTAATATTTCACAGCACAATGAAACAAATCAGTTTTTATTTTTTTTATCAATACATAAGCCAGGAGCGTAACAACTCGCAATTTTCGTAAAATGTTTTCAAAAACATTTATTCATGTGGAAACATTTAACCATTTGCTATGGCAGGGTAAACTGAAACATACATAAATGTAAAATAATGGAAAGTGCACGTTATTTACTTATTAATGAAGAAACTAGACATCCAACTGGCAAACTACGGTTACGCTTAGCATAGCTATTTCAGACTTCATGTGGTTTTAAGATTTGTGAAGAAACAAGATATTCAATTAGCCTACTATGATTAAGCCTAGCAAGATTATCTCGGTTATAACGAAGAAACAGAAGTGCAATTGACCTATTATAGTTAAACCTAAACCGGCTATCACAGTCATAATGTGATTTAAGATTTCCAAAGAATAATAAGTAAAATTGGCTTACTAAGATTAGGCCTAAACCGACTATCATCACGTGGTTTCAAGATTTCTAAAGTAGACGTGCAACTGGCCTACTGAAACTAGGCCTAGCACGGTTATCTCAATCATAACATGGTTTCAAAATTTCCAAAGGAACCAACATGCAGCTGGCCTACTATGATTAGGCCTAGCATGACTATTGTAACCATACTAGTAACAAGATGATCACTCGTATATAGAAAAATATATTTTCTAGTACGCATTAATTATTCTTACACATTTTGAAATTCGTCATTGCAAACACTGCTTGAAAATGTCTAAATTTTTACTTATACGACTGCAGTACAAAACAGTTACTAATCCCTATAACACTCATTTGAGTTCTACAGTACAGCCTAGAACTTAAACGATAATTACAGAAGTCACTTCAAATGCAATCTTGCGTCATCAAAATAATTTTATCGAAAAATGCTTGAAGCTTTCGTATATTGTCGTCTGCTACTTAAGTTTTTTACAGAAATTATTTCCATGTGAATAAAACCAATTACTTTTTGTTTATATATTTTAACTAATTCTTTTTAAAAAAAATTAAACTAATTATTTTGCAAAATTAAATTAAAACGAATTACTAACATGACAATCCGTGTGTTATTGTGTTTATAAGTTATTTAACACACCATGAAAAACAGCATAATCGTGTATGTTACATAAATACTTATTAGCACAGAAGCGAGTCGTCGAAAGAAACTTTACTGATATTATAGTGCTTGTGCGGCAATAGTGAAAAGGTGAACAATATAAAGAATGTTACTCTTAGCAACAGTACAAACACGTCATTCCTGAACAAATACAAATCAGCGAATAGGAGATAAGAAAATCGACGTGATGTTATTCAAACTATAGTACATGATGTTTACAGGAACTACTATAAAAGTTTAGTTGTATATTACTTCAAATGTAGTACATCTTCAACATGCACTACTACTGAAGTTTAGTTGTATGTTACTTCAAATATGCATCTTAAAAGTAACTACTACAGAAGTTTAGTTGTATATTACTTCAAATATGCATCTTAAAAGGAACTACAGTAGTTTAGTTGTACACTATATCAAATCTTACGTCTTTAAAAGGAACTACTCCAGAAGTTTAGTTGTATATTACTTCAAATACGCATCTTTAAAAGTAACTACTACAGTAGTTTAGTTGTATATTACTTCAAATATGCATCTTTAAAAGTAACTTCTACAAAAGTTTAGTTGTATATTACTTCAAATATACATCTTTAAAAGGAAGGACTATAGAAGATGTCTAGTCTATATAATGTCTTTAAAAAAAACTACTACAAATAGTTTATGACACTACTTTAATTCTCACTACTGAGTAACTGTAGAAAATGTATAAACCACCAGCTAGAATGTCATTATTTAAATTTGTCAGCTTATTTCCTGTTAGAATATTAATAAATATATTCAACAAATCATGATCTGACATTAATAAAATGTAACTACAATAATAACACTGAAGCTGGCACAGACCCTAAAACACCTTAAACAGAAGATGACTAAAATTCAAGCTTAAAAATTAAATTATTTAAAGTAACATGGATTTCATTCCCAATGTTTATGTTCTACAAACTTTGGGATAACAGAACAATAACAAAGTACTTGTTTCATTATTTACTAATGTGAATTTATTTCACAGCATAAAAATATTTCAATTTGATCCCAGTATGTCCAATGAACACATACATAAAACAGTACATATCTCACTCTATCATCTCTATATAAAAGCAAACCGTCAAAAAGTTGAGTAGTTTTATTTAATCTTCACTCTTATTGATGTTATAATTGTCATAAAATAGCCAAATATTCTTATTACTGGTATTTTGGATGTTTCATGTTACATGTCAAAACAATCAAACATATAAGCCTAATATTTGGAAAAAAAACATTCTTGAGTGCAGATATTATTAACATTTTTTAATATCTTTCAGATTTTAAACAAGATATGTAAAAATAACATTTTACACACACTTATCACAATCCAATTACCAGCTGTGCTGAACTATTCTACATTTCTGAAACAGTAGGAAATATTTAAAGTTACTGAAACATGAGTAACTGAATCAATAAAATGTGATATCTACATGCATGCACGCACAGACACGCAAGTTTAATTTTTAACGAGTCGATTAAAAGTAATATGGTTTGTTTAATTTAGCACAAAACATAATGAGCTATTTGTGCTCTCTCCACCCCAGAGGCTTGAACCCTAGATTTTAGCTTTACCTCTCTGATTCATTGTAGAACAAAGTAGTATGTGAAATGAGAATTCCTACAGTGTGGTTCTCATGACTATATGAATGATGCTTGGATTGTTCTTCACTTACCAAAGTAACCAACATTTATACAAATATTTGAAAAGTAACAGTAACTGTTACTAATTTATTTTCTCCAATTATTTGGCACAAAAAGCTGTACACATGAATGTAACTCCTTACAATAAGCCTACTTTTTAATCCACAACCAAAATTGTAAATTTGGTTAGAAATGTATTAACACTAATATTCCCCCAAAACTGCATACAAATAAGACACTTTTGGCTGATGCTCATGGTCCAGTCAATCTAGTATTGAATTAAATCTTTAAGGCAAGACAATGATATGTAGCAGACAAAAAAACTGAAATTTCATTTTTTTTACTTACTTCAGTTTTTAGACTCGTAACCAATTTATAAGCAACATGAGAACATTCCAATGTTTGAATGTACACTTTTATCAACTTGACTTACCTCTCCAAATTCTCTAATCCTTTTCCCTGGTTAAAACCAAACCTGGATAGAGAAAGAGGTTAGAGGTGCTATTTTAACAAAGATAAATTTTCTTCAACATGTTAGAAAATTCAACATTTCTGGGCATGCAAGAGAGATGTACCCTTTACCTTGAAGCTCAACAAATGTGGTATTAAACCTTACTTTGCTGTGATGTGTAATATTTACAGTTTTCATTCAGTCACATACAAGTTTGCATGTTTTCATTAGGTTAACATTGTATTACCATGATAAAATGACTAATTACTGTATATCTCATGTGATGGAAGAAGTTTAAAATATGTCTGACAAAATCATCAATTAACATGTATCTCCAGTGAGAAAGTAAAGCAATGTCATCCAACTTTATCAGAGGATCTTTGAACACTTACTGACTTGCTTACACACAACTTCTGTAACACACAGAACTGTGAATGAACAACTCCAACATGTGACAATGAGTCTAATAAGATCCTGTGAAGTCCTAATTTATATGGACCAATACCAGTATCAGACAAAACAGAACTGCCGGTATCAACCTGTTACAAACAACGAAATTTTTTTGTTATGCACCCCATCCTTAAACAGACATATAAAACACCAATCAGAATACTAACGTTATGAAAACTGTGATGAACCACTGGGTTTAGTACTATATATATTGCTTTTGTATTGTTAATTCCTTATGAAATTCTAACTTCAAAATAAATTTATTTTTACTTTTTCTTTCACTTTATGTTCCAGGATATCTGATTTAAACCTGAAGTTTTGATTGTATCATAATGCAAGCCAACTGTGCTTCACTCGAGTTGGTGAAATAAGATTGCAACGAGTCACAGAGTACTCAAATCAAACTTTAGTTCCCTGTACTTATTGAAACACACATTACCATAATTTTATCAAAAACTACCCTATTATAACATCAATTTGTTATTTAACATTTATAAACATGCATTAGAACTTTTTCATAAGTTGAGAAAATTATGCACAATCCATATCTCCTCAACCTACTATATGAAATTAAATACGACTTTCCAATGCTACACAAGGTATATCTCAGAAATATTTTCACTCATGCAACATAACATTTTTGTCACATTTCAAACAGTCAATGTAAAGTTGTTGATAACTTAGAAGATTCACAGAATGTCTGATATTGTGTAACAAAATATCTTTTATACTTTATATCTGATCTATGATGTCCATAAAATTATTCTGAAAGTAAAATACCTGAAAATTGTGTTTATGCATAAAATATTTCCAAGTTTATTTTCTGTGGGTTTCATGTAAAAAAAAACAAATTTTACAAAAGAAGTGAATTATTATAACCCCATACTCAGAAAATGATACACCCCATGTTTACTTGTGCATAATTTACACACACACGCGCGCACCTCAACAAGTGATAAAAATGCTTTTTAATGTACAATAATTAAAATATCTGTTTTCAATGTACTTATGAAAGTTGCTTTTAGCTAAATGGGTAATACAGACACAAGTGAAACCTTGTTAAGAACAGAGAAAATACAACTTATAAAAGTCTAAAGAGTAGAGAGAGAGAATTTTCTAAAGAAAGTAAAATAAATGCTGAATAATCTTCATCCAATGTTGTTTTTTTTAAACTCTTGATGTTTACATAAGATGTATTGAAAACCAGACTGGTTTATGTGTAAGCCAATAGGCTTTCTTTCTTCCCCCATCCCTCTTCTTGAAGAACACAAATGCATTCTTATTACTTACATAATACATGTGTACAGCACCTAATGAACATAAGAAAAAAACAAAATGTATCCTAGCCTCACCCAAGAAAGGAGTTACACAGTTATATGGTGTCCAACTTTGACCTTACAAAATACATTGAAAACTCTTTCTATAAAATTGGAGTAGTAGTTTATCACAATACCTTGACAATAACAGCCTAACCCTAGCTTAGAAATTCCTATGGCCTTTGTCAACATAAAATTATGATATTTACAATTAAAATATCTTACGTATGTTAATCTTTGGAGTTTCTTACTTCAAACGCTGGTTTCCACACTAAGGAGTATAGACATTTCCTGGAGAAGGGAGCATGGTCTTTAACCAGGAAACACCAAAAATAACAATGATAGAAGCATAAAAAAGAATTAAAGCAGCAAAAAACTGCTGTATTTGCTGTTATTTCATCTATGAAAATTTTAATATCAGGGAGTGAGGTCCCAAGAAAAATAATGATGATTTGGGAGGTGCTACTACATAAAGTTTGGAAACCAGAGGTTTAAAATATTTAAATAATGGATTACTTTTAAAGGAATTGTGAAGATAGGAATGTGGAATCACACATTTACTCAATCTACATAACATTAATTCCTTTAATAACCCAGTCATTCCACTTTAAAACCCTCTTAAATATAAGATACTCAACTTTCATTTTCTTCTTTTAATCCTGAAACTTTATTTTGGAAAATTTTTGTGAACAAATTACATGCTTAAAAGCTTCCTTAGTTTTTATTCCATTTATGCTTTTCACAAGTATGAACACCTGTCTCCCAAGGAAAAAAAGACATCCAAATTTTTCTTGGTAAGAACATGCATGCTGTAATGAGTACAAATTTTTTTTTGTATATCACAGCTACACACTGTGATCACCTCAGAAAACACGATCAAAAATATTCTAGCACTGTTTTCAAAGCATTTATTCTTGAAAATATTTTTCTGATTTAATGGTCTAATTAACGAGTCAAGCTGAATGTTATTCAAACAAGCTTCACAAAAACTAATTATATGGTAAATACTAAGCTACTAAGTGTACCAAGCCCAAGGTTTGACTTCCGTGGCTTTATGAATATCAGATTTAAAACAGTATTTTTACATAAAAACAGAAAACATCTAGACTGGTAAAAATAAATAAAATAAACAAATTTATGATTGATGATAAATGTTTTGTCTTTTTCTCAAGAACTGGATTAAGAATACTTCACATTTCAACTGGAAATGTCTCTTATCTCTGCAAAATAATTTATATGACTCTAAATACAGTACTTATGTGACAACATTACATTAATGCAACTTGAAAGCACACTTAATTGTACATTTTGGAAAGTGCACCCTGGAAAAACAAAACTAATTTAAAGATTTATAAAAATCACAATTGTGTCAGCATTAATTAATTAATTTTAATTCAATTTTTTCCAAATTTTATAAAAGTTAATGTAATGGTTTGTATCTGTTTATTCATTTATTATGTCATTGTTTTAATTCTTTTGGCTCACTTGTTATAACTTTTCTTTCTATCTTTTATCCAAACCTGTATTCTGATATTAGTGACATTGTTATACTGCATAACAGATGTAAACAATTAATTCATTCCAAGTTTCCAAGATTGTAACACATCCGTGTAGTTCTCACTGAAGCCTTTACAATTGCAAAAAGAATTTATAACGCCGATGCATTAACATTTCCCATACTTAACAGCAAGAATTATAGAACTAGAAGACACAAATACAGGTCTATGCAAGGTAGAAGCCATCTTCAGCTGAGAAAATTTTATTTTTTGAATAGGATGGTTGGTTTATGGAAAGACTGGCTTTTGGATATTGTGAGGCAATAAATTTGAGTTTAATATAAAACTTGATAAATATATTACTGATGAGGGCTGGCTTTATTTTTTTGTTTTAAAGATTTAGTTTCATTTAGAGGATGGAACATCTGAGATGAATCAGTAGGTCCCTTGTTGTCCCTAAATATTAAATATTACGACGTTATGTGTATTCAAGCCAAAAATTTCACGCAAGTACATTTATGAATGATATTTAATAGTTATATCATTTCCTACCAAAGTACTTTCTAGAATGTATTTACTGTGATCCTTTAGAATAATTAAACAAGTGCAATCATTAGATCAGTAAGTTTTAATGACAGTTTTAAGTAAAGGTGCATTCATGAATCACATATTTCTAAACACAGTATCATCGGTGAGCAGTTCATCCCAGTGTACCTTTACAGATTATGCAAGGGCAATGTTTGTTTTTCAAAATACATATACGATTACAGATACAACATTGTCAGTATAATGCTTTTTAATTATTTGATATCAAATTCAACAAACATTCAAAAATTAATTATTTTATGAAGGTAATCTTTCTAAAACTAGAATAACCATGTACTCAAAATAAACACAACCACACAACTTCACATTTACAATGATTCTACCAATCACCAGGTCAAAGTGTAAATTCTACAAGTGTGAGTACTTAGTGCAAAATGTAAACTGTAACTCGTATTGGGTAAGAAAAAAAAATATCAGCACACAGGAAAAGAAGAGACACAAGACCAAAGTAAATCAGGCCACACAACTAACAGACAGAATACATTTCTAGACAAAATAAATGATTTATTGCAAAGTGGGTTAAATGGTCACCTTGCTGAAAAACAAAAAAGTATACTAATGAAATACCTCTGAGCGACGTATATACTGACTTGTAAGTTAGTTTACATCTAAATATCTTACATATTCCCCAAATTTTTTTTTGATTTCTACAAAAAAACATTGTCACAAAAAAAGGTACACAGAAACTTGTGCATCAAGTAAAATGTATTTCCGAATTATTTCTTTTCATACAAAACTCTTAAAAAGTAATTTTTTTTTAAATTTGAGGATACAAAATTTACATCTAGAAGCAACCTATTTTTTTCCCGTAAAATGAGAAAGAAGATAAAATCCTACCAGTACTGAATGACAAACTAAATATCTAAAATAATGATACGAAACCTCATTTTCAATGTACAGCTTCCAGTAACGACCAGCATTAGGGAACTGAGACACCAACTTCTCGTATAATTCACGAGCCTCTTCAGTCTTCCTATTCTATTTATAAAAGTTACAGTAAATTTAACTTTCATTCTCACCAAAACTAACTCCAGCTCTTTAGATTTAAATCAAAACAATACATATAAATACAACATTAGAGAACAAGCTTGGTAAAAATCAGATTTCAATTGCTATCATGATTACCACCCGAGTCTATTAACTAGTAACTTCTTAAATGAAACACCAGCTACTAAATGGTTTTTATTCTATGTTTCAACGACTAATCTGCTACTATCTCCACTCCTAAGAATATGATCTTAAGTCTTCTTAATGGTACTTTTTGCCTACTTATTCATCAGTAGTACTACCAACATAGAAAACAGTCCTTGGGAAATTCCATGTACAGGGCAGCAGATTAGTTTTCAAAGCATAAAATAAAACTAGTTAGCATCTAACTGATATTTTAAAAAGGTAATGAATCAATAATTACTTAGGTCACCACACAACTACTTAACCATGGTAATAATTAGGGGACATAACTAATATCAGGCTCAAAATATTTTCTATGGATATAACAACAAACAATTACAGAATTATCCCTAAATATTTTAATGATAATAAATGTAAAATTTCTATGTACTCAAAGTAAATATTTATAACTTTGTTTTGCCAAAAAGTAAACTGGAATATTAAAACATGTTAACAGAGCTGCAAATAAATATTTTTCTTTCTTTCTTGACAGGGACATATTTCAGACTACCATTTTTGATTGATATAATTTGCATTTGACCACACAAACCAGTTTATAAAATTTAAGTTAATTTTTCTTTATTTTGCAGTTTTTCCTGCATATGAAAATTATCGTTGAATGTTGAAAGGAATAGTAGTAAATATTTAAGTGAAAATAACAATAAATAATTAAAGACTTTTAAATGAAAAATACTTTGTCAATATTTTGTAAGATGTATTTTCATAAAATTTGCAAAGAAATGAAAAAGTTCCAAATTGGACTCTGCACAGTTTTGTTGAATTAGCTGTAATTTTCTGTTTAAGAAATTATCTATTTTTCACAACTTAACTACAAAGGTTCTGTTTCACAACATTTTTCCTTCTTTCACAAATTTTTATTCTCGACTAAACAGATCTAAACAATTAGTCATGAAGCAAAATATAACTGGAGACATCATTTAAGCACAACTAAAAATAATATAAAATATTTACTTCAGTGAAGAGAAACTAAAATGGTTCAAGCAGTAAATTATGGAAAATTATTTGCCGTTGATTAAAACAAAGCAATCAAATGGAAAATATAAATGACTAAAGAAGAAACCAAGGAAATGTAAATTTCTTTATACACATAACTACCAATAAGATACTTACCAAAGTACTAAATTGAGAATAGCTTTGGCAAGGAATATTTTACTGATTGGAAACACAATCTGTTTGAACAGACGTAATGTCTGAGGAAAATTACAGAATAACCAAACACACTTGAAATTTCTTCATAAAAATTCCAATATCTGAATGTTATTTGCAGCCCTATTTTAACAACAAATCTGACTACTAAACAATAAGATGTGGAAATTTCTACTGGCTAATAAAATATTTACAATTAATACCACTCTTCTATAATAAAACTGTCACATGCTTCTGAACTGAGCAAGTAGCTCAGCTACCTATAAACATCAATTAAGGCAATTGGTCTCAAATAAAATAACCAACTGATTAAAAATTAGTTATTAATCACAAAATTTAATTAAGTGAAAAATAATTGTTCAAAGTTATTAATATTTGTGATTATTCAAACAATCCTAGTGTTGTGAGAATAACTTATTAATAAGATAGACAATTAATTAGCAAATTTCACTAGACATCCAGTTCTACAGTCACTAAGTGAAAGTATCACGAGTTAGGCTTAACTTTCTCTGAAGTAATCAGTTCAGAAACAACACAATGACAGAAATATAAAAATTTAACGAGTGGAAACAAACATAAAAAGATTTATTCCTTAAAATTCAGTTTAAATATTTAGTCAGTAATTTCTTAAAGTATAGCTACCTAGTTTGCTTTATTTGAGGGAAAAAAACAGATCCGCTGCTGAAAACAGGAATTAAATCATTCATGTTGCAAAGAAAATTAATGTATCAGACAAGACTTGCTCAGAAGTATTGGAGGAACTTAAGATAAATTCAAATTGTTCTTGAAATCACAGCAGTATACTTAATTTTTTCAATATCCTTTCATATTGTTTAATAATAAGTTTTCATAATATAGCAGTTCTTTCTATACCTGAACATCTCGAATGAGAACACTCCATGCATCAACATCATATGGATTATCTTCCAAGTGCTTTTCTGCCTTTTTCACTCGGTCAGGAATGTAACCCTGTTGAGAAGGGTCCTACAGAAACAAAACACGCTATAAAAAACTAATACTTTTAAAGGCCCACAAACAGATATACTTACTGAAGAACCCAAATAGAAAATCAATCTTCTAAGTCAACTTGTTAATAAAAATGTAGGTTTTCTTCCAAATAGTTATCTCTGCAAAAGCATCTTTTTGCTGAGCTACAAGGTTATAAGACCTTAATCAACTGAAAGTACAATCTGCTGTGGGATGCAGTTCACAAAACAATCTCACGAGTTTGAACTTAAAATATTTCTTATTAAGGAGCAATATCTTAAATGAAAAACATACACCAGATTCTTCTTAACTTGTAACATGTTTTGCTAATATGGTTTTGCACACCATAATTATTCTAACCTAGTTGTTAGAAACCCAGTTCATATTTTCAAAAGTTATCAATGATCTTAATTTGAAGTATATTTCATCTCATGTTTTTCTCAAACCATCTTCCTCAAAAATGTAAAACCCAAAACATAAAATAAATTTATTCTTCCCAAACTAAGAAACTGTTGGTTTCTACTGACATGAAATCACTCATGACTGTGTCATAATAGTCACCTTTTGTTTATTGTGATAAAACATATTTAGTGATAGGTCTATTATAAACTATCACATGATATAATCTGGTAAGAGCCTGCATTCAACTGAAAGGATGAGAAAATTGGTGGAAAGCAAACATTTCTACTAACTAAAAATATACCTATATGAAACTGTACAAATAACATTTCGTTACTGTGAAGCGTACATACCACATGATGAAACTGTACAATACATTTTTACTGTGATACCACTGATATGCCATGAAATGTAAAACATACTTGAAGCGTAATAACTGATATACATGAAACTGTGCCCCTGTGGAACATACCACTGATGCCATGAAACTGTACAAATCCTTTGTTACTGTGGAAGTTCCATACCATGATTGCCAACTGTACAAATAACATTTCATGAAAGCGTACTGTTGAGTGCTACAACCACTAACGATATGCCATGAAACTGTACAAATAACATTTCGTTACTGTGAAGCGTACATACCACTGATATGCCATGAAACTGTACAAATAACATTTCGTTACTGTGAAGCGTACATACCACTGATATGCCATGAAACTGTACAAATAACATTTCATTACTGTAAAGTGTACATACCACTGTTATGCCATGAAACTGTACAAATAACATTTCGTTACTGTGAAGTGTACATACCACTGATATGCCACCACAAGACTACAAACACAAATAATGCAAGAATTAAAAAATAAATTTACAAGCACTTTCAAAAAGTAATATTTCCCACATGAAAACACCTTTTAAAAACACAAGAACCCCAATCATACTCAAGATTTTTTACATACTGTTAATGAAATTTCAAATAATTATGGAGCTTTCTCTTCCTTACACCAATTTGTAAAAAATTCCACATTAAGCTTCGAAATAAGTAATTATAACATGCCACAAAATGTTTATTCTTTGTTCATACAGTTGTGTAGCATTATATTGTTTTTGTGTCTTTTTATAGTAAACCCACATCTGGCTATCTGCTGGGCCTACTAAGGAGATTTGAACCTCTGATTTTAGCACTGTAAATCTGTAGCCTTACTACTGTACTATCAGGGGGCAGTATTAAATTAACAAAGGTATCATAGCATACTCCTAGCTACTAATGACTGTTTGATAAGGCTAAGGTAACAAAAGAATGTGTCAATCTTTCCCTGTATCAAAATACAAACTAACTAATATGTTGAAGTGTAGAACTGTTAATATTGAAGAAAGGGCTGCGATGGGTGTTCGGTTTGGTCAGTTTAAGGATTTTGCCTTTACAGTAATTTAAAACTAAAAACTACAAGTTCAATAATATGTAAAACTTTGGACACTAATAAGCTGTGGGAATTCAGTGAAGGAGAACCACTCCATATTTAGCATACTTTCATACACTATACCAAATTTTACAGTAAAAATTATTTGAAAAAACTTTCAAAATCTATCTAATCTGTGAAACTTCCCCAGAATATTGAGTTTTCACCACTAGCAAAAATCAGCTTTTTATCATTAATTAGCATCATTTCTGATCAGAGCAAGCTACCTACTTAGATCAAAACTAAAAATAATTCTCGTAAGGAGTACAACTAAAGTAATTCTGTCCAACATCCTTTTTTAGAATGAGAACATATTTTTTTTTTATCCAATGGATACTCTCGCTGTTAAAGGCACTTCTGGCTATAAGTTCAATATCCCTCAAAGTCCAGCCAGCTTACATATAGGTTAGTCCCAATTCAACATTTACAATGTAATTTCTGCTTTGTAACTTAGAATCACGCAAAGCTCATAGCCACTCCTAGAACCAAAGATTTCAGCACGTACAAATCTACTCAAAATGTTTATCAGCTGTCAGTCAGATATCAGAAAGCTAGTTATAGAATGACTGCAATTACTACTCTGTGGTATGTCCCTTATCTATTAGAAATTCATACACAGTACAAATCTACCTCAAATCACAAATACCACCTTACATAAGAATAGCACCCCTTTTTTAAACAAAATATGCCTGGAAACTTCCCAACTAAAAGTTCACTTTTAATATACCATGATGACCTGGAACATGAGATACATCAAGTCTTGTACTATCCCACTGTTCAGCACAGTACTGAACATCTTATGCTGTGTTTTGTTTTTCATATTTCTTTCCAGAAGAATAATTTAAAAGTATATAAGTAGCAACCTTCAAGTTTAAGGTCATATTAGTATCATTACTTTAACAGTTTTCCTTCAAATATCAAATTTCTAACCACAGACATCAAAGTTTGTAAGTGCACATCTAAGGTGTAACGTCAATTAAATCTTTATCAAGTACAACCCACGTTCAACAGAGAGATTAATTGACACTGGAAGTTGTGTAAGTTTTTGCTTTAGTTTAGTTGGGCTAAACCTTGCTATACTTAATATGATTAGTAAATGGACTTACAATTTTATTCAGTGACTTAACACCACACCTTTTTAAAAATTTGAAACATTGTAATACACACTTATTGAAGTATATTTACCTCCAACTTTTTTTTACATCCACTGAAATAAATTGTACATCATTTTCAAAAGAGACAGAAACTGAGTATTGTTATAACAAATAAGAAAATTATGTTATGTTATGAACAGAGAAGCAAAAATTACAAGTTATATAAAATAAAAAGAGACCAACAATATCACAGTTTTGCTCACTGAGGTCAACCCAGGTTCCATGAAAAGTAAACTAAATTAAATATCAAACTAATTAAGTACTAGTTATAAACTTCAACCTTTTCCTCAATGTAAATAAGGGTATACAAGAACTTCTCTTCTTTCAGTGGAATTTTTTGTTTCTTCCCCAAAGGTTAGCAAAAAATTCCATCTCCAATTTCAGAGCATTTATTTTATTAAGTTACAGAACTACAGAATATGTGAAAAAGTTTACAAGAGCTGGAGGCATGCCCTCCAGAATAATTTTTAAAAATAGGTGTTCTAATATTAAATTTTGTGCTAGTTTTACAATCATTCATTGAAAGTATTGATGACTTGCAAGCATTTCTTTATGATTAACATAAATATAAGTGCTTACTGACATTTATACTCATAGAGTTACAGATTACACATGTAATTTATTATACATTGTTCAAATGATTGATTCATACATACTACTATAAGTCTATTTACCTAGAACTAACTTTGAAGTGCAAATTAAAGGTTCAAAAAGTCTGACAGTTACTATGGCAAATACCTCTCCAGTTGCTACTAGGCCTACCTCAGGGCACATGATTATCTCAAACTTCTGTCATCAATCTTAACCAGGAGTTAATTATTTTATTACCTGTTGAAAAAGTTATACAGGAGATGTTAGCATACTACTGTGATTTTACTTAAATGGTAAACAGACATGTTGTAGCTCTGATACAAACTGAACATCGATGTTCACATTTTATTGACACAAACATTGTCAATTTGTAGATTTTGTCATCAACAAAACTATTAGCAAAACACAATTCTGGCAAAGTTCAGAGTGACCTTTGTTATTCAAATCAACTTTATTTCTTATTATTAGCTAGTTCTGTTACTTTTGGAGTTATATCTAACACCTATGTAACACAATTTAGTATAAAGTCATCAAATTCATGAATTTACAACTTCAAAAATCAGTCATCAAGTTTCACTTTAATCTCCTATAAGTTCATGTGTAGCTCCAAAAGTTTTAAAAAATCACATGAAAATGCATACTTTTATTTTTTAATTGACATACACAATGTTTAGATAGTGAAATAGTCTATAATTAAAACAATAATATTGACACCCCTGTTTTTACTATTAGCAGTAATTAAAAGAAAGGCCAAGTCAATGTATATAACATATTCACATTATTAAAAATAAAGAACAAAACAACAAAGCCAATGATAATTCGGCGATTAACAAAGAACTATTTTACCCACGTGTATAGGCTGATAATAATAATAATCACATAAAAAGCATTCACTTGCACAAACACAACATTATTAAATCTTAAAGATAAGTTGACTGTTAATATTTTGTATTAAGTTTTAGCCACACGAACGAAATTTACACGTGCTAAATATGGCGTCTCGTAACCGTTACCGTAATGGCAACGCCAAGCCTAAATCTACTTTCTGAATATCAGTTAATGTTACCAGCAATGTTCAATCTAGCTTTGTGTTAATGCGAGGATTACATACTGTTACCAAAAGAATCTTTTATTCCAAACTTAAAAAAAGATTAGTTAGATTTACTTCACATTTCTTGAAAAATAAATTAATAACCGGTAGAAATATTCACAAAGTAAATTCAGTAAAACAAAGATTTATCAATAATTTACCTCCATCCCAGTCACTTCTGCATAAAAGATTCTCTAAAATGCAGTTTGATACGCGTAACCAGCAGAGGTCGCACCATTATCAAAGTTACTTGTTGTTTCGACAAATAGATAAAGATTAATAGCTATATGGCATCAAATTAATTAAAATTAAATTCAATTTATTTTATGCTCAGTTTACTAAAATAAATTTATCTAAAATAATCCATTCAGTATTTCGTAGTATTAATCTAAATAAATTATTCAGAAAAATATTTGTTTGTTTTTTGTAAAGCACAAAACTGCACAAAGAGCTATGTAAACTGTGCCCATCTTAGAAATTGAACCCTAAATTTTAGTATTATAAGATTTCAAGCAGATTCGCCATTTAGGTAGCACAGGAGGAGTTAGTTACACACATGCTTAATATTATATCGTTATTTGTCTCTTGGTGTGTCAGTAGTGAGTGTATGGACTTACAGAGCTAAAATTCATGTTCAAATCCACGCGGTGAACAGAGCATGAATATCCTATTGTATAGCTTTATGCTAAAATCAACAACAGCAAAAATGTTAATTTTCGGGACAATACTTATATGTAAAATATGTAGTTCTGAGTTGCTTGGATAATTATTAAATAACACTGCACAACAAAGTTTTTGCTTCTTGAACACTGTTGGGTGTTCCTTATAGATTTTTGGCTTCTGATCACAAAAATCACATCCAAATTTGCCCATTACGTCAGTGTTTGCTGACTACTGTTGGACACTGCAACGTGATATACCGGACATTAAATACAAACGAAAATCAGAAAAAAACACATTTAATTATGTGGAACTTAATAGCGTATTAGAAATATAAACGCAATTTAATACGTTATTGCCGGTAAACAGTTAATTGTCCATTTCTCAGAGTTCCTACGTGATGAAGCAAAACCAAAATTATACTTGTGCATACCCACCAGGAACCTGTCACAATCAGCAAAAACTTTTCAAAGAAATTGTTGTGCAGTGTGACTAGCTGGCGTACCCGTTCCTTGAACGGAAGTTACGTAAATTCATTATTAACAAAAGAATATGTTTGGTTGTTGTTGTTGTTTTGAATTAAGCACAAAGCTATACAATGGGCTATCTGTGCTCTGCCCACCACGGGTATCGAAACCCGGATTTTAGCGTGTAAGTCCGAAGACATACCGCTGAGCCACTGGGGGGCTGAATATGTTTGGAGATGAGAAGTTGCCTCCCTTATACTTAATTGTAATTAAAAATGCAAAATGTGATTTCACAAGTTTGCATGTACCTCCTCATGGACTCAACAAACCCTTATGCCAAATTTGGTGAAAATCCATCAATAGGGGGCATATAAAACTCGCAAAAGTAAAAATTAATATTTTATATGTATCCTTGTATGAACCCAACGGACCTCCGTAATAATTTTTGCAAAAGTCTATTCATACCCTGCAAAGTAGTTTCATGGGTAGTTACATTGAGACAATGAACATTATCATTCTGTTTATATAGATGACAAACAACAGACATTGGACAGTAATATTATGTTTATATAGCTTGTTTGTTTGTTTGTTTTGAATTTGAGCTACTCTTTACCAACGAATAGTGAGATTGACCGTCACATTATAACACCCCCACAGCTGAAAGTGCGAGCATGTTTGGTGCGACCGGGATTCGAACCCGCGACTTTCAAATTACGAGTCAAACGCCTTAACACGCTTGACCATGCCGGGCCATATATCTATACAGATAGCGTACAATAGGCATTACCATTATACAGGGTGGTCGCTAGAAAAGCGGAAAATTTGTCAAACAGCTATTTATTTTTACAAAGAATAACTTTTACAAAGTTTTTTAAAGGCATATGTTATATTATACTCATAGATGCTCAAAATGCATTTTATTCATGATGTAAAGAAATGAGTAAGCACGCATTTTATTCATTATCTCATCTGACCCTCAAATTTTCCGCTTTTCTAGCGACCACCCTGTATTTATACAAATAACATGCAACATATCTTATATTACATTTATTTGAATGATATACAACAAACAATGGACAGTAATATTATATATATAAATACTTAAAGTAATCAGAACAACTGTTTTCAAAATACGCAAATGTTTTAGATTCTAACATTTACAACATTTAAGAACTTTCAGGGGCCTAGCCCCCCCTGGGCCTCCACTAAAAGTTGTCCGCCTTTTTAATAAAATATTCAGTGCTATTACTGCCTTCAGCTTACGCCAAGAGACCTTACGATTAAAAATGAAAGATGCATTGAATGGTTCAATACGGTCGGCCCGGCATGGCCAAGCGTGTTAAGGCTCAGGACCCTCATAATCTGAGGGTCGTGGGTTCGCATCCCCGTCGCGTCACACATGCTCGCCCTTTCAGCCGTGGGGACTTTGTAATGTACGGTCAATCTCACTATTCGTTGATAAAAGAGTAGCCCAAGAGTTGGCGGTGGATGGTAATGACGAGCTGCCTTCCCTCTAGTCTTACACTACTAAATTAGGGACGGCTGGCGCAGATGTCCCTGGCGGGACACTCATATGTCCATCGCTTTGTCTACACAGACTCTTAATATGAACACACACACACATGGTCCAGCACACAACACTTAACCTTCAGTTGCGTTTTATTAAAACGTATAAATTTATAATTAAGGATATATAGTGTTCGGGAGGAACTTAGAGACGAATACAAAATAATATCAGTACATTCGAAGTTCATACCCAATGATGCAAACGTTCGTTATCGCGCCGTATATCGAAGCTTGAATATACTACTGGAATGAATATGTTGTTGTTTTTTTAACTATTTAAATTTTTACATAAATTATTTTATTATTTAGGTATTGGAAGAGCGTTTACTTCATGTATTTATTTGTTGTTATCTTTCAGCTCCATAGGATCAATTTCACAGTTTGTTATCGGTTTAAAAATAATTCTTGATGACGTGAAACTCACTTGAAATAAAAATATATCTCAGAATACCTTTTGTTAACCTGAAGATGACCTAGAAAGATCGAACCGTTGTTCTCTGCTTATCAATAAAAGTGTTAATACTCATACCAGCCGTTCTAAGATAGAGGTTTAAAAATAAGGTGAGTGCCCTCCGATATTCTGAATATTTATTTTGCGTTCTAATTATATGAATTTTCTTTAATATAAAATTAAGGTTTTATCTCATTCAAAGAGTGAGTTGAATTAACAGTTTAGTTAGATCTTGGAAAATTACGTTATGAATAGCAACTGCAAATAACAGGAGAAATGCCCAGGATACGGAAAGTAGTTAAAACTAAAAAACATCACTTGAGTTAGTTGAAGAAAAAATGACTGGGTACAATACTAAACAAAGTAACATCAAGAAACTGTCTGTGTATTCTCGAAATATTTCTGTTTTAGACTGAGAGAATATGTCGTTACATCAGTAATTACACCTGTCTGCGCCCTGCTGGTTTTCCCAAGTAAAAAGAGAGTTTAACGTACAAACATCTTCAGATTTGTGTGTGTGTGTGTGTTTTCTTATAGCAAAGCCACATCGGGCTAAATGCTGAACCCACCGAGGGGAAGTTCCATAAATAAATCTCTAACATCGTCTATAAGAAAGAACTAAGATCAACACGTCACCAGCGTGTATGATTTGGGCAAGAAATTAGGTCAGTAGTGCACAAGACGAATTTCCCATAAGTGAATGTCTGTACACGCTATAAAAATCGCGTGTATGTAAACTTCGTGAAATTACATAATTATCAAGTATACAGTGCATTAAGCTATACCCAGACATTTGTTTTATTTATTAAGGCTTGAACTTTTCGCAAACACTCTTAAAGTTTGAAACAACACTGTATAGGAACATATTGTTTCAACATAAGGACTTTTTTTTACCGTTATTCAGCCGGAGGTGGCTCATTGGTTATATCATGTCAAGCTTATGAATCTGAGAGTTCGTCTTTCGCGACTCGTTGATGTGAAAAACAACAACAAAACGCGCTTCGCAGTTTTAAACCATGTATGCATCATGAGACTGACAACCAAATTCCACTGTTGGATAAAATAAGAGTAGCCTAGGATTCGGATTTTAAGGGTTGTTTTCCTTATAGTATATCTGTTCAGAATTAAAATGGTCGTTTTCAGATAGACCTTGTGTAGCTTTGGGCGAAATTCTAAAGCAAACAAACGTAGAAACAAAAGATAGGCACACATATTTATCCATTAGAATAATTTGCGACTAACGTATGTTGCTGTTGAAACGTTTCATGACATTCAACCCATTGAAACATCGGCAATCTCGATACGAATGATTAATTTATTTATTTTCACACGTTACCAAGAAAACTGTGAAAAAATAAGATATTTTTTTATTTAAGAAACAAATTTCGCAGCGTTATTTCCAGACAAGTCTTGCTCAAGTAAACAAGTCCCCAGCGGTAAGTCTACAGACTTACGATGCTAAAATCAGGGGGTTCGATTCCCTTCGGTGGACTCAGCAGATAGCCTGATGTGGTTTTTCTATAAGAAAACACAGACACACTCTCTCAAGTGAACAAAGTCTGTTTCTTTCTCCGCGAGGATCTTATCAAAATTATAGCGTAACAAGTCCTCAAGCTAACAGTTGACAAACCAGAGGACAGAGTAAGGGGTTGCAATCCAAAAAGTTTTTATTTTTTGTTGCATAACTTCATAAGTTTTAAACTATATTTAAAATAAGTACATATGAAAGGCCCCGGCATGGCCAAGTGGTTAAGGCACTCGACTCGTAATCCAATGGTCGCGGGTTTGAAACCCCTTCACGCCAAACATGCTCGCCCTTTCAGCCGTGGAGGCGTTATAATGTGACGGTCATTCCCACTATTTGTTGGTAAAATAGTAACCCAGCATTTGGCGGTAGGTGGTGATGAATTAAAGACGGCTGGTGCAGATAGCCCTAGTGTAGCTTTGCGCGAAATTCAAAACAAACCACATATGAAAACGTTTCAAAATCTCATTTCCACAAGAAAACAATTTAAAAACAACAAATCGCATGTGTACAATGCATACCTAATAATGTATAACATTTAACAATTACGTCACGTGTCATCAAACCAGCACGTAACAACACTATCTGTATTTAGAAAGCATTGTTACGCCCTCCATAAATATTAAAACACAATTTTTAACATTACATGTCCACTGACTTACCGCTAAGCTATTAAGGAGCTTCTAAGCGACATTTGATACTTTTTTTACATAACTGTTTGTTGGTTTTTGCACATATGTTGCTTCCAACATCCATAATTATCAAGGAAATTAATGTTTAATCACACAGGTTTCACTAAGTTTTGGAAAGAGTGTTTTCAGAACATAGCAAAACGTGTATTTGAGTCTATATCTATAATTATCTAATTAAGCCTAACACGTTACCCGAAACCCAGAGCCGACTTTTGACAACTCTAAATACATTACCAGTGATTTTTCTGTACACTGTTAACAAAAATAAAACTGCATTGGAGGCTTCCGTCATTGAAAAATGTCTACGACAACTTTCACAATCAGAAAGCATTATACATTACGTCAACCTCTTTCTCTTTCGTGATGTGTATTTTAGAAACTGCTTATCTCAATTTCTAATAATTCATTTGACGCCCGTACACGACCCCCGCTAATACAGCGGTATGTCTTCGGACTTACAACGCTAAAATCAGGGGTTCGATTCCCCTCGGTCGGCTCAGCAGATAGCCCGATGTGATTTTGCTAGAAGAAAATACTACGTACGTACATAAACCTTATTTATTAACCCATGCTTGGCTCAACCGTAACCATGCCAACAATAAACACGCAAAGGCATTAATAAGTTCTAATGAACTAATAACACCAATAACGCATTGGTGGTGGAAATATTGCAATCGACAGTGACGTAACGGAAGACTGCTCAGCGTTGGGGAAGAAAAATCGTTTTCTAATGTCAGAAATACAAAATTTCTTCAAATAGAGAAAGTTTGATATTATATTTTGAAGTAAAAATACTCGTTTCATCTATTTATTTATTATTGTCAGAAATCTTCGAGGTGAAAATGAGGAATCGTGGAAAAACACGCTCTACTCTATAACCTGGGCATATATAATGCTGAGAACGCAGTGTTATTATCTTACCCATTCCTGGTCAGTCCATCTCCCTGTGGCTCATCGGTAAATCTGCAGGTTTATGACACCTAAAATTGAGTTCGATACCTGCGGTGGGCTGACCACATAACGATCATTGTGTATATATGCGAAGAAACTTCTAGCCATTAACTGCAGTAATTTAATTATCTGTTGTTAACGTGTAATAAGAGTAATCAACTAGTCATTAACTACTATACAAATACTGCATTAATTTAATTATCTGTTGTTAACGTGTAATAAGAGTAATCAACTAGTCATTAACTACTATACAAATACTGCATTAATTTAATTATCTGTTGTTAACGTGTAATAAGAGTAATCAACTAGTCATTAACTACTATACAAATACTGCATTAATTTAATTATCTGTTGTTAACGTGTAGCCCCCAGTGGCTCAGCGGTATGTCTGCGGACTTACACGCTAAAATCCGGGTTTCGATACTCGTGGTGGGCAGAGCACAGATAGCCCATTGTGTAGCTTTGTGCTTAATTCAAAAACAAAAAACAATAACATGTTAACTACTATATAAATACTGCATTAATTTAATTATCTGTTGTTAACGTGTAATAAGAGTAAACAACCAGTCATTAACTACTATACAAATACTGCAGTAATTTAATTGTCTGTTGTTATTTTAGAGCAAAAGTACAAAACCATCTATCTATCTGCGTTCTGTCTCTATGTAAGGATAAACCACTGAATTTTAGATTTTACAAATTGTTGGCGTTTTCTTATTGCAAGGATGGTTACACAATAGACTTTCTGCGCTTTGTCTAACACAGAGGTCGATTTTGTTTGTTTGTAGTTAAACAAAAAGCTATACAATGGGCTATCTGTGATCTGCTCACCATGGGTATCAAATCCCGAAGTTTAGCGTTGTAAGTTTGTAAACTTACCGCTAAAGCACGGGTGGAGTATTTAACCCTCTGGAAAAAACACAGAAACTCTGACAGCAATAACATACGATAACTTTATCAAGCATATTAATAGTTTGATTTGTTTATTTTTTGAATTTTGTGCAAAGCTACACGAGAACTATCTGCGCTAGCTGTCCTTGATTTAGCAGTGTAAGACTAGAGGGAAGACAGCTAGTCATCACCACCTACCGCAACTCTTGGGCTACTCTTTTACCAACCAACGAATAGTGGGATTAAACGTCACATTAGAACGCCCCCACGAGCATGTGGAATTCGAACCCACGACCCTTGGACGTATTAATAATAAAGAAACTTTAGCTGATTTCTAATAAATGTAGGTTGCACATAATTATGATCCCAGAGGAATTTCGAAATGACCATTAAAAGTTTTAAAACACATCGTCAGTCACAATGATGATGAGTAAACTTTGTTGCTGTTTTTTTACCTTCGCTTGGAAGACAATCTGACTACATTTAAGAACGTTTGGTAATATGTAAAAATGAATTCCATTGGTTATTGTACAGTGAACTGGCTTGGTAGCATTAAACTATCCGACACAAATTGAAGATGAATAAACCAAAGTTATACGATTTAACTCATTTGTAACCGTGTGCACGTGGCCCAGTTTTTAGGATGTTCGAACAGTGAATTTGAGGATTCATGATACGAGTTCTGTTGCTGGAGGGGGAAAACATACGTTCGAAGGTCTGGAGTTTGTAGGTAAGCCATAGTAGTAATTGTTTTAATGTTGTTGTTGTTTTTAATTTCGCGCAAAGCTACTCGAGGGCTATCTGTGCTAGCCGTCCCTAATTTAGCAGTGTAAGACTAGAGGGAAGGCAGCTAGTCATCACCACCCACCGCCAACTCTTGGGCTATTCTTTTACCAACGAATAGTTGGATTGACCGTCACATTATAATGCCCCCACGGCTAAAAGGGCGAGCATGTTTGGTGCAACCGGGATGCGAATCCGCGATCCTCAGATTACGAGTCGCTTGCCTTAACCCACCTGGCCATGCCGGGCCAAGGAATAATTGTCAGACTTTAATATTCGGCCAAATAGGGGTAGCCCACATGTTGACTAGCTGACTTGTTTCTAATCTGTCAGTTCAAGAACATGACCAGAGGCCCGGCAAGGTCAGGTGGTAAGGGCGCTCGGCTCCTAATCTGAGTGTCGCGGGTTCGAATACCCTTCTCACTGAACATGATCACCCCTTTTAGCCGTTATAATGTGATAATCAATCTCACTGTTTGTTGGTAAAAGTGTAGCCGAAAAGTTTGGCACTGGAGAGTGATGACTAGCTGCCTTTCCTCTAGTTTTACACTGCTAAATTGGAGACAGCTAGCGCAGATAGTTCTCGAGTAGCTTTGCGCGAAATTCAAAAACAAAGAAAACAGATATGACCAGACGCAGGCCCAGCATGGCCAGGTAGTTAAGGTACTCGACTTGTAACCTGAGGGTCGTAGTTTCGAATCCCTGTCACACCAAATATGTTGGCTCTTTCAGCGGTATAATGTCACGGTCAATCGCACAATTCGTTGGTAAAAGAGTAGTCCAAAAGTTGGAGGTGGGTAGTGATGACTAGTTGCCTTCCCTCTAGTCTTACACTGCTAAATTGGTTACGGCTAGCGCAGATAGCCCTCGTGTAGCTTTGCGCGAAATTCAAAACAAACCGTAACCAGACACAGAAATGGTATTTTGCGTAGCTTTGTTCAAACAATGCGTAATAAACTAATTTGGCCCGAAGCTGAAAATAAGTTGAAAATCAAAGTAGTCTGAAAGGTCACAAAGTCGTGGCGAAGGTGTTTAGCTTTTTAAAAAACTAGATAATTCTATAACAGGTTAGACTGAATAAATACTGAAAACTCATCAGTATCAACAAATCGTCACCACTTTAAGCACGTGGTGATGTTTTCTCTCTTTTGAAGGTAACGCGACTTTGTTAATGGTAAAATAACGTAAAAAAGATGACGCTTCCGTTTTATAACGGTTAGAAAAGCTTTGTTTGTTTGTTTTTGAATTTCACACAAAGCTACTCGAGGGCTATCTGTGCTAGCCGTCCCTAATTTAGCAGTGTAAGACTAGAGGGAAGGCAGCTAGGTAAATTATTACTAATATCGTTGTATTATTGAGTTACAAAAATGATCGTAGAATTAAACTGGAAAATATAAGCATTTTTAGGTCTTTTCGGTGTTAAAACACATAACGGGTAATAACGCTGTATAGTTGAACAATCAGGCCATCCCTTAAGTAATGTCCGATTTTAGGTTCAGAAAAAAAGAAAGGATTTTAAATACATTTAATATTATTTGTATGTTCTATCATTATTCATTACTTCCTGCCAAGAGCTTCTGAATGGAACATCTATAAAATCCTTGGGATTTGGAGGAAAAGAATGTAGAGAGGGTAGTTTTGACATCTTCATGTGTTCCAAGCTCTTTTCCATCAAGATAGTTCTGCAAATTTCTGAATAGATAATGATCATATGGGACAAGGTCTGGAGAATAAGGAAGATGTGGAAGTTTTTCCTAGTTTAGCTGTTCAATCTTTGTAAATGTGATCCTTGCTGTATGGGGCCGTGCATTATCCTGGTGTAACACAACACCTTTATGATTGATCAAAGTAAGCTTCTTTTCTTTCAGTGCAACATTCAAGTGCTAAACTGTTAACAATAGAAATTTGATGTAATTGTTACGTTGAGTGGCAGCAACTTAAAATGGATCACACCAACAATATCCCCTCAAACACTTAAAAATGCTTTCCTAGGGTGGGGGTCCATTTTGGGTTGTGCCTTAACTAGTTTACCAACAATGAACCATTTTCTGCAACACTTAACATTTTTTATAAAATATCCAGTTCTCATCTCCAGTCACTAAACTGTCCAAAAAAGGTGAGTTACGTTCACGAGAGAGCAGTGAAGTGCAATTGTCCACTCTTGCTCTAAGCTTCGCTTCTGTCAAATCAGGGCGGGGACAATTTTTTAAAGATTTGACACCTTTCCAAGTCGTTGTAGATGACGGTAAACCGTTGAATAGGTTGAATTAAACTTCTGTGCTAGTTCTTCAACTGTTACAGAACAATCTTCAACAAATGTAGCCAGCAGCAAGCTATGATTAAACTCAACAGGACAACCTGAACCTGACGCATCACTTAAGCTGTAGTCACCTGATCTGAACTTCTGAAATCACCTTCGACATTTTGTTTCATTGGGAGACTCCGCACCATAAACACCTTGAATGTTTTGTGTAGTTTCTGCTGCACTATTGCCTTTTTTAAACTCATAAAGCATTATATGGCTAATGTGTTTCTCAGACACACCCATCTTCATAAGGATTTATTTGATTAATGATATGAAAAAGTGCAGTTGGGTTAGTTTAGTTTATTTGTCTGAA
Organism: Carcinoscorpius rotundicauda; assembly: GCA_011833715.1. NCBI lineage: Eukaryota > Metazoa > Arthropoda > Merostomata > Xiphosura > Limulidae > Carcinoscorpius > Carcinoscorpius rotundicauda. The sequence continues at coordinate 24,214,337 of CM022403.1, forward strand.
AAGTTTTATACACGTCCTACTAGATAGTTTAGTCAGCCCCGCAGTGGCTCAGCGGTATGTCTGCGGACTTACAACGCTAAAAACCGGCTTTCGATACCCGTGGTGGGCGTAGCACAGAGAGACTATTTTGTAGCTTTGTGCTTAATTCAAAACAACAGCATCAAAAAAACCAAAACATATTTTAGTCATTAAAGCCTTTTAAAAAGACAGAAATAATGATACACTTTCTGTGTTAAATTTTCGGACATTACTAATGGAATGACCTGATAAAAAGCTGTAAAAGTTTAGTTAGTTGTAATTATTTATTTTTAGAGTTTTAATTCTTTACTTATAAGGAATAAACTGTCTGATTACACATCTTTAATTATTTATTTATACATATTTAATTATTTGATTAGATATATTTAATTGTTTATTTATACATATTTAACTGCTTATTTGTACAGATGTAATTGTTTAAAATGCTATTTTCATGATATTTCACAAATCCCAAAGTCACAACCAGTTGCTGGAAGAACAAACGGGTGTACAGCTATCTGTTAACAGAAGATTAAAAACCTTTTTTTAATCTTTTCTCAGCTGTAGTAGCGGCCTATCACGGATAGAGGGAGAGACACGCTCCTTCTCGTATTCAGCCACGTGATTACACTGGAGCGCTGTTCTTCGGTATCGTTCTGTTGTTAGGTTTACCTATGCGGTTCTTCGCAAGATCCTGTTCTAGCGTAAACGTCACGCAGTTTATGTCTACCCAATGGCATCTTTATGGGTTTATCACCTGTAGAGCATGGAAACTGCACTGTGATAGAAGCTAATAGGACCGTCTATTTACCTAAAAACTATCCAAAGGCTTATAAACTTGGCAAAACGTATTTTAACGAATAAACGAAATCACAATAAACAAGAAAATTACTTGATCTGAAAACTGGAGAAAACAACGATAAGAAAACATTGGTTTTGTTTTTTGAGGTAAGATTAAGTTTCTTCATATTTTTATCATTGTTTATATCATCTGAAATTTCTGAAAATAAATTCCAAGAAAATGGTACAATCAACTTGTTTTCAACGGAATTTCTTATGTTTTAGTTTCGTTTGTATTTATTTGCGGCATAACAATTAATTTGACCATAAAGATTATGTTATTATTGCGGTCTCTTATGTGTGTGCGTGTGTGGATGTGTAAAAGTATCAGTTTTCCTGAGGTACAAACATTTATCAGTTCTGAAGATGTATGTTTTTGTTTCCTGTGTCAATGTTTGATGTTATATTTTTAGGGACCGCAGTAACTGCACATGGCCAGGTGGGTAAAGGCGTTCGACTCATAATCGGAGGGTCTCGGATTCGAATCCCCGTCGCACCAAACATGCTCGCCCTTTCAGCTATGGGGCGTTATAATGTGACGGTTAATTCAATTAAATTAGGGACGGCTAGCGCAGATAGCCCTCGTCTAGGTTTGTGCGAAATTACAAACAAACCAAACCAAATATGCTCACCCTTTCAGCCGTGGGGGCGTTATTATGTTACGATCAATCCCACTTTTCGTCGGTAAAAAGAGTAGCCCAGTAGTTGACACTGGGTGCTGATGGCTGTCTGCCTTCCCGTCATTTGGTCTTATACCGCTAAATTTGAGAAGGATAGTGCAGATAGTCCTCGTGTAGCTTTGCGCGAAATTCAATAAACAAAACAAGTATTAAAAATGAATAAAGTTGAAAAGAAAATTTTGTTTTTTTATAGAATGTTTTGAAACAAACAAGCATTAACAATTAAAGTTGACATATATGAAGAAATGCCTTGGAAAATTAAATCAATAATTATTTATTTTTATATAAAAATGGTTCTGTTTGATTGCTGTTAAGCGCAGAGCTGGACGGTGGATTGATTATCTGTGTTGTGCCCAAGACGGGTGACGAAAACGTATTATTAGCACTATAAGCTCCAAACCTACCGCCTCTATTTATAATTTGTAACAATATTGAAGAATTAGTTTTAAAATTTAAACAAATCTAAACAACTTATATATTAAAGCATTACGTCATAACATCTTGTTCCCACCCTTAATGGGTCAGCGGTAAGCTTGAGAATTATAAAGCTTAAAATATGGGTTCAAAACCCGCGCTAAACACAGCTTATTCTGTAGATTTGAGCTTACAAGAACAAACAAACAAACAACTAGAATCAGTATTGTGTACTAACTTGTAATACAAAACTACTGCAGATTTCATTTGCTTTATTCTCTTTAAATTATTGATTACGTGTGTGTTAAATTACATACCGATGCTCAACAAAAAGGCAACAGTGTAAATTGAATATCAGTAGCTCATTGGGTGTATAAAAAAACAACAACACTATTTACATTTCAGATGGCGAGTAGATAAGTTTGTTGGCAGTTCGAATAGAAATACACCTTGGGATTGCTAATTTCTGAGCTCAAATCACGTGAATTTAATAAAAATGCTATGTGCTCAAAGTGATTCTTCTGGGCATCAGTAATGAACGAGCTCTCTTCTTGTGTCCAGCTTCTTGGTGTCTGCTTGCTTACGATGCTAACAATTGGAGTTCGATACCCGTGGTAGACAAAGTAAGATAAGCCATTGCATAACTTTGCAGTTAAAATCAACCAACCAGATCTTGTCATCTAAGTCTTTTAATAACAGTTCATTTAACTAAATCGACAGTTAGGATACAAGAAAACGACTCCTACCGGTAAGTCAGTGGTATGTTTAAGGACTCACGACTGTAAAATCCAGAGTAAGATTCCCTGTGGAATATACAAGAGATAGTTCAATGTCTTCTGTCTATTCAGAGTCTGTAAAAAAATTTTCAGATGTTGACGGGTTGTCTTTCTAACGTCATTAATATAATATTACTTTAAAGAATCGTCGTTTTAACATCTACGAAGTAAATAAAATATATAAGAAAGACTTGTATTAAAATTAAGTACGGAATCTCACATATTTGAGCCAATGACGTCAGCAGTACATAAGTTATTCAATGAAAACTTGCAGACCTTTCGTAGAATAGAATAGAAATAAATGACGTCCCCAAGCGGCGATATGGTTCTCCGTAACATTCGATTTTTCTTAGTAAGTTGAACTGAATCACAAAAATCGATGTGCTATTGTATCCGACAACAGTTACTGTCGACGGGGTTTAGGCTACTCTAATCGAACGATTGGGCTTGAAAGTCATTTTCACAGCCCACTCACGCTCCTATAGATCGCATTTTGTTTTTTCAGCAAGAGAGCGTTAATTATGACCTTTCCGATCGACGATGAAGCCCGCCAACAAATCTAACTTAAGACTGACCAGAAGTTGCTCAAGACATTATAGACACCGCAGTTAACTTCGGTAAACGTGGGTTTCATATCTCATGAGCGCGTGTAGGTGGACGTGACGAACAGTGTATTAAACAAATGAATGTATAAGTAAACTGGTAGGTAATATATTGAGTAGTCCACGGGGATGGGCTGCTGTCCATTATGTACAGAAAACCCATCTTTCCCTGCCTTATAATACATTGCTTCAAAATATATATTCATATATACGCAGGCCTAATATTTCTTGCATATTTGTTTTGTTCAATGCTAGTAAATACTACCACACTATTACGAACTGCGAGTTCTGTCATTGCTTTATATTTCTCAAAAGTATGTGTGTTTTCTTATAGCAAAGCCACATTGGGCTATTTGTTGAGTTCACCGACGGGAATCGAACCCCTGATTTTAGTATTGTAAATTAGTAGACTTAACACTGTACCAGTGGGGGACTTTTTCCCAATTTTTCATGATATATATTGGATTTCACGTATGTCAACTTTATATATATTTACATAAATAAATGAAGGTGGGTTATCGGTAGTTCTTTTTTGTTTGTTAATATGCATAACGTATTTTTATAAGCACATTACACTTATGCCATGTATACGAGGGCTGTTCAAAAAATACGCGGACTGACGTCGTAAAACAAAATGTACTTTATTTAGAAGTTACAGGTCTGGAACCCCTTCAAAGTACTCTCCTCCCCAACGCACACACTTATCCCAACGGTGTTTCCACTTGTTGAAACAATCCTGGTACGCTTTTTTGTAATGTCCTCCAGCTCCTTCGTCGCATTTGCCTTAATTTCGGGAATCGTCTCAAATCTTCTTCCTTTCAAGGGTCTTTTGAGTTTGGGGAACAAGAAAAAATCGCAAGGAGCAGGGTCAGGTAAGTAGGGGGTGGGGATGGGGAAGAACAGTGATCGAGTGTTTGGCCAAAAACTCACGAGTTCTGAGGCACAAATTTCGCGGCAACGCGGTGCATCTTCAATTTTTCGGTCAAAATCTCGTAACAAGATCCAACTGATATCCCACACTCTTCAGCAAGCTCCTTGACAGTCAGACGTCGATTTGCCCGCACCAGGGTGTTGATTTTGTCGACGTGTGGGTCGTCAGTTGACGTGGAAAGACGTCCAGGATGCTCATAATCTTCAATGGATTGTCGACCACCCTTAAACCGTTCATGCCACTTGAAACATGCCGTAAGCTTCATAGCAACATCATTGTAAGCCGTGTTAAGCATAGCGAAAGTTTCAGTCGCAGGTTTTCCAAGTTTAACACAAAATTTCACAGCAAGTCGTTGTTCCTTCAGGTCATTCATTCTGAAATCCACCAAACAAAAAAAACGCACTTCACTTAAAACCGCGTAGCTAATACACAAATGAAGATATCTGCGATCGGGAAATGGCGTCGTAATCAGCTTATCAGTGCGAACCTAGCGACACCAGCCGGATTCCCCTGGAACCAACTGGAGCCGCGCAGTTAAAACAGTCCGCGTATTTTTTGAACAGACCTCTATCCTTTACACGCAATATAGTTAGGACTAAAGGTTTTTTTCATTTTGTAGACTAAATAAACATCTCTTTCACGCATAACCATAAAAGTTCTTATAAACATAAATTATTTTGGTTAGGAAAGTTTGTTTTGAAATTTCGCACAAAGCTACTCGAGGGCTATCTGTGCTAGCCGTCCCTAATTTAGCAGTGTAAGACTAGAGGGAAGGCAGCTAGTCATCACCACCCACCGCCAACTCTTGGGCTACTCTTTTACCAACGAAAAGTGGGATTGACCGTCACATTATACACCCCCACGGCTGGGAGGGCGAGCATGTTTAGCGCGACGCGGGAGCGAACCCGCGACCCTCGGATTACGAGCGCACGCCTTAACGCGCTCGGCCATGCCAGGCCTAGGTTAGGAAAGAAAACTAACTTTAGAGCCCAACGTTTAATTTTTGTGAGTTTATTATTAAGTGCAAAGATACACAATGGACAATCTGTGCTGCGCCAACCACGAGTATTAAAACCTTCGTTTTTATAGCGTTATAAGCCTTCTGATTCGCCCCTGAGTCACGGGGAGAAAAGTGTGAGTAGTGTAGTGTTACACTTCTAGGTGTTATATTACAATACAAGACGTAGTCGTTCGAGCACTGCACATTATCACAGACACAGTTTAATAATGTGACATTTCACTTAGCGAGGAAGGCTTCTTGCGACAGGATGCAATCTGTGATTAGATAACTTGTAACCAAGTAGATAACGTCAAGGAGAACAGCGTAGTTTGAATAACAGCAGATTCTTCAAAGTAACTCATTAGCCCTAAAATCTAGGTACTGGTATAAACTAGGGTAAGTTGAGACTTAGTTCTCGTGGTAAAGGGGGGAGAGATCATTTTTTCACTTTTCTGCATCTTTTTTTTCTCTCTCTCTCTCTCCTTTCTTCAGAGTAATTCTGTCCAAATCGTACAGAAAGACAGCAAAAGTATAGTGTTTTAAATACGAGTTGTTTTAACAAACGTTGAAGGATCAATCAATGATGGAAGAGAATACCGACACGCTGTGTATCATTTAAAGGTAAGGCAGCTTTCTTAGAGATGAGTTTATAATTCAATTTGAGTCACCAGTAAGCAAATTTTCAACCAGGATTGGTGTATTTTTCAAGTAAAAAAAATCAATACAATGTTAAAATATACTCTTAAACTTACAATAATATAATATTCAACCATAGACGCTTCAGTATTAAACTAACAATAATGTAGCATTCAACCACAGGCAATATAATATTGAACTACGAACGCCGTACTATCCAGCTTTCGATGCTTTGGTATACAAGATTAAATATGGCAACATGTATTTTAATCTGAGTGGAAATTTTAATGTCACTATAATACACGGCTGATTGGCTCAAATAATGCCAGTGACGATGAACTTTCACACTGTGTGCAGAATTTTTAGAATGTTTTAAGTGCAAGCCATGTGCAACGTTTAAAGGTATCTTACAAAAAGTAATTGTAAGCTTAACTTTATAAAATTAATGAACAAACTGGGAATTTTGAAACATGTTAATAGCGATCATCAATAAAAGAAACAAAACAGGAGACGTTGTAGATATTATGTAATACATGATGTTACCTAGAATTGCATTTGGTGAAGTCAAAATAGTGGTTTGTAGTTTGAGTATATAATGTAAACAGTATCTGGTAAGTTGTGAACTTCATTCGTATAAGCAACTGTTTGTTCGCTGTTTAATGTATCTTAGTTATTTCTCTATGGAAACAGTTAAACCAATGGTGGAACTGTAAACAGATAAACCAATTATGGAAGTGAAAACCGCTAAAACAGTGGTGGAGGTGGAAAAGTTGTGAAAGTTGGAAGACTGTTTGTTTTAGAATTAAGCACAAAGCTACACAATGGGCTATCTGTGCTCTGCACGAGTATCAAAACCCGGTTTTTAGTGTGTAAGTCCGCAGACATACCACTGTGGCACTGGGGGCAAAGTTAGAAGACACTAGTTATATTCGAAAACATGCAAACAGTTTGGCTTAGAAAACTTTCATACTCACAAATGAACATACACTTAACCATATAAACATGTTCATAACCATAAGCAAATATCCACTGGAATGTACAAAACACCTTCATAACAATAATTAAACATCAACTGTACCAACCATGCAGGACGCTATCACAACGATAATTAAACATCAATTGAACCAACCATGCAGGACGCTATCACAACGATAATTAAACATCAATTGAACCAACCATGCAGGACGCTATCACAACGATAATTAAACATCAACTGAACCAACCATGCAGGACGCTATCACAACGATAGTTAAACATCAACTGAACCAACCATGCAGGACGCTATCACAACGATAGTTAAACATCAACTGAACCAACCATGCAGGACGCTATCACAACGATAGTTAAACGTCAACTGAATCGTGCAGAACACTTTTAAAACGATAGTTAAACGTCAACTAAAACACACAGAACAACATCACACGTTTATACAAGTACTTCTCGAATGGGCTGCATGAATAACCAACTGCATTATGAGAGAAAAACGTTTTTATCCAAACTGCTATGGTGTTTCATTTTAAACAAGTTACAGTTTGAAAACAACTGTAACAATTTTGATTTGTTCAAATAGAATAAATGTAACGTACTTTGGTATCACAAGAATGTAAACTGTAAACCTAGGTTTACAGTTGCATATTAGATTGTTTTATTAAAACAAAAACAGTTTTTTAATCAAAGTTTTCTGATAGTATCCAGTGAAATTGGAGGTTGAAAGCAGCCTGTGTAACAAATAGGGTACCTAACAACATAAAAACGTTTTGGTTTATTTGATTATTTCGTAAGTTGCATAAGGTTTTGCTTCACGACATTTATAATTCGTGACGTCATGTCATTAGAAGTCTTTTCCACCAATGATAAGCAGATTCACACTGACGTCACAGAAATACAACCAACTTTGTATTAAAATGTGTGCTAGAATTTCTTTATATCAGAAATAATCCTCCAAAGTGGGCCACACCAGATGGTTAAAGAAATGATTCACCTCATTGCGAGAGTACATGTAAAAATGGTAAAAAGAAAGGTTTGTTAGATATCGCAGTCGCAACAGGTGTTTTGATAACGGAGACTGACGTCAAGCTTAGTTCAACCCAGTACATGGTAAACATAGAAATCACGTCGACACCTTATAGGTGCACAACGTATCTCCACCAGATTTGGGTGAAACAACTTTATGTCTATGAAAAAACTTGGCTAAACCAAAGGTCAAGGAGTTAACATCAACAAAATGTAATCAGATGTAAGGGTGCAGTTAGATGAAAAATTGATAATTTTTCAAAGAAATATTTTTCCTCGTGGAGACTGCAAATGTTATTTTACATTATCTAGTTTGATAAAGTGAATTCTTGTGAAAGGCCCCAATTTAAAATAATAGAGTACGGATCTCTTACTTACAAACTTATCGTTTTGGAACAAGAGAACTTGTATATTCTAGGATCGGGGGACATATCCCCCTGCGATTGGTACCTATACATAGAACTGTATTGTTAACTTCATTACACTCACGAACACAACAGGTTTTAAAGACAGTTGTTGAGTAGAATCAATATTCTGGTTGAACTTGAGTTGTAGGTGTCTGAGTAGTCCCATGATTCTGTGCAAATTATAAAAATTAAGAAGGGACACGTTGATCAAAACAGTGGACTAATGCAGCTCAGGAATGAGTGAAGTGTTGTGTCCTTCTGTTCTTGTACAATGTTTCAACACATAAAGACGTTACAATAAAGATGCCAATAAATTATAGCGTGAAAGAGCAAAATTAGAAAAGGGCATTGTAGAATCTTCATTACAATTCTCTGTCTTTCTTTTACCGAGATTCAGTAACTCGTCCTATGCTCATTTAAACTTTTCTGCTAATTATCCTGTAACAATGTCAGTCAATTGGATTCGTTATAACCTGTCTACTCCTGGTGTTTGTACACAATAGTTGAACGTTACCTAATTTGCACGTATGTGTACACAATGACACTACTAAATTCGTTGTGTTTACTTGTTTTGAATTTGGTTTGTTTAGAATTTTGCGCAAAGCTACTCGACCCGTCCCTAATTTACCAGTGTAAGACTAGAGGGAAGGCAGCTAATCAGCACCACCCACCGCCAACTCTTGGGCTTCTCTTTTACCAATGAATAGTGGAATTGACCATCACATTATAACGCCCCCACGGCTGAAAGGGCGAGCATATTTGGTGTGATGGTGATTCGAACTCGCGACTCTCAAATTACGAGTCGAGTGCTTTAACCACATGGCAATGCCGGGCATTGTGTTTATTTATACAGTTATTATAATTAAAATGTTTTGTTGTTTATTTATTTTTCAGATTTTCTGTTGATTAACCACCACGAGTTTTTGAATAAGAAAATTACGATGGTTGTCGATGAAGGTGAGTATTTTATACAATAATTTAATGCAAAAATTGTGATGAATAAGATTTATTTAAAATGTTAACTTTTTATTCAAGTCGGCAAGTGTACACGTGGTTCCGTCATCCGGGATACTTTTTTAGACGATTTAATTATTAAAAAACAACAACTCATTCTTGTCTAAACCACACTTTGATTGCATATATATCCTTGTTTAAGCGCAAAGTTTTACACACCACATGAATCGAACTCTGGATTTTACCGTTACAAGCTTTTCAGCTTACTGCTGTGTCACCTCATGGGGAAACGACATTTTTAATCCTCTAAGACAAAAGGGAGGTTCTATGTTCTACCTTCTTAAGTAGCTTTTTAAATTTTGTAAGGTTTTTACAACTCTAAAAAATGAGCTTCGACAGCTGAGGTGGACAGGGCCCAAATACCCAACTGTGTAGTTTTGCTTTTAACAAAACAGTGTGTCACTGAAAACCTGATGACACGTCGATTTCGTGTTAGTTACGAAATTTATTTTTACTTTAGTGTACATGTATTTTACAGTCTATGGATTCTTCTACATAAATTGTACTTTTCTCGTCCACGTAATTATTTTCTTAACATATTACTTAAACCACATGTATAACGTTATGCGTGTTTTAAACTTAACGAAATGATCTGCTGATAGAAAGCACAGAGTTTAGCTTTGTAATTTATATTTATTTACATATATATATAAATGTTTAACTGGCTTACTGTCTTACCGAATTAGGTTGTGATGACTAGATAACGTACAGTATCTTATATGTCAAACCTTGGGACTTTAACGTTTGTTTGTAGGCTTAGTTCTGTAGATTTTGTCTTGGAGATCAGTTAGAACTTAAGCTGTCGTGACTAAATTTACAATATCTATATTCCGGACCTTGGGATTTTAACGTTTGCTTGTAGGCCTAACTCTGGTCCTCTGTTTGCAACGTCGAGTAATTTAATGGCATCTAGCGCGACTGCCATTGCTGACAAGACGTCTTGTCAAAACCGACTTTTCTTAATATCTTGACTTGCATGTATTGTGTAATTTGATAGAAAATTTGTGAAAAATTAACGGAGAACTAGGCGATTGTGTAGCGGAGACCATGTTTATACGGCCCAATATGGCCGAAAATTGTTGGCAAGTTTACTCTGGTCAAATAACTCATTGAAATATACGTTTATCAAACTGACTGTTTTTTATTATTATTATTTAACTACTATTCACATTATAACTTATATTTAAGCCATCGAACTGTGTAAATTTGTCCGTCATTAAACTCGTAATCTGATGATGTGGCCTGGCATGGCCGAGCGCGTTAAGGCGTGCGCTCGTAATCCGAGGGTCGCGGGTTCGCGCCCACGTCGCGCTAAACATGCTCGCCCTCCCAGCCGTGGGGGTGTATAATGTGACGGTCAATCCCACTATTCGTTGGTAAAAGAGTAGCCCAAGAGTTGGCGGTGGGTGGTGATGACTAGCTGCCTTCCCTCTAGTCTTACACTGCAAAATTAGGGACGGCTAGCACAGATAGCCCTCAAGTAGCTTTGTGCGAAATTCCAAAAAAACAAAACAAACAAACTGATGATGTGTGTTTTCTTGTTTTTGTTACACCCTGTTGACGTCATTTAAAGACAGTTCACATATATTTACAGATCCTACACTGCACTTGAACAACAATGAAAAATTCGTAGTGATTGGAATCTGCCTAGGATTTCTAAGCCTGACTATAATTATTACTACGTGTCTTGTTTCACCTTATTGTTGGCTTCATAATTTGTGTTATAAAGAAGGTGAGTGTTGTATGTTATTGTTTTTTATATCTTTAAATAGCTTATATTTTTCACTTTCGTAAGTGACAATCAGTTTAATTACACGTAGTAGGTAGCAACATAATATAAACTTAAAGAAATAATAATTTTCCTTGCTTTGAATATTTGATCAGAAATTGGTTGTAAACAACATTGCTAAATAAGATAAATAAAAGGTCTTCCACAGTTGTTTTTTTTTAGAACAAACCACAAATTTATTGTTTGTATATATGATGTTAGAAGTATCAAAATCGAGTATTATGGTGATTTTCATTTTTATTTTTGAAACGTTATTAAGATAAACTCACGTCCAAAAATTTGGTTCAACTGGATTATTATAACTCTGATATAACCTGCTCCCCCCCTGTCGCACAGTGGTGTGTCTGCAGACTTGTACGGCTAAAAACCGGGTTTCGTTACCTGTGGTAAGCAGAGCACAGATAGCTCTTTCTGTAGCGTTGTACAGAATAAAAAATAACTGAAATAACCTTGGCAACATATTAAGGTTTTTGAATCAATTACCACTACATACTGCTTTTAAAATCTAAATCAAATTGTATTATATTTTACTAGCGTAATAAAATGTTTTTCTTTGTGCTTGCCAAGAATAAATCGGTATGTCTGTGTTAGCAACCAGGTTTCGATACCCATGATTGGCACAGAACAGATAACCTACTTTATAGCTGTATGATGATATACAAACAAAACGCCCTCTGCTGTTATTACAGTATTACGGCCAAAAACATTGCTAAGAATGAGATTTCCTGGCTAAAGAATTAATGCATTCTTATCAGTATCACTTGTTTCGTAACAGTTTCTACTCTCATCTAGATCAGTGTATTAAATTAGTTGCAGAATGTATTGATTTTTACACGAAGTTTGTTTTGACCTTGAGATACTGATTAAAAAGCGAATGAAATGTGTGGAAGATATGGTACTTTTTGTCACTTGAAATCTTACAAACTGTATCCGTTACAGACAGAAAAAAACGACAGAAATTTAGTAACTACAAAGCCCCAGAAAAGACAACACAGTTTGAATTTACAAACGCACCGCATTATTACCTCCAGTCAGAAAAGATGCATCTGTACGTGTCCAAAAACAAGCACACTGAAGATTCGACCTATAGCAGTATGTCGTCACTAAGTAACGCGGACGTTGCTTTATCAATTGACGTAAGTTTCTAACAAGTTATAAAAGGACGTCATTTTGGTTTATTTCAGAACCTTAAACAAAGTTTAGTGTTGTCTTAGCTGGTTTTGTAAAATATACCTCGTGTACGTATATATAATATTCTGTTATTTTTCTAAATTTGTAGTAAATATTTGAGGGAGTTAAACATTGGCAGTAAAGTTAGAAAGAAACTCAGTTCTTCAAGTACGAACCGCAACAATGAAACTCCGTCTTATTGTAGATATATAGATTGAACACGTATGTCTTTACTTAGAGCGAATCAACACTGGACATTCCTGTGACGAATGGAGACGCCATGTTCAACTATGGTCAAATCGTTTTCGGTGTTAAATACGAACTGGTAGAAAACTGGGATCTCGGACAACTTGAGATTTTCATACAGGTTTGTGTCGCAAATTTACAACTTTTTTATCCTATGTGTTTAAATGTAACTCCTACTACTTTACTAAAATTATTTTTCTATCTTCATATCTCTAGTAGCGAAGCCGCATTAAGGCACTAAAGTGTATTATCCCCTACCCCGTTTACTTTTGTTTTTAAGAAAACACTATACAATTTGACGAGATAAATTTAATGGTGATAAAAAGGAGGGAAATACGTTTATAAAATCTGGTTTATCATTTTTTAGTTTTTCATATACTTTGTAATTTATCAATTACTAGGCCTGGCATGGCCGAGCGCGCTAAGGCGTGCACTCGTAATCCGAGGGTCGCGGGTTCGCGCCCGCGACGCGCTAAACATGCTCGCCCTCCCAGCCGTGGGGGTGTATAATGTGACGGTCAATCCCACTATTCGTTGGTAAAAGAGTAGCCCAAGAGTTGGCGGTGGGTGGTGATGACTAGCTGCCTTCCCTCTAGTCTTACACTGCAAAATTAGGGACGGCTAGCACAGATAGCCCTCGAGTAGCTTTGTGCGAAATTCCAAAACAAACAAACCAAAACAAATCAATTACTATTGTTACACTGGCAACGCGCGGTGGGTCTGGGACAACAGACCCTTTTACTCATTGGATAAAACGGTCCTGATTAGAGGAGATAACTCAATATAGGAAATTGGGATAACAGAATAAAATATGGCTTATTGGGTTTGTTTAGTGATAATAATAGAGGTTCGATAAGGCAGGCTGCAGTGAAAGACCGTTTCGGTAGCGTTCTTGAACGATTCCGTTTTAAACTAAGTTTAATTCAAAGTGTTTTGAACTTTTTTTTCTCTTAGTGCAATTAGCTATCCACCACGGGTAATCGAACCCCCAAGTGTTTACGTTCTATACCTTTACACTTCTTGCTGACCCATCGGAGGAACCTAACATTTTTGTTACATAATATCTTTTTTTTATATTAAATACGAAACAAATAATAATGACTGTCGCTAGCGGAACGTAAATAGGGCAGAATGTCACTTGCGAAATGTCTATAGGAGTGACTGTTACTTATGAAACGCAACAGGAGTGACTGTCACTAGCGATGCGTAAATAGCCAAGAATATTACAGGTGAAACGCTAGCAGAGATTACTCTCGCTAATGAAATGTCCCCAAGGATGACTGTTACTATAAATACGTCAATAGGGGAGAATGTCACAGGTGAAACGTCAGCAAGAATGACTGTCACTAGCGAAACGTCACACGATGTAGGTATTCTAAAACATAATATACACATACTGAAACTTAAACATTTAAAACAAATGTTTATTTGTTTGAAATTAAATACAAAGCTACAGAGTGGGCTATCTGTGCTCTGCCCATGCAAGTACGAAATCCGGTTTTTAACCTTGTAAGTGCACAGGCATACAGTCATGCTACTGGGGAGGGGCGTAAGGTAAATAATAAAAAAAAATCAGTTATAATCTAGACAAATCCGGTTACCCAACTTCACTGGCAAGGCTTCTCAGATAAGATGCTTCCCTAACTAAAAATCGAATGGTCTCGAATATTCTGTTTAAAACACGTGTTACTTCTTACGCAACAGAATTATTTTTAAAACGCGGATACCAATAACTTTGTCTAGTGTCTGACATCCAAATTGGATCCACTTATCTGTAACTTAAGTATTTCTGGACTTCATTTGTTTTGCTCGTGTTGTTAAATTCACAGTTAATATTATGGGCTACCTGTGTTCCGCCGACCGCTGGTAACTCCGAGGATTAAATTCGTGCGTAAATATTTACATTTGATTCTGTGTGGGCATTACAAGTACTGTTATAAATTAATTATAACATATAAAATATCGGGGTCTGGTTGTTTTTTTCGGTATCCGTATAAATTCTCCTCATTGTCCATTTGATAATGACCTGGTTTGAGTTCTTATCTGTCAGTTCTCATAATCCCTTAGTTTCAAAGGAAAAGTTAAAAGGTTAAACAGTAACAAGAGACTCGTTCATAATTTTCTCCTTTCTCGCCCCCTAGTGGTACATCGGACTTACGATACTAAAATCCGGGTTTCGATACCCGTGATGGACAGAGCACAGATAGCCCATCGCGTAGCTTTGTGCTTAATTAAAAATAAACAAAACCCTTGTGGATTCTAAAGAGGTGCTGTCATTATTTCGTTCCAGCATTGTATTTGGCGTTAAAACACGAGAAGCAAACATGGTCATAACGTCACTCCCACGTACAACTTGGTCATAACGTCACTCCCACGTACAACTTGGTTATAACGTCACTCCCACGTACAACTTCTCATGAGGCTACTTCTGGAATTAAAGCAACCTTTTTAGCGGCACTGTTCACATAGATCCTATGGGTTCTTTATCTTATCCATATCTGGAAAAATATGGTATTATATAAGATATCATTTGCACAAGCGTACCACGTGTACGTCGCCCTGATTTCTAACATCATATTCCATTGGTAGTGAAAACATTTATTGGTTTTATCTACAGCTTAAAATCAGCTTGACTTATCTGTTTATGTATCTTATATATTTTCCTTTATTTTTAAAATCAAGTTTACATATCGTGTGAATGACTAAAGCGATACGAGAATATGGTTTTTAAATGTCGGATTACAGATTTTTTCTTTTTTGTTGTTTTACTCACTGTCTAACGGTAGAATCCACGTATGACGTCATATTCACTAATTTAATTATTTCTCTGTTACGTCGACTGGGTGAGAATAAGTGATCCGAACAACTAGATAAATAAACCAATTTCTTTTTTTTCACAGGGGACTACAGCACCAGTTGCTTGTATTAATCTTTCTTTAGACATTTATATGTGATACATATAATATTAGGATTTAGTTTGGTTTGTTTTGAATTTCGCGAATAGCTACACGAGGGCTATCTGCGCTAGCTGTCCATAATTTAGATTAGAGGGAAGGCACCTAATTATCACTACCGACTGCTAACTCTTGGGCTACTCTTTTACCAACGAATAGTGGGATTGGCCGTTACATTATAATGCTCCACGGCTGAAAGGGCGAGCATGTTTGGTGACGGGGATTCGAATTCGCGACCCTCGGATTATGAGTCGAGTGTAATATTAGGGACCTTGTAACCAACAATGTCAGGTACTCAGGAGGATTCGGGTTTATAAAAAGTTTAGAACAGTGTGTTTTCAGAAAGAAAGTCGACGAGGCCTACTCCCTTATTTTGTCTCGGACTTAATCCAAGAAGCTTAAATAGAAATTGTATTGACGAAAGAGTAACCTATTATTTTTTCATATCTAAATTAAAGATGGATACAACTGAATCTTGGTCTTACTTAGTCGTTTAGTCCATATGTCGTATGAGGATTTAAGAATGAGCATTCCCAACTCCATGTGTCGCATAAATAATTTACTTAAATTGAACATACCCAGTCCATGTGTCGCCTGAAGGATTTAAGAACGAGCATGAGCATACGAAGTCCATTTGTCACATAAGGATTTAAGACTAAGCATACTACGGTCCATGTGTCACATAAGAACTCTCCTAGGTTGAAAATATCCAATATTAAAAATTATTTCACATTTGTGTAATAATTATTACCTACTAGTACTAGGTTGTATCTTTACAAAACTCTCCTTTTACAGGAAGTCCAGCAGCTAAGAGCTCGTCCTTATGGCGGAAGTTGCGATCCTTACGTGCGGATACAAGTGCTGAAAGGTAAAGGACGAAAACGACGCTCCAAGAGCTCTCAGAGCCTGAAGTTCGAGTTCCACACGAAGACATGTAAAAAGACCCAGAACCCACTTTTTCGCGAGAGATTCTCGGCAGACTTGTCGTGTACAGAACTAAAAGATTGCTTCCTGAAATTATGCGTGTTTGACGATGAAAGATTTGCTAACGACACCAACCTGGGTGAGGTTTTGGTTCCCCTCCGAGACGTGGTGAAAGTAGAAATCAGTGAAGAGGTTTTATATACGTTTGATCTAGAAGAACCGAAGCAAGTAAGTGTCAATGTAGTCTGTTTTGTTCAGGATTACTTAGTTTGTGTTATTCTTTACAACACTACGTAGGTGTTTTTTAAAAAAATCATACGGTTATGAAAAAGCCGTAAGAACTTGCTTGTTTACATGGAGTACAAATATTCTAAGTGTGTGTCACATTATACTTTACATTGCTACCAATATAGATTTTCGAAAATAAAAATTCTTATGCTGCTAAAAACACTATCGATCTGCAGACGAATTCCTTGGGGACCCTAACTTCATGCTGTTTTTAATCCATTTAAATATTTATGGATATCATGAAAACTCTGAATTATTCTGTTACAACAAAAAAAAAAACATTTGCCCTTAAATTAGCAATGCATTAAAATCATCTTTTTTCAAATGGCTTGTTTAACTACTTCAGTAAAGATTTGAAAGTTACTACGTGATTTACAATATCTGAAGAATTCTTTATAGGTGAATACGCACGTGCATGAGTCAAAATTGTCCTGAAGGTTTCTTACATTTACAATAATTTCATCTTTTCAATGTCTAAGTAAGTTATCCATAAGGATATTCTGTATCCTGGTGGTTTGTAATTGTTCCATCCTTTCAATGGTCAAACAAGTTGTCCACAAGGTTCCTGAGGGTTCACATTCACATTCTGAAAACCTAAAGTTGTCCACAGTGTTCTTTGGGATTCTAATGGTTTATAAGTGCTTCACCCTTTCTGTGCTCAAATAAGTTGTTCATAAGTCTTCTTGATATTGTAATGGTTTGTAATTGTCCAATCCTTGTAACTTCCTAAGCATATTGTCTATAAGGTTACTTTCGATTCTAATGTTTTCTTGCCAAGTATGTCTGTCAAAAATATCCCCCATCCAGGAAAAGTTATTTTCTTAAAACATACGACAGTTAGCAACCTTTATAAAAATTACGCTACGTGAATAATTCCACTGGGAACGTGATTTATTATTGGTTCGTAAGTTCTATGATTATATAAGATGAGCCACACAATGTTTGAGATGTTGTTACTTTCTTTGTCATCGATATTAGGACTATGGGGAGATTTTATTTGGGCTAAGTTACCTCCCTACAGCTGAACGTCTAACCTTCAACATCGTTAAGGCCAACAACCTACAACCTATTACAGAAGAAGTTGAGCACTTCGGTAAGTGTAGCACCGTTTCCTTCCTGCATTAGTTATTACATAGTCCAGTCGTGTCCTAATACTACATTAGTTATTACACAGTCCAGTCGTGTCCTAATACTACATTAGTTATTACACAGTCCAGTCGTGTCCTAATACTACATTAGTTATTACATAGTCCAGTCGTGTCTTTATACTACATTAGTTATTACATAGTCCAGTCGTGTCCTAATACTACATTAGTTATTACATAGTCCAGTCGTGTCCTAATACTACATTAGTTATTACATAGTCCAGTCGTGTCCTTATACTACATTAGTTATTACATAGTCCAGTCGTGACCTAATACTACATTAGTTATTACATAGTCCAGTCGTGTCCTTATACTACATTAGTTATTACATAGTCCAGTCGTGACCTAATACTACATTAGTTATTACATAGTCCAGTCGTGTCCTTATACTACATTAATTATTATATAGTTTAGGACCAGCATGCCGAGGTTGTTAGACCGTTTGACTCATAATCTGAGAGTCGCAGATTCGAACCCTGTCACACTAAATATATTTGCCATTTCAGCCTTGGGGCGTTATAATGTAACGGTCATTGCCACTATTCGTTGGTAAAATATTAACTCAAGAGTTGGCAGTGGTCGGTAATGACTAGCTACCTTCCATCTAGTTTTGTACTACTAAATTAGGGATGGGTATCGCAGACAGTCCTCGTGTAGCTTTGAGCGAAATTTAAAAATAACAAATCAAACATCACATAGTTAAATAGTATCAATGTGTTTACTTAGTGTTTTCAGTTGCCTCTAGCTGCCTTCCCTCTAGTCTTACACGGCTAAGTTAGGGACGACTAGTACAGATAGCCATCGTGTAGCTTTGTGCGAAATTCAAATCAAATCATACCAAACCTAACTAGAGCTGTAAAAAAAATAATAAAAGGGGCATTGATAATTTATATTTAAGAAACAGTTTTTGTAGATACGATTACAATAGACATTTTGTTGCCTACAGTATCTGGTTCTGTTACGTAATAACAAGCCAGTTCTGTTATATAACGAGAATTAGCTGTGTTACGTAACTGTCATGTGGGAGTTCAGAGACGAAGAATTATTCGAAAGCTTGTTCGCGACTTCCATTACGATGTGGGTAAACACTATTTTTATTTAATGTTAGTTGCTGTTTATTGAAGGATTATTCTTTTTATGAAATATTGATATTGTCTACTGCATTTGTCGGAATATAATGTGCACACAGTTTTCAAAGGTTAAATTGAAGTTTGATTTTTTTAACACATCAGTTGTACAAAATGTAGTTTCTAAGTACAGTAAATACTATCAATGTATCAAGCATTTCTAGAAGTCTTCTATTTAATATTTTTTACGTCAATCTTACAAAATTTATTGAAGAGTTTATTCATGATAATACACTGTATTCATCATTACACAAGTCTTCATCAACAGAATTGAAACTACCAACCATTCGATTTACTTACTTGTACCTTCCCTTCTTCTGATTCCCACATCACCTCATCATCTGTCTCATTCATTCTATTTGCTATGCAACATTTACTGAAACCTTTAATGATGTCTGGTGGTAGCTTATAGTAAAATATCTAACAAAACTAAATGTGTGGGAATATGGTGTGCAACCAATATTTCTAGAGGAATTTGGAGGGATAAAAACAGTGGGTTTTATATTTGGGTAAATACGGTTCTTTGTTTTTATTTCACTTAAACAGTCCCATATGTCTGCTCTGTTCTTAAAATACGAACACTCTAGTTACAACTTTACGTTGAATGCAATAATAGTAAAACTTGTCCATACAAGTAAAGGAAGTTATTAACACTGTTGTAGAGAGAAAAAAATAACTACCACCATGTATTTCATAGAAAATTTGATTGGTTCTATAAAATATAGGTCTGCTCCTATTAATAGGTTTGCAGTCCTAAAGCTAATTTTGGTTACTATGAAGTGCACTTTTTCTTACTTGCTCTGATTTTTAATTTCTTTTCATACATTTAGAACATAGATCGCAAAAACCGACATTTCATGGCACAGTGAAAGATAAAATATTTGTTTGTACTTATTGTTTTCTTGTTTCGGTAACACATTGACCATCATCAGGGTTAATATTTCTAGTGTTAGCAAAAAAACTGTTAATGGGTGAGTTCATTTTCCGAAAAAAAGTTCGGGAAACAATTGTTGGAAAGTAAATTGTAAATGAGTTACCGAAATTTCATATATATATCTGTAAGTAATGACAAACATTAACCTTTCATTATGACAAAAGATGTCGGTTTTTGTGTTTTTTTAATCTTAATATCGTAGCTCGATGTCCATGGTGTGTATTGACAAAAGGTCATGATTCTAACCAGAAACACCTGAGTATGAAAACAAAGAGAGAGAGAAATGAAATAGGATTGAATGTGAGAGTTAAAATAATGCAATCAAAGTGGACGGCCATATTGGTAGCTACACTTACAGCGTCCGTAACAGTTTTATAACAAATATTCGTTAATTAGTTAGTCAGGCCGCATTTTTGGTTCGTCTTTGGTCATTATAGTGCGTAAAACAAAGTAGAGAGTTCATTTAAAGCATAGGGAACACTTTCTAATAGAACTGTGGCTTAGTAGTAAGGTTTAGGACTTGTATTGCTAAAATTTGGGGTTCCATCTTCGCATCAGATATGTCATAGGTAGGCAGCTGTTTACATTCACACTAAAATAACCAACTATGATACATATGAATTTCGTCTTTTTTACCTATAATTTTGTGTAAGGTAGCCCTCTGGTATTACAATTTGAATTTCTCACAGGGCACCAAAAACTGAAGTTCACATTTTTTGTTTAGTTTTCATCACTGACATTGGTGTTATATTATTAAAACATATGCTGATTTAATTTTTGCTTTCTATTCCTGGCCAGCACCATACGTTCGAGTACTGTTGATTCGTAATGGTAAACTTGTGAAGAAAAAGAAGACAAGCACTCGTGTAGGCACAATCTCTCCATCTTTCAACGAATCCTTAACGTTTGATATTCCATCTACCGAAATGGAAAATGTTGTATTTCTTGTTGTTGTCAGTCATCATGACCCTCAAGATGGCGGAGTGTCCTCACCGGAGTCACCCACATCTTCTTCCGGATCCATGAAACGTGATCGCTACGTGGGAAAAGTTCTGATCGGTTCTTGTGCACGTGGTACTGCTCAGCACCATTGGTCAGCTATGAAACAGTCGCTAAGGGAACGAGTCACCCAGTGGCACACACTGCGTTAAAATACACCACCTACATAAAATTCTTTTTTTTCCTTTTTGACACAGAAACAGATTGTTAAAAATTGTACATTACCCACCGGTTTGCTTTGTGTATTCACAAATATTTAAAATAATAATTATTTATTTCAGATTAATTTCAAGGATACCATAAAAAATGTTTTTTATTGTTCGGAGAGGCAAAGATATAAAACTGACCTCAAAATGAAAATGTATAACTAACATGTTTATTGGGGGGGGGAACTTTTGATTACCAGCCTGCTGTCAATATGAGAAGTTACTTTTAAATTACTAAATATTAATACGCCCATGTCTTTAAATTGACAGAGATCTAAAGCAAAAATAATGGGTCCGGCATGGCCAGGATGGCCATCTTGTAATCCGAGGGTCGCGAATTCGATTCCTTGTCCCACCAAATATGCTCGTCCTTTCAGCCGTGGGGGCATTATATTGTGACGGTCAATTACATTATTCGTTGGTAATAGAGTAGTCCAAACGTTGGCGGTGGGTAGTGATGACTAGCTACTTTCCCTCTAGTCTTACACTGCTAAATTAGGGACGGCTAGTGCAGATAGCCCTCGTGTAGCTTTGGGCGAAAATCAAAATCAAAATAAACAAATAATGCAATTAGAGACAATAGTATGAGACATAAACAATACGACTAGAAACAACAGCATGAAATTTAAGAAATAAGTGCAAAACAGAAGAGATAACGTGTTTTGAAGCCACTGTTGTTTGTTAAATGTAGTTGTTGATAAAGTGATTAGACATTACATAACCTTAGTTATAACATCCGGTGAAGATAATTAGTGCAAACGTTGCGTGAAACCTGACGTTTTTAAAACTGTGGTTAAAACATTCGTGAATCAGCATCTATAAATTAAATTATGTTTATTCTAACAAAGTTAATAGTTTTTATTTAGGAATTATGTAGTTGAATATACGGGCGTCACTGTGCAATGACACATGGGCCTCGTACCCCGAACCCATTTGGTGCGTCTTTAAAAATCAGAATTCAAAACGATAATCGATGTCATAAAGAAAACCGCAGAGAATTGTCGCGAGTTCTTGGCCTAAGCCCCAAATCGTTTAAACACCTAGCGACGCCCTGGATGAATATGTGACAAAACATTTCGTTCTTAGCTTTCTAGAGATGCCTCTTCACAAACTTTTACCTCTTGGTAGATGTTCTTCAGTACACATCTGTTGTAAGCTATTCATTGTGATATTTGGAAAACAAGAACAAAAAACACCGGAGTGGAGACTCGAAATTACTGTATTCTTGGAGGACTTTGTGAAAATAACTTTGTCTTGCAGTCAATGAGCGATTTTACAAACGACCAACACCATTACATCTCAAGTTAAATCAGTGAAGCCTAACTTGTACGTTAGTAAAGCAAACACGAAAGTCATATCAGTAAGCCTAATAGGCCTTGTCAGGTGGTGAATTTGTGCTATTTTTGTGCTGTTTTTTTTACGATATCAAATGATATCACAGGAATTACGTTCATTCTTTCAAAAGAAATGGGTTTTGAATATGCAATGTACTATAGCATGAAATAAGTTCCGAAATTAAGAATGAGTTTGGGCCAAAAGGACGGAAATTCTGTTGTGAAATTGCTGCAAATGTGAGCAATCACAATTCAATATAATTCAGTTAATTATACCTGTGTAACAAGGCTACAGATCAATTATTACTTGCCCTGAATCGATTTCATATATGTGAAAACAGACTAGTTTCTTTCCATTGGGTATATGTTTGTAACGTTACATAGAATGATGGAAAACTGAAAGTAACTTGTGTGAATAATAAACAACATTGATAAAGCCGCCTTACCTTTCTAACAGAATCGCGCGATTTCCCGTTACTGGGAGCAGACGACATTGGAACCATCTTTTCAGATGAGTATATGAGTGTTGATCTGTGTCTTTATAACGAAACTTAGCTCCTGGAACATACTCTTCCAACAATTTTGTTTTCAAAAACGACCCTGCATGTGCCATCCTGTCAGCTAAACAGCCTGTTTGTTTGCCCGCACATTCTGAAATTAACAAAAAAAATCGTGGCAGGTGTTCCGCTTTAACACTTAGAATCTCAGGAAGAGATGCAAATCAATAGAGGGCGCTCAGAAGACATCTATTCGCTCTACTTGTGAAGTTAAATTTAACTGGGCTTGTGATTAATGGCTAAACCGGCAAGATTTGAAGTTATCGAAATTATGCTGCAATCTGGTGGCAAAGGTTCGTTGGTGGTCCGCGAGAGGTTACTACACTCACATCATCGCACGATCACGTCAGCTGCCTCCGAACCGTGATAAGGCCTATTATCGTCTTTCCGTGTTAATTTTATTACTTGTGTTTAGTGTCAACTAATTTCGAAATTACATGAGGTATATCTTGTCACGAGTGAATGGTGATGGTCAAATTTTGTAAGCTTTCAAAAATTAAACAAAAAAAGTCGTAGGAAGAAAATGAAGCTATTGTCTCAGCATACTAATATGAAAAATGCCTTATAAATAGGTAGTTAGTGATGTCGAGAAACCCACTTGTTGAGAATTTTATATGCAAAAACTGCTTATAAAATATTTTCTCAACCCAAACGAGCCGTTTTCGCATATAAAATAGATAAAATAGGTAGTTAGATGTATATAAAAGTCCTCGTAAGCGCGTAAGTAACATAAGAATATACATCAACTTTGTTGCATTTATTATGAAAATATAGTTTAAAAAGTTATTTTGTCATTTCTTGGTTAAATATGTTTAGTTTTTGTAAGTGTACGTGACGTAAACTATTTTATGAGTTTATTGAAACCTGGAAATAAGAACATAAACTATAGAAATGAAGCAGTTATATGTGTATTAAGTAAGCGCGATGGGTTCGTTGATAGTGTGTAGTGATGGTTAATAAAGCGAGATATGCATTAATTCAAGCATTAAATCAGCTGGTTGGTTGAAAAACAACTCATATTGGAGTAAATGTTTAACCGTAAGCGTGAACTTCTTCATTCTGTAATAATAATACCGCTAATTATTCTTCTGCCGTCAGTTAATGCTAAGCCTAATCTAATTCTTGATGACGAGAAACCCACTTGAAATAAAAATGTACCTTAAAATGGCTGGTACGGGTATTAATACTTTCATTGATAACTAGAAAACAAACGTTTCGACCACCATAGGACAATTTCAGGTATACAAAGAGAGTTTGCAACTGACCGTTGCCGGAGAGATGTCTTAAGGACGAGAGTATAAACGTGTACGGGATTGTAGGTGGCGTTTTAGTTGGCGGTGGATGGTAATGACTAACTGCCTTCAGTCTTACGTACAGTCTTACTCTGCTAAATTATGGACAACTAGCGCAGATAACCCTCGTGTAGCTTTGCGTGAAATTCAAAAACAAACAAAAATTTACGATACAAACACACGTTTAAATGTATTGCTAGATAAGTGTATCGTTTTTTCTGCGTGGCGCAGATAGTCTAATTGCTTTGCCCATAAAACACCAACCAAACGAACAAACTCTTTTCGTACGTCTTATTTAATAGAAAGGTAAATTATTCGGTCCACTTTTTTCACAGGTTAATATATAAGTCAGTTTCAATAGAGTAACGCACATAATTTGTGTTGTCAGTGTCATGTTACTGTTTCCTTTCGCCATGCTAACGATGGTATAGAAATTACTCTATTTCAATTTTTATTTGTCAATTAGATTGTTCTGATATTTGACGTCCTACCCACTCCGCTCTCGGGTGACTCTGATTACGTCTGAGTAATAGGTCACTAAAATTCTTGTTTCGACATCCGCAGTGGCCAGAGCACAGATTATCCATTTTGTTGGTTTATACTTACAAATAAACCAATAAAACATCGTATATGATTGTTGCAATATCGAAATGTGTAATTACTATACGAATGTAATTTTGTTACCACGTTAAACTGTGTATAGTTTTAGTAACACGGCTTATTGCCATATTGTATAATTGTTAGAGTTCGATAAAGCCAGCGTGTTATCACATCAAATGGTGTGTATATTTTATGCCAACTTAACGTTAAACGAATTGTAATTTTTTATTTATATCATTGTTGCCGTGTCAAATAATGTATACGTTATCAATGTCTGATTCTTGCCACGTGACGTCGCGCGAAATTCTGTCTGATCCAAATAGACTAGCCACGTGACATAAATTTTACAAACGTCATCTTGTTACCATATTTCAATGGTATACATATTTTTGTTATATGTACATTTGCAATGTCGCTAATAATAATATTTTAAATAATATATACGAGCTCTCACTGTCCGTTTGCTGCTAGTTTGAATTATAAAACGATTTAAATTATTACCTCTTATTGCTTTGTTAACGTACAGTTTTTAATAATATATCCTTAGTTCCATGTTAAGTGATGTACGTATTAATAGCTTCATTCGTTGCCACATCCATCGTGTGATGGATTCGTATTGTTGACGTTATAATACATCAGTATTTTTAGAAATGTTCAATTGGTTTTCCTACTAGTCACGTAGAAAACATTGGATTATTGTTAGATGATATGTATATTTTATCTGTTAAAAGTGTTATAGCAGTCCATCTTGATAAAACTGTTTTTGGTATAATACTGAATAGTTATATTGATGTATTTGTTCAATGACGTCATCAATATTTACATATTATACTTTCGTAAATTTGTTAGCATACTGTGTATTTCAGTCTGTATTTTACGTATTTCATGTTAAATGTTCTACAGATGCTCTCTGAAGAGAAGAAAACACATGGTTTTAATTAAGTGTAACTTATCACCGTAACACAAAAACGTAAGATTGCGTTAAAAAGTAAAAATACATACTTTTGTCTGTTCTCTTACAAATATTCAATTTGAAAACAAGATTTATACTTGAGTTGTTGTTGTTGTTTTATTTCATTCATCGATAAGCCTAATTTGTGGTGGCTTAATGGTTAGTCTGGGCGGATAGTGAACTCGAGGATTCATGGTTCACTACCCGTTTCCACAAAATCGAACTTCGCGATATGAGGTCGTGCAAGGATTATTACAGAGACTGTAAATAACACAACTTGAGTTGTGTAGCTAAGGAGTTAATGGTAAATGCTGTTCGTTAGTTGCCTTCCCTCTAGTCTATCAGTTCGAAATCAGGGATTGCTACATACGTGAAACGATTGTTGTTATTGTACGATAATACACCAAACGTCAGGGCTCTCAACTCGTAATCTGAAGGTCGCGAGTACGAATTCTCGTCACAATAAACATTCTTGCCCTTTCAGCCACGGGGACGTTATAAAGTTATAGTTAATCCCACTGTTCGTTTTATAAAAGAGTAGCCCAAGAGTTGGTAGTGGGTGGTGACGACTAACTGCATTCCCTCTAGTCTTACACTTAAATTAAGGACGGCTATCGCAGATATCCCTCGTGTAGCTTTGCGAGAAATTCAAGACAACAAAGTTTAAATATCCCAAGGGGAGGATTGACATTAAGTGACGGGCTTTGATTTTAAGTTGTGTGGATTGTTTTTTTCCATGCGCCCAAAAATGCCCCAAACATTATCCATCTTGGTATTTATTATTAAATACAATAATATACTTTTAATACTTGGTATTAAAACAAAAATTCAACAGATTGATTTGCTTGTTGTTAAGTGCAAAGCTACATAAAGAGCTATATTTTCTCTTCCTACCAAGGACAGCTACGGCATGAAACATTTTATATAGCTTCGCGCGAAAATTGTGAAACAAGTTAAATTATGTAACATTACCGTCTGTGTCGATGTATGATAATTCGATTTGATGAACGAATTTTTATTATTTCAAGAACTGTTTACTTTCAGCCTAGTTTCTTGTTACTGGATCAAAACGCCATTCAATCTACAAGTAATTGCTTCATGAAAAACCCGGTAAGGCTTCTGTTTTTTTTATTTATTTATCACTCGCAAATTTAATTCGATAACATTTAAACCACGGGAATACTTAATTGATGGACATCGCTTGAACCCGTATAATTTGGACGCTTTACGAAGTTCTGTGTATCTTTGGGATCGGTAACAAAAGCACGATTTTGAAAAGGCATCTTATTTTTACACCGCCCCCCCCCAGTGGCTCAGCGGTATGTCTGCGGACTTACACGCTAAAATACGGGTTTCGATACCCGTGGTGGGCAGAGCACAGATAGCCCATTGTGTAGCTTTGTGCTTAATTAAAAAAAAACAAAAAAAAACTTATTTTTACAAGCTGTATTTCTAATATTTTAATTTAGGTATTGTTTCTTTTTAGAAAGAGTGTGCTATGACGTCATGTTGACACACGCGCTGAAGATCCAATGAAGTTAAAGTGTCTGTAAGAATTGTGAGGCCAAAATAAATTAGTGAGTGAGTTAGTTAATAAGTGATTCATTTCAGCGTCACTTTGGACTTTAACCTCGTGGTACCTGAGTAACTGTACCATATCAGGCCACTCACCGATTTGTTTTTATCGGGTAGTAATCTCTATTGGGGATTAGGAGGGTTTGATTGGTAAATTGGAGCCTCTGAGCTACGAAAAATACTTCGAAGCAAGCTGCGTTTTATCACATTAATTAATAAAGTTTTGTAGCCCCGAAAAAGCTAACCAAAATGAAACAATGTTAAACTTATTAGTGGTTTGCTTGCTCGAACTGAAATCTGAAGGTTCATGGTTCCCAACCTTTGTCATAAAAACGTGCTCAACAATTTCGGACTGTGTCAGTGGATCATGGTCGAGTTATATTTGTTCAGGCAGAAATATGCCAGTAGTTTGATAGTGTTTACTATCTAACTCGTCTGTCAGTTTAAAATCAGAAACAGCTGTATGTACGTAGCCCTTTGTTTACTTTTTTATTAAAATTGTAGAAACTTCTATAGAAAAAGAAAGTATATCAACTTTATTATTATAGATTACAAAACAACCAGTTTTATGACCCTGTCTCAAAATCCCAAAGTCACATTTTTTTGGGTTACAGTATTCGACTCTCAACATGCAAGTCATGGGATCGAAATATGTTACCGAACATGCTAACCTCTTTCTGTTTTGGAGATGTTATAATATAATGGTAAATCCCGCCGTTCGTTGGTAAAGAGTAGCTCAAGAGATGGCGGTGGATGACGTGGAAAAATAACAGTTTAAGGATTTTGTGAATTCTACATAATGGGTCTGATGTGACGCTGATGGCATTACAGTATTGTAGACGTCATCACCAACAAATCTTTCTTTGTTAAGCAAATATCTGCGAGGGTTGTTTTATCTGGGTCAGATCTGACTTATTTAAATAAATTATATATGTTTAGAGTTGTGCATATGGATATTTTAGTTGTATCTACGATAACAGTAGGGTCGTGTCCGTTCTAGTGATAAGTCTAATGGGATTTTGTTACGTTTGATGGAATACTGTTTATTCAGCTTTCACAGTGTTAGGAAATGTTTTGTTTATTTAGTGATGACGAGGAAACCCACTTGTAGAGAAATATATAAGTAAAAACGGCTGGTTTTGGTTGAGAAAATGTTTTTATGTAGGGGAGCGAACAACGTTTCGACCGTCTTCGGTCATCCTCAGGTTCACAAAGAAAGAAAGAGGTAACTGATCGATAACTGATCACATGTTTGAAGGGGGTGTAATTAGGTGTAAGAATGTAGAGGGCGTGCTTTGGTGTTGGATTATATTTATTAATATCGGTACAAAGGTGTTCCTTTGTATTGGTTTATTTTAAGGTGGAGTTGTTGTATAAATGAGGCTTCTTTAATTTTGCTTTTATGTTCGTTTTTCTATTCAGTATTTTCTGTGGTTGTGTTTATTTGAATTGCAGTGTTCGAAAACGTGTGAAGGTGACTTTTTATGTTCTTTAAATCTGGTTTCCATTTTTCTACTTGTTTCACCAATATAGAAGTCGTGACAGTTATTACATTGTATTTTATATATAATGTTGGCGTGGTGTTTATCAGCGCAGTTTTTACATAGTATAGACCTTAGTTTTGTGAATAAATTTAGCATTAATTGGAATATCATATTTTGTTACTAGTTTTTGCCAACTGTTGGTTATTTTTCTGCTGGTGTCGGGAATATATGGTATGAAGCAGTATATGGTTTCATGATTTTTTTAATTTGTGGGATATATTTACTTCTGTTAGTTGATTTTGATTTCTGTCTAGATAATGCATATAATGTTTTCTACGATTTATGGAGGAAACTTGTTGATGAAGTATTGTTTTATTTTGTATAATTCGTCATTAATTTTATCTGGTGATAAACTGCCCATCACTTAAAGTTAGTGTCAATCTTCCCCTTGGAATATTTAAACTTTGTTGTTGTTTTTTTAATTTCACCCAAAGCTACAAAAGAGCTATCTGTGCTAGCCGTCCTTAATTTAACAGTGTAACACTAGAGGAAAGGCATGTAGTTGTCACCAACCACCGCCACCTCTTGGGTTACTCTTTTTCCCAACGAATAGTGGAATTAACCATCACACTGCTGAAAGGGCGAGTATGTTTGAGGTAATGGGGATTCGAACCCACGACCCTTAGATTACGAGTCGAGTGCCTTAGCAACCTGCCTATGCCAGGCCCAAAAAGTATTTAGACATGTTAAGACAATGCATAATGTTGAAGGATAAGACACTTCTAAAATTCGAGATTAAACGGAAAAACAGTTAAATAAGATTAACCATTAGACTAGTCTACATAAATACATATGTATATAGTGATCAGTTCTGACACTGAGTTGGAAACATCTGGAGTTATATACAAGAGGCGGACGAAGTATGAAAGTTTAGAATATGCAAATATCAGTTGGAAACATAAAATGTGAAAAACAACTTGAAAATCATAACATTGAATATCTGTTATTAATTCTTGAATAACTCTTAACGAACGTTTGGTCTAGTCTCGGACCGTCATCGTGTCTTGAGAAAACATGATCGTAGTTTGAAATTTTAATGGTTGACCTTGTTCTCTGTTGTTGAGCAATGTTTCTTTATCTTTTAATAGAATGGCGATGGTTTGAAAGGTATAGAATCAATGGCTTTATCATAAAACACATTTAAAACGTTACTGAGCAATGCCAACAGGATATCACATTTTCTCTTCAATAGAAAGATCTGTTTCTAGAAACCGTGAAATATTTTTAAAATTCCACTTTTACACAACAGATGGCACTAAAATCCATATTCACGTTACGAATTTTTCCTTTTTCGGAAATCGTTATGTTTTGAAGGCAACGTATGATAATAAAGCTTAGCAAAATTAATTTACCTTTATACAGCAGACTACACGTTGATATAATAGAAATTCAAAGGACAACATGTAATGAATGGCATTCAGACAAGACCATGTTATCTGAAGATTCAGCTCAATGTGCAATTTATTTACTGACAAGGAACGCTAAAATTTTAATGTAAACTATTAATATAAATTACTTTATGAACTTTAAAATAGTTAGTTGTGTTGTAGTCTTGTGCCGAAAAGAAACTGTTGGGTATTTTAGTCATAGTAACATATCGGTCATGTTGTTTACATAAAAAATAGCATTTGTTATGCTGTTTACATAAAAATAGCATATCATTCATGTTGTTTGTGTAAGTAATGCATGGTTAATATTTGTAGGAATATTTTCTATAACAACAAAACTCGTGGCTGGGATCAGTTGAAGTCAAACAATTTACACATTCAACGCTGGGTGGTATCAGCGACTTCACATAAATACTCGCAACGTGTACACGTTGCACGTGTTAAGTTGGTTGGTTATTCAACTACAGAACTCTTCTGTTAACTTTATGATAATTTACACTTGGAGAAATTCTGTATTTCACACAAAAATGTAGTGTAAATGTGTTTTTTATTATATGCAAGATTATTACAGATTTATTCGTGTAATAACTGTGAATTTGTAATAAATCACTGAGAATTAAATTCATAAGTATTCTTAACGTGAAGAGCACCTGTCGAGATACAGGAGTTAATAAAAGTTGGTCAAAGACCAATAGGTTCCAGGGAAGACGGCCAATCCACAGCATCTGCGGCAAAGAAGAGAAGTTATGTTCTGCTCTGACCCGAATATCGGGATTGTTTGTCTCTTACAGAGCACCCACAGCTGCTAAATGCACAAAGAGCATTGCGGCGCGAACCTTGGAGTTTGATATAATATATATATTTCGATTTACATCTTTACATCACCACCAGTTTGAGGGTATTATTCTGTCATAGGCTTACACAAGAACTTGTACAGAAATATCAGTAAACAGAACTTAACAATGGTTTTGAAAATATCAGCTGATGGAGGTAAAACAAGTTCGTGATTCATGATAGGTTATCCTAGGACATTAAACGTTGTTTTCATTATATGTAATTGTGAAAAACAAATCCCATAGAAGCTACAAAAACAAGACGTGAAAACACAATTTTGTATGTCCCTTCGCATGGACCCACAAACCTTCATGCCAACCCTGCTGAAGATCCATCTAGAGGAGACGATGTAGTCGTAAAAAACACAAAAGCGCCAATAATAATAAAACTGAAAACGTAGATGTATCTCCTCACGTACCAAATGAACCTCCATACCAAATTTCGTGAAAATCCATTCATACCTTGTGACGTAGTTACATGGACATACAACAGTTTCTGTCACGATGATATCATAACATGAAGGTTCGTGGTTTGTATCTCGTTGATGCTAAAATCGATTCTCCGCATTTTGAAGTCATGATTGCGACACAGGTACGATGGTGAAATTCTTCTATTCGTTAAGAAAATAGTAGCCAATACATGGCAAAATATAACCAGCTGACGTCTATCTAACCCAATGACTTCCTACTTCACCCGGAGACCATCTTAACTAGAAAGTAAACCCAACTCTTCAAACTTCGAGATCAGTTTCGACGATTTATATACTTGTTCTCTCTAGCCAGCATTTAACGTTTGCACTTTATTCAATAAGCCCATGAATTATTTATTTTGATTTAGCGTTTCTTTGAAGTAATTGTATGCATCACGCACACCAGTAACTCAAACATTTTACTGGGATATACAGCACAGAGAGATAGGGAATGACTATTCTTGTTTATCAGTTCAAAATGTACAGAGTGGGGTATGCTCATATAATCCCTGTATAGATGTGGGAATACTAAAAGAAATAAAGAAAGCAATATATTGTAAATTAGGCTTCTGCCTCGACAATCTGAACAAAGATGTGTTTGTTTGTACGTTTTTAATTTCGCACAAAAGTACACCAGGGCTATTTACGCTAGTCGTTCCTAATTTAGCATTGAAGGAAGAAAGGGAGGGCAGCTAGTCATCACCACCTATCAAAAACTCTTGAGCTACTCTCTGATAAACGAATAGTGGGATTGACCATCACATAATAACACTCCACCTGGCCAGACAAAGATGAACCACAAAAACGTTAGACGACCACTACAGTATGAAACTTTACCAATTGGCCTCCAGGCCAAGTAATTGGGGGGCAGAATAAAGAGAGTTGAGTGAATTCTACTGAGATAATTTTGAATAAATTGTTGTGAAAACCATAGCTGATATAAGCAGTCATGGAAAGGCATGCATTTGAAGGACTTCTATAACCTCTTTAGTGTCATAAGTAGTACAACGCCATCATAAAATTATCACTTTTAGAAAGGTTATTTAACAACCTTTTTCCACACAATGTTGACATTGGAAAACAAAAGAATACACGTATAGATCATCTTGGAACATTAACATTATCCAAATTATCCTTATCAAGTTTTCTAAGTGGAAGATGTGAAATGAAATAATATTTTCAGTTTTTATGTAGTGTAATGGATTTAACGTCATCTTTTTGATACCTATACTTGTTTTAAAAGGTTTTTTTTTGCATTTGACGTATATTCTTAACTGTGTATCACGCAAGTCCAACCTGTTCTCTAACTTTGTTGAAGATTCGTGAGTGTAAGAATCAACAATATTTGTTTTTCGAAAATGCACAAGATCATTATTGATACTTTAAGAAACTCGCGTGACTGTAGCCAGTATGTTGTAGTTCTAGGAAGTTTTAATTTTGATTAATGCCCATCAATCGGACTGTTACGTATTTTTTTATATTTTAAGTTCTTCGTAGATTAAACGCAACAGAAAAACACAGATAACAGCTTGTATAATTTATTACACTAAACTACTAACAAATATAACAGATATAACATAAATTATATGATAACAGTGACAGATATTAAGTTACGACATTCGAAATTAATTACAAAACAAAATAATATTAGTTTCAAACTTCAAAATAAATCACAATACAAAACGGTACTGGCCTGTATCTAATACAATGAATTAAAATGAAAGTCTCAAATTCCAATCTAGGGTGTGAATTTGGTCCCACGAAGTAATTCCGAAACAGTTCACAGTTCAATGAAATCGCCGTCTCTCAGCTCAAGCAGTAATTCAGAAGTATCGTAGAAATTGACGAAATAAAATCACGGCTTCCGTAGATCTAACTTCAATCACAAATCCAAGTTGAATATTCACAGCGAACACTTAATCTTTCTCAAATAACTAACTCTCTTCTTTTGAAATAAAACTGGTGTTTGAATCTCACTCTTTGTCTTCGAATAAAACTAATGACTGAATCTCTCTCCCTCGAATAAAACTGATGACTGCTGACTCCCACTCTCACTCTTTTCTCCGTCTTTTATACCGATAGGCCTATTTCTCGAACAATCTCGCAATTTCCATACAACTCCAGAGCTATACACGCATATCCGTTCTTGCACGAGACTACACTCTAGACAGGAAGTCACCAGCACTCATTTACAAACATGTGATTGGTCTACTTAATTCGAGAAAGTTCTAAAACGTTACCCTAAATAAATAACATATTTTAGTTTAAACTTCGAAACAATAATATCAATATGGAAAAATGAATAATACAAATGAAAATTCAAACACAATACGACATGTTGTCGTTTACAAAATATTTACACATATACATAACACGGACAACTACAGAATTTGACCAGGAATGTTCCAAGATTTCGAACATTACAAACTGTTCAACTACCGTAAATTACTTCGATCGTTATTATTTATACGTGGACATTAAACGTATTTGCCGGAAAAAGTCAGCTTGTGAGGGTGTGAGGCGAGCTAAGAAAAGCCAGCATTAGCTTCGGCAAGAAAGGAGTCCAGAAAGAGGAAGCCCGTATTGAAGTGGAAAAAGAAAGTAAACATTTCAAGGCCGAACAAAACTATATCAGAGCCAGGAAAGAAATTAGGCCAAAATAAGTGGATTTTAGACTCAACTCCAATTGACCAAGGCAAAATGACAACTGTGAAATTATTAGACAAATTAAAGTAGCACCATTTAATGAAAATGAAGTTGCTAAATATTTACAACATTTTGAGACATTTGCTTAAATCATATCACCAAGAGTTTCGAGGTTATCACAAGCATGATACTTAAACTTATATAGAATTCGTCCATGAAAAAGAGGTTTATTTTCATAGATGTTGTAATTCTGTGCATATTGGCAGATATTTCGGTAGTCAGTTATGTTTAATTAAGTATTTCAATGCTGTTCAAGCTACGATCTCAAAACTTATTTGTATGAAAAGAAAGTTGAAACATTACATAAAGCAGCTGTTCTTTCCAATTATTACATTTTAACTCATAAAACCACATTTCATGAAAAGAAATTCCTCTCAACTAAACAAAAGCATGTAGCTTTTCAATTTACTAAAGTTGAGGATTCTATTAAAAAAAAATTCAGCTTTTGAAGTTCGAAATCTTCCGGCAGACAAGACAAAAACTTCATCAAAATCACCAAGGCCCGTCTGTCATTTCTTCAAAAACCTGATAATATTATGCCGGATTTCTGGAATTTGAAAAAAAAAGAGGCAACACCCAGTGCGTCTGTGTTCACATATGAATGTTGTTTCACCATATCATTCGATGTTGTTGATGTGACCACTGATAGGAGTGCTAATGCAGTTAGGGAGAAATTTAAACTTTTTGTGTCTGTTGGTTCTGTAATTTCACAAATAATACTGCTAATCCCATACCTATACGTATTTTACTTGATGTTTGTTTGTTTGTTTTTGGAAATTCGCACAAAGCTACTCGAGGGCTATCTGTGCTAGCCGTCCCTAATTTTGCAGTGTAAGACTAGAGGGAAGGCAGCTAGTCATCACCACCCACCGCCAACTCTTGGGCTACTCTTTTACCAACGAATAGTGGGATTGACCGTCACATTATACACCCCCACGGCTGGGAGGGCGAGCATGTTTAGCGCGAAGCGGGCGCGAACCCGCGACCCTCGGATTACGAGTGCACGCCTTAACCCGCTCGGCCATGCCAGGCCATTTTACTTGATGCTGGAGCAACTGAATCACTATTGTTAGAGGGTATATTCACTTTATATTCGAGTTCTGCCATTGCTGTTATTACCCAGGGTGTTGAAACTGGCTTTAATAATGTTCCTCTCATGACATTTATTTAACATACGACCTTGTTTCGGGACCAGTTGTGGTTGAAGTGAGACCTAGTCTGCCAGTTAATAGTGTGTCATTTTTGTTGGGAAACGATTTGGCTAGGTGAAAATTCATTGCCAAACTCAATATGGTTAGTGAGCCAATCATTATTTCATATAAGGATGATGTTGTTGTTTAGAAGAATCCATAAGTTTTCCCTCATGTGCAGTGACTTGAACTTAGATGAAGAAATTAAGCCTAAAAGAAATGACAGACACTTCTTCAGAGGATGATATTATGGATTTTTCTCAGACATTTTTGGACCCAATGAGAATCTTGTGAATAACTATCCTACTAACAATTCATCGGTAAGTGACAAGAAGTAAAGTGAGGAATCTGATTCAACTGGTGAAGTTCTGTTTGTGATAAGTAAACTGATCACTGAGCAGAGAAACGAATGTTTATCTCTTTTTTATTTAAATAAGCACTTCCAAAAGATGGGCTGAAGAAAGTTCCAAATGGATACTTTTTCAAAAAATGGAGTGTTCATGATAAAATGCACATTACTAAATAAACTAGCTTCCGAGAACTGGGCTAATTTATCAAATTGTTTCTTTTTTCCAAAAGCATATTGTTCTGATACATTGAAACTAGTCCATGAACTTTCCACGAGAAGTCATTTAAGAGTCAGCAAGACGTGTGACAAAATTACGAGACATATCTTTTGACCAAAAATTAGGCAAGAGGTTTCCAAGTTTTGTAAAACTTTTGATATCTATCAGTTGGTCAGAAAACATAACCAGAACATCCACATTGCTCCTTTGAAACCTGTCTCAACTCTCGAAAAACATCTAAATCATGTAATTATTATTATACCAATAAGATAACATTTGTGTTTAGGCACATTCATGTGCTGTGTAAATTTAGTCTCATATGGTTGTTTGTATTAATTGTCTTGATATTTAAAACTGTACAATTCTTTCACAATGTATTGTATTTAATATAAATATCTATATGTATATTAGGTTAAAACTGTCTGACGCCAATTTTTAAATATCTAAGGAGGAAGGTGTAACGGATTAATCGTTGTACGTTTATTTTAATACCTGCACTTGTTTCAGCATGTTTTCTTTTGCTTGTGACGTATATCGTTCGCTGTGCATTGCGCATGTCACGCCTATTCTCTAGATTTGTAGAAGATTCGTGAGAACAATAATTAACGATATTTTTTAACTTCGTCAGACTTGCGTGATTCGAATAAGAGCAATTAGCCAAGAGATAGTAACACAACAACATTACTGGACAGCCACAGTTAGTGTATTATAGACCTCGGATGCTATAATTGTGTTTAACGCCTATAAATCGAAAAACTGCAAAATTTCACCAGAAATGTTTATAGATTTCTAACATGACAAACTGTTGAAGTTCAGTGAATTACTTTCGGACATTAACATTTCTTCTTCGGTAAAAGCTTAAGTAAGACGTGACAATATCAACTTTACTAATCTGCTCGTCGTGGACTTGGATCGTCGGTAATTATTCTGTTCTAGACCGGATATAAAACTCAGTGTTGTTTAGAAGTTTGTAAAACTGTTGTATATAAACCACCGTTTGCAATAACTATTAGCGATAACAGTTATTATATATTTTTTTCTTCATTAAAAGATATGGCCAAGTCGTTAAAACACCCGAGGTAATCCGAGGGTCGCGAATTTGAATCCACGTCTCACCAAACATGCTCGCTTTTAACAGCAGTGGGAGAGTTATAACACAACGGTCAATCCCACTATTCATTGGTGAAAGAGTAGCCCAAGAATTAGCGGTGGGTGGTGATCACTAGTTGCCTTTCCTCTAGTCTAACACTGCTAAATTACAGACGGCTGGCGCAGATAGCCCTCGTGTAGTTTAGCGCGAAATTCAAAACAAATAAATAAACAATTAAATATATTTGCGTTGAGACAGAAAAATGTTTTATCAATCTTGTTAGCAAATATTATAAATTTGATACATATAAATATTTAATTAACTTCTTATTTTGAAGAGAATTTTCGAATACTTAAAATGTTTATGCATAAATATATATATTTTAAGAAAACTATGTTGGTAGAGTTTACAATTGCAATATCATAAACTGAAGTTAAGTCGTTAACTTGTTCAAACTTATACATCAGGGAGTCTAGCAGATAATGTGAGTCATGGTTTCATAAATTCTTACCAGAAGGAGTAATTTGTGATGACGAGAAACCCACTTGAAGTAAAAATGTGTCTCAGGACAGCTGGTGTGGGTATTCACACTTTACTAATAAAGCAGAAAACAACGTTTCGACCTCCTTTGGTTATCTTCAGGTTACCAAAGATGCAATATTAGTTGGAGTTGTATTACTAGGATCGTTTTTATAGGGGCGTGTGAGCAAAAAGCCTCTTAAAGACCCAAACCACACTTTTCTCTCACAGTTGACAGGTGATTTTGAAAGCTGAAAGAGAGCCGACAGACCAATAACAACAACAAACAACCATTATTAAACAATGTAGAATTTTCACTGCAGTAGTGAAGAATTACAATAAATACGTTCAAAATACAAGCTATATTGTTTACAAAATCGTAAGAAAGGAAATCAAATTAATATTAGCCCCCCAGTGGCTCAGCGATATGTCTGCGGACTTACACGCTAAAATCCGGGTTTCGATACCCGTGGTGGGCAGAGCACAGATAGCCCATTGTGTAGCTTTGTGCTTAATTCGAAACAACAACAGCAATCAAATTAATATTACAGTTATATCTGGACGTGACTCTTGCAGGTAACATTATAGCAAAATTCTTAAGGATTACTTTTACTCAAAATTAAACTGGATACCAGACATTAATAGCAAGTTACCTCAGGAATGTGAATGATAAAACAAGAAGTTTCAACAGAAAACATATTGAAACTTTACAGAATATACATAAAACCAGCTGTAGAATATATTTGTATAACATGGATAAATGTATCAAAAACACATATCAACAAATTACAGCAAATACAACATTGTATTTTAACAAAAGCATGTGCAGTTCCACGATCAACAAACTAAGTATTTCTTCACAACTATTCAAACATGCCAATTCTATCAAACAGACCCCTCGATAAATTGCTTCAATATTATAAAAAATTGATACAAATGAACTGGAAAGCAAACTAGAGAATTACATAATACATGATAAACATAGCCCTAAGTACCTTTCACCTCAGAACGTCACAAATACAAAACTTAAAATTTCATATAGTGCTAAACTAACAGAGTCATGGATACAAACGTAGCTCTGTTTTGAAAGTTTTGAATGAAAAAATAGGATTATGCGTTTGTGTGTACACGACTGCCAGGTAGATTATAAAAAAGAGAAGCTACAAAAATATATGAATTAATGTATTAATTACTCCATGAATAGGTTATGTTAATTTAAACTGCAACAATGGGCAAAATTTAATGTATTGTAAGTAAAACAACAACAAAGTAACAATGTTAATTAATTACCCAGGATTTAGTGGTAGTACAGATAAAATAACAGTTCCAGAGAGGGAGGAACAGGTCCACGTTATACCTGTTCCTACATAGTCCAAAACATGGACCGAATCAGATGAGAAGAAGAATTTGATAGCAGATGTATAGTTCTGTGAAGTGACACCAGAGGATAGATTGTGTGTTATCTATGTCTTCCTGAAAGGTCTGTTTCGTGTCGCCCGATACATAAAATGTCACAAACTGTAATGTATTAAACTGCTGTGTTGCTAAGTTGAAAAGTACCCAAACAGGTATCTACACTCTCCTCACCGAAAGTAACGAAACCCAATTTGCAGCGTTATTAGCCCTTTGTCTCATCGCTGAGCCAAGTAATGTATTACAGTTGTATTCACCTGTTTCTAGACGATTGTATATGAAAGTATCTGTTCATACATTTAATGTTCTCAAATTTATATAGTGTAAATATATAACTAGAGCTTAACGGGCAAGTCTATTTATATAAAGACAGTATGTTACACATATCGGTCAATTGCTTTTGCAATGTTTAGGAAGATTAAGTAACAAACATTATCTACTTCTGCAATGTGATACGAAAAATGATTTTGACTTTATAAGCACATTTACCCTTTATTAATATTTCTATGTTTCATAAAGCTTGAATTAATATGTACATTTGTTATTCTTAAACTCACTATCTACTAGTTCTAATGAAATGGAGAAGCCAGAGAGACAGACTTGTTTACAGTTTAGATGTCACAACATTCACTTTCAGCTGTTAATATATAAGTAAACTTTCAAGCTAAAGAAAGACACAATAACAAGTTATTTGATTAAGTAGGGTGAAGAAGGGGGACATCTTTTCATGTAATTAAATTATTTTTACATGTTTACAGATTATTTTATAATAGACATTTTGGGGGTAAATATCAAGGGTCAAGTGTTCTTGTTGTAATGAAGATCATTGTGGCCGTTTTTCTGTTATTTGTTCTTTTCATAAACACGATTAAAGGTACGTGGAAAGGTTCATTTGGTTTAAGTTTGTTTTGCTCGAATTGGGATAAAGGATTTGCATAATTAAATGATCATCTTTGTTCTACCTATTGTATTGTACATTACTCTAACATTTCTACGGAAGGTCAATATCTATAGATTTCAACAGGTTTTTCAAATCGATAAGCCGTTATAACAGGTAAAACTTATAGATAAAACTCCAACTCTGTCATCTCGGGAGTTATCAATACAGTTATTATTTCAAAATCTTGAAAAATAAACCCAATAAAAACAACGTTTTTTCAGAGAATTATTGATGTGGAAAAATTAAGTATGAAGGCTGTAAAATTTACATTCATAGAACCAAATCATTTGAATTTTCTTCAGTTTCGGGATGTTACGCATATTTAACAAAAATATGATTTTGACAGTAATAAAGGAAGATATGAAATTTATTACTAAGTGGTCCATGATTTTGACGGTAAGAAAACAATTTTTAAATGGTATAAAGCTTGATTGTTTGACGTTAAACACAAAACTACACAAAGCCAAGTATCGTTGTCAGTGGAGATAAAATACCTCAAGTCCGGGAATGTCATTAACAACCTCAGTTTTATTTACACAGAAGAACCAGAGATAATTGCCAGGGACTCGTACCAAACATCAGACTTTATTCACATGACACCATGCCAACAGTACTTCGAAAGAAATTTCTGGAATGACATCGACAGTAACGGGAGGAAAGTTACATCTTTGTTTTACAGAAACAGATGTACAGGAAATATTTTGATATCTAACATCAAATACTAAGATATTTTGTTACTGAGTTTTTATACATTTTTAAAACATATGTACATAACCAACCGATAACTGAAAATTTTTGTTCACATATGCCGTTCTGATATCGACATTTTCCGATAGTACTTTATCTAATTCAGGGAAAAGATGCTCTTCAACGTATGATAATCCTCTCTTATATCCACCAACACTGTTTTCACATGTACGGTTATATATTCGTTGTTCTTTTGAATTAAGCACAACGTTACACAATGGGCTATCTGTGCTCTGCTTACCACGGGTATCGAAACCCAGATTTTAGCGTGTAAATCCGCAGACATTTCGCTGAGCCACTGGGGGTCACGGTTATATATAAGAATAGCCCTTGCCCTTCATTATACACCGCTCTGATCCTCAACCGTGGATATAACACATACAGGTCAGTCAGTATACGATGGCTAGATTTTATTGGGGAATAAAAAAGGATTAACAATAGATATATTCTGAATGATTCAGAAAAACAAATTCTTAATTCAAAAGATAGATGTATTTTGTATGGAACGAAACAATGTCTATAACATACTAAGAAACCACATAAACACAGCCATAAAACTGTGATAAAAGTAACGATGAATTACGAGTCGCACGCTTCAGCACGCTGTCCATGCCGGGCCTGCAAATCAGTGAAAATAATTTTGCTGTGTTTTCAAACTACGGCTTTTTTTTTTTTTTTTTAGTTGCTTGAACTTCAGCGCAATTAAAGCTGTGAAATTTTTCCTTTCGGTTAAAATATTTACATAAGCAGCGCCTAGTTTGTTAAACTGAGTACAGCAGAGACTTAGCGTTTTCAAGTTGTTTTATAATCGATGTACTTTGTTTTGTTTTGTTGTTGAATTCTGTGTTTGGGATTTTATTTTAGAATAGAGGTAAACGTACACGTATACATAGACAAAAATTGTAGATTAATATATATATAAATTTTAACAGTATCATAGTACTAGAATGAACACTAAAATGTGTAAATGATACGTTTGTTTTTGAATTTCACACAAAGCTACTCGAGGGCTATCTGTGCTAGCCGTCCCTAATTTAGCAGTGTAAGACTACAGGGAATGCAGCTAGTCATCACCACCCACCGCCAACTCTTGGGCTACTCTTTTACCAACGAATAGTGGGATTGACCGTCACATTATACACCCCCACGGCTGGAAGGGCGAGCATGTTTAGCGCGACGCGGGCGCGAACCCGCGACCCTCGGATTACGAGTGCACGCCTTAACGCGCTCGGCCATGCCAGGCCCGTGTAAATGATACATTAAGATCACTTGATCTTAAGGAAGAAATCAAAAGAGTTTGATTTGTTTTGAATTTTGCGCAAAGCTACACGAGGGCTATCTGCGCTAGCCGTCCTTAATTTAACAGTGTGAGACTAGAGGAAAAGCATGAAGTGATCCCACCCACCGCCACCTGTTGGGCTACTCTTTTACCAACAAATAGTGAAATGACCATCACAGGGCGAGCATGTTTGCTGTGATGGGGATTCGAACCCACGAGCCTTAGATTACGAGTCGAGTGCCTTAGCAACCTGCCTATGCCAGGCCCCAAAACATGTTAAGACAATACATAATGTTGAAGGATAAGACACTTCTAAAATTCGAGAATAAACGGAAAAACAGTTAAATAAGATTAACCATTAGACTTGTCCACATAAATACATATGTATATAGTGATCAGTTCTGACACTGAGTTGGAAACATCTGGAGTTATATACAAGAGGCGGACGAAGTATGAAAGTTTAGAATATGCAAATATCAGTTGGAAACATAAAATGTGAAAAACAACTTGAAAATCATAACATTGAATACCTGTTATTAATTCGTGAATAACTCTTAACGAACGTTTGGTCTAGTCTCGGACCGTCATCGGGTCGTGACAAAACATGATCGTAGTTTAAAATTTTAATGGTAGACCTTGTTCTCTGTTGTTGAGCAATGTTTTTTCATCTTTTAATAGAATGGCGATGGTTTGAAAGGTATAGAATCAATGGCTTTATCATAAAACACATTTAAAACGTTACTGAGCAATGCCAACAGGATATCACATTTTCTCTTCAATAGAAAGATCTGTTTCAAGAAACCACGAAATACTTTTTAAAAGTTCCAATTTTACACAAAAGATGGCACTAAAATCCATATTCACGTTACGAATTTTTTTCCCTTTCGGCAATCGTTATGTTTTGGTGGTTATCACACATACAACCGTGGGGCCCGACGTGGCCAAGCGTGTTAAGCGTTCGACTCCTAATCCGAGGGTCGTGGGTTTGAATATCGGTCGTACCAAAAATGCCCGGCTGAAAAGCGGTGGGGGCGTTATAATGTGACGATCAACCCCACTATTCGTTGGTTAAAAAAAGTAGCCCAAAGGTTGGCAGCGGGTGGTGAAGACTAGCTTTCTTCCCTCTCGTCTTAAACTGCTAAATTAGTGACAGCTAGCGCAGATGGCCCTCGAGTAGTCTTACGCGAAACTCAAAA
This sequence comes from Carcinoscorpius rotundicauda, assembly GCA_011833715.1. Classification (NCBI taxonomy): domain Eukaryota; kingdom Metazoa; phylum Arthropoda; class Merostomata; order Xiphosura; family Limulidae; genus Carcinoscorpius; species Carcinoscorpius rotundicauda. The sequence goes on from CM022403.1 coordinate 24,257,641, forward strand.
CAAACAAACAGTAAAATAAACGTAATAACAAACAAGATCGGTATTGCCCACAGTGTATATATCCACACACATTTCAATGTTATCTTCAGTAACTGTAATTTTATAATGATTGTAACCAAGCTGGGATAATTTGTAAATAATTCTATGAGTGATGCTGCCAAACACCCAAGACGTTGATCGTGGTGAAACATACACAGGTACGTTCTTAATCAAGTAGAAATAATACTTTTGACTAAAGTGCTGTTTGATATTTCTACTTTAATATTAAATATATTATAAAAAATCTCAACACAATCTTTATGAATTACGGAATAAAAAGAAGCGAGCCATCAGTGTATGTTTCTTATATTAAAGTCACATCGGACTAGCTGGCGTATTCTCCGAAGGAATGGAACCTCTGATTTTAGTATTGTAAATCCGTCGACTTATCGCTGTCCAACCTGGGGACCAACAACAGGTTAAACGGCAAAACGTCCCGAACTTAAATGCATTTATTGTAATTGATTTAAAGATACACAGTAAGTTATTTGTATTCTACTCACGGCGGGTTTCAAAACCCTAGATTGAACATTAAACGTAAGCCTTTAAACTCATTACTGACTGCTAGTAGGCAGTTTTTAATATACTCGAAGTATTAGCTGGAAATTTCAATTTTTGTTTTGTATTTGATAATATCACATGAAATTTTTTTTAATGAATGAAATTTTAATGAGCTGTTGTAATTGGTTTATCCACAATGCATCAGAAAGTATGGCAATAAATGTGGAATGTTTTCGTCACAAACACAGAAATCAGTTAACCAAGAGTATTTAGTTTAAATCATGAATAATTTACTGTAGAAAACATTATACTACAACTAAGATAAGTCAATAAATTTAGGTAGTTAGCTGAGTTTCATACCCGTTTTCAGTAGAGCGCGTAAGTACTGCATGTAGAATTTTGCTTGATGGAGAACAAACTGTTAATATTTGCATTTTTGTCATAATTTATGACCCTTTAACTTTTTGTTGTTGTTTTTGATTAAGCACAAAGCTACACAATGGGAACCCTTTAACTTAACAGAATTTTTAACCAAAGATACATAATTATTTGTATTGTTTGTTGGTTTGTAATAAAGCACAAAGCAGCAGTGGGCTATCTGTGCTCTGTTCACCACAGGTATCTAAACCCGGATTCTAACTTTGTAACTCTGTAGAAATGCCGCTGTGACTGGATGGCTCTATTTTGTATTTGCGTATCAGTTGTGAGAGTTTTCGCAGTTTTCATTAATTTGTTAAGGTAACAATAAATTATATACGAGGTACAGTTTTGACTTCAAATAAATTATAAAATCGTCCATTTTTTAATTTTTTGCTTCAATTAGTTTTAAAATTTGTTAACTGGTGTTACATTAACTTTTCCTAATTTAGCTGTGGAAGACTAAAGGGAAGGCAGCTAGTCATCATCACCCACCGCCAACTGTTGGGCCACTTTTTTACCAAAGAATAGTGGGACTGATCGTGATTATAACGTCATCGCGGCAAAAAGGAGCGAGCGTGCTTGGTGTGACGAGTATTCGAACCTGTAGTCCTCAGATTATGAGTTGCTCGCCTTAACCACCTGGCCATGCCAGGCCTATACAATTTTTACAAGTCCCATGTAACTAACGGTAGGCCTAATTTCACAAATAACATCTAATGTTGTTGTTGTTTTGAATTAAGCACAAAACTCCACAATGGGCTATCTGTGCTCTGCCCACAACGGGTATTGAAACTCGGTTTTTGACGTTGTAAATTCGAAGACATACCGTTGAGCTGCTGGGGAAATAATAACGTCTGAATAGAAATTAATTGTAATGTTTTGCATATCGTGTATTTGTGTGTGTTTTTCTTATAGCAAAGCAACATCGGGCTGTCCGCTGAGCCTACTGAGGGGAATCGAACCTCTGATTCTTGCGTTCTAAATCCGTACTTATCGCTGTGCTAATGGGGGCATTTTGAATATTATAAATATTATATCATTATATGTAATATGTTATATATAATTATTATTAAATATTACGATATTAATTTTATATTTAGTGTAATGTTATAATTGAAATAATAGCACATAAAAAAAATTATGTTTGTATGGTAATAATTAAATGCAACTGTTATGTTAACATCGATTTTTAGGTTTCGGGTTTTAAACTTCGGAAAATTTTGTTTCTAAGTCAACAACGGCAGTGTCCGTGTGGGTTGGCGATATAATAGTTGAGTGTTGCAAGTAGTAGGGAAATTCAACAGAATTGACAAGTAAAAAAAAATGTCCTAAGCCTTTTCCCGTCGTAAGATGTAATATTTCTTTTGTACTTCAATTTTCATTATTTAAATTTGAAATTTGTGGCATTTTTTGTTACTTAAATTTTTGCTCGTTTTAAGTAGTTAATAATAGTTCTATCAAAATCAAAGTTAAAGAAAGCCATTTGTAATAATTGGAATATAAATAGTGTCATGATAGTGAAACTTCATAGCCCCGCAACACTTATAGTACGTAGTAAAGGTAGGGCCCGGCATAGCCAGGTGGTTAAGGCACTGGACTCGTGATTTGAGGGTCGTGGGTTTGAATTCCCATCACACCAAACATGTTTGTCCTTTCACCCGTGGGGGTGTTATAATGTTACAGTCAATCTCACCATTCTTTTGGTAAAAGAGTTGGCGGCGATGACTAGTTGCCTTCCCTCGGATCTTACGCTGCTAAATTAGGGACGGCTAGCGCAGATATCCTTCGAGTAGCTTTGCGTGAAATTCCAAGCAAACCAAACCAAAAAATATAAAGTTAGGCTTACTGTTGTTTATTGATATAAATTTGTTTCCTCAATAAATATTTAATGCCTTACCTTAGGCCTTGTTGTGTTTTGTCAAAATACATTTGCTGTTTATTTCTAAGCTTACTTTATTTATTTTTTCTTTTATTAGTATTTTTAGAAATTCGTAAATTGTCATAATTGTAGTGTAATATCAGTTATCACACATTTTGTATAATTTGCATAAGTGATTTTTAATGAACATTCACATTTTCATTTACGTGCGTGAAATTATTTTATTAAAAAAACAGCTTGAAATTGTTAATATTAGAAAACAACCAATTTTAAGTCAAAATTATGCCATTCATATTGTTTCTACCAATAAAGTTTACAGTTATTAATCATTTATGCTTAGAAAGTTGGGATTTAAAATGGAGTAACTCAATATATCATTATATTTAACATTTTCCTTGAAAAAGTTTTACCTGATCTTATATTACAAATTATGATTTTGTTGTGTCATAGTGAAAATGCATATGTGTATATCAGATGATATACACACTGTTCAATCTTTGATCAGTTTGTGGCATATGCAATACAATATGCTAAATATCAAAATGTATAGATATTTATACTTAATGGAAATTATTCATTCAAGCTTAATTAGGAAAGTTTTCTGTAAAAATACCTTGTTATTCTTTATGTAGTGAGGGTGGTACTAAAATTTGTGGGTTTTTTTTAACCCATTTAAATCTTATACACTGTAAATAATTTGATTTTTGTGGAGTTTTTGAAGTCTACAAATTATTTAAAATAATTGCTAAAATATGCCCAAAGTTAAGTGGGGTAAAGTTATTTCTTCTGAAATTAATTGTGCCAATGAAATTGGAAGGCATTATATGTTTAGATGTTAATTATTTATTTTATAATTGTGGATTTAGTTGAATAGTTGATATATTCTTGAAATAACTTATTTAAATCTTTAATATTTAATTATCTTTTCTGCAGTGATAAGTAAAATATGTGATAGTGGATTTACAGTGAAATCAGAGCTCACTCCTTGATTTCAGAAATTAGAGATGTGTCTTTTAGGTTTTTATTATTAAAAGCTTGACATGATTTTTTATAACCAATATTATACAAACAAGATGATAAAATATGTCTGATTTTCCACAAACTCACTTTTCATTTAGTGAATAAACATGTTTTTGGTGTAACCCTTTTTTCCCTAAACTAATTCATTTTACAAACAACCAACACAGTAGACACTTAGTACTAATAATAGAAACCAACATATTTAGATAATAGTTCTTATATGTCTTAATTGCCTTAATGACCTTATCCTTTTCTTTTTATAAATTCTGGAATATGTGGAGATGTATTTATTTTAATATGTGTAATTTCTGTATCTAAATACCAGATGTGAGAAATCTTGTATGAGCTGTTATTTTTTTTCAAGAGTTGAACTATTAGATGCTGTCAGGCCACTGTCTTAATAAGTTGTAGTTTTTCTTCTTCTGGTTCTTGTGTCAAAAACTTCTGTAGCAAAGTGCTGTGATTGTAATAGGCACTGTATTAGAACTAAACAATAGCTTAATCAACCATTGACTGTTTTCATTTAGTACCATAAGCCGTGAAATAGAACAAAATAAACATTTTGAGTGATGACTTGTTACTGACAAAAAGTAGGTCTGAAATACTGTTTTTAGATGTTTCTATTTGGAAGCCTGGTATAGACATACTAAGAAAAATTAAAACATCTGAAGTGAAAAGTAATTTGTACAGTGAATATTAAGCCCATTAATTGCTACTGCTTTGCTGAATTTTGTCATTCAGAACCACAATATTAAAGATTATATGATGTGGAATTCAATTGCTATAATCGGTGGTATCTTCTATGATGTGGCTCTTTTTGCATCATGTTACCTGTTTCTTAAGCTCAAGAAGGATTGTACTTTGTGTAACTATGGTCTTGCTTCAAGTTAGTAAGTAACTTGTTAATTTAATAGGCCTTCAGATGTTTTTCACAGTACAATGAAAATCAGTTGTTTTCTAACTACTGTATGAATGAGTGCTCCCATCAGTGTTAGCACTAAAATGTTTTCTTTCTGTTGTTTCTTATCAAAATTGTCTAATATTTTTGAAGTGATGTGTCAGGTTAACAGTTGTAACTTTATTGAGTGAGACAATAACAACAGTGGTGAATTACAGCACATTGGATGCAACTCATACCGTAGTTTTTAAGACACATCTTTTACTAAATACATAGATATAAAAAATGATTGGTTAACTTGTATCATAGTAGCACATTTTAATACTAATAATGGATTTACCAGTCTAGTCTAGGATTTTCCTTCATAGAAGCTTTGTTGGTAATTGTTTTTAGGAGTATAAATATGATAATATCATTCACAAGTACTTTCATTCATCTTCCTTAGTTATTATTCTCTTACTATCTACACACACAGAACACTATGTTATATAGACAGAGAGGTGAAATAATGACTCTTGTTATTGACTCAAATTTCTAGTGAATTTCAGTCACTTTTTCTGGTTCATCATCACCTGCTGTTTTCATTTCTGGACTAATACTTCTAGTTCTCTTCAGTTTGAAACAGAAACCTTCATTTGTAACACCTTCAGGGAGGGGGTGGGGTCCATTTCAAGCCTCACTCTTTCATTTTGATGGTCCTAGAAGATATATATGTAAGCTTTTAGTGCTACTCAGTCTAGTCAGCAGTGGTAAAGTTACCAGCCAAGATAATCTCTTAGCAGGAGTAATATTAAACAGACACTTATAACCTGTATCATGAATGGTTGTTGAAAGGCAACATCTAAATGGTCGGTTGCTAAGGTTGTGTATTTCATTGTTTTGAATTATTTCATAGCAAATATTTTTATGCTATTCAAATAAAAATAAGGATTTTATAAGTCAAAATATCTTTTAAAAACATAACAAGAAGATAGAATCATAAGTTTTGTGTATAAATGGTCATTATTTATTTTCTAATTCCCTGGGTATCTGGGTGTAGTCAACAGTTTTGTTTTTTTAACATACTCATCTGTCCTTTGAAACTTCAAAATATCTGATGAATGATTTCAAACTTTTCTAAAAAGGTGTGATTTATTATTTAAAACCTTCCTTTAAGAATGTGATTTACAATCCCAAACATACTCTAAAAGGGTTAATTTATGATTTAAAACTTACCTCTCAGATGGTTAGTTTATGATTTTGAAAATCTCATAAGTAGATTTAATTTATTCTAAACTTCTGCCATAAAAATAATTAATACAGTGCAGAATTTCTATTAAAACTTGTATATAAGGTTGCCACTATATAAAAGTTAAAGAATAGAATATTTGTTGAATTATTTAGTTTAAAAACAATCAAGTTTCATGCAGTAAACTTAACATACACAGTATAAAATGAACTGGTCAAATATGTGTTTGTGATTGAAACATGTACATTTTTGTAAAATAAATTTGGTTGAGAGAATAATTTATCTTTCATGGTGGAGTTTAGAACTGGCTAGTTCACAGTATCTTTTCCTTTAGACAGTATGTTTGTCAGTGTGTAGTCATCACTAATTTTTCATGTTTCGTGTTGAAGCAGTACCTAAGTTTAACACATTCTGGATGCACTGAGAAATGCTGGAGGGCCTGTGATAATGATAAGTAGTATATAGTATGATTGGTCAAAATAAAAGCACAAGATGCTTTTAGTTTCTGAACATCAACAATGTATAATTCAATTTGGGAAATATGAAATTTTGATGTATAGGTGTTTTTTGTAAGAGAAATACATTGTTAACATTTAACTAAAGTTACTGGTGTCCTAGCTGGAAAAGCTACTAAATTCACTCTGTCATAATTACTGTACATCTTTATTTAGGTATATGGATGTACTTTTTCTAAATTTCCTTGGAACTTCTGAATATATTTATGTCCATATTGACCACATGTCCAAAGATTGTAAACATCTGCTAATACTTATATACTACTGTTCTTCAGTTTCAAGCTAGTGTGTGTTTGTTGTTTCTCTAGGAACGTCTAGAAAGACAGCTCATCAGACAAGTAATACAGAAGTCTCACTCTGGATGATTTTGAAATCTATAGAAACTTGTGGATTTGTGTAATATCTTACAAAAGTTTTGCTTGTGTGTAAAAGTGGGGCATTTCCAAAGTTCTTTTTCTTGTTTCTATTGGTTCTTACTCTTAATGTTTCTTGCTTATGTCTTTTGGATCTAGTATTCTTGCTGTCAACATTAGCAGTGCAATAAGCCATACACATTCAGCAGTTTGGTAATGTTACAGATTTTAATGTGAATACAACTTGTCTACTTGTTCACTTATTTACTGTATATAACTTGTCTTTGACCTAATGACCCTAAACTTGCATTTTTGTGAAAAGTTTTGCATTTCTCTCACACTTCTATGGACAGGTAGGTCCAGTGTAATCCTTCCCTCTCCTTTACCAAAAGAAAACAGTAAGTTATCCATGGACCTGGAGGCAGAGGTATGTGATTATTTTCTATTTGATCTGTTTACCCACTAGGTTACCTCTTCCTAAACTTCTGAAAATTCTGAACTGTGATGCTCAAATACTGCATTAGATCAATAGTTTTATATTTATTAACTACAGTATGGTGATTTAAAAAATATTTAACTGAAACATAGTATTTTAGAAATAAAATTATTTTAAAGGACAGACAGTTGGAAGATATATTTTATCATGATTAAAACTAAATCTTTTCTAAACATGCATATATGAACTTACAATTAACGCAGGTTTTAAAATGATACATACAAGTGTGTGTGTGCACTGTAAGAATTTTATTATTTATTTATCAATAAATTAGCCAAGTTTGTATATTTACCCAAATTCAGATTTTGTTTAGGGTTTTGAGGTTTAAATTATCTGTTGTTATATTATTGTTCATGATACATGATGTATATAAATTTCTGGGGTGGTATATTTTAACATTTGAAAATGAAATAAAAAAATATTACAAATATTAGATAATTAACTTTTATATAGTTATTCTGTTTTATGTAGCACAATACCCTGATATATAATTATGTTTGGTTTAATATTTCTAACAAAATTAAGGTTTGTATAACTGTTATTTTGTTTTGATATTAGCTCATGTCTTAACTGTCCAACTAGTTTTAGGTATAGTTGATAAACTATAGCACTTCCATTACCAGTAACACCAGCCCTAAGTTTTATCCACCCTAACTGTATGGGTAATATTACACTGTATTCTGTATTTGGTGATTAAAACTAACGCTCTTCACTCTTATTGCATTTTTTTCTAGTAGTATGTGATACATGAGTTTGACATTCAGATTTGTAATATTTACTGAAACTGTGTTCTGTTTACCCAGTGAAATTAAATTTAAATTAGCTTTGTATCTTTTTTGTGGCTCTTGGAAATTTATGTACTTGTATAAAACAACTTATGATGGAGTGATCATAGTGAACATTCTTTGTGATTTTCCATGTTAGATGTTTGTAAAATGAAAAATAGTAGCAGTAATACAATGTGTAAGACTTTAGCAAGATGGCCTGTTTAGTAAAAGTGGCTAGTGTTACTACAACATTGGAAGGTGAACCCATAATAATTTAATATGTTTGGTAAAAGTGGCTAGTGTTACTACAACATTGGAAGGTGAACCCATAATAATTTAATATGTTTGGTAAAAGTGGCTAGTGTTACTACAACATTGGAAGGTGAACCCATAATAATTTCCCACTTATTAGCTGACAGATTTGTAATGTTGTGTACAAATAATTTTTTTCTTTAAGTAGAATGGAATGATGAATTGGAAATAAATTTAGATAAATTCAACAGGATTTTTCCAAACAAAGCTTTAGGTTTGGAGTAAATCTGTCAGTTCCAGAATGAAGTGTAGTTTTGATTAACTAATAAAGCTTGAAAGGAGATAGACCTCGATAATGTTAGGTTTTTGAGGAAATTATTATTTTCTTGAGTATCTATAAAATAGTTCTGTGCAATAACATTTGCCTTAATTTTTGAGCATTTTTTTAATAGTACAGTGATAATATGAACTAATAATTTGTACTGCAAGTGAGACTGTTGCCTTAGTCTTATGTTCATTTAACTTTTTCATTCAAATGTTTAGAACTTTTAGAAATGTTTAGACATTTGTTCAGAGCTACTCTTGTATGAATTATTGAGTGTCACTGCATAAACATTGTGTTTTATTTAACATTATTAGAACATAGTTATTGTTTAAAGTTCCTTGTTTACTCTGTGCTTTTTTCTTTTTCTGATATTTTATCATTTTTCATTGTTACGTACAGTTTATATATATGTGTGTGTGTATCTAAACAGTTACGTTTAGTTTATTAATACATTATGATGTGATACATAGTTAATACAAATTCGACTTATCATATGTACTGTTTTTATCTACAGTGTAAATAATTACCAAGTTCCTGTTGCATTTCAAACATGTTTGCCCTTCCAGCTGTGGGGGTGTTGTAATGTACAGTCAATTCCACTATCTGTTGGTAAAAGAGTAGTCTAAGAGTTGGTAGTGGGTGATTACTAGTTGTCTTCCCTATAATCTTTCACTGCTAAATTTGGGATGGTTAACACAGATAGCCCTTGTGTAACTTTGCTCAAAATTCAAAGTAAACTGTTGTATTCTTTGTACATTAATATCACTTTCAAAAACAGTTTTAGTGAGAATACTTGACTAAGTAAAACATTATGTTAAAATAATTATAAGTTGTCAAACAATGATTTATAAGCATAACAAATTGATTTAATTTTTTGAGGAAGAATGCACTAATGCAACCTTAAAAATAATTACAGATATTTCTTTCAAGAAAGTTAACACTCTAAAGGTTAAAAAATTAGTGGAGAAATTAGTGTTAAAAAACAGGATGGAAGAATTGTTCTCAATAGATTGTATTTAGTTCTCAAATAATATCGTTATCATTATAACAAAACTGTCCATGAAAGGATCTGTCATTTAGCTAATACAACAGTTTAACTATAGGCTTTCCTGTTGATACTTAGAGCTCTGCACAAGAGACTGTTTGTCATGAATATTTTTCTAAGCTGTACAGCATTTTCTTCTATTATCATTCACAGTTAAAATAGCTTGTGTTTGATTTAACATTGAATGTTTTTCTCTGTGTGTTTCAAGTAGTATATGGTGTGTGTATGTGTGTGTCTATATATATATATATGGCATATCTTTAATTTCCCTTGTATTTAGTAAATACTGATGAGTTAGGTAATATTTAAAACATTTATTGTGCTGTTTGTCATTAAGCACAAAGTTACACAATGGGCTATCTGTGCTCTGTCTGCCATGGGTATTGAAACCTTGTTTTCAATTCTGTGCTAACAAGTTTGTTATCAGAGCTGGTTACCAAGTATCACTGTTTTGATGTTTGTTTTCAGTTCTGTGCTAGCAAGTTTGTTATCAGAGCTGGTTACCAAGTATCACTGTTTTGATGTTTGTTTTCAGTTCTGTGCTAGCAAGTTTGTTATCAGAGCTGGTTACCAAGTATCACTGTTTTGATGTTTGTTTTCAGTTCTGTGCTAACAAGTTTGTTATCAGAGCTGGTTACCAAGTATCACTGTTTTGATGTTTGTTTTCAGTTCTATGCTATAACAAGTTTGTTATCAGAGCTGGTAACCAAGCGTTGCTGTTTTGGTGTTTGTTTTCAGTTCTGTGCTAACAAGTTTGTTATCAGAGCTGATTATCAACAACAAGAGTCAGGGCACTGTTAAGTCTGGGAAGTTGCGAAAGTTGATTAAGTTAAGGTTATAGGCAATTGCAAGTGTAAATATTTCTTCTTCAGCATATTAAACAATTCATTACAATGGTACCTTACCACCGAGACCTGTAAACATGAAGATATTTGTATTTAAAAGGGTGAGAGTGACCTGGAAGCTGTGGCTCGTCTTTCCCACTCCTCCAATGGATGTCATGTTCTGCTGTATGCGAGAGCAGTTTAACCGGACTGAACTCTGAGTTACACAAGATCTGTGTGGTTGTTGTCTTCAGACTGTGATACAAGTAACTGTTACACTGAGTTACACAAGATCTCTGTAGTTGTTATCTTCAGAAAGTTGTACAAGTAGCTGTTATACTGAACTACACAAGATCTGTGTAGTTGTTTTCAAACAGTTGTATAAGTAGCTGTTACACTGACTTATAAGAGAAACAAGAAATAAGCCCTGATTAACTTTTTTGCTCGTTATATATTTAAAAACGGGTGGTATGGGTAGAGAAAGCACTGGTAGAGGAGCGAACAACGTTTCGATCTTCTACAAGTGGGTTTTCTTGTCATCACGGACTTTTCTGCTCAAGATAATTTTTTACCACTGAAATACTACCTGCATGTTTATGAAGTTCGAAAGAATTACTTTATTTAGTTAAATGCTGACGTTCTTTTTTTAATTTTTGCATATAGTGTATGTGTATTTTATTAATTGATTAGGCCGAGCTTGATTTAATTATTAAGTGTGCCATTTGACGGGTCGAGAGGCCCAAGGCGGTGTAATTCCGTTAGTTCCATTTTTCGATTTAGAACCGCTTCATCTGCATGCCAGAGTTCTCTGACCTGATCTTTTCAGTCCACGTGTATTTCAGGTTCACACAACAAATAACAAATTAACCTAACTTATCGGTTGTACAACACTATCCAGTAGTCGGCGCTTGCGCAACAACAGTTGATTGTAAAACAGTTTAAAATATGATAAAAAAATAAAGAACAGATTAAACTGCCAGGCTTGTTTTGGCCATGAGACTGTTGTCTTGGCTCAAAGCTACACAGCGGGGTATCGGATGGCAATGGGAATATAACACCGAATTTTACTGTTTTACATCCTTAAAATTACAGCTGACCCACAGGGACACGACTACTAGGAACGCACAAAGTTTTGTACCCGTAATTTTCGTTGCGCTTAAAATGTGTGTAAAGATTAAAATCAGCAATTTATGTGTTGAATTTATTTTGTCACACCAAACCCATTCAGCCTTGGGGGCGTATAATGTATGATGAATCTCACTGTTCGTTGGTACAAGAATAGCCCAAGAGTTTGTATTTGATGATGTTGCGTAATTGTCTTCCCTCTGGTTTATCACTGCTAAATTAGAGACGGCTAGCGCAGATAGCTCTCATGGAGCTTTGGGCGAAATTCAAAAAAATAAATGCATTTTGTCTTCTTTCTTGAGATTGTTTTAGTGTTACGACCCTGAATATTCGATGCATAGGAAAATCTATATCAGGTTTAAGCAGTCAGTAATATACATTATAGCTGAAAACTGAAAGACTCGTAAATTGATTGGGCGAAGCAGTACACTTTTTATTTATTTTTTTAAAGTGATATTCAATGTAAAATTCAATATATAATCACACCGCGGCGCTTTTATCGCTGAATTATTTATACTGAACAAGTAACATTATGAAGAACAATTTATTTTTGATAGGTGGCGTGTTGGAAATTAGGAATAAAAATGACCAGTGCTAAATTTGCAGAACCTGTGCTCTGCTCACCACTGGTATCGAAATCCGGTTTATAGCAGTACAAGTCCGCAGACATCCTACTGGAATGGGTGGGATAATAGAAACCTGAATTTTAAGCGCTTTAATATCCATGATTTTACCGCTGACCCTTCGTAGGGCAAGGAAGGAAATACGATTCACATATTGCATTGGCTGATATGTAAAAACTTAGAAGTCTTGTTCTTTCTGAAAAAAATTATTATGGTACCACTCTAGGTTGTTTTTCATTGGTTAATACAGCTAAGAGAAAGGCAGAAAGCTCTTGATTGGACAAGTTTTTGGTATTTTTTCTCTCTCTGTACTTTGAACAGCAGTCTGTACGCTAACTGCAAAGCGACGTCCGAACCCTTTAATTTGGAGATTATTTTTAATATATATTGCTGGTATTTTGTTGTGGAGCCACTTCTGTGTATATCACATGGCGATATAAATCTAAACTGCTGAGAAAAATGAGTTCCGAATCTTTTGATAATAGCCAAGTTTTCCTGAGTTCTGAAAGTAGGTCTTTTCTAAACAGGAATGTCTCATTTGCTGGTCTATTTTAAACGGATAAAATCCGAAATATTTTCTGGATTAGCTACAAACATAAGAAGGTTGAATCGTTGTTTGGTTGTGAAAGGGTTAAAGTTTGATTGTTGGTCACGTGTTGTAAACAGTAATGTTCAATTTGTTTTAAGTCTTGTTTGTCAGGTGAATTTGTCTCAAAATTATTTGATCCCTTAAAAATTAGAGATGTTTGTTTTTGTTTTTTGGAATTTCGCACAAAGCTACTCGAGGGCTATCTGTGCTAGCCGTCCCTAATTTAGCAGCGTAAGACTAGAGGGAAGGCAGCTAGTCATCACCACCCACCGCCAACTCTTGGGCTACTCTTTAACCAACGAATAGTGGGATTGACCGTCACATTATACACCCCCACGGCTGGGAGGGCGAGCATGTTTAGCGCGACGCGGGCGCGAACCCGCGACCCTCGGATTACGAGTGCACGCCTTAACGCGCTCGGCCATGCCAGGCCTAATTAGAGATGAAAGGGATCAAGCAACACTACTTATCGCCAACTCTTGAGCTACTCTTTATCAAAGACTGTGGAATTAACTGTCATTTTATAACGCTCATGACCGAAAGAACGAACGTGATCGGTAATGGGTTTCGATCCCGCGACCTGCAAATTGTAAGCCCAGTACTCAAAATATTGTCATTGTCTTTTGTAACTACAATAAGCTGGAAAAGATTTAACTGTTGCCATACTGTAAACGTAAAAACTAGTTAGAAACCTGAGAACAATGTTTATGTTCCAACAGAAAGGTGTTTAATAACAGACAAGTACTGTTTAAATGTTTAAACAGCAGAATACCATCCATGAATCACACTGTTAGTCTTACGGAACCTTGTATAATATATGAGATTGTCGTATTTTATACACACCAGTGCTGTGGATTAGGTTTACATGAGTTTTAAACGAGAGGTATGATAGAGTTATTTGAAAAAGTACCCAACATTCTCTCATGTTTGTGACTTGGTGCCCTTGCCTACATAGTGAGTAACATACACTTAACGTTTATAAATCTTTATATATGATGATATAATAGTTCTTGTATTGCGCAGTAAACAAAGTGTGGAATGTTTGGTTGTACTTTTGATATTCGGTATTACACTTTAGGCTTAACTTATAACTTTAGAAAATGATTGAGTGATGTTGCTCCTTTAGAAATCCAAACAATTTGGAAAACAGTTGAAGGACCTAGGATCTAAAGGGAGTAACTTGGTTGATAAAATATTTACAGTTATGCAAAAAATCAAGTAAACATAAGTGTATGAAGTCGTGTGTGTTTAAGTGTTTCTTTATATGTATGTATGTATTTAGTTAAACTAGCTACTTCGAAAGACGTGCCCCCCAGTGGCTCAGCGGTATGTCTGCGGATTTAGGCGCTAAAATCCGGGTTTCAATACCCGTGGTGGGCAGAGCACAGATAGCCCATTTTGTAGCTTTGTGCTTAATTCAAAACAACAACAACAATCGAAAAACGTAATATTAATTAGTTTGTCCCCTATACCATACACAATATGAATTTGAGCACGTGCAGAGTATATACTACCTGTATTTACAGCGTCTGTTTGAAATTAAATTAAGTTTCCTCAGGGTACCAAATTGAACCCGTAAATGAATATATAGACCCGTATGTAGAGTTTCTTATTTCTCCGAGGTTCGCCATAATGAGCATTGGACTTGACGCAGTGTAGTAATGTGATAACGTCCAAGTAGTGGAATCAAAAAGGGAATGCGTCAGTTTTTTTCTAACTTCCTGGTTTAACAGTAACAAGTGGAGACTTTTGTTACCGTTAATGTTCGGGGACAGAAACATTTGGGCAGTTAAACCATTGAACATTTGGTAAGTAACTTATAGTACTTCTGACGAAATACAATTTTTCTTTTAACAGGTCTATCACAGCTCTTTACTCAACAACTTGCTTGTGGGTCCAGAACTTTGTTTCTCGTGGTTATAAGACAAGTGATGCCATAGAATTCACGAAAAGTTGATTAAAGAAATATATTTTATTGTGGGTAACTTCTTATGCTAGGAATTAAAGACATTTTGGCCCATAGTATTGAATCATCATGAGGTAAGAGTTAAATCTGGGTAATCTCTCTGATAATGATAACCTAGTAATATTTATTAATACGTCGTAATTACTTAAAGTCAGAACTTCCCTGCTGTAAAAATAGGTGTAACAAAACCGACAGTTTTATTTACAATAAAGCCACTAATTGATAAATAAATAAGAGATGCAAGAGAGTTAAGAGCTTTGTGTCCTACTGTGATCTACAGGTCTTAGATTCGAGACGTAAGGACGAAAGAGCGAACAATGACAT
Organism: Carcinoscorpius rotundicauda; assembly: GCA_011833715.1. NCBI lineage: Eukaryota > Metazoa > Arthropoda > Merostomata > Xiphosura > Limulidae > Carcinoscorpius > Carcinoscorpius rotundicauda. The sequence goes on from CM022403.1 coordinate 24,272,830, forward strand.
TGCAATGGTTGGTACCACTACTAATTGGCTGTCTTTTTTTTCTGTGATCAGTATTTAACAACTAAGGGTGGCTACACCTGTTAAAGCCTCTCGCTTAGCCACGTTAGCACAAGTTGTCTTTCAAGATGAAACTTTCAATCTGAATTTTTCGTATACAAATGTCCTTCTGGTTTCTTAAAGTGGTCCCGAGTTTTGTGTTAAGTCACTGTTAAGAGTACTGAAGGTGCCGTGTGTTTATCAAGGAGTTACCTTGAAAACACCGCTTAAAATACGCATTACAAACATGTTCGTGAGCTATTCAGGACTTCTAGGTTGGGCATTCGAACACTTGTTTTGTAATACGAGCCTGTTATTCAGCGATGACAATGTAGCCACTGTTTTTCTGTGTTTTGTATGTGTGTATACTTTTTCGTCAATAATTGTGACTCGTTTGATGGACGCGTGGAAATAAATTATTCAAAGTTTTACTTAGTAATTATGTAAATGTTTTATAAGGGTTTTGTTTCTGTTTTTCCATTGTTTGTGTGTTTGTTTTGAATTTCGCGCAAGGCCACACAAGGGCTATCTGCGCTAGCTGTCACTAATTTACCAATGTAAGACTAGAGGGAAGGCAGCTAGTCATCATCACCCACCGCCAACTCTTGGGCTACTCTTTTACCAACGAGTAGTGTGATTGACCGACACATGAAAGGGCGAGCATGTTTGGTGTGACGGGGATTCGAACCCTGAGATTACGAGTCGAGTGCCTTATCCACCTGGCCATGCCAGGCCACTGTTTTTCCATCGATAGCCTTGGCGGTTTGTGTGCGGACTTATAACGCTAGAGAACAGATAGCCCATTGTATAGTTTTGTACATAACTTCAAACAATAGCAGTAAGTCTACGTTCTTACGCTAAAATTGGGCGTTCGATACCTCGCGGTGTAGTTAGCTCTATGAGTTCTTGCCTTTAAACAAGTAAACAAACCTCTGCATTTAGTCTGCATTAACGACGTTTTAAGTAGAAAAGTCAACAACAGGTTTCGATCGCGTGGTTGGTTGTATTTTAAAAAGGTTCCTTTCCAGCGAAGACGAACCAGTCCTTTAGTCAGTTGGCAAGGTGCTCCAGAATGTTTAATTGGGATTTATAACCCATAAACTATACGTATCGATACATTCACTGCTTTTGTATAGCAGGTAACAGATTAAGTGGGTAAAATTAATGTTACCAAGGAGATCTTTCCTGCCCGAATGTGATTGGCGTACACCTTAGTTGCTCAGAGACCGCCAGTGTTGCTCTACATGGTCGAATATTACCTGTTATTACAGACTTAGATAATCCTAATAGTAAAAAGAGTGTTTCTAAAGCTGGTGATTAGATTAGTATTTGATCAGGTGCATGGAGCGTTACAACCATTAGCTATTGCACATCCTACACATAGAATCAGTATGAATATGATACGAGTGATAATACTCGATAAGATTGGTTATAATGTATTAGCTCTGCAGTTGTTTTTCTTATCACTGCTAAGATCAGAGTTATACAATGAAGTACATCCACCGAAAGGATCAAAACGCGAATTTAACTTTGTATACTCTCGAGCTTACCACTTAGCTATTGGAGAAGAGGCACTATAATTAATATCAGCAGAATGTTTAACAAGATATTCTAAACGAAATTTATGCTCGTAACAAGTACCTTTAAACCCAAATTCATTTTTGGCAATTTATATACGTTGTTCAGATAGGCCAATTTGCCTGGTGATTGTAGCGAATCATGGGTTTGTATCTTTGTCACATTGAACACGCTCTCCCATTCAGCTTTGGGGGCATTATAATGTGACAGTCAATCCCACAACTTGTTTGTAAAAGAGTAATCTAAGAGTTGGCGAGGGGATAATTAGATGTCTTCCTTCTAGTGTATCACTGCTAAATTAGGAACGACTAGCGTAAATTGCCTCTCTCACATAGTTTTGCGCGAAATTCCAACCAACCAAAGTGTATATATACCTAAGGAAAAAATAGAAATAGTAATCAAATCCACCTGTCATTTAAACGATTCCCTTCTTTTACATTGAAGGTTTCGGCCCACAATTCTGCTAAGGTAATCATTAATTACCATGTTTAATAAAATCTTTACTAACTGGAGCCAAACATTTCCCTTCCAAATATTAAACTTGGTTTGGGCGTGACCTATAGTTATCAAGCGTGGACTATGAATTTGACTTTCCCAGTTCGCGTCACGTTGATTTAAAAAATAAAAACTCGCTGCGAACGTCTATGCGTGGGTGGTGATTAAATTCCACAATTCAGTCAGATAGTAACCCAAAACTTGATAATAGGAATTGTTAACTACCATGTTGACCCGATTTTCGAGCGATCTCGAATATAAGGCGACCCACATTTTGAGAAATGACGTGAAAGAAAAAAAGTGTGATAACGTGTTTTCTTAGGTCTTCAAAATTTGTATTATAACTGAACAGCCTACATATGGATTAGTTGCAAGAATTAGCGATGGCTTAAGTGAACAACAAGTGCGCATGACATCTGGTCATTCCAGAATATGACAGGTTAGAACAATATAAGGATACCAATGGTCGGCTGCGATTATAAACTATGAATTTTACAGTCAAATAATCGGTCCAACACGGTGAATGCCTTCCCTGTAATTTATATTTTCAAAATTAAGGACTGTTATGCACAAAATGCCCTTGTGAATATTTGCATGAAAATGCTAAATAAACAAATTTTTATTTCCTCGTTCTACTGTGCCCAGAATGTAGCATAAAGAAACTTAAGGTATATGTTTATTTTATTTAATCTAATCCAGTCAACTTCGGTACGATTTCCTCCTGCTTTTCCTTTCCCAAAAGAAAATAGGTTATGAACATATCCAGTAACATCCTTCCAGCCCTGGAATTATCCTAGTTTAACCTTCCACTGAACCGTTTGAGAAATACCGATAATACAAAAAACAGCCAGCAAAGACGTTTTAAAATAAAAAATAACTGAAATAGGTCTATGATCGAGATACATGAAGCGAGTCAGTGATAAAAATGTTTTAAAATCGGATTGACTTATACTCGAAACTATTTGAATCAGGTTCCTGAAGGGTGAGTCTGTGTTCGATAATCGCTTTTTATTAGTTTGTTTTTCAGAAATTAACACAGAACTCCATAAGAGCTATATGGGCTACCATCTCTGATTCTGAACAAATGAACTTGTCTCTTTCTGAGTTGATGTACCTGCAGGGAGATCGGCTGAGCAAAAACACGCGCTGTTACAATTTAGTCTACCGTAATCGAATATGCTGGATTTGACTGCCATTCTTATAACGCATGCATGACTTCAATGTGCGAAGCGAATTTTTTTTGATAACGAAATCTGAACCTTGGACCTTAATTTTCACGGTCCAGCACGTTAACCACTGATGGGCCACGCCCGACCATGTATGCTCGAAATGATGTGCATATAGTGATGTGGTACAAGAAGTGAATTCGTGCTATCGAAACCTGCTGAATTTTAATTAAAGTTCGTAGGGAAAACAATAAAAAAAAATACCTAACGTAAAGATAGCAGCTTGTTTGTTATTTAGGTAGATCTAAATATTTCTGGCTAAATTAAGAAAGTAGCTGCTAAAACTTCATATTTGTGATTTATGTTAATTGATATTGTTATGGGACTTCAAAAACGTTTGAGTTTGTATTCTTTTTAACTGTATATCTATATACGTCTTTAAATATCACGTATACGCATAGACGCAGTAGGTTATAAAATTATCGATAACGTAAATGTGCTATAGGACCCGCTGGCACCCGCAGCACAATCTCGCGGTGCGCGAGGAGGGTGCGCGCTCGTCAGGCTTGTGCGAGATGAAATAGATTTAAGATGGAGAAACAAACGAGGCTACAAGTGCTTATTCAACATGGCTTCGTGGTAGCGATCTTGTATGCTCATCAGATCATAATATCCGGCATTCTGGATAAATAACGAATGAAGGTAGATCTGGTTGTTGCAAGTAGCAACGGTTAGTTCATAGAAACGACTGGAAACACCTTTATAAAGGTCCTGAGACGGTAAGCACTTGTAGTGGTGTGTTATGTGTCGTATACCTTACTCAGAGCATAAAAAAGTCTGCCGTATACTGTATTATAGTGCTGAAAAAAAGGCATTTTAAGTTTAGGATATTTTAGAATGTGTATAACTGGATAAAAAACAACTTCCTTATGGTTTTGATGCCGTAAGAACATTGACAACGATACATACTTGTTTATATAGATAACTTAGTATTATAGGTAAAAGTTGAGAATGAGATGGAACAACCTTGCTATATTAATATGAATCACAGAGGAAGGGGAATATGGCTGATGCCAGCTGACTTAGACGACGAGCTACTAAACAAGTTCGGTGTGAAATAGGTTTCATTTGCCAGCCATAGACGCTCCAAGTGGCCTGTCCGTTCACATGTGCGTGGAATGGATTACGTGAAGTGTTTATAATGTTACTTCACTGCGGAAGTCCCCAACCGCAAGGTGGTGGAAAACGAAAATAAAGGTCTTATTTCGTACGTAAGAGATGATAACTCGTACATGTAAGTGCGTAAAACGTGAGGTAATCATTCATATCCTTTATACTGTTTTAGTCAAGTGTTTGTTAGTAATGAAATAACAGCGGTACCAATAACGTAATTTAAAATTACTACAAAAAAAGTAAAGAAAAATTACGTCTGAATTGGAGATTTTAATTTCTTTAAGCATGCACCCGAAATTACAATAAATATAAATTTTGGGACTTTTTAGTAATTATAAATGTATATTTTTAAATCACAGGACACTACAGAAATCTCTAAGCAAACAAAAGTTGGGTTGTTGGAAACACTGTTCTGATTATATCGACGAAATTTTCACTAGCACGATTGATAGGTGCCACACACTGTCGAGTTGTAACACCAATAGTGTACGGTATTAGTGTTTGATTCCTTCGTACGTGTGAAATAAGACCTTCAAGTTTGTTTTTCACCTTGCAGTTCACACCTTCCCTACCTAACAGATGCGTGTGTTGCGTTAATCTTTTTGGTTGAAATGGAAACTTCAGTTGTGTGCTATTACCCTTTACAACAAACTTCCAAAGTAAAAAATAATTTCGTTACTATATGTTTCACAAAATCACTCCATGATGTAGTATTTAGTGTGAGGGACAAAACTGTCAAAAATAATTTTGTTTTAGAAAATCACTTCATCCTTTACAAGGGATATGTTCGAATTTGCAATTGCTAATCGATAAACTTGAAGGTTTATAACGCTAAAATTCAGACTGAGATACCCACAATAGTCACGGTGCAAATACTCCATTATATAGTCTTGCACTCAGCAACGACAACAACAAAATTTAATACTTGATCTCACAAAAAAAAACCAGTAATTCTTCGTGTTACATCGAGAGACCTTAGTCTGCTATGTGATCATTAGCCAGATTAAGTGATATCTTCGTTTCCATCCTTTTAAACTTGCTTGGTTCCATTTTTATCGAGTTCAGTAACCAGCCCTATGTAGCTCTTGTATTCAACAATAAATTTTTCCTAATACTTGTTTCTCTCCTGTTTTTTATAAGATAGGCTTATGTCGATTACCAGGTTATCAGATGTATTCTAAAGTTTTATAAATTTTACACAGAATAATAATTTAAAAAAGTGGTCAGATATTGCGAAGAATATTTTTCTTTACAAATTATAATAAAAGTTGTAGTTATTGCTGAAACTATGTAGGTGCTATTCGCCGGTTTTCAACTTTGGTACGCTCTGAATAACTGAAAAGCGGCACTTACATTGGATATAGATCGACTGTGCCAGGTAGGTCTATTGATAACCCATGGAGAAGGAGATGGAGATGACTTTTGTATTACTTTAATAAGGGCTTCCTTGTTTTTCCCACTCGGGATAGTGTCAGTACACTATCCGTTAATTAGTGGCTCTATATATTTGCGATGTCCTGCGTTGTACTCTTATGTCCTTGAGCAAAATTCTTTATCCCATGTATTCCAGTCCACGCAGTTGTATAATGGGTATTTGGATATTAAATGAAAGGTTAATATGCGATGGATTGAAATCCTATCCAGGTGCAATGTGTCATTATTTTTACCCGCTTGTTTTATTTGAAACCTTAGACCGAAAGTAGCGGCCCCATGTGCATTGTAAAGGCATGACAGTGATTTCACTTTTTTTCTTTTTTTTTTATAAATAATTCAACTTCTGCGCATGTCTGTTAAGAGAGATACGTGACAGGGACGAAAATTGTTTGAAACTTAGAAAACTAGGAATTCCTTGTGTGTTTATATAACACAACTTTCATAAATATAAGATTAACTGATAATAAATTATACATTTTTAAGCGTAAAATTAGTCACTTGTTTTTAACAAAAAACAGATGTGTTCAACTGATATATAGCTTGATGTTACGAAAGTGTTCTTAGCTTATTTATGTTGTAATTGTTTCGTGTATAGCTATCCAGTGCACGAGCAACTTATATCGTATTCAGAAATTACTTTTACAACTACAGAACAAAAACGATATAGAAACGTTGCTTTAGGCTTAACTGTACTGCTAAATCGGAAATACTGAAGTATCGTTACTAAATTATACATCCGTGTACAGCCGTTAATTGATGCTGTTTTCTTCCTTGAAGTTACTTAACTGAAGTCGTTGCAACTTACTAGTTGGTGCCCTCATCATTGAAGTTGCTTAATTAAAACCTTTATAACATACTAGTTGGGGTTCTCGTTCGTGAAGTTGCTTTACACGTTTCTAATTGGTGTTCTTGTCCATGAAACTGCTCAACTAAAACCTTTACAAGTTACCAATTGATGGTGTCTTTGTCCTTGAAGTTGCTTAACTAAAGCCGTTATGTAAAAATCTTGACATAATAGTTTATCTCACCGTAATTAATGACTCAGTGTGTAACACATCACAGACTTTCGTGAATACTGAAACATTTTAATATTTCCAGTGACCCAAACGAAGCAAATAAATTTTCAACATCTCATTTTCTACTAATGTCTTTTGACCTTTGGGAAGAATGAGTGTGCGAATAATGCTCTTTTAACGTTTTGTTTGTTACTGTCGGACGGTATGTTTCTGTCTAATTATTTCTCATCCCAAAAGTTAATGAAGGATTTATGGAACTTTATTTCAGTCTGAGTTTAATGTTCTGTGCATATACCTACATACGGCTTGATTATACAAAAATTAAAATTGTAAACGTGTTGATGTCATGGATTGTTTTTTCGATTAGTTTTCTTTAGTCTGAGGCCTGGCATGGCCGAGCGCGTTAAGGCGTGCACTCGTAATCCGAGGGTCGCGGGTTCGCGCCCGCGTCGCGCTAAACATGCTCGCCCTCCCAGCCGTGGGGGTGTATAATGTGACGGTCAATCCCACTATTCGTTGGTAAAAGAGTAGCCCAATAGTTGGCGGTGGGTGGTGATGACTAGCTGCCTTCCCTCTAGTCTTACACTTCTAAATTAGGGACGGCTAGCACAGATAGCCCTCGAGTAGCTTTGTGCAAAATTCCAAAACAAAAATCTTTAGTCTGAGTTACTCCAGCTAGGTTTAATCTAACACGGGTAAGTAACGTTATATAATTTATTCAGGAAACGAAACGAACTTAGCAGGGGTTCAGTTTAGAGAGAGAGAAATCTGATGAATTCTCTCCCCAGTAGGGGTGATCAAAAACGTTGTAGTTCCTCTTCGTCCCTGCTCATGGAGGAATATTTACTTTTACGTGGGAGTCTTCCTGTATTTTTCATTTGACTTGTTTAAGGTAATGAAGTGAGGTGGGACAGTATGAAAATTATGGGTAAGAAAGGAGAGTGAGACAAAGGCAGCACACGGAAAGTAGGCCAGGCCTTAATTTATGAATACGTGAAATTTGACACTTTTAAATATCGTTATACAGTTAAATCTAAGTCGGAAACATGTATAAGCTGGAAATATCAAAATTTTGTAGCATTATCATAAGATTTCTCTTATAAAAGGCCCTGTATATGGCGGAACCTGCGTAACTCGAACGGAAAACTATCTTTAACGTACTTGTTAATAACAAGTAGGATTAGAACCTGAGTAACGCAGAAAAAATGTTTTTGATTAAATATTAATTTCTTATTTAATTAATAATTTCTTTAAATATTAATAAATTATTTTTAATAAATAATTTGTTTAAACATTAATAAATTCTCGGATATTTTGTTACAGTAAGTATTTGTTCTTTTTTTCTTCCGTCATTTTTCTGGATGTCGCTATTCAAATGAACGATTGACTACTTTTGATTGCATTTGCAGATGGAAAATTAGAAAAACCATTGGTAATAAGTAAAAGTGAAAATCCGCAGTGTTTCAAAAAAATTAATACAGAATAAATTTCCTGTGGAATGGAAAGTGAATAATATAGTGTGGATGACAAGTGTTATATTAAACTAAAGCATGGAAGAATAAAAATAGGAATATTCTACTTTTCGTAGATAATACAACTTGCCACCCAAACGTTCAAGTTTCAAATGTTCGTTTAGTTTTTCTACCTCCATATACAACATCAGTTCTACAGCTACTAGATAATAGAATTATACAGTGTATAAAAATGAAATATAGAAAATTAATGTTTTAGCATGTTATTACAAACATGGACGACTGTAAGAGAGCATCTGAAATGATCATGAAAACTGACGTGTTAGATGCAATTGCAAATTTAAGTCATTCAATCAAATGTGTAAAAGATGAATACGTAGTAAATTGCTTTCGAAACTGTGATTTATTCTTGATAATGGCGAATATTGTGGAGTTGTTGCTTATGACGATTTTAATGAAATCCAAACTCTGGTTGAGAAGATGGATACAAATGATTCTGTGAACGTGGAAAGTTTTGTGGACGTTGACAAGAATGTTTTAACAGAAACTGACAAAATTGATATAAAATCTGCAGTAGAATCACAAGATGGTAACAATGTGAGAGATTCAGAAGATGAACAGAATGGAAAAGATAATGAGGAAAGTAGAAATTCCTACTTCATCGTAAGAGTTAAGATATATTATCAGTATCAAATTGTATGCAAAAATGAAAGGGGAAAATGAACCTCATGGAAAGGTCGTAGAATTAGCGTTCTCTTTTAACCACACGAGAAAGACCATTAAAAAAAACACACGAAACAGTTGAAATTGGACACTTTCTTCAAATGTGATTAAAATTTTGTGTACTTATATATATTTTGAATGTCTATTTTTGTTCTTATTCTAATAAACATAGCGCAAACAGTATGATAACTTTATTTACAAAGGTCTTACTTCCCTTGAGTCAAGCTAATATAACGTTCTAATTAAAAATTGTATGTAATTAAGGGAATCCATGTTCACTGTCTAAGCTGAAAATTTTGCTCGGTTTCGTGCGATTTCGCCTTAGACAGGTTTCACTGTATAATTAATCTAAGAATACGTGGAATCTGACATGGCTAAATAACGTTATATAATTAATTTGGGAATACGGGAAATCTGACGTGGTTAAATAAAGTTATGTAATTAATTTATGAAAACGGGAAATCTGATGTAGTTAAATAAAGTTATATAATTAATTTAGAAATACGTTAAACAGGAACGTTTCGAGATTGTTGATGTAAACATTTAAAAATCATTTTATTTTACGCGAACTACAGGCTTTCCTAATAGCTTTACAAATCCTCTTAAACAGAGAGATTCCCTAAAGTGACATCCGGTTCAGAAGCCAGTTAAGTTCACACAATTTTGGTTACCTACTGCTATTTCTACATGAGGGCTTCTCTGTCTGACTCGACGCTAATCTTGTTTATGAAGGACTGCTTTTACTGAGCCGTTCAAAGGAGTTTGGAGCATGAATTATGTATGCACAAGTAAACGCAAGTGTATAAATACCATAGAAACATTCTGTAAAATTAATAGTTCTATCTTGTAATGACGAACATTTTGTCGTAAACATCATGTTACTTCTTCTGTAAGTACTTTCGCTGTTTAAAGTTAATCAGAAGCTTTTCTTATACCTTTTTTGTATTATTAAACATAAACTTTAAGACGTAAATTACTATAGACTGTCATTAGCAAAAACATAACTTTGGGACCTAAGTTACTGTAAACTGTCATTGGACAAAAGCGTAATTTAGGGCCTAAGTTACTCTAGACTATCATTACTGTTTATACAAAATCAGACATCTGTATGAGTGCTTGTTGTGTCGGGCGTGACATATTGGTTAGCGTGTCCAGAAATGTGTGCCCTATAATTTCTGGTTCACGTCCCGTTGCAGCAAAAACACTCGATACTTTAAGGCCGTGGTTTTGCTACAATAGTTGTAGTGAAAATCTCGCTGTTCGATCAGACGAGTGAGTCTCAGATGTGATGATAGCAGTTGCTGTTGACTGATGTCTTGTGTTTCATCTGTTGTTTCAGTATTAGAGACGAGTATGCGCAGATAGCTCTTTGTGTAGCTTTTGCTCATATATCCCAGACAAGCACCTGTCATGGGTGATGGCAGAAGAAGAATGTATGAAATACAAGAGTGTTTAACATAGGTGTTATTATTTAGTTTATTTTGTTACTTAATATTGAATGTGTTATTTTAGTTTTTAAGCAGACGTATTGAAGATGGACTGTTTTAAAAGTGTTAGGTGTGGCAAGTTTCCTTACGTAACTGTACGAGTCGTACGTTGTGTTTGCAATTATATTGCTGTTTGGTCTTTACTAATATCACGTTACTCTAATCTTTGGTAATTTTCTCGTTACCTCAGCTGTGTGTTATTGTCATGTTATATCGCCACTCGTCTTGTTTAAGAAAGTTCGAGGCCTCAATGAACAATTTATAAATATAGGCGACCAGGTGACGAAGAGAAGAAGTGAAAGTGCTGTTCAGTCAGAAAGTTAGCGAAAGAAAACGTGAAATTATTCGCCGTGTGCTTGATTAGCCATAACAGGCGACATATTAAAGTAAGTTTCATAGTTTAATAGATATAAGGAGAATAATTTGTTTTGTCTAAAGTAACTGTACACGTCTGTGTGGATTCTGACGAAATGGTTACAATTATTTATAGTTCGAAATTCAACTGTGGTAACTCACTGTGCAACTTAAGTGAATTATTCACTGTTAAGAGTAGAGAAAAACAGTGTATCTTGTCAGTGAATTCTGAAGTAATTGAATTGGCTCATGTGAATTTTGACAAGAAAGAGGATGATTTAGAGTTTTATCTAGAACTCTGATTTCCTATGGTGTAAAGAATTTTTGTACATACGTTGACTTGTTTTAAATATGTCTATTTTAAAATAAGTGGATTGTGTGCTGTCTATATATTGTTCGAATTTATCTTCAATAAATCACAGATACCTACTGTAAAGAATCCAAGCCCATATACATGAATTCTTGACAAAGAAGCTATCTAGTGTATTTGCTTGTATCTATGAACGTATTGTTGCGTATTTCTGCACGTGGATTACAAAATGAATTCGCAACTAGGTTCTTCCGAAAGGTCCAGAAGTGATGTTGGACCTCAGAAGTTTATTTCTAAAGAAACAAAATTAAAGCGTTATAGAAATACCAGAAAACATTACTACATAAGTGATGATAAACAACAACAAAAGTGCCTGTTTAAGCACAGTTGTTTTTTTTTTCATTTTTACGATACACCAGTTTTACGTTTAACAGAACAGCTGTTTACAAAGAAATTCAGTTAGTAAATTAATAACACATCTATAAGAGAAGTAAACCCTTAACGGACAATAAGCATATTACCGTATATGGAGTACATCATATCATCAAATGAAAAAGTATCGGTAGTACCCCTCCAGTCCAGATAGGGGTAATTCGTACGTGTTACATCGTGTATCTAGATTATATATTTATATATATGTGTGTGTATATTGTATTTATGTATGCTCATGTACAACACACACACATATATATAATAAAAATTCTATAACCCGAGCACTTTCGAAAGGTCCACATTTCGGAGGTGCTCGGGTTTTACGATTTAATAACATTTCACGTTAAGATTTCTTGAACCTATATGTTTTTCTGATCTCATGAAGATATATATACATACCAGTTTTAATGGAACTGCTACTATGATAATCAAATGGTTTTCTGTTTTGTTTTTGTTTAGTTGGGGAAATCCCCCCGTGTCCTGGACTTGGATTTATTCTATATCTTTAACACGTTCCTTTTATACGTGTTCTTTAGATAGAGGCCTGGCATGGCCGAGCGCGCAAGGCGTGCGACTCGTAATCCCAGGGTCGCGGGTTCGCACCCGCGTCGCGCTAAACATGCTCGCCCTTCCAGCCGTGGGGGCGTTATAATCTTATGGTCAGTCCCACTATTCGTTGGTGCAAGAGTAGCCCAAAAGATGGCGGTGGGTGGTGATGACTAGCTGCCTTCCCTCTAGTCTTACACTGCTAAATTAGGGACGGCTATCACAGGTAGCCCTCGAGTAGCTTTGTGCGAAATTCCAAAAACAAACAAACAAACAATCTTTAGATATTGCATTCCAAATACAGACCGATTTTTGGACAGTGAGTTACCGATACATGTACTACGTCTGAAGTGTTATGCCAGAAAACGTATTTCTCTGTTATTACACGAGAATTCTCTGTTATTATTCTCTGTTATTATGGGGTCCCTGCGTCACCCCATACGTATGAATACTCTGCCAGTTACGGTTGTAAATTTCACATGGTCACAATCAGTTAATTCGATAAAAAGTACGTGGGAACAGTACTGCCTACCGTCAGGTGTTACTTTTATGACATTTACCACATACTTGAGTAATCGTCTATTGTTCCGTAGTCTTAAAAATGTAAACGTTTTTAACAGCAGGACTCTGCATGGTTCTCTTTATAACACATATGATCTCCTGGTGGCTGAGTAACGAGCTTTATTGCTTATAAAACTGAAATTTGGGGCTCGATCCTTGAGTAGACTACTGTATAGGTTTGAGATAAAATAGAGGTAGGAAATATATTACTTTGTGAACTGTGTAACACGATTGTCTACCCTTTTAACTTTTCACAAGTGATACAAATCTTCAGTTTAACTTGGGCGTTAGTGTAAGAAATGAACTTTATAATCAGCAGAAACAGTTTCGTTTAATGCATTTCAACAAGTAATTATGAAAGTTATATATGCATTTCAATAAGTATCTATTAAATAGTTACTTACAATCTAATTAAACAACTGTATAATTACGGAAGTTACTTGTTAGCTAGCTAAATAATTGCGTACTAGTGGAAATTTCATGTTATACATTTGTCCTGTGTTCTGGACTAGTTTTTGTGAACAAGCTTGCTGTGGTTCTGTTAGGCTTACTTTGTTCTTATGAGCAAGATTGCTGTGGTTTTTTTAGGCCTCCTTCTGGTGAATAAACTTACTGTGGTACTGTTAGGAATACTTTTTTCTCTTTTTTGTGAGCAAGCTTGATGTGGTTCTTTTAGGCCTCTTTTTGGTGAGAAAACTTACTTTAGTTCTGTTAGGCCTACTTCTGCCATGGTATGTTATATTAATTAAGAGAAAGGGCATACTTTTAATTAGCTCTGCATAATCATCAAAAACTCCTTAATCAAATGCTTGCCTCATTGCAACACTCCTAAGGTTGACGACATAAACTGAACAGCCTTTTGACCTCGTGTACCCTTAAGGGGTATACGGAGTTTTTGGATCAAGCAGGCATTGTTAACCAGATTTCCTGACAGAAAACAACGTAGACAGAAGACACACAATTGTGTCGAAACTAGTATTACAGCCTTTTGACCTCGTGTACCCTTAAGGGGGATCCGTAGTTCCAGGATCAAGCAGACATTGTTTACAAGGTTTCCTTTCAGAAGACACACAGTTGTGTCGAAACTAGTGTTTGTAATATTTGGACTTCTGACTTCTAACTCTGCTGTCATTCGAATTTACATTCACGTTACATAAATTATGGTCTCTCGGTTGTACAACAGTAAGGTTTACGGACCTTCAGCGCTAAGCTACGGGATTTGATTCCTTCCAGTTGACACGGCAGATAACCTTCGCGTAGCCTTGCTCTGAAACTAACAAACAGGTTATTACGCCAATTTATTTGTTTTTGAATTTCGGGCAAAGCTACATGAGGGCTATCTGCGTTAGCCGTCCCTAATTTTGCAGTGTAAAACTGGAGGGAAGCCAGCTAGTCATCACCACCACTACCACCATTTTTTGGGCTACTCTTTATACCAAGTGGGCTTGATCGTCACATCATAACGGCTGAAAGGGCGAACATGTTGGGTGCAACGGGGATTCGAACCCGCACCATTCAAGATTACAAGTCGAGCGCTCTAACTACGCCTCATTACGCTATTTATCGTAAGTTGTTTAGATTGCAATTATACAAAAGCTATTTGATAATTAGAATCATACTATATGCAAATATTGTAGTGTTCATTTGGGGAAACTATGCTTCTTAAAATAATATTTGCCCTTGATCCCTCTAAGTCTGTGTTTATGTCCATTTTTTAAATATACATCTGAAGTCAAAGTAATGAGAAAAAATTCCGTATTGACAATTGATTTTCATGAGTGGAAAGGTCATATCCACGGTTCGTGAGCTCGCACACTTTTAAAAATATTCATCTTCAATAAATGATCCTACAACTGAATTTATTAAAACCATAACTGATAAACTTAAATAACTCTTCAAAGACGATAACATTGATAAGAAACTTTCAGTATTTGATACCAAGACAAGCTTCTCCAGGTAAACTTTATCTCTTACCAAGATTATAAGGGTTTCTATTTCAGTTTTAGAACTGTTGAGGTACTTACAATATATACCAACCCTGATTTTATACAATCCCAGGTTTTCAGCTTCACATGTAGGTGCAGGAAAACGAAATAGCTTAGTTTCATTTAGAAATTTAACTGTAGTAATGCATTGGAAACATTTCTAGTTCTACGAATGATCCAGGAAAACGAAACAGTTTAGTTTAATTCAGATATTTAACCATAGTAATGCATTGGAAACATTTCTAGTTCTACGAATGATGCAGGAAAACGAAACAGCTTAGTTTCATTTAGATATTTAACCATTGTAATGCATTGGAAACATTTCTAGTTCTACGAATGATGCCTGAAAGATATATTATCGAAAGTATGGGGTTATTGGAGGGGGAAATTACCTATAACACTGGAAGTCGATTTGTTGTACAGACTTCTTGGTATGTTGAAGGACATATTTCACTCTGTAGGTGGGATTCTCACGTGTTCCTGTGTATTATAGAACGACGTATAAGGACTAGAGTTTAGTTTCTCAGAAGACCGGATGAGGGATTTTAAGGGCCTGAATTTTGTTTTCACATTAGTTAATCGTTAGATGTGTTTGTTTCTGTGTTACTTGCAGATGAAAGTTACCTGTAACTTGTAACTGGTGGTGTTTCAGGTTAATTGTTCAAAGGTAGGTAATCTTATTGTCACAGAAATTTACAGTAGCTTTTGAAATAGTTTGTATAGTAGTTTTTCGTGAATATATTGAGGCATTTTGTTTTTGTCGAAAAACAAGAAAAAATCGTATCGATTCACACATGAAGAAGCTATATGCTCTAACAGTAACGAGATGAGAATAGCTAAGAGTTGATAGTAGGTATTAATGAGGAATCCTATACCTTCTAGTCTGTCAGCTCAACTCCTCAGTGGCTTGTCAGTAAGTTTGAGGACTTGTAACTCTAAAAACTGGGTTTAGATATTTATTGTGAGCACATCTCAAATAGCCTATTGCATAACTCTGCGCTTAACCACAAACCAACAAAACTGTCAGTTTAAAATTAGGTATAACCACGAATGCATAGCTAATTGTTTGCTTAATTTCGTGAAGAAACTATATAATATGCATCTTGCTACGTGCTAAGTTTCGGTACTCGGGTGTAGACGTGCGGGTTTCAAGTGAGAAAGAGTAATAGTAGTGGTATTAATTGAACAAAAAAGTTGAACATTGGTGTTATGTTACTGTTATTCTTTTAGAAGTTTATGTGTATATTGATGTAATAATTAGTTGACAAACATTTCCACAAGATCAATGTTAAAATTTCTATTTCTGTACATGTTGCTGCCTAGCATGGTCAGGTGGTTAGGGTACTCGACTCGTAATCTGAGGGTCACGGGTTCGAATCCCCGTTGCAAGAAACATGATTCCCCCCTTTCAGCCATGGGGGTGCTATGAAGTTACGGTAAATTCCACAGTTTGTTGGTAAAAGAGTAGCCCAAGTGTTGGCGGTGGATGGTGATGATTAGACGCTTTCCCTCTAGTCTTACATCCCTAAATTAAGGACGGCTAGCGTGATAACCCTCGTGTAACTTTGCGCGAAATACAAAACAAACTGTATGTGTTTTTGTTGTGTTTTTTTCTCGTAAAATTTAGTTTCCATAAACTACACCATTACAAGACAAGGTAATATTTACACGGCTGTTTAAACTTTTTTTTACCAGCCTGTTTTTGTTTAGTCTATCGACATTGGCTACTTGTAACCCTAAACAAAGTACAGTTTTAGAAAATGAAGATACGAGGAACAGAACGGCCCAATATTAGTTTTGAAGACGTCTGTTTTGAAGCAGTTGTCTTAGTAAGTGTTTTTCTCCACACCAGCTGCTGTTTTATTACTTCTATCAAATGTCTTTTATTTTACTGATTTTCTTGTCTCTGTGGTTTTTATTGATGTTGTGTTGATACGTTGCAGGTTCTTAAGTCGACCAGTCGACACGAAAATTCCTTCCTGTGGTTTCTCGTTACGATTCCTGGAGTTGTATCAGCTTGTTTGATGAATAAACAAACAGGACTTTGTGCAGAAAGTATAGTGTCATGGCAGATTTTTACATATTAATCCATTAGTTGGCTTTTATTTTAATATGAGAGGAAACAACAAGCCACAAATCAAAGTAAGTGTTCGTGTTTGGTGATTGTAAAACTATTTTTATTCTAAAAAATGGGCAACTTCCGAGGCGGATTTTTACAGTGAAGGTGCTAGAACATTTATAGTTCCATTTTCAGTGGCAGCTGTCAGACAGCTCTTGTGTAAAGACATCTAAAAATATAGTGGAGTTTAATCCCTGCTCTGATCATGCTGGTGAAGGAATATCGGATAGTTCTTCCACTCACTGTCAGCGAGTACCGTGTAGCACAGTTGTATATGATCGCTGTAAGTTGTGTTTCCTTGATATTTAGTGTTACTTAGTTCGTTAGCAAAGTTACATTTAAGATGTAATCGGTTTGTTAGCAAAGTTACATCAAAGATTTACTTAGTTTGTTAACAAGTGTTTTCGAAAAATTTTACTATTTCAAATCTTATCGTTTTTTCTGAAACACGTTTACGTTTTATTCCTAACTAAAATCATAACAAAAACAACGAAGAATAAAACAGTAGTTGATTTTTCAATTTCTGAGTAAAATATTTTGTTTGGTACTTGTTTAAAATTAAATATTACGGTGCATTGTTTTCTAACAGGTGTTTCACGCATACGAAGGAAGACTTGTAAATTGTTAGAAAATGATTGGTTTGGTTTGTTTTGAATTTTGCGCGGAGCTTGCTCGAGAGTTATCTGCGCTGATAGAAAATGAGAGATCTGGTGTCGGTAGAACTATGAAGAATAGATAATGTTCATTTACCGTTTATGGTGTTTGCACTTTGGCAAATAAAGTTGCGTCTAAGCCTAATAATTGGCGTCAGTTTGACGAGCGGTAACGAATATTTTATTTGTGTTTGAAAGTTCACAAAAATTATAACCAAAATGACAATTTTTCGAGGTCAAAAACTGAATTAACCTACATATAAGAAAAGCTCTAAAAATTTGCATATAATCAAGTCAGTCTTTTCATCACAGTTCGATTACATAGAAGAAAAACGTCAAAAAATGGCAGTTTGAAATATTTTAAATTTAACAGCGTGTTTAATGTTATTTATTGGGAGACGTGAGAATTGGCTCGTTTTAAAATGTTAATAAAAGCGGACTAATTATTGTCGTTATAGATCAACACTTCAGTTTTTAATTAAACACTTGAGAACCACTTAAGTTTTTTGTGGGTTTCCTTTTTTTGGTTGGGTCAGAGAGAAAGTGAGGTTATATTAGTACCATATGACCAAACTGATAAGGACCCAGGCGTGACTTATAAGTTAATGTGCTGATAATCCGAATCCAAAGATTCCAGATTCGCGTCCCGCTGCTACAAGAAACTGGGTTCTGCACATTATGGCCATAGGTGGACTTATAGGAATGATGGTTAAATCCTTTTATTCGGGTCAGGCAAAAACAGTCTTACGAGTTTGAAAGTTTTGTAGATGGCTAGTGTTTTCCCTCTATTCTATCAGGTCAAAATTAGCTATGACTATGCTCAGTTAGCCCTCTGTGTAACTTCACGTGAAGGGTGTGAAAAGTCACTGCTTGGAGACTGAAACGTTATGGTAATTTCCCTCCCAATGTCTCAGCGGCACGTCTGAAGGTTTACAACTTTAAAAAATTGGATTTTAATTCCTCGTAGTAGTCAGAACACTGATAGTCCATTTTGTAGTTTTGTGCCTAACAAAAACCAAACAAACACTTTTGGTAAGTCGTCAATAAGATCCAGGGTTAAATTCTTCGCAGATGGCAGAGAGCTGATAGTCAGTCGTGTTGCTTTGCACTTAAATAAACCAGATCTTATAGTAAATAACCCAGTATTTTGTTTCGATACATTCCAAGCTTCATTATTCACCGGGAACTCAGTCGTGCGAATTTAACCTGTGTGATCTTTCCTTGAAAATCACTTGCACTAAAAAACTAGCATTACCAATTCAATCGTAATAACACCAGCAACTCAGCACAAGATAATAGCATTTAATTATTTATTACGTGAGTGTATTGATATAATGTGTTGTTTTCAAATTTAAGTTTATCGAATAACTTTAAGTCACCGATAGTGACGTCGCTGTTGCAAACAGTTGCAACATATGCACATATGTATTCTATAGCACGTGGTTAGCCAGCTTTTCCACTAACTTTCGCAATCATTTACATTTTCGTGTAAAATTATCACGTTACGTACTTGGCCCTTATATTTTTTGCCGTTATTGTGACAAAAGGAAAACAAAAATGCCGACACTGATCAAACTCGTGCTGAGTTTCCTGCATGTTGGAGGAAGCACGTGGTTACGTCATGTCGTCGGTACTGGATACAAAGAGATACAAAAAGATAGCTTCCCAGTGAATCGGTGATAAGTTTGGAAGCTCATAACGAAAAAATGTGATTTCGACTCTTAAAGTGGGCACAATACAGCAAAACCCACTATCGTGCAGCTTTGCGCTTAACAACAAACAGGAAAAGAGAATACTATCGTGTGTAGCAGCTTGTGATAAAAAAAAGTGTACAGTAGTCGGAACCATCAATAGTCTGATATTAGGGAAACTAGTGACACATTCCTTCATCTCTTCCAGTCTCACGTTTATAACTGGCGAGAAAAACTGATAAATAAAAGCCTGCCTAATTTCAATACCTTCCAAAGTCACTAAATTTAACAACTTCCTTACTTCGCGTGCCCTTAAGGAAATCCCAAGGCTAGGAGTCACACAGACGTCTGTTAACCAGAATTTTTCTGCCAGAAGAAAGTGTGAGACTGAGGGGGACACATAAATGTGTCGAAACTAGTTTTTCTGGTATCACGCTTTTGACAGTTTGTTGCGCTTACTGTAGTTTTTCACTGAACAAGAAAAAGTCTCATACTACTAAGATACCTTTAACATACCTCTTAAACTATAATTTTCTAAGTCCTTTTTAACGTTACATAAAATATTTATATCTTGTTTCAGTAATTAAAGGAAGAGAGTACTTCCTTTAATTGTGTAATACAAATTACGATATCTCTCAAAGCAGGTCTGGTGTTTTGAGCATGACAGTTTTGTGACCATATGTAATACACTGTTTGCAGCGTGCCGCGTTTTCTGTTTAGTGTAAACAGCTGTCGTTATTTTTTATTACAAATTCCATTCGTGATGGCCATGACTGCGTGCATTATGGGAGGTTCGGAAAGGTTAATTTTGGAAAAAGTAGCCGAAATCAGGTATCTCTTATTTATTACTAATAAACCTAGTTGTACATTAATTAACTAGTCACATGAAAATGTATTGTTACGAAACATTCTCGCGAATGTAGTTTTCCTGGATTTTTAGCACTGTTGTTATTTTCAGCTTTAATTCTGTGTTATTTTACTTTCTAATTTGTCACAGACTTTGTATATTAATTTGTGACCCGAAAGTTGAAAGGGGGCACAGAATCTAAATTGGACAATGCACTAAACTTTACATGATGCGAATATTTTTTCCAATGACGAAATTGTGTTTGTTACTTGTCTTGACCATGTAGGTGGTCATGGCACTGGATTCACAGTCTGAGGATCGCGGGTTCGAATCTCTCCCCCACCAACTATACTCGCCCTTTCAGCCGTGGGGACGTAACAAAGTGACAGTCAATCCCACTATTTGTTGGTAAAAGAGTAGCCCAAAAGTTGGCGGTGGGTGGTTATGACAAGCTGCCGTCCCTCTTGTCTTACACTGCTAAATTAGTGATGATGAGCGCAGATAACCGTCGTGTAGCTTTGCGCGAAATTCAAAACAAGCCAATTACTTGTCTTGAGAACGAACGTCTGCTCACACGAGGCTTGTTTCAAAATGATCAATTCGATTGTCAGTAATCGGCTTGGTAAGCCAACAAACATTTAATTAAACTGCCATAAAGAGATAAAGAAAATAGTAATATAGGATATAATTTACGATAACAAACATACCCTTAAAGCATACAGAATCAAGATGGATCGTGACACATACATTGAAGTCCTACATAAACAGGTTCATTACTTTAAACGTTTTGAACTAATTATTAAAGGGGTTCAGTTGATTGTGGTTAGGAGGAGTTGGTTCGTGCTTCGAATACACCGTAGGTTAATTAAATATGTGGCTTCTCGTGTTTATTTGTCAATACGCCAAGATCTCGCAGCAATGAAATTCAAGGTGTAATGAAGTTGTAATAATACGTATCTACGAAAATATTCCTTACGAGGAAGTATCATACACGTGCAAAAGCATCACTTTTCTAAAAGCGCAATAATTAAAACGAAATGCTCTTTTCAGGACATACACAGACGTATATAATTAAAGACGAGGTTCATTTCGCAGCGTAATTTGTTAGGCTTAGGCTGAAACCACAGAGAAGCACTGTAATAATTTAAAAAATGGGCGACAAGAGGCGTTAACGTGTTCATATCGCTAATCCGAGCAGTAACTCATCGTGTTCGCAACCTGTTGCTGTTTGAAACACGGGTACACTTTGAGTGTGATGGTCGAATCTAACTGTTTAATCAGACAATGAGTACAACTAACTACCCTTCCCCCACAGTCTACCGTTTCTAAATTAGGGACGGCTCTGGGCGAACTGCCCTTGTATCATTCCAATATACACACACACACACCTGCACCTGAAGATAATTCTTGAATTATCTTGAAAGAATAAGGTTTACCGTGGGTCATCTTCCATCGTACTGATACATTCTCTGATGGCTAACTTGTGGATGCAGAACATTTAGAGAAATAGCCTTCAGATGATTAAATTTACCGATTAGAGGGAGTGAGGAACAGTCGAAACATCTTGCAGGTACACACACTGTGGTGTTTATAAAGTGAACCAGATTTAATAACATAAAGCACGTTTTGGGGTAGTTTCAACCCTAACTGCCGCTCCTGTAAAAGGCTGGTGATATTGTTCTACGGTTTTGGTTAAGTGTATCATGTGAACAGGAAGTACGAAGAATCACCCACAACGTATTATACTTTGAAATAATTTATACATAGCGGATGTTTTGGATGGAAAATTAACATAAATAATACATACAATAATGGAAGTGTTATTATTAACATAAGGTTAATTATTTAGGCCTAACCTTAGTGTAACTTATCAGGAGTTACGAAATGAACTCATTATTCATGTTAGAAACTGCAGGTCTTGATATGTAAAGACTTACTAACTCTGTTTTGTATAAAATCATTAAAGGTTTAAAGCTCGAGTCTTTAAGAATTCAAAGTAATGAAAACATATCTTTTTATTGGAATTATACGTAGAGTCATTCCTATGGTAAATACAATACAGTAGCTTCGTAAGAAGTGTTAAATATACAGCTATTTATTAATCGTTCTAGATTATTTCTGTAGACTGCTTGAGAAATGAAACGTACGTATTTATTGGTATAGTCCCGATAAATACAATTATTTGATTATCACGAATATTTAACAGTTAATTTAAGTGACATAATCTAAATGCTACTAGTAACAACTACAAACAATAATTTGTTTGTTTGTTTTTGAATCTCGCACAAAGCTACTCAAGGGCTATCTGCGCTAGTCGTCCCTAATTTAGCAGTTCATGACTAGAGGGAAGGAAGGTAGTCATCACCACCCACCCCCAACTATGGAGCTACTCTTTTACCAACGAATAGTGGGATTGACTGTAACATTATAACGCCCTCACGGCTGAAAGGGCGAGCATGTTTGGTGCGGCGGGGATTCGAACCCGCGACCCTCAGATTACGAGTCGAACGCCTCACCTCATTTAGCCATGCCGGACCATAACAATACTGTATTGATGGGTTGCTCATATGTTGTAATGGTATTGGTACGCTTAAGGTAATTTCAATAATATATTTTTATAATTATTTATGGGTTACATCTTGTTGGCTAAGTGGCAAGATTGTGCTTATAACACTTACAATTCGTCCGTTACACCAAACATGATCGCCCTTTCAGCCTTGGGGGCGTTATAATGTGACGGGTCAATCTCACTATTCGTTGGTAAAAGAGTAGCGCAAGGGTTGGCGGCAGGTAGTGATGAGTAGCTTCCTTTCCCTGCGTCTTACACTGCTAAATTAGGGACGGCTAGTGCAGATAACCCTCGTGTACCTTAGAGCGAATTTTAAAACAAACCAACCCAATAAGTTTAAAGAAACTTTTATTTGCACATTCTCTTGCGCCATCTAGTGGCGTAAAGTATATTTATTGAAATGATTATATTTCATTTTTAATTATCTCAGCAGTTGAGGATAATTTTAAACTTTTTTTAATCTTGTAATGTATATTTTTTGTGGAAATTTGCTTTTCTGCATTTTTAATTGACACAAGTCTTGTATTTTTGTGGTCGCTTTCATGTAAAAGCAAATAACAGGTCTTAGCCAATCAGCTTTTTTCATGGAAAGTAAATATTAATTCTTTTGAGATACATTTTCATTTTTTTTTTGCTACATATTTTCGTTTAAAGTTTAGTTACTGATAAAGTACATTTTGTTACAATTTACAGCTTTCAGTTGTAAAAGAAATGTGTGTTAAGTATTATTTTAAAAAGAATATAAAGGCTTACGCAGTTAATAGAATGTATGTTTTAATTTTAATAATATTCAGTTTTTTGTTAGTGATCATAATAGAATTTCATGGTATACTACATTTTTCTCTATATTCTTTATCAGCTGATAAATCAATTGCTATTTAAGAATCTTCACCTGAATGAGTGCTGTATCAACTCACATTTGATAGAGTTTTAAACATAGTCTAGTGGCTAGCATGTTGGGCTGTGAATCTGAGTGTCTGGGGCCATGAATGCATTACAATATTGACAATAAAACCCAACTATTCAATTAGAGTAGACCAAGAGTTGGTGGTTTGTGCAATAGATTAGCTGTTTTTTCTTTAGTCTTTGAGTTTAAAAGCATGGGATTCTACATGACCAGGTGGTTAGGGTATTTGGTTTGTAAATTGAGGATTGCAGTTTCAAATCTCTGTCACACCAAACATGTTTGCCCTTTCAGCCAGGTTGGCTTTATAATGTGATGGTTAGTTCCACTATTCATTGTTAAAAGAATAGCCCAAGAGTTGGTGGTGGGTGTTGCTAAATTAAGGAAGGTTAACACAGATAGCTTTAATGTAGCTCGGCACAAAATTCAAAACAAATCAAACATATAAAAGTAGGGGCAGTTAGGGTTAGTGGCTGTCATGAAACATTTGGAGAATGTCCAAACAAACCCATCAGGAAATGCTCATATGTTAACTAAGGAAGTCACTAACATGTGCAACAGCATCACTATTCAAATTCACAATAACTAAAAAAATCCTCTTGTGTAGGACCTCCTACATATAAATGTATGTAATTCAACAAAATGCCTTTTGTTCAAAACGTACATGTAGATGTATGTAAATGTAACAAAATACCCCTTCTTCAAAATATGTAAATGGATGTGTACAATACAAACAAAATGCTCTTGTTCAAAACATACATATAGGGGTGTATCATTAAGATCAAAACATATGTGTGGACCTATATTATTAAAACAAAATGCCCTTGTTGAAAACCTATGTATAGGTGTGTATAATTAAAACAAAGTGCCCTTGTTCAAAACCTACACATTGGTATGTATAATTAAATATCAGAACATGCATGTGTATATTATTAAAACAAAATGCCCATGTTAAAACATACACACTTGTGCAAATTAATTGAAACAAGAAGGAAAATTACAATTTTTTCAATTTTATTTCTGAGAATCCAAAAATTATTCACAAATTAATACATGATATGACCTCCTTTATTTTTCAGAAGATCATTAGTCCTTTTTGACATCGAGTTCACGAGTTGACTGCAGTCTTTACCAATTTTTGGATGTGGTACCACACCTCAATTAGCTTATTTTTTATAGTACAGTCTTTTCTTCCAAGTCTTTCTTTACAAATTGCCCAAAGATTTTCAATAGGATTTAAGTCTGAAGAGTTTTCAGGCCAGTCCAGCACCTTTATTCCCTTGTTAAAAACATACATATTGGCATGTATAATTAAAGCAAAATGCCATTGTTTGAAACATGCATATTGGTGTTTGTACAATATCAAGAGGTGTTTTTGTTTTTTCAGAAAAAAAGCAGAGAGGAAAGTCGGGGAGCTGGGAGTGGTGTGGAGTTCCTGGTGAACAAACCTTATACAGATGGCCCTGGTGGAAGTGGACAGTATACCCACAAAGTTTATCACATTGGCAGCCATTTACCTGGTGAGCTCAGCTTTTCACACCGTTTCGTATACACATCTAAACTATTGAAAGTTCAGCCAGTACAGGAAAACCTGCAAAATGTTTAGTAGAATAGTATCAAATTATACACAAGCATAAAATAGAAATACTCTTTCCCATTTCATCCAACCTTTAATATAGCCTTCCTGACTTTGATTAAGCCATTTGTTTGTATCGTAGTTTTCACATTTCTGTTGTAATTTATTTAATGAAGTTAGAAGTCTTACTTGTGTTTTAATTTTATCAGTTTATCATATTTTCTTTTTTTCTTCAGCCAATTATCATACTCCTGAAAGGTCTATTTAAAATTTTCTTAACCCTAAAGAAAGTACCAAATTTTTTCAACCTTAAATAAGTATGAGTCATGCTTTATCAACCCTCAGAGAAGAAAAAAACCTGTTTAATATTTTTCCATCATTTTTAATTCATCCCTAAAAGAGGTCTGTTTATCATTTTTTCAACCCATTGAATTCATCCTCATGAAGGAAGACTGTCTACATTTCATTTTCTCAACCTACTTATCTCCCAGTTGGTCAGAATTATGGTCTTATTAGGCTAAACTTTGGTATTCAATTCCCCATGATAAACAGAGTGCAATATAATCTGTTATGTAGCTTTACACAAGAAATAACAGCAGCATTTCAGTCTGCTTAATTCACCCCTAAAAGAACCCCTGCTTACCATTTTCTAAACCTCAGTCAGTCATTGTAGAAAGGTTTCAATTTCAAAATTACTTGTGTATAGATGTTGTAAAAATAAACAGCTTTCTAAGCACAAACAAATTAATGAAAAATAAACTCATATTTACAAAGATATGTAGATGGTTACCCTAACATACCTTGTGGTCATTTTCAAGGGTACAGTGAATCTAGTCAGGGTAATGAACTATGTATTTTTGTAAATTTGTGCTTGTAGAGTTATGAATCCTTTACAGCACTTGTCAGTAACACTACCAAATTTGATCATTTCGTTATGTATTGTAAATTGTCCTCAAATAGTTTATAGTTGTTTTTTTATTGCTTACCAACTGATTTCATAATATTTTTAGTGGGATGATTACATTTTAAAATCATACACACACATTTTTTATAAGTTTATCATAATTGTAATTTCTCTTGCATTTTAAATTATATTTTTAAGTGGATAAAATATAAGCATTTCTATACCTAATTTAGTATATTAAAAAAAAATAGTGACATGAACAATACTTCCAAATTTCTGTAAACTTTACGCCTCCAGAAGCAACAGAATGTTTAGTACACTTCTTGTTAATTTTCTTAGTTTTTTAAGAAAGTTTTATTGTATACAATAAAACTTGTATGTTTTTTCAAAACAATTTATCACCAATGGTTACCAGTGGTACATGTGTGCTTTTCTGAAGAGTTTTGCTTTGTAGGTTTTTCTGACTAGTTACCTTCCTCACATTCAGCAGATATGATCTTTGAATTCCAAACTTTTTAAGTGAACTGGTAACCACTCCATTTAATTGTGTTCTTTACTATTAATTTTTAAAGACTACCATCAAATGTTTCAGTATTCATAACAGATACAAGGGTGGAGAGTTTTGTGGTCATTAATGTATGTGCTTATAGATACTTGTACATTTATATCTTAAACCTGTTAAATGCCAACTATTTGTAACAAACTTACTACACCAGGTACTATAATGATTCAGGCAACAGTATCATTGGTAGACCTGTTTTGTGTTAACATGCTTCTGTGATTTTTATGTAAATTCTAGAATATCTTAAAGGCTGAAATCATTTTACTGCTTTCTTATTAATAAGCTTGGGCCCAGTTTATTAACGTATGTAACGTCCTCTGTTGGTGTTATTAAACAACTATTTGTTCTTTCATTTTTCATACTTTGCAATCCAGAATATTATCTGTTTTGTCAAAAGAGACTGGCTATAAGTGTGCTTGCAGTGTTTGTGCATGAGGGACAACTTTGTACTATTTTGTTTTGTTTGTGTATAACAGAATTACAGTTCTTTCTTGATTGTTAAAGTGGTATTTCTTAAATCATTTTTTTGTAGCACCACAGATTAAATTTCTGTTTAAACATTTCTCCTGATTAACATTGGGATTTTTTCAAAGTTACTGAGAGTATACTTTGTCAGAGAAATTACCAAATTTCTGTTCTGGATGTATTCATCTTGAAGGGAAACCTGGAAATATATATTTCTGTTTGTAAATAAATAAATATACATCTGTCTCTGTTTTCAGAAGTATCATGGAGTTACAAAAGTGTCTTTTTTATACATTAGGTTTCCCACTATTGTCTTGATTAACTGAAAATGTTTTTGTTTCTTTTGTTACTCTCAGGTTGGCTAAAAGCTTTGCTACCCAAGTCTGCCTTGACGGTCGAGGAAGAGGCATGGAATGCTTATCCATACACCAAGACTCGCTACACGTGTCCATTTGTTGAGAAGTTTTATGTGGAGATTGAAACCAAGTACTTCAATGATGCAGGACATCAGGAAAATGTTTTTAATCTCTCCTCTGCTGATGCACGCAGCAGAATTGTTGGTGAGCCTGTTTTATGTTATTGTTCGTAGTTGCTTTGATGAAAAGAATGATAAACCTTTTTATCTGACATTAGGTGTGACATCCTGTGATGTGCACAGCTTCTCAGTAAAGTGTGACTGGCATTTAGTAAATTATACTAGGCTTTGTTGATCATAGTTGGAGTACAGGTCACCAACAATTAAGAAAATTGTTTTCTGAAGTGTGTAATTGAAATCACCAGTAATTTCATAAGTTAGGTTTGTGAATGACATGAATCACAGAGATACCTTCACCTTGAGCACCATTTTGTAAATTATGCAAAATATTTATTACTTGTTGAACTGTTTTCCTTAAAAAGAAGGTGTAATCAAATTACACCAAGAGACCTACTTGAACAAGTGTGTATTAAATCATTCTATACCTGTTTCCACTCAGAGGTGACTATTATTAATAAATGAGGTGCACTAAAGGTAATCTAATGACCCACATCAAATACTGTTACACAAAACTAAATTCTTTGTAAGGTATTAAGCAAAACACCAAGACATAATTTCTAAACTTAGCCCAAATCATTTCAGTGAAATGTTAGGTGATTTGTTATCACAGAAACATGTTTTAGCTATTTATTCTTGCATAGAATTTTGTGAGATAATTCGTACTTACATGATTGTTCAGTATACTACCGATTCCTCTTCTTTTTCTACTCAACACTCCCATGTAGGCTAATGTAATACTTTATATAGGGATTATTTTATATGACTATGCTACAGTTTCGTAACCTTGTTTATAGATGGGACCTTGTTTTGTCTGCCATTTATGCTTAAAGCTGTATTTTAATTTTTCAGGAATCTTACCAACTGCAGTGTTTGATACAATAACAGTTGTACTCCTTGATATTAATAACAAAAAGAACTAATAATAACTAAACTGTACAGTTGATAGAGGACATTATTTAAGTTTTTGCATTTGGGCTGTCTGTTTTTTAAAAAGAATTTATTCATTCTAATAAAACATATAATTACATTTCAGTATAATTTGAAATTTCACCCAATTATAGTTCAAAATAGTTGTTTGTAGTTAGAAAATTTCCTGTGTGTTTTCAGATTATATTGATGTTGTGAATGACCAGCTTCAGGGGTTAGACTATAAACGGGAAGAAGACCCAAAACATTATGTTTCCCAGCTTACAGGACGGGGCCCACTTTCAGGAAATTGGGTCAAAGAATACTGGGATGCCTGTAAGGATAAGGAAACTCCTCTTCCAGATAAAAAAGCCATCATGTGTGCATATAAACTGTGTCGAGTTGAGTTCAAGTACTGGGGAATGCAGAGCAAGATAGAAAAGTTTATTCATGATGTAGGCAAGTAGCTGTCAAAAAATGTTCTAGTCGTCAGTTGATATTGGTCAAAATAAGTAAAATTAATTTTCTTTCTGTACTACGCATTGATAACTAAAATAAAAGTTTTTTTTCAAGGCTATTCTGTTATTTATTTTAACAAAATCACAAAAGGAATGAAATTTTGATGGTTAAATTAATTTGCTCTAGCCAGTAAAATGTGGTGAAATAAATTATGCAATTGGAAGTGATCTTTGGAAAAAATATTTAAATGTTACTTTTTGTAAAGGAGTGTATGTTTGTTTTATGATACACACAGAAAAGGAAGTTACAAGTTTAAGCCAACAATGTTTGACTGTACATCTACTTAAAAAAGTAAGAAAAACTATAACATATCTTAAAAAAAACTAATGCTGGCTCTGATTATAACATTTCTGTTGTCTCTGTCTGAGACTGTTGTTGGTATTTGAACTTGTTTCACTGTAATATTTTACTATGTTGTTGTTGTTATTAATGTCAGATACAAGTAATAGGAAATTAAAATTTTCTACCTTTATACACTTCATGTTTCTTCATTATGATAAAATATTTTATTTATCTTTTTATCTGACAGAAAAAATTGTAATTGTTAAAATACGGAGCAAGTGATATTCTGCAAAAAAACATTTTGTTTAATGTTTTTTAAATCCAAGATATCTGTAGTGCTAGTTTTAAGAATTAACTTGCTTTCTCAATCACTGGATGTTTACCATGGGATGACAGTTACTTTTAATTACATTTGAATTGTGTGAAAAGATAATAGGAAATGCTGTCAAAGTTGGTTATTGTTTAATTTGAATTTCAGAGTTTTAATATTTGTTGCTTCTAATACTTTGAAGATGTTTTTAGAGCATATACCTTTCATCTTATAAATTAAGATATTTGACTATTTCAATAGGATTTTCATAGATTTTCTTTAGGATGTTTATAACACTTCCTAACTTATTTCTGTTTTATATTTTAAGTCGTGGTATATCTCTTCTAGCTCTGAGAAAAACTATGTTGAGGGCACACAAGCAGGCCTGGGTGTGGCAGGATGAGTGGGTAGGTCTTACAATGGAAGATATTCGTCACATGGAGAGAGAAACACAAGAAATCCTGGCTAAAACTATGTCAAGTGAACCTGGACAGGAGGATGGTTCAGGCTTGCTACAGTCAGAGAACCCCCTACATACCAGTCCTTCAAGCTTTTCTGGACAAGAAGTAGATTGGAATGTCATTGACAAGGATAATGATATTACTATGGACCAAAACTTGAAAACCTGTCCTCCAAGAACAAGAAGCCCTTCTCCCCACAAAAGACCCATTTCACCAAATTCTCAAGAAATAGCTACACCCAAAGAATTAGATAATACAGAACTTGATAGACGTGGAAGAATAAAACAATGGTCAAGGAGCAGTTCAAAGTCAGCCCTTTATTTAACAGGTTAACATCTGATGTTGTATTGATCTTAAACAAACATTTTTAATTTGGAAACCAAATGATCCATATATTTAGAAGCCAAATTGCACGATCCTTTAATATTTTCTAACCTTGGTTGTAGTGCTAAGAGTCCTAACCATGGAAACTAAGGTTTTTGTACTTTCTTAGTTTTAAAGCATGATCTTTTCTGTTAATTGTCATAACCTTTACTGAAAAACCTAATTTTGTTTTTTCCTACAGTAGATCAGAAAATTTTAACAGGTTTTTGAAGCTAAAAAATAACAAAGCCTAAAAAACTTCACAGTTTTTTATCAATAAGCTTAAGTTTTGAAAACTAGTATGTGCCCACTGTCATTTGTTTGTAGTGAATGCCAGAGTTGCATAATTGTGTACAGATGTTTAACATCTTTTTGTGATTTCCTTAAATCAGTCTTGTATACATATAGCTAATCAGTGATCCTCCAGATACTTGATAGACAGACTTACTACTTACCAGTAAAAGTATCCAACAGTGATGGGTTGAAAAAATAATCGTGAAGTGTCATCTCTTCCAGTAATTTGTGCCACACCACAAAAACTGTTTGTCTGATGTAAAGGTTCTCTTACCAATTACGGCAATAAAATCCTGTTTTATTTCATATACACTTTGTGTATTTCGTTACAAACCTTTCATTGCTCAGATGAGTCTTCATTCACAGTATCAAAACCATAAAACTGAACCATTTATGGAATTGCTTGTCCCTTTAATGTCAATTTTTAGAGTGTCCACCCAAGTTCCTTTATGAAAGTTTAATTGAAGTCGGTTCAGCTATATTGTCACATTAAGTTGTGACACTAGGCTGACAGAGACAAATAACTCTGCTTTATACATATATAATAACTTTTTGAATTGGAAAACTTTGATTATGTGATCCTTTACAAGTTGTTTAGTAGTCACTAATCAGAAGAGGTGAAGGTGATGCTTGAAGTATAGTTGGGTTGAATGGTAAATGCTTTCTCTAAGTTGCAGGAAATGTGTTCAAAAGAAACCGTAAGACATCTAGATCCAAAGAGACGTAATCAGCCTTTGATCCTTGATGAGTTTCATTTGACCTCTGAAATTTAAATATTAAAATTTTCATTTTACTGACAATGTGTTATAGTAGTTATAGTGCAATTCCAGCCATAAAGTCGATTTGACTGATTCACCTGTTTGTTTAAATTGTCTGTATAATTACAGATGACAACTGTAACAAAAGCTTGGATATTCAGATGGCTAACTGGAGGATGGAAAGTATTGGAAGATGTTCAAGTACTAGTTCTGAGGATGAATTCTTCGATGCTGAAGGTAAGAACTTGAAAAACCAAGTGAGCGACCTATTACACTATGCAACACAAATTTTGTTCCTGGATAGTATGTGTTATTTTTTATTTGCTAGTGTTGTAAAAGTACAGAAAGTACCCATTATTCTCTTCAAACTTTGCTTTTGTGACCTGGATAATGAAATTTAAAAATTCACCTATTGACTATGTAAAAACGGGCAAATTTGCACATTTTCATTCACATAAGGTCTGAATAAAACAACATATGAATTAAGATGTACATGTATTTATATTAAAGTTATACAAAAATGAACAAAAATAAATAATTTTTTTGAGATTTGCAACTGTAATGTAAATCACTTTCATGTATCAGTTCCGAAATATAGTCTCCCATCTTGTTTTTGTTATACGCTCCTTGATAGAGGCATTCGAAGTCCAGTATATCTTGGTAGAAGTGCTTGCCTTGCTCCTCTGAGTATGCTCCCATGTTCTCTTTGAATTTATCAAGATGAGCATCAAGGATATGGACTTTCAGTGACATACTGTAGCCCATTTTGCCCTAATTCTTCATCAGAGCATCAACCAATTCCACATAATGTTTGGCCTTGTGATTGCTTAAGAAGCTCTGAACCATGCGACAAAGCTGCCCCAAGCTTTTTTTTTTCATTCTTGCTGAGCTTCTTGGGGAATTCTGTGCACTCCAGGATCTTCTTTATCTGTGGTCCAACAAAGACACCAGCTTTGATCTTTGCCTCAGATAGCTTAGTGAAGAAGTCTCAAAGGTACTTGAAGGCTGCAGACTCCTTACCAAGTACTGGTCAGTACTTCCTGTTGTAGTGCGCAATGGTGTCCCTGCTGTTTCAAAGACAAAAGATAACAGGGAAACTTGTTGAAGGCTCCGAGAGACTCATGAGGAATGCCACCATTTTGAAGTCTCTAATAACCTCCCAGCCATACTCATCATACTTCAAGGCTTCTAGCAAAGTATTGACACTGTTGTATTCCCCTTTGAGGTGCACCAAATGAGCTAGGAGAAGAGATGGATACTTATTCCCGTTATGGAGCAACACAGCTTTGAGGCTTCTGGATGAGCTATCAATGAAGAGGTGTCATGCATTTGGGTTACAGGCAATTCCAGTTGTCTCGCACAGACAGGATATATTGTGGCAGAAGCAGACCCCGACTTGACGAGTGAAGAAGGTTGAAAAATGTTGTTGACATTTCTTTGGACTTGCGACTTGCACACTTTCATCCAACAAATCCCACTCCTTGAATCTATATAAAAGCTTGGTATTTGACTTTGTTAGGCTAAGATCTCTGATCAAGTCATTGAGGTCTCTTTGGTTGGGGCAATATAGATTTCTCTCACTAACTGCACCTCTGAAATTGTAACCTGATCTTCAGTGTAAACCTCCTCCTCTGATTTGTTACTCTCTTCTGAGGATGGGTTCAAAATTCTCTATCAGCTATTCAGCACTGAATCTATCTGTAATGTTCTGGAAAATGGGTAAATTTGAAAATTTCCTACTCAGGTCACAAAAGCAAAGTTTGAAGAGAAAAATATGTCTTTTCCATTTACTTTAGACATAAGTAATTGGAAAATAACACTTTCTGCCAAGGAACAAGAAAAAGTAAGAATTTTGTTACATAGTGTTATTACATTTTGTTGAGAAATTTTCTAGCTTGTGAAAAATTTAAAACAAGACAGGATATTGAAATTAGTGGTGTACGTGAGGAATGTTTTCTTTTTTAACCAGCCTATCTAGTAGCTTGGCAGTTTGTCTGTGTGCTTACTATGCTGTAATTATTGTTTTTGTGCCCATTGTTGGCAGAGCATAGATCGCTCATTGTGTAGCTCAGCAACCAAAGTTCTTAACCATTAAATTACCAACTTTGTTTTGTCATTTATTAACAGTGGGATCCTCCACTGTGTCATATTGAATAATCTTATATTTTCACTTATCACAATGCACACTGTAAAGAAACAACCAGATGTATTGGATAAAGGCACTACATGTCTGTGTAAAATTCAAGCAATTTTGTACATAAATAGTGTAGAAAAATACATTTCAGAAGCAGACGTGGATCTGTATCAAACCCCATCTGTAGTCCTAGAGTCTATGAAATACATTATGATTTTAACACTGAACAAACATTTGTTTAACTAGTGTGCTTATGTATTGTATCTCAAGAAAATAAATTTTTTATCCTCGTAGTGTATGAAATTTTGCTATGTGACCTTGATGTGATAATAATTTGTCTTCAGAAAAGTTAACTCTGAATTATGCATTAGGCTTTCAGTATGATAAAGGAATCCTAGTTTATTTAGTTTTAAATCTCTTATAACTTTTTTTTTCTCGTAAGATGAAGCAGAAGTGACGAGTCTGGCAAAATGGAGCTCACTGGATATTCTTCCTATTGAGGAAGATAAGGAAGTTACAGAAAATGTCGAAGGAGGTAAGCATATGTTGTCTTTCAAGATGGCAAAGAGTTTAAAAATGTGTTGTAATAGTCATAAGAAAAATAATAATAACTTACAGAGAAATGGTTGAGAATATTTTTATTCATTGTTTAGTTCTTTGTAGCATAGGTGGTTATTTTTAAAAACAATATAATGAAATTAAATATTTAAAGTTAATTTTAAGGTACATCAGTATCTCCATCTATATTCAAGTAAAAGAAGTGAGTAAGATGACATGTCCTGAAGAGTGTGTTATCCAAGTGATACCAATTTCACAGTAGTTGTTTAGTGCACAATTTTGAAGTAATAAGATTTAGGCTTAAAGACTTTATTTTATGACAGTTTCTTTTTTTTCTCTATTTGCTTATGTCTGTTATAATACTTTTTTATTTTTTCTGCATTAATATTGACTGATATTTCAATCTTCATAACTCAACTTAACCTTTCCTTAGCAGACATCTACATTAAGAAAGTTCAAAATGGGCAGCTTGGTAAAGTCTATTCAACAGTAGATTCAACTGAAAGTGTGGATGCCTGCTTGTCGTCAAGCGTCTTCACTTCAGCCATCCATCAAAGTTGCTCCACTACTGTTTTGATAATGGTATTTCATTGTGGTAGTGTTCTAGATACCGGCAGTGACCCCAGCTCTAAAAAATCAGACATGAGTACTTTTCGTAGCACTCTTGAGAACCTGGTGCGTCAAAACTATCCCATGTTGGTGAATCATATAGCAGTTCGCATGATACCTTGTCCTGCAGTTTGTTCAGAACCCTTAACAGTTTTATCTAGGTAAGACTTTAGCTTTAAATAAATATTCCACGTGGTAAATGCCAAACTAAAATTGGATGAATAGTAATAAGTATTTTCTAACAAGCCAGAAAGAGATGCATGGAAACTGTTTGAGGAAATCTGTTTGAAACAAATACTAATAAATCTTTATTGTTTTTTCTATTTGTCTCATTATTCTTTTACTTGTGAGTTGATATAAATAATATTTTTCAATAAAACCATACAGTATTATATGAAGTAATAAAAACAGGATACTTTTTAAAGGGCTATATTTGTTGACCTTTTTACACTGAAACTCAAGATGCTCCTTTATCCTGCTTCTTCATGTTTTTCCTAAACTGTAGTTGGAAGATTAGTCAAATAGTTTGAAACCCAAGATATTCCTTTATTCTTCTTAATGTTATTACTGAACTGTAGTTGGAAGATTAATCAAATAGTTTGAAACCAAAGATATTCTTTTATCCTGCTTAATGTTATTACTAAACTGTAGTTGGAAGATTAGTCAAATAGTTTGAAACCCAAGATATTCCTTTATCCTACTTAATGTTATTACTAAACTGTAGTTGGAAGATTAGTCAAATAGTTTGAAACCCAAGATATTCCTTTATCCTACTTAATGTTATTACTAAACTGTAGTTGGAAAATTAGTCAAATAGTTTGAAAATAAAAATATTTCTTTATTCTGCTTCTTAATGTTATTACTAAACTGTAGTTAAAATATTAATTGAATAAATAATAAACTTTTGAATTAATTAGTTTTCCAAATGGCCATAATTTAACTTTGAAAGATTTAGATAAACTTGACACTGTGTGTTATTCTCTTATCCTAATTGTTAATTATACATTTTTTTGTGGTATTTCAGTCTAAGTCCATATAGTTTTCAATCATCTCCATCTGCCATTGATGGTATTTCAAGCACTTATGATGCAGTTCCACTTGGCTGTATGCCACTTTTTGCCCTCTCGTCTCCAGAGTACCAAGAGTATGTTTCAAGAGCAGTTGCAGCTGCCAACCAGACTTACCACGAATTTCTTAAGTCTGATGAAGGCCATGGGTTTTCTGACCAAGTAAGAAATATTACCTACATGTATGTTAGATTTGTGCATATCAGTTAGATATCACTACTGAGTATTGATTGGCCTTGGGTAGTTGTTTTGATGTTACTTGTATTCAACTAGTACCATGATGTCTACATTTACCATTGTACAAAATGTAAGTGCTACCATGAAGATTTTCTTCCTTGTAAGTGACAAGACTGAACGTTGTAATTAATGCACTTATTTCAATGAGTAGCTTACAAATGAAAGCAAAAAAAAATATGTAATATGCCAAACATAATATATTAAAGAACAACAAGGTCCATATAGGCTATTGTATCCACTAAATCAAACACTAGAAACACAAAAATAGTTCTCACCTTTCAAATATTTATCAGCCTTTCCCCTAAACTCCCTTAAATTAACCACATCTACCACATCTAAATTCAACGTGTTCTCAAGGCTGACCACCCTGTTAGAAAAATAAAACTATCTTATCTGAAGAAGTCTCCTAACCTGTCAAAATGTAAAGAGAAGTCAAGCTGAGAGGGCTTAACTTGTTTTTGTATAACCTTTTCATTCCAAGCGTTATCCTACAGCTCTCCTCTGAACCCTTTCCAATAACTTAGTGTTCTTTGTAAGGTAAGGAGCCTAAGATGGAACATGTTACTTCAGATGTGACCTAATCAGTAACATTATAACATTTGTCATATCTTGTGCTGATGAGGCCTTTTGCCCAGTAATAAGTTTAATCAGATTAGTTGAGATAAGACAGACATGTTAGTTATCTTTGTGCTATTAATCTTATCAATTTAATAAATGATTAACCAAAAATAAGATCCCATACAACTATATCTGTGCTTTTGTAGTCTTTCCTTATCAAGAAGGATTGAATATGGTTTATAGGATATTATAGCAAAACTAATTTATGGTCTGCATCCAGTTGCTACAAAAATGTATTCACACTTTTGAGTTGTGGGTGGACTATAAGAGTCATGGTCAAATCACTCTGTTTGATGAGACAACCACAGCATTGTGTCTAATCTATCAGTTCGTAATGAAGGACTACTAGTACAGATAGGTGGCATAATTTGTCTTGACTTTTAGCCTATTTGTGTGTGTTTATACACACTGCAGTTTCTGTTTACAATTATCTGGGCTGTATTGCAATCTCTAATTTCACAATATTATCTGTTATGACATTAATCAGTTTTGTCACCATATTGCTTAATCCCTCCTAATGATAAGACAAGTCCCTAAGAGCCTGTATTTTAGTTTGTTTTTATGATAATCTTTATGTTATGTGTTCCCCTCGGAGTGGATTCCTGTACGTGGTGAGGGGACCTCCCAGGGAAGGTTCTGTTCTGTCTGGTTACCTTCTCTGGGATCTAAACATCCACCCACGTGTTTGCCGTGCGTGGCGACCCGTGAAGGGGAGGAGAGGATCCTGGTGGTTGAGGGGTCCAACCCTAACACACCACTTTGGCCTCGAATTCCTGTAGACGGGCGGCTCTTGGGTGGCCCCCCTTGGGTCAATCGGCTGGTCCACCTGGGCTAGAGCCAACCAAGTACCAGTGTTGGAAGTTCTCAACGGGTGTTGTGGACATTGTGCCTGATGCTGGTGTTTGGGTATAGTGCTCACAAAACCCTGGCGTTGCTG
Source organism: Carcinoscorpius rotundicauda (assembly GCA_011833715.1). NCBI lineage: Eukaryota > Metazoa > Arthropoda > Merostomata > Xiphosura > Limulidae > Carcinoscorpius > Carcinoscorpius rotundicauda. The sequence continues at coordinate 24,310,476 of CM022403.1, forward strand.
CATTGTCCTTGCATGACTTTGTAGTGCGTCCCCTTGTAGGGCTCCATGGTGGGTGGGGTCAGTGAGTACCGAAACTTTTCTCTTTCCTATGGATCCTTCAAAAAATTTAAATAAAATTGTAAAAAAACAGTCAATGGGTAAATGACCACGTCTTGAATACTCAGAACAGCAATCTCCAACATCAGTAACACACGTACCTCATTTTCTGATATTGCATTCTCTTTCAGAAAAACCTTTAGGGCAAATGTCCCCTTTTTTTATTCAAAAGGGGCTAGAGGGACTTGCTGGCTCTCTAAAGTCAGTAAAGAAGCTTCGATCTGGTGACATACTGGTTGAAACATCCACATCCCAACACAGTGAACTCCTCTTGAAATCAAAGGTAATTGGCGATATACCTATTGAGGTTACACCCCATGCTACTTTGAATACTTCACGAGGAGTTATTGTTGAAAGGGATTTGAAGAATGTTCCTGAATCGGAGATTCTCGCCGGTCTTTCCACTCAAGGAGTTTCTGCAGTGAGCCGCATCTCCACTCGCAAAGATGGAGTTACACTGCCAACAAATACCCTGGTTTTAACATTCACTTCACCACGAGCACCCGCCACCATCAAAGCAGGTTATCTCATTTGCAGGGTTCGGCCATACATTCCAAACCCTCTTCGATGTTTTCAATGTCAGAGATTCGGCCACTCAAAGACATCTTGTCATGGTTCCCTGACATGTGCTCGTTGTGGAGGCAAGGACCACGATGCCTATGATTGTGACATAAACCCACATTGCGTCAACTGCAATGGTTCTCACCCCTCTTACTTTCATTCTTGTCCAAAATGGTTGGAGGAAAAAGAGGTGCAGCGTTTGAAAACAACACATAACATTAGTTATCCTGAGGCTCGGAAATTGATGTCCACAATCCCATCTCAGACATATGCTGCTGCACTCCATTCCACAACTACAGTGGAAGTGCAGACAGATCTCTCTGTGCCTCCAAAAGAATCGTTTTCAAAACAAATGAAAAGCCTTTTGACCTCCGTGGTTAAAACAGTAGATGAATCGACTTCCACACCCATCTCTGTTCCTCCCATAACTTCCAACAAACCTCAAGATCCATGTCCTTCAGTTTCAAATACAGGCATTTCTTCTGTTACATCATTTTCTCCCACCACAATAAACAAAACAGTCATTCGTTCCGCGTCCTCAGTCACTTGATTCCTCTTCCAATAACAAAAACCTGCCCACTCGACCCAGAGCAGGATCCATGGAGGTTGATAGACCTCCTCCGAAGAAAGACAGTAAAGACAAAAGACGAGGTCATAAACCGAAGGGTTCTCCAACCACTTCACCTGCCCATCCTTAAAAATGGCCACCTTGATACAATGGAACTGTCGAGGTTTACGTTCTAATCTGGATGATATCAAAACACTGATTGCTTCCTACCATCCTGTTTGTCTTTCTCTACAAGAAACATTTCTCAAATCTGCTGATACAGTCTCCATCCGGCAGTTTTCTCTGTACAGAAATGACAAGTTGTGTGATGGTCGAGTACATGGAGGGGTGGCACTTTTGGTTGATCAACATGTGCCCACCCTGTCTTTGTCACTCAATACACCCTTGGAGGCCGTAGCCATCCGTATTTCCTTGGGTCGTACCATCACTGTTTGTTCTCTGTACCTGTCCCCTGGAGAGACATATGATCAATCAGACCTGGATGCTCTCGTTGAACAGTTACCATCTCCATTTCTAATCCTGGGGGATTTTAATGGACACCATCCCCTCTGGGGAAGTGCTGTTATTGATGGGAGGGGTCGATCTGTAGAGCAGATGCTCTCTGATCACGATCTTTCTCTTTTCAATACTGGTTCTTCCACTTACTTTCATGCACCAAGTCAGTCATTCACTGCCATTGATCTCTCAGTTTGCTCCCCTTCATTATTCTCCCATTTTTCATGGAGGGTTGACAGTAATCCACTAGGCAGTGATCATTTTCCGATCATTTTGAGAGAGACTGGCCGTGGTCGATGCCACCCTACCCGCGTGCCCCGGTGGAAGCTGGATCAGGCAGACTGGTCCACTTTCACTGCTCTCGCAGAACTTGATCCTGTCATCGTAAATCAGCCATCAATAGACAACTGTGTTGCAGCGGTAACTGATTGTATTATACATGCAGCTGCTCAGTGTATTCCTAAAACCTCGACACGTTTCCCACGATATCCTCGTCCATGGTGGAATTCTGCTTGCAACTTAGCACGGAAGGCTCAAAAACGGGCCTGGGACACTTTTCGCAGATATCCCACACTTTCAAATCGGGTTGCTTTCCAGCGGGCCCGAGCACATGCTAGGTGGGTAAGACGTCAAAGCCAGAAGGAATCTTGGATTAAGTTCACAACCAGTATATCTTCTACCACCAGTTCCAAGATCGTATGGGACAAGATTCGAAAGGTTAATGGGCACTACACTTCTGTTCCCCTCTCGATCTTACTCTCTGACGGTCAGGAGGTGACTGATGTCCGAAACATCGCTAACACTCTAGGTGAATGCTTTTGCCGGGTATCTAGCACTTCTGCTTGTCCCTCCACCTTCCTGGCCATCAAGACTCGGGCAGAGCGATCACCTCTTTCCTTTCAAACTGACTGTTTCTTTGACTATAATAGTCCCTTTACCCTGATGGAACTAAAAATGTCCCTTCATCGGTCTGCCAGTACATCTGTTGGACCTGATGATATTCATTATGACATGCTACACCATCTCTCTCCTGATTCTCTTGATGTCCTTCTGACTATCTTCAACCGGATTTGGCAGGAGAATGTTTTTCCTGATGCCTGGCGCCAGGCTATTATTTTACCTTTCTCTAAGCCAGGGAAAGATCCGAAGATTCCTTCAAACTATCGTCCAATTGCTCTGACGAGCTGTCTCTGTAAGACCTTAGAAAGGATGGTTAATGCTCGTCTTGTTTGGTTCCTTGAATCAAACAACCTCCTCTCACCCACCCAGTGTGGGTTCCGTCGACAGCACTCCACCATAGACCACCTAATTCGTCTTGAAACATCTATCAGAGAGGCCTTTCTCAACCGCCAACACCTTGTATCAATATTCTTTGACATAGAGAAGGCTTACGACACAACATGGAGGTATGGCGTTTTGCGAGACCTCCATACATATGGGTTACGTGGCCATCTACCCATGTTTATTAAAAATTTTTTAATGGACAGGAGATTCCAAGTTCGTGTAGGTTCGGCACTTTCACGTTCTTTTGTACAGGAACTTGGAGTCCCTCAAGGCTGTATATTGAGTGTCACACTTTTCAGTATAAAGATAAATGCCATCACTGAACAACTCCCTCTCACCGTTATGAATGGGCTGTATGTTGACGACTTTCACATCTCATGTCAGTCATCAAACATGAGATATATTGAGCGGCAACTACAAACTGCCCTCAATCGTGTACAGAAGTGGACTCTTGCGAATGGCTTTAATTTCTCTCTTTCCAAAACTGTATGCATGCACTTTTGCCGCCGACGAGGTATTCACCCTGATCCTGAACTTCATATCGGTGAAGTTTTGCTGCCAGTGGTCCCAGAGACAAAGTTCTTGGGGCTTATCTTTGATCGTAAATTGACCTTTATACCACACTTAAAGCAGCTTCAGGTCAAATGCACAAGAACACTGAACATCCTTCGTGTCCTCTCTTCTACCAGTTGGGGGGCAGATCGCTGTTCAATGTTAAAGATATATCGTGCTCTTATTAGATCGAAACTTGACTATGGATCAATGGTCTATGGCTCTGCCAGACCCTCGGCCTTAAAGATACTGGACCCCATTCATCACCAAGGTCTTCGACTCTGCACCGGAGCTTTCCGTACCTCTCCAGTTCAAAGCATATACATTGAATCTCATGAACCTCCTCTACACCTTCGCCGTTTGCAACTGTCTTTACAATATACTTCGAAACTTCGTTCCTTACCAAAACATACCACCTGGGAATGTGTTTTCCTTCCTTGGTGGGCAGTACTTTTTCAGAACAGACGATCTGTCATTGCTCCGTTTGGCCTTCGCATCCGGGCGCAATTGGATGAATTGGGTCTGTCCTTGGATAATATTGCAGATTCCACATGTTGACGCATCCCACCATGGCTTATTTCAGCCCCCAAGTGTGACCTTTCTTTCAATCACCTAAAAAAGGCGGATACTCCAGACTGGAAGTACCGTCTTTTATTCAATGAATATCTTTCAAACAATCATTCAGTTCCCATTTATACAGATGGTTCCAAATCAGGAAATTCAGTGGGCTCTGCTATGGTTTGCTGTGGGTCAGTAGTTGCACGCAGAATCCCCTCTACAGCTTCTGTGTTCACTGCTGAACTGTATGCCATATCTCTTGCCCTTGATCATATTGCAGCTGAGCAGTACTCCAACTGCACTATTTATACTGACTCACTTAGTTCTATTCTTGCCTTGGAATCACTTCACATTAGCTCACATCCTATTCTAGCAGATATTCGAAACCGACTGGCCCATTTCTCATTAGCAGCTACTTCAATTCAGTTTTTCTGGATACCAGGCCATGTTGGTATTCATGGGAACGAGCTTGCAGACATGGCAGCTAAATATGTATGCCTCAGCCCCATCACCCCTATACCTATTCCGTACATGGACTATGGTGTTGTCTTCAAAGCTCGGCTCCGTGTCAGTTGGCAGTCCACTTGGAGTGAACAACGCGACAATAAACTTTTTCAAATTAAACCCAAAATTGGGGTTTGGCCATCTAGCTTCCGTAAAGTTCGGAGGGAAGAAGTTGTTCTCACTAGGCTACGCATTGGTCACAGTTTTTTAACTCATCATTTTCTTTTATCTGGAACTGATGCACCAATGTGTAGTTTGTGTAACACTCAAATCACTATCAGCCATGTTTTACTTTCTTGCTATCGTTACAATCCTCAACGACGGCAATACTTTAAACATATTTTTTCCCAGCGTCATTCTGTAACATTGGACAGAGTTATTGGTGATGGTGACTATGTCCACCTTAATAACGTTTTTAATTTTTTAATGGCCATTAATCTTTTTAATCTTATTTAAGTGTGGTATATTTATTTATTACACCTTTTTAATTGTGGCTCCTTTTTAAAGTTTTATTCTCTCTCATTCAATGCGACATTAAACAATGGCCAGAACATTAAATAACTCGACACCAGGACTGGAAAGGCCAACTTCAGGTGACTAACGCTTCTGTTTGAACTGTCTGTTTGAACTACTCGTTAGTCTTCCTGGCGAGTTACTGTTATACTTTCGCTGCATATCATTTCGTACTTTTACAACCTTTTTGTACTGGCCATATTGACTCATAACCCGGAACCAGTACGGAAAGACCAACTTCAGGTGGCTGACGGTGGTTTATATACTACCTGTTAGTCTTCCTGGCGGGTTATGATCATTCCCATTCTGCTACAGGTTGTCCTTTACAACTTTGTTGACTGGATGTCGTCATTGGTTTTTGCACCACTTCCTGTTTTAATTGCCATTTTGTTTTTATCTTCAGTTACCTTTACACATTTTACTCCATTTACTTGACTTTTATCTTTTTACTGGACATTTGACTACTCCTTATTATGATTTTGCTGAATGTCTTTTTAAACTTTTATTCCATTACATTTTGATAATAGCTACTATGACACATAACCCAGAACCAGGACTGGAAAGGCCAACTTCAGGTGACTGACGGTGGTTCTTGAACTTGTTCGTTAGTCTTCCTGGCGGGTTATGATCATTATTATTATGCTAGAGTAAATAGTTTATAACTTTGAAGACTGGGTGTCACCATTGGTTTTTACACCATTTTCTGTTTTAATTGCTGTTTTGTTTTTACCTTCATTTTCCTTTACAAATTTTACTCCACTTACGTGACTTTTCTCTTTTTACTGAACATTTGGTTACTCATTGTTGCGCTTTTGCTGTGTGTTTTTTAATACTTCTATTCTTTTACATTTTGATACTAGTTGCTATGACACATAACCCAGAACCAGGACTGGAAAGACCAACTTCAGGTGACTGACGGTGGGTCTTGTACCTGCCTGTTAGTCTTCCTGGCGGGTTATGATTATACCTTTTTGATAGAATACCTACCTTACAACTTTTTACACTTTACCTTCTATCTTAACCTTGTAGACTAGGTGTCAACACTGGTTTTATACTTTTTTTTTGTTGTTGTTTTACCTTCATTTCCATTTATGTCTTTTACTACATTTTTACCGGTTGTTTGGCGCAGATAGCCTCGTTGCTTTGTGCCATAAAACACTAAATCAATCAATCAATCATGTTATGTGTTGTGTAAAAAGACATCTTTTTTTCTGTTTATAACTAGAACTTATAAATTGATTTATTTGTTTTTGAGTGTAGTAGTAGACTTGTGTAGTAACTTTGGTATTTATAAAGTAGACAATTGTACTGTTCTCCTTTTATTATTCTATGTTCTCAGTAACTTTAGTGTACAATTAAAAGAAGTTTCCTAACTTGTGATGAAGAGAAACCAACTTGAAGTAAACATTTTATCTCAAGACAGCTGGTATGGGTATTAGCACATTATTTAAAATAATGTACAGAATAATGTTTCAACTTTCTTAGATCATCTACAGGTTAACAAAGAGAGAATTTACAACTGACTCCTGGGCACATTTTAGAGATGAGAGTGTAAGATATACCAGCCATCCTAAGAATACAAAATTTCCTAATGTAGTTGTTTTCCACACATTTTCACAGTAAAACAGTTTTTGATATCTTTATTTTTTTTAATGATATTAAAGCAATTGCTTTGCAATATACTCCTTAAGCAAAGTAGAGTATGAAATATTACTTATATGATACTGATGCATTACTTTGCCACATGAATTCTAACATATACAGGTACTTTTTAAGAGTTGTAATTTTTGTTTACATTTTTTGGAAGTTATTGTACATCAGTTTAATGAGATACAAAAGTCTTTCACTTTGCAACAAAATTGTTTCTTGTCTGTAGTGACACCTAGTACATAAAAGTACAAGTAACACAAATAAGAAGTGTGTTAAACATTACAATGTATACTCATGTGGAAAATTTATCCTAAAAAACTTAGTTCTGTATATATTCTCATGAACATGTATCAGGTTGTTGTCATTGGAGATAGTATGGGAGCAGTTCTGCTCTATGATGCGCTGTGTCGGACATCCCAGTTAAACAGCCGTTATGGAAGTGAAGGCAGTATCACTGAGGTAGAACTCACTAACCAGCAAAGTGCAGACATTAAAAATAGACCCCAGAGCCCTAGTTACATGAGTAGACCAAATCCTTTGATTTCCAGTAGCAATAGAAGTGGAGATGGCAATGGAGAAGACACTAGTGATGTGTCACGAAGCGTGAGACCAGGTACCAGAACTTACAGAAAGTCGTATTCTCACCCAAAGGATGCTGATTTGACCAACTATGACACTACCTCGTAAGCTGCTTGTTTTTGTTTTAATTCCTACATATTTTCATGAACTAAAATATATTTCCACTCATTAACTCAGAAAGTGATTTTACTAGAGGAATTGGTCACTGTAGATTTCTCTCTATTTCTACAAAACCAATCTAAGAATGGCAATAATCTTTCAAAAGTTGTAGAACTTTTTGTCATTGAATAGTAATGGATCATTTGATGAACCTACTACTAAACAGTTCATATTAATTTACTAAGTACTTGCATATATGTTGTTTTATCTATGCTTACATTTCTCAAAATTTAATTCAGAGTTAGCTTAGTGCACATATTTGTGTGTAATGTAAATTCCCTCAGCCAACCTTGTGAAACAATGTTTGGGTACTGTAGAAATTATTGCTAACAGGAGTATCTAGCTGATGAATCACCATATTCTACCCTCCATAATATATTAAGTAACCTGTGTTCCTTACTGATTGATTTTTAGTCTTAATCTATTTTAACAGGTTGTTTTGATCAGAAATATTAACTTTTATTGAAAATAATTTAAGTTTATTTTCTGTTTTGCATTATGAACTACCTGGTTCTAAAGTAATTAAAAAGAATCTAACATGACCATGTTCTATTTCTATTGCTGTTGTACAATAGACCCAGCAGTAAGTTTGTGGGCTTGTAATAATAAAAATCCACTTTTAATACACTAGGTTGGGAGAACAATGATAGTGTAATGTAATAAACAAATGCATATTTAATATTTAGTGTGTATTTATTTATTTTTACAACACAAGGAAATGAGACATTTAACTGTCGAAGATTTACAATGTCTTCTGGTGGACTACTGATTTTTTTCATGTTACTTCAAATATTTTAGAAACAAGGAAGTTTTTCTGTGGATTAAATATTTTGAATTGCAGCTTCTAATGACATAAGTTAGAACCTTCAACATTTGACTAAGGTAGCATAGTATTGAAGTATGATTGATTCAGGTTATGTAAATTGTTATTATGCTTTAGTTTTACTGTTTAATTACAAACAGTTACTAATTCTCTAAAATGTCAAAGCATGAACCATTAATTCATACTGTATGATGTCAAATCATGTATGACTGGTAATAATTTTAATCACTTTTCATAAACTACCATGGTAATTACTGTTTCTGCTGAGGCTTAGTATGTTGTAGGCATGAAAAACTCTGGTAGTGAGCAGTAGGTATTGTTCAAATGACAGTGTACTTTTTTCTGTAACTTGGATAAAGTTCACTTGTTTCAGTAAGCTAGAATGTCAGTATAACAATATTATACTCTCTATCAGTGAATAATATTAACTAAAATATGTGTGCCATATATCAACGTACCCAGTGTTAATATTGTACTAAGTTCAGACTTTGGTGACAAGTGGTAACTCCTAATTGTATATGTGTGTGTTAGAGAGAGTAGAAGAAAGAATTGAAAAAAAACAAAAAAAAACTACAACCAAAGATATGACCTCAGCTAGCTACAGTCATGGTTTCTATACTGGGAAGATATGTCACTAAAACTGTTTTCAACCTTTGTTTAGCTATTTTTCTTTACCAATAAATGTTATAAACTGTAATTTGTGATATGTACATATGTGGTGCCTTTAGTGGATAGTTGTTAGTGTGAAGACTTTTTCAAAAATAATACTTGGTTTAGAACTTGGTGTTTTAACTGTGTACCATATTTTAAACTGATCAGAACTGTTCAGTACAGCTATACTCTTCTTGTAGCACATTCTGCCACAAGTCTTAAAATCTTTCATGTTCTTTAGCAATCTTTTTATTTTATTTTATCAGTTGTTATTTGAAAATTATTTCATACTTAGCAATGAAATTCATCACATCAGTAATAAGTACCGTATATTGTCAAAAGATCTTGTATTCTACAAACATTGCTCTAATAATATTTTAATTTTCTTAAATTTTGTCTCACACATAAACATTTAAATTATATAATTTGTGGTTGTTTCACTTTCTTGATACACTGCACAGTTTCAGCTTCTCTTGAACATTGTAAGAAAATTCACAACTTATTTCTCTTAAAATCATTTTATTCTGTACTTGTATAGCTACAACAGACTTCTCTCGGCTCCTATTCCTCGTCGTTCCAGCTCGACTTCTAGTGATCAGAGCAGTCAACACAAGCTTGACTTTGAAGTTAGTGACTTCTTCATGTTTGGCAGTCCTTTGGGTATGATAATGGCCTATAGGAAAATGATGTCATTTGATGAAAAAAATAGTAAGTCCAGAACATCAAATAGCTTGAAAAATGTTTGATTTCAAAGTAATCTTGCAAAAACAGTTTAGATTATTTTCAGTGTGTTATGGGCTTTTTGTTTTCCATCACTTCAATACCTGCTTTTCTTTTTGTTTCTTTTAAAGCCACACTAAGATCTTAGGGGCTAAAGAGCAAAGAAAATCTCCTGCTAAGAATAAAATTTTTTTCAGTACTAGATGAATTATATAATATCAACTTCTCCACTACATATTATTACATTTTATTATTTTTTAATACAGAAGTTGTGTTTAAACATTTCATACATTAATATCTTATGCTTAGCTCTGATTAATTTGATTTTAACAAATGCTTTAATCTTTCATTAAGAACCACTGTCATTTAGATTTAACTTGTGCGAAGAAAAACGTACGTCTATACATGCGTATTGGTGATTAAACTTGGGTTTTTATTAATGTTGTAGCACCACCTTCTCGCCCATTTTGCAATCAAGTTTACAATCTGTTTCATCCCTCTGATCCATCGGCTCTTCGGATTGAGCCTCTTTTGAGTGCAAGATTTTCTCAGCTCCCCCCAGTTAATGTGCCACGATATCAGAAGTATCCACTTGGAGATGGCCACTCCATCCAACTGTGTAAGTACTTTGTTCTAAATAAATATGATCTACATATAGAAGTCACTGTGGGAACAAGTTAGTACTACTCAACATAAAATATTATAGCTTGTTTAGCCACCACAGTTAAATCTTGACTACTTGTTCTGTTACACCTGTGTAAGTGTTATGATACAATGACTTAATATATTCTGAGCTAGTGCTAAAGTATTTTTTTGTTAATAATTTAAGGGGTTAGGGGAGGTTGAACTATCCAGAAGAAAATACACAGTTTCACACTTTGACCTTGAAAGTTAGTGACCATAATTCTTTATTTCATGTTGTTTTTGCAGCACTGAACTGTAGACAAACGCATGTTCATCATCATAGATGTTTATGTAAAGCAACTTTAGCTAATTTTAAATTATTCTGTTGTAGTTCCTGAATATGTTCATTTGATATTTTATTCAGTTAGTCCATCATGTGGCTATAACAGCTTTCCATTTATATACATCTGTGTACTATATGATCCTGCTTTAAGGACTTTGACATCAGTTTATCAGTCCTTTGCTTCAAAGTGATCATCTGTAATTACCTCATGTAGCCAGTTCGGAAAAGATTTAACACTATTTGTCTCTTTTCATTTGTTTTAGTTTAAGCCCTTTTACTAACTCTGTACAAAATAATCATACATTATTTTCTTTATCAGTTTCTGAATCCAAATGATACTTGGTATATACTGTGTTCCTTAGTTTTCTTTGTGTAACAAATACAAAATTGAATAATACGATCCAAGACAATTGTAGAGAAAGTGTCATTCACAGTTCTTCTCAACAATTCCTTAACTTTTTTTATTATTCCTATGCAGTGGTAATGCATATTTAAAAAATCACAGCTTGCAATATAATGGGTAAATGTACATCTCAAATGTACTCCAATGTTCCCTTGATAACACACAAAGACAACTCCAATGTGTAGCTTGATAAATATCACATAAGACGTCCCTGAATGAGAGGATTCCAAAAATTAACTGTGTTTTTCCAAGGTTGCATAGTGGGCTTGGGAGGGTAGATAAAGTTGGCAAGAAATTGCCAACTCAATTGCCATACCACTGTTCATGATGCAATTCCATACATATCAGAAATACTGGTTTCTGCACATCCCAAGCACCTAAAACCAACAGAAGTGATATGTGGCATGAGAAGGAGTGGAAAGGATAACCCACAGCAACCAACCACTACCACTGTAGGATGGGTGAAAGTATGTTCCAATACCATTAGAAGTTATGGACTATGATGGCAGAGTAGCTAGATGGAAGTAATTCTTCAATTCATGCAGTATTTTATATCAGAAGAAGTAGGCATCACAGTTGTCATCACACTCTCCTGCATCGTGGGGTACTGTAAATCTTTTCTGAGGAATCTAGATATGCACAGTTTTTGCACAATAAATGTGTTTGGTTACCATTTTCTGAGGAGTTTTCAAGTCATAACAAAATTTAACAGTATTACTGTTATAGTGTGAGATATCAATTATACAGATAGGGGTAACCACAGTTGGTGAATTACAAAGGAAAGGATGCTGCTACTTTATAGATCACATTTGTAAATAAGGTGTCACACCTGTCTGTTGCCAGTGCTTTGTGCTATCAACCAGTGACCAGTTTACCAGATAAGACAATTTTATGAACAAGTTGGGCTTTTGCTCATTAAACCAAATTTCTAAAATAATGGCTTGATTTCTCACATAAGGACAAAGACTTTCTTATGGATAAATTAACCACCTGTTGGGTATTTGCAGCCCATCAAACAGCTAAATTCTAGGGACACTCACATCCATGTTCATCAGAAGGAGTGTTGTATAATCCTGCAGATCCAAATATCAGATTCACTAAAAACTGCTTGTCATATTGTACCCTTTGTATCTTGTTTATTTATATGAAATAGTTTTTGTTCTGGATTGAATGTCTGTTTACTTATTGGTAGGCTATTTTCCTCTGGGTATACTTGTCAAAGAATACATATACACACATACACTCAGTTTCACAACAAAACACTGTAGTGGCCTTAAAAGGATTATCACTTACAATTACCTGTAATAAAAGACTTTCATCACATTCTTTTACACTGTATCAGTACAACTGTTAAATATTCCACTTTTCTAAATGATTCTGAAATAGTAACCAACACAATTATCCAACTACTTAAGACCATTTGTAGAGGTATTATATGCTTTGGCCTGGCATGGCCAGGTGGTTAAGGCACTCAATTCACAATCTGAGGGTCATGTGTTCAAATCCCCGTAACATCAAATATGCTTGCCCTTTCAGCCATGGGGCTGTTATAATGTGATGGCCAATCCCACTGTTCATTGGTAAAAGACTAACCCAAGACTTGGTGGTGGGTGGTGATGACTAGCTGCTTTCCCTCTAGTCTTCCACTGCTAAATTAGGGAAGGCTAACACAGATAGCTCTCATGTAGTTTACACGAAAGTTAAAATGTGATATGGTTCATTAATGGATATGTGTTTATAAGTGAAGAATTTTTCTGCTTAATTGTGGGTAGTTAAATAAAGCCCTAATACTAATACATTTCATTAATGGTATAAAGAATATCACAAGTTTTACCAGGAGTACTTATGATAGTTGCACATTACAACTAAGATAGCAGATTAACCTATTCAGTTCCATGGACGAGACAACTCATCCAAGCTGATCGGTAACACAGTGCCACAGAGAGATAAATCATTGTCAATAATTTCTAACTTCAATGCTAGATTTCAGCACCATACGTACATTTGACCTACTTACAAATTTTTTCACTTTCGATCCAAAATGGCATAATGAAAAAGTTTCAAAATGTACAAGCATTAGAGTTGTATTTTGAACTTGGTTTGGAGTTTGAAGATAGCAGTGGTGATTCAGAAGATTCGGATTTTGAAGATTCTTTAAAAAATACGAAAATACAAGGCTCAGATGCCATCAACCAGCACTGGTAAATGGGCGATAACAGCAGGGAGTAAACGTAAAATTGCAAGAAAAAGTGTCCTAATGACAATGATTGGGATGCTGAATCCTTTGCTGTTCCAATTATAAACCTATTCTTAAAAAATCATGGTGTCTAGTATGATGATTTGAGTCAAGACTCAAACCCCTTTCATTATTTTCAAAAGTTCTTCCCTTCCACAATTGTCGACCATATTGTAACAGAGACCAATAAATATGCAGAAACTATGATGGTCTGCACTGATTTGAAGGAAACTTCTAGAGTAAAATCATGGAAGCCAACTAATGAGAAGGAAATTTATGAATTTATGGGTCTGATAAGGCTAATGGGCATAGAAAAAAAATAACTATTTCCATTTACTTCAGTACTGACCCTTTGCTTGCCACACCAATTTTTGGTCAGTGCATTGTCAAAAAAACTGGTTTATTTTGCTTTTGCTGTTATCAATGCTACACTTTGCTGACAATACCCAGGAAAATATTATTGACCAATGACAACACAAGATACAGCCCATTATTGACCGTTTATGGGAAAAATATTGAACCTCATATGTACCAAATGAACATGTTTGTATTGACAAATCTTTTATACTATGGAAGGGTCGACTGTGATTTTGACAGTACATTCCGTCTAAAAGGGCTTGGTTTGGAGTCAAAAGTTATGAGCTATGTGAAAGTGTAACAGGCTATGTTTGGAGTTAAAAGTTATGAGCTATGTGAAAGTGTAACAAGCTATGTTTGGGACTTTTTCATCTACACTGGTGCTACTACACAGTACAGCACTTAAAGAGAGCAGACAGGGCAAAAGTGTTGTATGCACATTGATGGAACCATTGTTTGGACAAAATTATAAGCTCTATTTAGATTGTTTTTTACAAGTCCCACTTTAGTGAAGTCATTGTTGATCGTGACACCTATTTATTTGGGACAGTAATGAAAACTCGAATTGGGATGCCGAAATGTTTCACAAATATCCAAAAGGAAGAAATGGAGGTGATACAAAAAGACAGTATTGGTGTTTTTCACTGGAAGGATAAGAGAGACATTTTCATGTTGAGTACAATACATGACAATATCATGCAAAACACTAGAAAGATCAACTGTGCTACTGGTGCAGCTATTGTAAAACCAAAATGTGTCATTGATTACAATCATTATATGGGAGGGTTGACTTATGTTACAGTGTGTTGCATACTCATCTGAGTATGGGCAAGACTTTCAAGTGGTACAAAAAAGTATTTTTTCACATGATGGATATAGCAGTGTACAGTGCTTTGGTGGTTTACAAATCACTGGGAAACAACCAGTCTCTCCTGGAGTTTAGACTCTGTGTCATCCATACCCTGATTGAAGATTACCACACCCAGCGCCCAAAATCCACCGGAGGCCGGCCTTCCTTGGAAAACCCTTTGCCTCACAGAACATTACTTCTCAACACTTATTTCCCAAATGGATAAGAAAAAGTACCCCACTAGAAAGTGTAAAATGTGCTCTAACAAATCCAGGAGGAGGGAAAGCAGATATGAATGTAGATTGCAAAGTGGCTCTTTGTGTTGACCCCTGCTTCAAAACATTTCACACGAAAGTGAATTATTAAATGTGTCATGTATTTCAATACCAGAAAATGACATTTTGTGCATTATTGTTTCATGTTTTGTATTTATTTCTTCATTTTGTGTACTACTATAAGTTTGGCTTAGAGAAAAAATAGTATTTGTTGCTTATTTCCTTTGTTTTAAAAATTACTCAGTTTTGCTGAAAAAAAAAACTAACATAGGAGCTACCATAGCAACTGAATTACTTGGCAGTCAACAGGTTAAACATCCAGATACTCCAAAAAATTGTCAAGATGATAACTGCACATTATCAGATTCACACGGTAAAATTAATACACTATTAGGAAATACCGTCTTTATTTGTCAGTAAGTTACAATTCTATTGAGACAAAGCACCCAGCCACATATGCTTTCAAAACCTCCAGTTCCTTGAGAAGATACAATGTAACCCAATCCTTTGCCATTTGCAGACATCAGGTGATGTCATCCACACAACGATGATGGGCTCTAGAAGACATGTAGATAGAAGGGGAAAGAATACTTGTCTTATTGTATGGTATAAAAAACACTACTGAAGTAGAATAGTGACAGATAATCATCAGTGGTAGAAGACGCTTTAAGGCCTAGCCACTGAACCGAAGGAGAAAAAAAGCAAAACCATTATAATAATAATAATAAATATATATCAATTTTACTGTTTACTTAATGAGTTTCTTGGAAAGTAAATTACAACTTTTAATGTCTGAACCATAGTGAGCTTCCTTGTGACTAGGAAATACAAACGTAATTTTGATAAATGTTACAGTATGCCATTGTATCTAATGTACTTGGAAGTACTTAATGAATGTAATATTAATTAAAAAATACAAGTAATACAGATTGTTTAAATTACTATCATCAGACCCTTTAATCCCATTGGTAGCTGAAACCTTGCATTCACAAATGTAGCAGTGCACCAAGGTGCTAAAATGTGACAAATGATTTGTCTAAGATAAGAGGAACTAAATTCTGAATCAAAATTAAAGGCATTTTTAAATTTTTTTTTCCCCCTTCACAAACTTCTAGTTCTACGTATGGTATATAGATTATAGGAAAGTATATATTTCTTTTATATAACCCTGCATATAGAAATGCACACTAATAAGGTGGTTTGTTGAATATATGGACCTTTGTAAGTGAATGTTTGTGGTATGTGTCACTAATAACGCTCTTTATTTCTGTCTCCTCTGCGTTTGTATTTCTACTTTAGTGGAGTGCATTCAGAGTTATGCTTACTTATTTACTGATGGTGGAATCACTTCTTCCCAGTGTGTGTATAGTACAATTGGCAGGAGAATTAGTGAAGCTAGTGTCACCAGCACAATGTCTGGCATTACTGAAATGGTACCCTTGACAACCATATCTACATGTGAGCATATCTATATTTATCTAATGCTTGATAAATAAAGTTTACATATAGCTTTGCTTCTTTCATTAAATCAGTATATTTCTCTTGCATGCCCATAATGCTGGTATCTGTAACTGTGAGAAAAGGTAAAACGAGTTATGGCAATCTGTTTCCTTGTTCCAGTGACACAGAAGTGGTGGGGATGTAAGAGACTGGATTATGCACTGTACTGTCCAGAAGGACTTGCAAATTTCCCCACAAGTGTTTTACCTCATCTCTTTCATGCTAGTTACTGGGAATCAACTGATGTTATTGCTTTTATACTAAGGCAGGTACGTACAGATGATTTATCTTCACATTTCTGAGATTGAAGAATAGAGTATGGTACTGTGTTAACCTGTTTAATAAACAGATATCTTGTACTGTAACTGTAGTAAGTGAAAATGGTGTCTCCATAAGATTATTAAATTACCATGCTTTTTGAGATTGGAATTTCTTGACATGTATTTTGAGTTAGATACATGTGTATATTAGGACTGATTGAAACACCAAGGCAGGGTTTAAAGTGTTCAACTATTGCAGTTGTTAATGAGTCACTTTGTTTGTGCTTCCATTTTTAAAGCCTTTAGTCACATGACACATCTTACAGTTGTGGCTGGCTATACTCATTCAAAATGTATGAACTTGTTTTCCTAATAATTGTGTTAAATGAAATATTTACTGACCATGTTTAGAGAAGTATCGTGTTATAAAGATGTTACTATTATGATTTATTTAATACAGAAGTGTTTTAATCTGCAACAGTTGGTTTCTTTTATAAAAATGTTTTGTGGTAGAACTCAACAGAATCATTGTCATTATGAATAAAAATATTAACTCACTCTATGAAACATATTAAGGTTGTGTATTTAAACTTTTATTAAAATAAAGTAGGGAATAATGTTTCGACCTTCAGGTTTGAAGATGACCTAAGAAGGTCGCAGCATTGTTCTGTACTTTATTTTAATAAAAGTTTTAATACCAATACTAGCTGTCTTGAAATACATTTTGTACTTCAAGTGAGTTTCTCATCATCACAGACATGAATGTTTTTGCTCTTTGAAAGGTTGCAAGATCAGAAACATTAACCCAAGGAGAAAAAGGGAAGGAAGCTTCTCTGTTTATCCCTTCTCAGCCTCGTGAGAAATGGCTGAGAAAAAGAACTTCCATGAAAATTAAGGTGATCTGCTATCCAGTCATTGGATTTCTTAAGATTTTATGGAAATTAGAAGAATGAGTATATTAACAACATAATATGTGAATGTGTTTCAGTGCAAGACAGTGGCTCCCAACCTTTTTTATGCCCTGCACCCCTAAAAATTTTAATATGTTCTTGCACCCCTCACAATAATTATTTATTTAAGAACAAAGGTAAAGGTGGCCAAAACAAATGTTATCTTGCACCCCTGGTTGGGAACCACTGGTGTAAGAGATTAGCCTAGTAGTTGATTCACAATCTAAATTAGGTGACTAGCACAAAATTCCATGAACAAAGTTTGTCGTACAACTCAAACTTTCAGTTTGAAGGCTAGAGAGTTTAACGAGGGTATCTTCTTCAGTAAAATCAGAAACATTATGAGCATCACTAGTTTCCTTTATAGTTACAAAAATGTCTCTTAATAATTAGTTATAGCTTGAAAGATCAAAATTTCAGAGACACTTTTACTTCATGAAAAAAGTGTTTGAATCTGTATTTATTAATCTTGACTGTAAATAATTTAGTTTAAGTCTTCACTCTTAAAACAAAATAACTTGTTGTGTAATCCAAAAGCTTATTGTAAATTTATGAATCACCAAAAATATGATATATTTACTTCTGGAAAATGACTTTTGGGCTAATGCATTTCATAAGATTGTAAAGCTTTGCAATTTGGTTGAGAGCAAAGATTCATCTTTTAGAAATAAATGTACATAAAAGTTTTTCCTTACTTGTAACTTATTTATTTCTTGTGTTTTTGTTACCAGCTACAGTTTCTGGTTGTTGCAAGTTTACTTTGGTTTACTGCATCTATCAGTGTATATTAGGACTGATTGAAACACCAAGGCAGGTTTTAAAGTGTTCAACTATTGCAGTTGTTAATGAGTCAATTTGTTTGTGCTTCCATTTTTTCCTGCATTCTATGTAAAAAAATTTTTGCTGGAATCTGAACCTTTTCTTGAATGCATTTCAAATTCTAGTTGTCTGTTTTGACCTTTTATCTTTTTAATTTCCAGAATGTGACTGCTAATCACAGGGCTAATGATGTCATTGTTAAAGAAGGTGATCCCCAGACTTTAAGTGCAAAGTTCCTCTATGGTCCTTTGGACATGGTTACATTGACAGGAGAAAAGGTTATTCTGTTTTAAATGTATTGTTTCTACCTTTCAAGTTAACTAAATGTTCACACCTAGAAAATAAAAACTTTTATTAGAATTGAAGTAATGTGGTAATCAAAATATTAAATAATTAGTACACATCTGATAATGATCATAGCACATTACTAAATTCAGTTTGTATTTATTATATTATATCAATGGTTTCCAAACTTTTTGTTGACAACACCTAACCTCTATATCTATTTATACTACATCCCTGCTGTTAGATGTTTTTTTTCTCATAAGGATTTATCAAGTCATTTGGTTTGAATTTTGTTCAAAGCTACTCGAGAACTATCTGTGCTAACCATCCCTCGTTTAACAGTGCAAGATTAGAGAGAAGGCAGCTAGTCATCACCACCCCTACTAACCTCTTTTACCAACAAATAGCACTATTGGCCATCACATTATAACACTCCTATGGCTGAAAGGGTGAGCATATTTGGTGTGACAAGGATTCAAACCTGTAACCCTTGAATTATGAGTCGAGCACCTTAACCACCTGGTCATGCCGTGCCAAACATTTATGTGTCTAAGTTTTACCATATCTAATTCTATTGTCTACTTCTTTTTATCGTATAATTTGGATTTTAAAAATAACAATAACATAAGAAACAAATATTGACAAAATAACTGATAGTGTGTTCTATATGGTTTTATAAAACAGTATCAGTTTCCTCGGAGAAACAAAAAGGCCTATGATAGATTTCTAATATTCAGTCATATAAGGAGAATTTATTCACGTTTTCTTCAAGTGGTAATTTTTTTAACTAAGACATATTTGTATGTTATCACATACCTCAGGGATTAATTAAGGTTCTTAAAATTATTTCAAACATTTAAATTACGTGTGATGTATGAACATTCCACTTAAACAGCACCTTTGTTTTGAAAATAATTCATATTAGTTTTTCTCATGATAAAAACCACATAATTTCCTTCATAGAAGAACCCTGCCCTGAATTATTTAATTATAATTTCTTAGCTGGTAGTCACACAGCATATATTATATCTCTCTTGTACTTAGGTGAATTGTAGTAAATTTTCAACTTTGAATTGTTTTAAAATTTTCCCAATAGGTTGATATCTACATGATGAAAGATTCACTTTCAAGTGAGTGGACCTTCCTTACAACAGAGTCGTCAGATAAAAATGGTAGAGTCTCCTACACCCTTCCAAAGGAGAAAGCTTTAGGTTATGGAATGTTTCCTGTGAAAATGATTGTTAGGTGTGTCTTGCCAAATAAATTCAACTCGTTTATTGTTATGAAAAGTTTATAGATGTGTCATTGAATGTTGATTTCACTCCAGTCAGAATAATCCAAACAAAAACAAAACTGGCCATAAATATAACTAGGCTGTTTCACCAGCTAGATACCTTCACTATGAATGATGTTTTCATGTGTAAACCCAGTAACATCTCACAAACTTCACCCGTCTTAGATTTATACTAGTTCCAAGTACACATATTAAGCTAACAATGCACTACCAACCTTTATAATAATACTGTATTAATGAATGACAAATTAAAATAAAGTTTGATATGGTAACTCTATAACCATTTTAAAGAAAGGAACACTAAACACATGAAGAGCATGCTTCTTTTACACAACTCACAAACTCTGGTCTCCATTTTAGGACAACATCCACACTGACATCGCAGATAGTCATAAGATGTGTACATGTTTACCGTAAAAAAGTTGAATATGCTATTAATTCTTGTCAAGTAATTACAAGAAAACCATTTTCTACATTACATATCAATTTTTAACTGTTACTAGAACAGATATTATAGTATAGTATAAATTAACTTATTAGAACAATACCTTCACTTGAAGTAGTAGTATAGGTTTCTCTAACTTGTTGAAAATTTATCTTTATAACATATTTTAATTGTTTCAAGAAATTTCACGACTTTGAAAAAAACGTTTATCAACTTTCTAGAGGTGACCACACTTGCATAGACTTTTTCTTGGCAGTTGTTCCACCGAAAACCGAGTGTGTTGTCTTTAGTATTGATGGTTCCTTTACAGCCAGTGTGTCTGTTACTGGAAGAGATCCCAAGGTCCGAGCTGGTGCTGTGGATGTGGTCAGGTAGTTTAGCTGTCTGTGGGCTTTAATTAACAATCTGATCATCTCTTTTTAAAGTAAACTGGTGAAGTCGAACAAGGTTTGAAATGTATTTCACATTATTCCGTTTACAACCTTTAAGGCAACATGTTGTGTTGTATTAAACATTTAGAATGGACGTAAAACTTTGTACATTTTTAAATGACAAAAAATTTAGCTATGATGTTTGTTTTTAGTCTTTTAACTTTCCTTAAGTCTCAAACATTTGTTAAAATTTATTGAGCTTTGCTGTTTTTGTTCTTTATAAAGATTAAAAGTCCAAATAATTTGTACTCTTGATTAGCTTTGTCATAAAGGTTGTTATGGTAGATAAAGTGTAATGTTATCTAATTTGTTTGTTTTTTTACAATAGTTCAAATTCCAAATAATTATCTCATTGTAAAAGCAGTCTCAGTAGAAAGGTTTACCAGAATTTCAATTTAATTAATAATTGGAAAATGTGTACAGCCCAAAGAGGTAACATTCTTTTTACTTTGTTTGATATTTGTAACAAAGTTTGTAAACATGGAAATACAAAAGAAAAAAAAAACACTTGAAGCTCTCTAAATTTACTGTCATTAGTCATGTTTATCGTCCTATTTAGACACTGGCAGGAGCTAGGTTATTTGATAATCTACATAACGGGTCGTCCTGACATGCAACAACAGAGGGTGGTGTCTTGGCTGTCCCAACACAACTTTCCACATGGGTTAATTTCTTTTGCTGAGGGACTTTCCACCGATCCTTTGCGTCACAAAGCAGGACATCTTCGTCACTTGAAGGAAGATGTAAGTGTAACCATGCATTTAGATGAACCAGTAAATATGTAATTCATAAGTTTTCCTACTATGTTTAACATGAAGACCACAGGATTCCTGTCTTGTTGCTTAACCTTTAAACATTCTCCATGGTTATACTACACTAATAATTACTTCACATTTAGAGAGAAATGGAGTTTGTTTTGTTTACAAATAATGATGTTAGTGTTAAAGCTTTTTCTTTTCCTCTGACGACCTCCAATCTTATAAAGACTGGAATAGTTTGTTTTTTTATTTGGATCATGTTAACTAGTTGTAATGATTGTACAAAATTAATTCTATAAATGACCTGAATAAAACTTATCAAAACTCTTTAGTTGTCTTATACTTAAGATTTAGAGTGAACATTAATTGTCTTTCTATAATACTTTATGATCTCAGATCTTATTTTCTATTACTATTACCACTAGGAATATACTCTCAGGTTAACTGATGAATAGTGATTTATTCCATGACAGTGACATTAGATGTTGAAGAGCCATTATTTGTACTGATGGCTTTTCAAATAAGAACTTGAAAAAAAGGTTTTTACATTTAGTCTCACATGCATTGTATCGTACAGTGTGAATAAACTGACTGAACATGACTGGTAAAAAAGTAGTGTGTAATTACACACTAAGCTTTACTTTTAAAGCTGTTGTTATTACTTTCTAAACCTCATGTGGTCATTAGGATAGTAAAGTTTATAATAAGATAATTAGTTTTAGAAGTGAATAGTAGTGTGTTATTAATCTGAGAGTCTGCTTTGAAAATGACTTAAATAAAATTGTCACCCACTTACTTTAGTTGATGGCATACATAGTACCAAACCCAATCAGCCCTGGTAATGGGTAAAAAGGCCTCATCTACACTGAATGTGCAGATGTAGTGTGGGTCAAAACTAACATTCTCCTTTTTGCATTCACTCAAGTTTTTATACTGAACCACTGTTTTGGGTAGTGACAGGTTTTGCTAGAACTTCATAAATACAAAACAACCTCATATATTCAAGTTCCTCTCAACAAAGAACAAGAAATGAAATAACCTTATTCAATACCACCAGAACATCTTTTAAAGGTGGACATCATAATCCATGTGGCCTATGGCTCAAGTAAAGACATCTGGGTGTATTCATCTGTGGGGTTACAGCGAGAACAAATCTTCATCGTGGGAAAAGCATCAAAGAAACAGCATTCCATGGCTATGGTGAGTTCTATGGATCTTTATACACAATTAGTTGAAAAGTTGTAGACTTTCCTAAAATTAGAAGTGTGTAGTTATTTGTACAAGTTCAAAGACAGTAGAACTTATGGAATAAAAAGTATAAAAAACGACAATATTCTGATTGTTTATGGAGGAAACAGTGAATTAAGTTTCATCCTGTTTTAGTGGTTGAACAGGATATATTGTTATGGTATTAATTTACAACTTGTTTTTGTTGAATTTTGGTGATTTAAATTACACACAGTATGGATGGAATGGCTCAGATGGACCAAGAGATTCCTTGTTGTCTTTAAATTATGTGTATATTTGTTTATCTCTATGTGATAATACATTACATCTCATTCTGCCTTTTTTACTTCCGGATGCCCCCTGCTAGGGAAATATAGTTGTAGCCTTATAACTTGTTTACGTATATTCTAACTACTGTATGTTGTGGACACTTCAAGATATTTACAGCCAACTAACTTTCTGTTGTTATCTGACTATAGGTTAATTTATGTTTAGTTTTCACAAACTATCTTCTAATTTGAACTCTAGTCATAATTAATGTTTCCTGTCTGGCTACGTATATGGAAGTTGCACAGTAGAATTTCATTGGCTGTGTCACGCAACCAATACAGGATGAGTTACAGGGACATGCATATTCAGAGTTTTATAAGTCACATAATTTGCTGGCTGATTGGCTAATTTAGTCAAAAGTGTTTGTCTATCTTACTGGTATAAAAAAACATTTAAGTTTGCCACAGTGTAGAAGTGGTCATCATACCAAATGTAAGTTTTAGTCTATATACGTACATTGCTATTAATATTAATTTTTTGCTATAATTTCTATGTAAAAGTAAGTTTTTAAAGGAATTTCATTTTCCATGGTAACTTGATTTCAGATGATCAGGTTGGCATCTGCACAAGTTATATTGCAAATCTAGAGGCAGTGTTTCTAATTCTCTCTATCTTAATAATTTTTTTTCAATGAAACTTTTGAAATAACATGCATTTCAGGTTCTCACTGATGGCTATGCTGCACATCTTAGCAATCTCAAGGCCCATGGTGGTTCTCGCCCTGCCCAAGGTAATGCCCGTATGATTCTCCCAAGAGGTGTGTTTGGTTTGCCATGTCAAGGGGTTGGTAGTCTACGTCAGCGTCACTCTGGAAAACGAATAACTTCTTATCCTTTATCTGCCCAAATTATAGATTCTAAAACAAGGGCAATTTCATGTAAACCAACCTCCATTAACGTGTAATCTAAAGAAACTTGACCATTTCACAATGAGAAACTATATTACAGTAAGTTTTAAAAGTGAGGTGCCATGGAACAGTTCCTTCTCATTACTTGGCCTTCTATCTGACAGTGTATTATGATTTCTTAAGGTGTCATTTGCTCCTTACTTAGAACTCTTAACTGTTATTAGAACTTTTCACTTGGTTGGAAAGTATTTATTCAGTCACATTGTAAAAACTAATACAAGCTTTGTTTAAGGTGGAATCACTTTCCCCTACCAGCTAATTTTGAGATCCTACCAAACATTGTCACAAAGTAGGAATCCATTGTTCTGCTACTTAAAAAAAACTTGAGAATTGTTTTGTTATGGGTGAATTATTTACTTGCCATTGTCTTTCATAAGCCATTTTTGTCCATTTCTTTATCAGATATGTTTCTAATCACACAAAGACTTGCAGGTTTGTTCACAAGAAAACTTCATCAACTGTAACTGTTAAGTTCACTGAGAAATGTATTTGATGTCAACTAGCTGTTAACCCTGTATATGTCATCAGTACTGTATTTTAGTGTTTGAGACTGCTGTAGTAAACTTGTGGTCAGTAGTTTTATTGTATATGGTTCACATCACTTAGGTCAAGCAGATTCTGATGTAAAGGCCAGCAAGAGTTCTAGTATTTATGACAAATAGATATTAAAGTTTGTAAAATTGTTGTACAAACATGTTTTTTGATACTTCAATAGAAACCAGCAAGGAACAGTTCCTTCTTTATCAACTAAGTCATGATTAGACTTCTTTCTCCTATTAATATTGATTGTTCACATTCCTTAAACCTACTGCTACATTCATTCTATGTACAAGAAACAGAAATTTTATTTTGATACAAATGATTCTTTATAACTGCCTTGTGATTTTAATATTTGTATTTTAGTATTTCTATTCTCACAGTCTTTTTTTTAATAAAGGTTTGTAAAAGTTTCTCTTATTTTAAGTCCAATTTTGGGTTTGATAACTGAATTAAGATTTAAATAGTGCAAGAAATTTCTTTTCTGTTCTCAAGTTATTTAATTTACAGGATACATGTATTTTTATTATAATATTCAGGAGGTTTGAAATTATTTGATCAGCCAACACTTGTATATGAGAACAGTCCACTTTGGAAGGCTAAAAACTGCTTGCTCATCAGAACAAAGAAGTCTGGTTGTTAATATTGATTGAAATAACACCAGTTCACAGTAAATATACATAAAACAAATCACAATTTTTATATCTACTTCCAAAAATTATTATTCTTGTCTCAAAGCTATAAAGAAGAGGCAACAACACTATTAACATTATTGAAATATGCTGTACACGTTTTTTTTCTGTAAATGTGCTTATTGCTTATGAATCACGGACACTTTACTGTTGAAATACCACATAACAATATTCATTGCAACTTTCTGAATTTTATCTTTGATGACTGAATGTAGATCAAACTTTTGGTTAATGTTCATCCATAAAGTGTAGGATGACTTGATAAACTGTATCTCAGTCAGCATGACATGGACATGCGGCTTTAATGTTAATGTTGTCACACAGAAGATTGAAAGATACGTTGCCAGCTATGACTTCAAGCAAATCACTCTCCTGAGGTTACCAAAATATCTGGAGGATATATTTTTAACAAGAACTATCACTAGCTACCACTTCTGTTTTTTTAACCTAAACTCGGGACAAAAATGAAAATTCCTTTATGTTATGGTTAGGTCTAATAATTATACATTCCTGCATGCATCCTTGTAATTAGAGATTGGTTGTACAGTGTTAGTGCTTTAAAAATCTACTATTACACAGACGTTGTTCAGAAATTTGATTTTGAACAGTTTTTGTCCAAGATTGGTATTGGTGTTCGTAGTTTTAGTTCTTCTATATGGTATTTTCAACATATGAGAAACTAAAATCGCTTAGATTTAGAAAAAGTTATTTTAGTCGAATGTACGAACAAAACTTATTAAGTTTAATAAATGAAGTGAAATTATGGTTGATTGCCACTCACTCAGTCTCTAAGCTAAAATTTTAAAATCAGTTGTTTTTTTGTTATTATTTTCAATTTTTATAACAAATTTCAAAAATATGAGAAATATTTATTATGATACGTTTGTAAAGTTTCATGTTGAAAGTACTGGGTTTTTCTTCTCAGTTAAAATAAAAGTTATGGCTGTGTACGTTGTTGACTTTAATAAAAAGTTTAAATTCAGATCAATTAAACTATTTTTACATGTACAATTCAACGAATTATGTTTAATGTGTCTAACTACATAAAAAGGTTTTTCTTTGGTAAAAATTTTAGCCAATGCTTAGTATTTACCCTGGTGGAAATATCCCTTCCCCACAAATCATAGGTACTTATGTATAGTCTATAATAATGTTCCCATGCTGAAATAATTTTTAACCACCACTATATTAACACCTACAGTTACAACAGAAAGTGTTCGTACCCCTGCATTCCGAGTACTTGTTTGCTCATAACTTATAAAAGTATCACAATTAAACTAAGAGACGTACGATATATTATAAATATTATACTAACACACATCTACATAAATTTTTATGTAAATTAAACGACAAATAAACTGTTTATAAACAGATAACCAAAAATAGGAGGAGCAGAAAGTGTTCGAACATTTCAGAACGTGTGAAAAAACTGATATTCTCGTAAAAATTTTGTTTAGTTTGGCGAATAAACTACATTATACGATTCCAGAACTAGACATTGGGTTCATAATAATTGGAATTTAGCCAGCAAAACATGTACATCCGGCAATTTAGCGCCGTCTCCGTCATTATCTGCTTGGTCATCATGGCGAACATAAAACAATTGTCCGGTGATTAAGAAACCAAATTATTGTAAAATACAAGTCTCGTGTGTCTCTTTCAGGTATTGCTACACAAGTTAATGTGCCGAAATCTGCTGTTCAAAGCATAATTGCCAAGTTTAAGCTTACAGGATCAACTGCTAACCTCACTCGTTCCGGACGCCCCTCCTAAAATTCCAGAGAGAACCAAGAGAAAGATTCTCAGAAAAGTTAGTAGTAACCCCCGTTTAACACGTAATGGCATACAGAAACTAGTAAGGGAAACTAGGGTTGAAGTAAGCACCTTTACAGTTACGAACATGTTACGCGCTCTTCTGGGTTCAAAGCATGCTGTCCTCGTAGAACTCCATATTTAAAGCCTGTTCATTTAGAAGTACAATTAAGGTACGCAATAAAGCATGTAGATAAACGCTTTACCTATTGGAAGAATATTCTTTGGTCAGACGAGACCAAAATCGAGCTTTTCGACCACAATGATGTTCGCTATATTTTCCGTAAGAAGGGGAAACGAAACCTTCCAAAGAACACCGTCCTCACACTTAAACACGGAGGTGGCTTGATCATGCTGTGGGGTTCCTTCAGCTCTTCTGGTGTAGGCAGCCTTTATCGCGTCAACGGAATCATGAAAAAAGAAGAGTTCGTTGATATATTATGTATTTATATCAAGAATGATGCTCGAAACTTGCGGCTTGGGCGTCGTTGGATCTTTCAGCACGACAATGACCCTAAGCACACATCGAAATATGTGCAATTTTGATTGCAGAGGAACCATATAAGCGTTCTGGAGTTGCCATCGCAGTCACCCGATCTTAACCCAATTGAAAAGGTTTGGCATGAGTTGAAGACCAGGGTTCATCAGCATCATCCGAAAAACTTGCAAGAGTTGGAAACCATCTGTAAAGAAGAATGGAAGAAAATACTAGTTGAGTACTGTCAAACTATCATGGAGGACTATGATGAAAGATTGCGCCAAGTAATTCACCTGAAAAGCTACACAACTGACCGCTTAAGTAGACACACGAACACTTTTTGCCTCTCCTATGTTTGGTTATTTGTTTATAAACAGTTTACTTGTCGCTCAATTTACATAAAAATTTATGTAGATGTGTGTTAGTATAATATTTATAATATATTGTACTTTCATTATCCTAATCATGATACTTTTTTAAGTTATGAGGAAACACTTCACGACGCAGGGGTACGAACACTTTCTGTCGTAACTGTGGATAAACACATCAGCCTTTTAAGTATGGTTTTTAAGGTTTCTCAATTTCTTATTTTATCTCATTGTGTATTGTTACTGGAAGTTTTCAGAGAAAAGAAATAAATGAACATAAGCAGGTTAATACGTGATGACGTAAGCTATTGGATATATTAATCTTTATACGTGATTTGGAAATAGCAAGGTCCTTTGACTTTTTTAAATATAGTTTAAATATTACACCAGTCGAAAAATAAAGTTAATTTAAAATTAAGACAGATATCACTACTTGTTAAACGTCGCATTTTGAATGAGATTTTAAAACGATCATACACTGACGTAGAGCCACGATGCGATTACACTAACCTAGAAAAAAAGCAGATATATTTGAAGACCACCTACAAAACACACCATGAACCAGACATTAACACGTACTTTTATAACAAAGTCAATAACTTTACTGAACAGAACAAAACCATATACATGCCAAATACCCAGTAAACACATTAATGAAACCAGAGAAACAAATAGACTGGAGCATTTATCAACTGATAAAAAATATAACAGTAACCGAAGTACCAACAGCTATCAAACACACAAGATGGTGTACAAGCTAAAACATGGTACTCGGAAGTTATATGAACACCTAACAGCTCTATTTATCATTATAAGCCCGATATATCCCTGTTTCTTGGAAGAAAGCAGTAATATTAATGTTCCAGAAAGAAGGAAAGTCGGCAAATAAACCAGACAATTACCGCCCAATAAGCCTAACCAGTTGTATCTGAAAAATTTTTAGAAAGAATAATTAGTAACCGACTGTTAACATACTTGGAAGTAAATTCAAAATGGATTTGGAAAATACAGACCACCTACTCAGATTAACAGAAACAATTACAGACAGTTTTAACAAAAATGAATGCACTGTTACTTACTTTCTCAGACATTGAGAAAGCATTTGACATAGTCTGGCATAACGGATTAGGCCACCAGTTAAAGGATATGGATTTATCCCAGGGAATTATTCGCTGGCTGACTTTCTGGACAATAGAAAGTGTAAATTAAATGTGATTGGGGCTCACTCAAAGTCCTTTTCACTTGAGGCAGGAGTCCCACAGGGTAGGGTAATTAGCCCTATATTATTTATCATGTATGTAACTAATATGTCAATGTCGGACCTAAATTTAGGTTTTGCATCACAATGTTATGACGATATAGCGGTCTGTAAGAGTGTCCCCACTCCTTCAATAGCAGCAACAAACCTCCAACCAGTCTTGAATACTGACAGAAATATAAAATAAATATTCCCAAAACCCAACTAATTTTATTCATCAGATTAAATAAACTGTAAAAACATCCACAAAAGTTATACATGAACGAATCACTTTTGCAGACTTCTACTTTGGCTAAATTTTTAGGATTAACTTGCGATACCAAATTAACGGAGATACAACATACAAACAGTATCCTAAGTAGAATCTGGAAAAGAGCAAATTTTATAAGAAGTATGCCAGTTAAAAATCAAAGTACATCACCTGATAATATAATAAAAATCTGCAAAACATATATTAGACCTATAATAGAATATGCATGTCCTGTCTGGATAAACATAACACAAAAACAATTAGAGAAACTACAAAAAATACAAAATTCAATCTTAACCTCAGCCTATAAAGTAGTACGTAGTACTTTATACACATTCATGTACAAGTATGCAAACATAGAGACAGTATCTGTAAGACTGTTGCATAATGCACTAAATATTTTAATAAAAACTGGCATAAAATGATTTATTATGTGATCTACATACATGATGAACATGGTTCTGAGTACCTCTTTTCTATGAATATATGTTTAATAAATATAAATCAAGCGCCCCACAATGCACTAGACACTTAAAACAAGTATAATATTCTTTTTGTCTTTACAAATATATGAAAGAAAATTAAAAAGGGAATAAAGGGGGAAAATCAAGACAATACATGGACGTTGCCCTGAAGAGGGCTGGAGTACTGTGGAATACTCTAGCCCAAATGCACTACAACAACAACATAATAGTAGCCGACATGAAAGCTAAGGATGGAGGAAGAGGTCTTGTGCACCTGACCCTTTTGGGTGTTTAAAAATTCAACATACCCAAATACCCATAAAAAGAAGAAGACACGAGGCTCACTCGTGTGATTCAATAAGACTAAGTAACTAAGACAACCATGGAGTCTTGCTAAGTAACCAGCACCTGTAAACTAAACACCAAGAGGATCTACTTTTGTAATACTTGATTAACTTCGCCCATTAAAAGGAAGAGTCATAGTGATAAATAGATTACTTGAGAAGCAGCCTTCTAACAGTGGTGCCAGTCAAGGTTATGGAAGCCGTAAACCACTTCGACTTTCGGTACAGCGGTGAGGGGTAAGACAGTAAATGGGGAATCAGCCTGACTCATACCATGAAGGTGACCCTTATTAATATACACGAATATATAAGGAACTTATATGCAGTCCTAACTCTCGCTTTACATGATTAAAAAGCTACAAGGAGCTGTGAGAAGTGGGTGAACATGACAGTGGTGAATATTTCACACAAGATAAAGTGTGCAGCTGAGAGAAAGCGGCCTTCCACATGTGTGTAAATACAAATTAATTACCAAAATTCTTGTCTGCTTGGATCAAAACTAATAAACCAACGAGAACAGCTAATTACATTTTTTTATTGTTACTACTTTAAATTATAAAGATTTAAATTCATTGTTTCTTTAGTTCAATACCTTTCTGGTTTACGAAAGCTTCAGCCGTAGCCCTCCAGTGGCTCAGCGGTATGTCTGCGGACTTACACGCTAAAATCCGGGTTTCGATACCCGTGGTGGGCAGAGCACAGATAGCCCATTGTGTAGCTTTGTGCTTAATTCAAAACAACAACAACTTCAGCCGTAAGCCTAATAATATTTTACAAGAATTTAGCCACCTGAGGAAGGTTTTGTTTTCTAAGCTACCGATGATAGTTACAACTAATACTGTTAATGTAACTTATAAATTATGAACTACATAAAATTACGCGAGATTTTACTGCCAGTATATATATATTTGGTCAGCTTGGTAGTAATGGTTATTTGTTTACCCCAACAGTTTTATATAAAAAAAAGATAAACGACCCAATCAGGAACCTTTCTTGTACAAATATAGCCACCACTAATTTTTGGCAGCATCGTCGACTGCAGCGAATACAACTAACTTCAAACAGTAGGATTGACTGTCACTCTTGTAACGCACTCGCAGCTGCTGAAAGTTCCGAGCTTGTTTGATGGTGTCAATGTTCGAGTCTAGGACCCTCGAGGTCAATACGCTAACTATCCAACTCTCGCTCGATCTTTGTTCCAAAGTAATAGTTTCACGTCTGCTACACGATGAATAAACACAGAAGAATCAATGTTCGAACGTACAATAATTCATATTCCTATTGTTAAGCTAAAGTATTCGTTTCTTACTTCTCGTCGAATTGCTCCGACCTCGGAGCATGCAAACGTTAAGGGTGTTCAACTGATCAGATAAAATAAATATCACAAGAAATCAGATGAACAATACAACCTTAAAATTAATTTAATTTTAATGGTGTTTTTAAAACGAAAAGCTCAAACTTAATACTATTGTCAAACAGAATAATTAGTTTTTATCCCTTCCAAATGTGAAATGTGATTTTACACAACTGTTACTTTACCATAAGTAGAAAAGTAGTACCTGTGAAAATGCAAAGTGAGAACTATAGATAAAAGCCACAATTTTACGGTTTCGCCTTTCCCTTTAAGGAGTTATGGTACTATTTTTGTTATTGTTACTGTGCTTGTTCAATTTTATGTACGATTATCATGTATACCACCTGGCTTCATTGTTAGAGCGCTCGACTTGCAATCTACAGGTCGCGGGCTTTCATTCTCATCATCGAACATACAAGTCCATTATTCGTTGGTAAAGAGTTGACAGTGAGCGATGTTGATTAACTTCCTTCTCTTTAGTCTATGTCACTTTAAAAATTAGGGACAGTTAGCGAAGATAACCCTTGAATACCTTTATGCACAATTCAAACAAACCGTATATAGTGATTATAGTTGGAATAGAACATTTCATTCAGATGATATAAGAAGATGTAAACTGGGTTCGAACCTATATCGGATAATCTAATCAATAGAATCATTGGTACAAGCTTGTCACAGTTTCGATGATCGGTTAACAGTTTTACTAAGATGACAGATAAAACGTTGTCGTTACTTGCCATTTTCCATGATTGAAAACGAAAACTATAAATGTGTTAGCACTATTTTATGTGGTTAAATACTCAGACGTTGTACATGCATACATATAAGCAACAGAAAACACGAGTGTCACAGTCGCTATCCATTGCAATGTAAATGCTCGAGACATGTAGGTTCACATTTGATTTACCTGCTTTTTAAAAAAACTTATTTTGTTTTTAAGATCATTTCCAATTAAGCTTGTGACCTCATATTCTACTTTATGCAAATACATTGTCGAAGAATCAGTAATGGTCGCCCCGATTTTATTTATAACGTCATTACTCTTTAGTGGTACTCTCAATAATTACTTACGTGGGAACCTCGACGTTTCCATGAAGGTCCAGGAACTCATGTCCCGACACCTGGTGAGCGTAAATTATTACCTTCCTTCAACTTCCGTGTATGTATTTATATCTGTAGCTTTAATAAATATTACAGCGTGCATACAAACATATTCGTCACACAAGTGGAAATGGCGGTCGTCTTCTAGCGAAGGTTAAGTGAAACGCAATTTAGAGTAACAGCATTCAACAAATAACAGTTATTTTGAATATTTGTTCACAGCTGCAGAAGGGTTTGTTTGTTTGTTTTTGAATTTCGCGCAAAGCTACACAGAAGCTATCTGCGTTAGCCATCCCTACTTTAGCAGTGTAAGACTAGAAAGAAAGCAGCTAGTCATCACTCTTGGGCTACCCTTTTACCCACGAACAGTGGGATTCACCATCACATTATGACGCCGCCACGGCTGAAAGTGCGAGTATGTTTGGTGTGATGGCGATTCGAACCCGCGACTCTCAGATTATGAGTCGCGCACCATCACCACTTGGCCATGCCGGACCCTGCACAAAGGCCATCAGACCTAACCATCCTTAATTTTGAGCTGTTTAAGGAAATTAAAAGACACTCACCGTTAATTATTGGGACCTTTTAATTGAAAAGTGGTGTATAACACACCCAAGGTCCACCAGAAGGCGGAGAGCAATTCTGTAGCAACATGATGCGAACTATGAATCCTCGGATTCACCGCTCGGGCATGAAAAACACTGAACTATGCCCCCTTCCCCCCAGTAAACGTGGATAACAAAGATTAGTAATTTCAAATTGTAAGTTGTTCCAGGGTTTTTGCTACGATAGGGTTTAATATTGAATTAGAGATCCGTCTTGTGTAATTCATAAGATAGTATGAAGAGATTGGGTCGTATTATATACGAAATAATACAGAACCATGCTGCTGTTGTTAGAAAACAAGCTGACCTGTGACAACAAATAAAGATTATTGTTAAAAATGAGTTTAATACTAGAAATAAACGACCTTATAACACCAAAATGTTTTTATTTAATTAGACAATCAATGTTTCGCTTTACATCTTCTTGAGAAGCATTTCACTGAAACATAAATCAAATGGTTTATTCCTATAATTGAACTGTTGGGTTTTAGAAGTACAAAACACTTGTACATAAACACAACTATAATTTGACTACTGGGCTCTATAAAAACAAAACATTTAAGCCATTTGAAGCTTTCTAGTGGCCTGGCATGGCCGAGCGAGTTAAGGCGTGCACTCGTAATCCGAGGGTCGCGGGTTCGCGCCCGAGTCGCGCTAAACATGCTCGCCCTCCCAGCCGTGGGGGTGTATAATGTGACGGTCAATCCCACTATTCGTTGGTAAAAGAGTAGCCCAAGAGCTGGCGGTGGGTGGTGATGACTAGTTGCCTTCCCTCTAGTCTTACACTGCAAAATTAGGGACGGCTAGCACAGATAGCCCTCGAGTAGCTTTGAGCGAAATTCCAAAACAAACAAACAAAGCTTTCTAGTGTTAGTTGCAGTTTGTGTTTCAGTGAAACTCTCGCAAAGAAGCTGTAAAGCGAAACGCTGGGTGTCTAATTAAATAAAAACAACATTTTTATGTTATATAAGGTCATTTATTTCAAGTAGTAATGTGTATTCTATACACCAATATGCACTAACGAAAGTAAATAAAAAATGACTGTTACTGTTAAAAGTAATCTTCCTTAAAAAATGACAATTTTGTACCAGTTTATAAACTGTTCGTAAGAACACTACACAATGGCGCTGCTTCGATACGCGTCAACGACATTTATCGAAACCTGTATTCGAGTGTTATAAGCCTTCAAACTTAACGTTAAGTCAACCACTTTGTTGTTCTTCAAGTATCACTAACTTATTTTCTTCCTTTCTTTTAGTCTACTCTGCAGCATTGCGCTCAAACGAACTGTTGCAAAATACAAGTTGTTTTATAAGTTAAAATTCTTTTATAGCTTTGGCAACAAATGAAAACCACTGTTAAAAAACAGTGGCCGAGCCTCACTGACAAATAGAAATCATTGTAAGAAATAAAGAAACCCGAACTCTGACGATAAATAAAAACCTTTAGAAAATAGAATACTGAATCTTTCTCGATAAATGAAAATCATTGTAGCAACAAAAAAGACATTTGATTTCTGCGTTTAAAAATTGTTGTAATGGTTGTGTTCTTGAACTTGGAACAGTGTATAAAACATGAGATATCCAAGGTTAAAGTATTTCTGCCGGGTGTAGACAAGACTTATAGAAATTTTAGCATTACAAGGTCGAGTTTATTTTGTATCACAAAGAAATGTCATGGCAAAATATCAATGACTGTAAAAATAAAATCATACAGCCAGTGGTTTCAAAGCCGTTCGTTCACTGGGCCTCCAGTAGGCTAGAACTTAACACGAGGGCTATAAACATAAAACATAGCGTCAAACGACACAAGCTACCTTCAAGTATATCCTCGTACTTGTGATTTGGGAGTAAAGATACTACCTTATTTCTAAAAAAAAAAATGTTTGTTCTCGGATTACAAACAGTAACAATACTGGAATAGTGTTAATATATTAGTGAAAAATCAACATTCATCACAAGATGAAAAAAAAGACTGAAACTAATGTTCAGTTCATATTTGGGCAAGCAGGACTCAACCTGAGGATTGGAAGTTCGAATCCATGTTGCACCAAACATGCTCGCCCTTTCAGATGTGTTGGGCGTTATTATACGACAGTCATTCCCATTATTCGTTGATAAAATAGTAGTCTAAGAGTTGGCAGTGTGTGGTGAGGACTTCTGGCTTTCTCTTGTCTTACGCTGCTAAATTAGGGATGACTAGCACAGACAGCCCTCGTGTAGCTTTTCGTGAAATTCAAAAGAAACAAACTGCTCGTATTTAGCAAGGGACAAACTACACCAACTAAACTAATTCATTTAAACACACTAACAGTAACTTAGTGGTAAGTACAATTATTACAATGTTTTAACCCATTTTGTTGTCTGAAAAATCGCCTTACTTGATGAAGACTCAATACGATGGATCGAAACCTTAAAATTATTAACATCATAATTTAAATTCTGTAAGCGCTACTGTTATGGTTTGTTTAGAGTTAAGCAAAACTACACAATGGGTTATCTGTGCCCTGTCCGCCACGGGTATCAAAACCCGGTTTTTAGCGGTGCGAATACGCAGACATGCCGCTGTGCCACTGAGGGACTACTGATTGTGTTTTCGAATTACTTACCATTCACTGTGAAAGAAGTGTGTGTTGTTTTTGTTTTTTTTAATTTCGCACAAAAGCTACTGGAAGACCATCTGCGCTAGAAGTGTCTATACGAAACTACGAAACGGAACTGAATTTCATAAAGCTGCGTGAAAATACCTGATTTCAAAGAGCATTTGCGTGCTCGTCTATTTTTAATATATGTTCAATGGATAAAGCGTAAAATGGGGATTGGTCTCAAGAAATATATCGAGATACACGTTTGTGTGTTGTGAGGGTATTTCTTCTCTCAATGACGAAAATTGCTAAAAACTGAAAATAATTCGACGTAAAGATCAAATAAGTTCTTCACACATTTGAGAAATTATCAGAGTTTATTACTAAAACAACTTTTATTATTAATATCAATAAAATACTACTGTTAAATGTTAAAATAATAGGCCTACAACAAGATCATAAATCATTACATCGATTGTGCTTAAATAACAGACTAACATGCTTTTATTAATAAACATTTGAAAAACCTTAGAAATCGGTTAGACTATAAAAAATTATTCAAACCAAGTATATTTCAGTCAGTTCACTTTTTATCTTTCGTATGAATTTAAGTAACAAATAACATAACCTTATATTTGCAACACAAAAAATACAAATTAAACGTTACACAATAACCATCTTCAGTTAAGGCTTACATAACAAGCTTGACTTGCACTGTACGTAACAACGAACTCAGTTTTAAGCCTTACTTAACAACAGCTACGTGTACGAAATACAAATACAAGGTTACAATGCAGATTTTGAATGGTTTCTAAATAATACGTTTGGTTACAAGAAGAAACTTTTAGTTGTTAAGTGAAAATACACACATGTGCCTTGTGCTGTTACAGATTTTGACTCAAAATCTGATCCAAATCATAACATCCACTGTATAAATTAGCAACAGGTTTGTTAATATTCATATAAGCACAAAACGTTTCTTGATAAATTATGCTCACATTTAAAATTAGTGAGAAACTTTGGAAAAAGAAAATATGTTTTAATGTCGGGTTTTGTTTCATACAATCAAAAAGATAAATGTATTACAGTTGATTCTATAACATGTTACACAAAACATATTGGTGTATCAAATATATTGGTCTTATATATATAAGCCGTAAAGGTGAAACGTTGGTTTAAATGAGAATATTTTTATCTGTTGTGTAAAGATCGTTTATTTCTTAACTTTTATCAAAATGATCGTATAAACTGTTACGTCGGTGAGAATATTATATCCCACTATATTTCAAGACACTTCTGTTGTTTTTTAAGAAGTCAAAATAATTACGAAAGCAAACAAGTTAACTCTATCTATTTTTTCTAAAGAACAAATACAACCTGTTTAGATCGCTATATCTCCAACAGTTTCACCATTTGCTTTTCTTACGGACCGAAGTCAACGTACATTATAATTATGGTACCCATGAAGCCGCAGATAAGTCGAGAACTTCAGATAGTCACCATGGAAAGCCATATATTACTCACTGTTAAATTGTACAGCCCTCTAGATAAACTAGGTATAATTTACCTGAGGGAAGCCTATTTTTAAGAAACATGCGTGTTTTTATAGTGAAAAATACTGGTTCCTTCTTATACTTTCAAAACAACTAAACCAAAATAATGGATTGTTTTGAAAACCATATAAGCAAACTGACAAAGTTAATTACATGTTGACGATGAAGATTTAACATTGGTCTTTTATTTACAAAGTTTGGTTAGGCGTATGATTTGCACTGCACATTCGTCACTGTCAGTCATTTTGAAAAATGAGTATCTGATTGCCCCACCTGGAGCTTACCCGATTTGATTCCCATCTTACTACGTCTAACAACGTAAAAAAAGAAGAAAAAAAGGATATTTTATTCTTTTGTTTTTCTGAAACTTGAATTCTGGCTTAAATTTCAAATGTACTTGTGTTTGTTTGTTGTAAGGAAGAAGAGGATGAACTTATTTGGTGAAAAATATATCAAATTCAAAATATGTTGAAAATTGAGTAATTCCATTATGTAGAATTTTCTTAATATTAAACAAGTTTTGAATCCCGTGTATAACAGTTTATAACTACTTCTCTTATACATTTTTTTTAACTTCACACAAATTCACTCGAGAACTATGGGTTAGCTAGCCCCCAATTACTGACAGAATAGAGAGACAGTCAATTTTCACTACTGCCTAGGGCCCGATTTAGACCTTTTAAAGCCATCCATGCCATTGCGTGGGTTCCACATCTTCTAAACACAACATAAACAGCAGCCAATATTTTGATTATTCTTTACCAACGAATAATGAGATTAACCGTAACATTATAACGCCCCACGACAGAAAAAGCGAGTTTATTAAAAATATTCATTGGGAAAAAATAAAAATCGACGTTTAATTTTACGTTACTTATACTAAATATTTAGTAGTTGAACTTTAACCTTATATTTATCGGCGTTGACCGTGTGAAATTCATCTGTTTTTAAAACAAGTAACTTTATTATTTTGTTCAAAACTATTGATTCTTTGCTTATGTTAAAGGATCCATAACAGCATATATTACACACACACAATGTAAACAAAAAATACCATAAGTTTTCCATTATTATTATAAGTCCTCCAGTTCCCTTTCTATTTTACGTAAAAAATGAACAGTTTCGTTCAATTTTGGGGCAGTTTTTTATATCGAGTGTTGTAATATGTAAATACACAAAATACTAAAGAAAACTAAATTTGACCAGGAACGTTTAAAGATTTCGAACATTATAAACCGTTTAACTTTAGTGACTTAACTTCGGAAGTTAGTATTTCTACGAGGGTATTAAATATCTTAAACGGTGAAAAGTCAGCTTATAAGCGGTGTGAAGCCAGGCAAGCTAGCTAATGTAAGCGAGATGTAACAACATCAATCTCGAATTAATTTGCTCGTCGTGGACTCGGACCATTAATAAAACATTCAATTCTGGACCAGATAGAAGACTCAGTATAGTTTCCAAGATTGTAAAACTCGTATATATAAACAAATATTTTTAATAACTATTTGTAATAATAATTATTAAAAAATTATTTTCTATATATTAAAATATATTTGTATTAAAAAGGAACATTGTGCGTATCAACCTTATAGACAAATGTAAATTTGATACGTATTAACATTAACTTCCAAATTAAAATTTCTGGCTTTTAGAAATCTTAATAGCACGTGACATAATAAATCAAGAGACTCATCCGAAATAAATTATTATAATACGTAACAGCCATGGCGATTACATTCGGGCAGAAAGACTGTCAGCAACCCATACTAACATTTATACAGGTCTGCGCATAGGAAATTCTGATCGCAGAGACGGTTAAGAGGCGCCAAGTAAAAAAAGCTCGCTGGACCTCGACAGCCTGCGGCAAGGTAGTTTTTTTTCGTGTTGTTTCAGTCAGTCCACTTCTGTCATCGTTTTCTGGAAAATACCAATATTAGTCCCAGTGCAGTCAGCCTGCTTTCACTGTTGTCAAGGTAACTAACTACCTTATAAACCGCGAGTTCATTAGAGATCAACGGTGAGCAGAATTTTGGTGAATTTTACACCTGTTTCTAGAAGAACCTGTTCTGTTTGTTTGTTTTTGAAATTCGCACAAAGCTACTCGAGGGCTATATCTGCTAGCCGTCCCTAATTTAGCAGTGTAAGACTAGAGGGAAGGCAGCTAGTCATCACCACCCACCGCCAACTCTTGGGCTACTCTTTTACCAACGAATAGTGGGATTGACCGTAACATTATACACCCCCACGGCTAGGAGGGCGAGCATGTTTAGCGCGAACCCGCGACCCTCGGATTACGAGTCGCACGCCTTAGGCGCTTGGCCATGCCAGGCCCGAAGAACCTGTAATGACCACAAATGAACGTTGGTCATCAAGCACAAACGAGTGTTCAAGGTTTTTTTTTTACATCAAAATTTGACCTTATAATCCGAAACATCCTGATCAGCCAGATGCGAGTGTGGTAGAGTATGAAACACTTTCATGTCCGTCGAGTACGAGAAATTGTATGCTGCACACGATTAAAACCTCAGGGAATTCCTGCACAACTTTGGCTTGAGGATGTGATGACTTACTTTGGAATCTATCGACTTGGTTTCAATTTGTGACACATTAGCCTTGGTGTGGGAGTGGAAGTACATTAATTCCACCTTTTAACTTTATTGTACCTGAAAAGTTGTTTTTTTTTTGAGGAGTTGGAAAGACTCTCGACCAAAAGACTAATCCCCTAAATGATCAAAAGACTAAAAATCCAGCAAGAAGGTTTGAATCTCCGATGTTCGAAATAAAATAATTTACAGCGTTGGCAGAAATCATAGCATCTCGATTCTATTGTTTTTTAGATAACAGTTTATTTGCACAAAACAAATTTAGTCGGTCATATAGATAAGGCCCTGGCATGGCCAGATGGTTAAGGCACTTGACTCGTAATCTGAGGGTCGCGGGTTCAAATCCCTATCACATCAAACATGCTCGCCCTTTCAGTCGTGGGGGAGTTATAATGTCACGGTCAATCGAACTATTCAACTATTAGTTGGTAAAAGAGTAGCCCAAGTGTGGGTAGTGGGTGGTGATGACTATCTGCATTTCCTCTATCCTTGCAGTATAAAGGGATGGCTAACGCAGATAGCCATCGCGTAGCTTTGGGCAAAATCAAAAACAAACAGATAGTTTATTTTGACAGCTGTGAAGAACGGTAAAGGCAAGTTATTCAATATTACTTGTTATACTGTTAAGAAAGAGGTCAAAGTTCGTTACGTTTTACTTGTGATATTTGTGCAAGAATCGTATATAAAACTGGGCAACTACGTTAATAAATATTACTAAAAGTTAGATGTCAAAAAGACTGCACAGTTTTCCTTGTTTTCTCAAATATAAAGCTTCAGATATTAAAACAAAGACTTCATAACTTAAAAGAATATATAGTTTTGCATGAAAATGAAGTAAGCGAGATTAAATAATTAATTACTGAACTCAAGATGCGTTTTATAAAACATCCAGAAACAATTTCTTAAATAAGTAAAATAACTACCAAATTTTTTTCAAATTTTGGGTACGAATTTACAGCTCAAAATGACGGCTACCGAATCAAAGTTAATTACATATTTTATCCAAACAGTTGACAGAATCTACAAGCTTCCTCAGCCTTTTCAAACTAACAATGTTTGTGTCTTTAAAACAAAATTACAAGACAGGCACACAACGAAGATTCAAGCCCCGGATTTTAGCACTGTAAATGTATCGATGATAGTCAGGGGACAGGGTCTGTAAATGTCCAATTTTCATGAACATTTGTTTTCAATAAAAGTATTATATTTGACATTATTTCTCATTGAATTTTCCAAACTTCAACCGAGAATCAATTGTAAACATTAAAAAGACAGTCACGTGTTTGATCTGATGGGAGAATGGTTTATTTTAATTGGTAACAGAATAAAAACACCAATCGCCCAAGTAATGGCAATAAATTTATGGTCTAACTCCTATGTTGTTCCATGTAAAAACTGTGTACTTATGGAATTTATTTGTTACTTTTAAATTATGCATGTTTATAGAAAGTCTAAAAGTTTTCTAAAACGTGAGAATAAAAGGTTCAAGGAATGAGCTATCGAAGTCTAGACTTTTTGAAGCCTACTTTTTTTTGTTATTCTGGAAATGGAATTTATCAGCTATATGGCACGTGGACTAAACGATCATGTTAAACCCCACGGATTCCAGTACCTACTTTTGAGCTATTAATCAGAGAGGAAGCAATCAATCCGCTTGAATTGATTTGTTTTGGTTTGTTTTTTTTGCAAGTTATAGACGTTTGTAACGTGTGAAATAAGAGCTAATAACACAACTGCGCTTCTCTAACGATTTCCGAATTTGAATAACAATTATTACAGTGTGAAACCCTTTTGATAGTCAAGTACGATACAGTTAATTATATTTGTTATAAGACAATTAGTATTAGAATATCAATGTATTCCAAACAATACACTGTTTATTCGGTTATCAATGACTAAATTTAGATTTTTCTGATAATATACTCTCAAAAAAAGAAAGGCAAAAGGCAAAATATGAGACAAATTGTT
Source organism: Carcinoscorpius rotundicauda (assembly GCA_011833715.1). Classification (NCBI taxonomy): domain Eukaryota; kingdom Metazoa; phylum Arthropoda; class Merostomata; order Xiphosura; family Limulidae; genus Carcinoscorpius; species Carcinoscorpius rotundicauda. Next base: position 24,352,454 of record CM022403.1, read on the forward strand.
AACAAGTTTATTCCGGGTAGTTCTGTATGACATGTGTGTGCACATTCACTGCTGAACATCCAAAGTCTGCAAAGGCGAAGTCCACGCTCGCTAGTTGAAGTTTAACGTCACTCAGCGTCAATAACGAGTATGCCCTCCGTGAGCATCAATAACTGCTTGGTATCTCCTGCCCATGGAAGTGATGAGATGACGAATAATATCCTATGGAATGGCTGTCCACTCAGCCTGCAAAGCTGCTGCAAGCTGAGGTAGAGTCTGCGGTTGAGGTTGTCGCCGTTGCAGACGTCGGTCCAACTCGTCCCAAAGATGTTCGGTGGGGTTTAAATCTGGTGATCTGGAGGGCCAGGGAAGAACGTTGATCTTGTGGTGTCTCAAGAAGACAGTGGTGAGTCAGGCTGTGTGAGAACCCGTCACTTTTATAGGGATTTTGCACATGTTGCACTTGCAGAACATGCAGATCTCTTAAACAAATTTATTGGACACGAATGCGTTTTGGCGAAAAATCCGATGTTTTCTTCCGTTTTCAAAGTGCACAACTTTTATTGTCATTTTGGTCTGACAATCAGTGCCTTAACACGTGTAACGTCACATACTCTGAGCTTGTAACGTTATTACATATGTTTCTCTTTAAAATAACAAAAGCCCCCCAGTAGCTCAGCGGTATGTCTGCGGACTTACACGCTAAAATCCGGGTTTCGATACCCGTGGTGGGCAGAGCACAGATAGCCATTGTATAGCTTTGTGCTTTATTCAAAATAACAAAAATATCCCTTTTGCGTTTCTTGTTTTGAAGAGTATACTTACCTTGATAGTTCAGTAATAATTAATTAAATACGCAAGTTCCTATGTCGACCAAACTTATTAGCATACAATCTGTGTAAACACCATTACTCATACAATCCCACTCCAACCGATATACTCGTACATCCCACTTTCAAAGCCGTCTGGTTATTTACAAAATTTTGAAAAACCTAGAGTTCTCTATATGATTTCAGAAAGATAATAATTTTATTTATTAAAACGTATTATTAAGATGTTCCAATATTGTTATAAACAAACTTGTAAAATATGATATCCCAATCCTTATATCCATTATTCTAAAATTTATTTTCCTGTAATTGAACATTACCTATAAAAACTATATTATTACATATAGTCGAATATTTTCAATTGTATGTATTCTTTTTGATGGTACATACGGGATTACACTGCTTTAGGTTGGTAGAACAAATGTGAGTTTGGTTTGAAGTTCGCAAAGTTACATAAGGACTATCTGCGCTAGCCGTCTCTAATTTAGCAGTGAAAAACAGAAGGAAGGCAGCTATTCATCACAAACTACAATCATCTCTTGGGTTAATTTTTTACTAACCAATAGGGAATTGACTGTTACATCGCAACGTCCTACGGCTGAAAGAGCGAGCATATTTGACAAGAATTAAAGCCCGCGATCTACAGATTGCGAGTCAACTACCCTAATCACATGGCAACACCAGACCATCAAATATGAGAAAGCTTTTTAAACATTTTTTTTAACTGCATATTATAATCACAGGAATTTGCAGTTCCAATTACTATAATTTTAAGATAATGGTTTAAATGGCGAAGGTTAGAAATCAAACAAATGTAAAAATATAGGGTGGTTTATTTCTGTTAATAGGTTATTATAACAAATGCCTCTTTAGTCAAAATGTTGGAGTGATTGTCTTCCTACAACTGGCTACAGACAGACAGTGAAAGTCACTAAGTAGCAGTAGAGACGTTGTAGGTTAAAGCTGTTACCTACTAACCTCTCTTTTTGACCTTCCGTAGAGGCTACTTAGTTTAACGTTCGAGTCTGAATTATGTCTGATGGATGGAATGTTCCCAACGCTTTTAAGTGCTATTACTGCAGACATTTTCGGTTATGGATTAATATATAATGAAAATGACTGACAGCAGATGGAACATTATTCAACTTTAAGGCTAGAATCTTATAATAGGCATTTCGGTTTTAGTTCTTATACCAATGCCCATCATTGGGATATATTGGTGCTGACTTGATGGCTTATAAACAGTTATATAATTTGTAGTACTAGAACTGCTCACTGTGATTCACGGTGTAGCAGCAGTTTGAGTACACTCAGTCTTTCATTTATTCAAAAAACAATTTGGATCATGCAAGATTTTTAGGCATTGCAATCACAAGATTAGTACATGATTTTTCACTGTCTTGCGATAAGAAGTAGTCATAAACAGAGACTGGTTAAATCATCAAATGACTGGAGTAACGCAAAGCCATTAAAGTACTTTACAATACAACACTTCCAAAAACATTTTTCATTCGTTCCCCACAAAAATAGCGAATTTATTCACATTATTAAACAAAGTTAGTAATAATTGTGAAAAAGTCTTTTTTTTAATCTAAAAAGAGACTTTTGTGATGCGTAAAAGTTTTTATTAATAGCTTTACGTGATAATTTTGCTTTTCAATAATATCGAGGTGTTTCATTTTATTACAACATAATTAACTTGGGGGAGAAAAGTTCGAACTAGTTGGGCCCAGCATAGCCAGGTGATTAAGGCACTCGACTCGTAATCTGAGGGTCACGGGTTCGAATCCTTGTCACACCAAAGATGCTCGACCTTTCAGCCATGGGGGCGTTGTAATATTACAATCAGTCCATTTTTGGTAAAATAGTAGCCCAAAGAGTTGGCGGTGGTTGATGATGATCAGCTGCTTTCCCTCTAGTCTTTAATCTAAATTAGGGACTACTGGCGCAGATAGCCCTCGTGTACCTTTGCGCGAAATTCAAAAAGAAACCAAACCAAACTAGTTAAAAGTGTAAATGAATATTTTTCTTCTAGAAATTTGTACGAATAGTTATTGCGAAAAATTAATTATTTTAAGACACTAAATTAAAGGTTAGTTTTTCATGTTGTCTTCTTTAGACAATCCACACAAGTTTTTACTTTCAGTAACATACATTTTATTTTCTGGGCAGAAATACTGAAAAAAAATTACAAATTTTCTTCTTCGAAACAGCCACCTGAAGTTTACATTATAAAATAAAATGAAAAATTGGACATTCAACTGATTATATCTAAAACCTTTACAACTTAAAACAGATTATATATAAATTAATTTTCTGTGTTAATTATTATTAGTCTTAACGGCTTCTAACTGGCCGTATAAAGTATTTCTGAAAGTTTGGTATAACATTCATATCAAAAGAAAACATTTATAAATGTTCCACAAGTCCTTTAACGTTTTTGAAAATGTGTATATTTTGGGAAAAAAAGAATTTCTTATATAGTTTTATAAGCTATTTTGTATTTTTCTTTAAACTATGTTTTAAAATTGGAATAGTATTTATAGTTTAATACAGATGTCAGCACAAGGTATACAACGTTTCTTCAATATCATTGGCAAGCCGAATGTACTTGAAACATTTTAAACATGCGAAAGAAATATATTTAAAAGAAATATATATTTATAAAACTTTGACTTATAAACACATAACCCGTCTCATGATATAACAAATTCAAGAACAAGTATAAAAACGTAAAGGTAATCCATTTAAGATACATTCATTAATTCATTAAAAATATAGGTCAATTTAACAATTCTGAGTCACAAATCAGAAAAATGTAACGTATATTTTTTGTTGTTTCAACTTTAGAGATAATTTCAATTGCGCATCAAATTGTTATTTATTTATTTCCTTTTTGCTACAAATTATCTTTTTCTCAAGCGCAAAATTTTAAGGCTTAATCATTAAAAGTATAACTCATATTTACACAGTATGACATCACAAGAGAACTTAGGTTCTGATGTCGAATATTAATACAAGGTGTTACGTCGTGTTGTTTTCTATTCGTTATTGCTGGTATTTACGAGTGTTTAAAAGAAATACTATTGTAATTGTTTATATCAAACATATTAGAAACAAGAAGTAAAAACCGTTATTCTTACGGGTAGGAAAGTTAATATTAATTAGAAAAAATCATAATATATTGTTCGCAAGTTTTCATTTAGAAACAACAACAAACGTTTTCGTTGGAATGATTTTTCACAACGGTCATATATTGAATTCAAAATAGTTTTTTCGTAAGCTATACATGCAACTTTTTTCAGTTTTATTTGTTTAGTAATTAATTACAAACCTACACGATGACCTATCTGTACTTTGTCTACCATTGGCATCAAAACCCAGATTCTAGCGTTTTAAGTCTACAGACACTGCTGTACTCTGTACATGGCTTCTTTTAAACTGTCCAAAATTAGAATTTCTGGAAAGAATTTTGTTTTACATTCTAATGCGTACCACATTCATAAAAGTAGTAAAACATTTTGTGTTATTTGTGTGCTAACCAGTAAATGGCCGCATATTTAGATTTTTTAAAAATTAAATACAGTTTCCCAAATTGGAAGATGAAAATTAGCACTAATTTGTTTCAAAAGGTACACCGATGAAGAAAATATCAAAAAGGATAATAAAAAAACTGAGATTCGACGTCCAAATAAGATTTGAAATCCGACAATACAAGGTTTAATAATACTATTCAACATTGTGTCTAACTGAAAAAAATAAAATTAAAATGGCGCAGTTCATTAATGCTTTGCTGCAAACTTCTGGCCAAGCATAACAACATGAGTACGATGTTCGATTAGGCTTAGTTTACCTGCGCTTATTTGTTTCAGCCTAAAACTGTCCGTTGCGGGATCTAACTCGCAATTCTAGCGCTATAAGCTCCGAAGGTTATCGTTTAAACAGCATAGGATGAAAACTGAAGCGCAGCGTTTCTCCAAGAATAACGACTCTGGGTGACCTCTATAATTGTGACTGAGTTTCTTATCGAGATGGCGAGTGTCAAACACAAGTCATATATACACACACACACAAGTTTAATGTTTGTTGCAAATCAATGTCTCACCAATTTTGTTTTGTATCGAAATAAGGCCCGGCATGGCCAAGCGCGTTAAGCCGTGCGACTCGTAATCTAAGGGTCGCGCCAAACATGCTTGCCCGTTCAGCCGTGGGAGCGTTATAATGTTTCGGTCAATCCCACTATTCGTTGGTAAAAGAGTAGCCCAAGAGTTAGCGGTGGGTGGTGATGACAAGCTGCCTTCCCTCTAGTCTTACACTGCTAAATTAGGGACCTTGACCATTAACGATTGAAAATATTTATATTTTGGTGTTACTAAACGGCGGTATGTCTGAGGACTTACAACACTAGAAACCGGGTTTCGATACTCGTAGTGGGCAGAGCACAGATAGCCAACTATGTAGCTTTATACTCAATTTAATATGAATAAACTACTTCTGAAAATATTGCAAGAATTTAAAAATGTGAAATTTCACAAAGGTTAAAGTGAAAAAATAATTCATTAGTGTTAGAAAAATATATAATAATTATACTAAATTATTATTTTATCCTCTTCCGATTTGTACATTTATTAATTTGCCAAACAGTGTAATAAAATCGTTCTTTTAACTTTAGAAACTATTCGAATTGCAGTTTTCTCTTACTTAAAAATTAACGAGTGCATGATTAAAAATACAAGTGCCACAAGCACAAACTTACATGAAGTTGCCCAAAAATAATTCGAAAAAATAAGTGGATTACTCAGAAGGTATGTTTCTTTGTTTCAAGATTTATACTCATAGTCGTCCCAGTTTTGAACTGAAGGACTAGAGGAAAGGCTGCTAGTGAATAGCATGCACCACCAACTATTGGGTGCCTCCTCTATGATCGAACAGTTAGATTTAGCTGCCGCTCTTATAAATGCAACCAAGGGCCCAAAATGCGGAAAACGTGCATTTTTAATAACGAGCTGCGAACCATAAATCCTCCGACTCACAGTTAAAACATGATATCCGCTGGATCACAACTGGATCTTGAATAAACAGAACTAAGTCGTTTCCATCATTTTTTTCGTTTTATATTATTTTCTAAAAATTCAAGCATCACGAAGTTCTTTTGTCTTGTAGACAGAATATGTACTTTGTATGAAGAACTTTAGACTTTAAAGTCAGATTATGACGATAGTCATGGGATGCTTTACGTCACTGTACGTAATATGCAGATGGTACCAAGGTAACTAATGTTAGTTTTATTTTGACCATTTATTTAATCAAAGAATGCTTCTTTTTTTTTCCTGAGGTTGAGTCGTCGTTTAAATATCTTTAACTATTGCTAGGAAGTAATTCACACGAATGAAAGAAAAAATATCAGCCAACAAACAGTGACTATTTGAAAAACGCCCTCTACTGCGGTATTGTTTCGACTGAAATATTAACGAAACACACGAACCGGTCAGAAAATAACAATTTTATTAATACGGTATTCCCTTTATTCCAAGAAACAGCGTATTGAAGTTACCATACGGGTTTATTATATCTGACCGACATTGGGATCTTGGAAGTGCCTAGGCTATGAGACCTTGACTTTGGTGGAGAGGGCTGAAGTGAGTTATCCCAACGGTCAGAAGGTCGTTCATCAGAGAGAGTTCTAAGCGATTCAGAAGCATGTATTAACGTTGGAGTTTCATCAGGAAAACTTGTCGTTAGTTTCTCTTCCCTCAATTTCTTTTCCACTTTTGATTTGTAGCTTTCGATGAATTTTTCTATTTCTGCCAAGAAATCTTGGCCCGTATCAAAGTCAACATCCTTTAGGAGTTTCTGTACTTTATCTGGAGACAAAATTGGCTTTTTAACAGAATTCTTTTTCTTCTGTGGAATACACTTCGGATTAGAAACGATGGTCCTTGACTTGGGAGCCAACGATCTTACAGGATATTGAGATCCAACTGGTGGTGGTGGTCTAAAGAGGTCAGAGCTTAGGGAAGATCTAGGCGAGCGCTGGCGGAATGCCCAAGTCTTGCAGCCGGTGTCTACTTTTGGAGCAATGTTAGAAGTTCTAGGACTCCTATAAGAATGCCTGTCTAAACTCCCTCTATTCAGAAACGATCCCTCTTCTAAAGAATCATTACTAGGAGAGCGGCTTCTATGAATATCAGAAGGATAGTTGGAGGAGTCAGATGACCTCCTTCCGTTTCTAGCGATATGTACAGGAGCACAATTATTTAATTGGGACGCTCGAGGTTTATACACGTTATCTGAGCTTGGAGACTTTTGATTCACGGTTAAGGTTTTGACAGAATGATCCGGAAGATATGGAATTTTGGACTTTCCCTCTGATCTAGGTGTTGTAATTTTAACACCATGTCCATGCACAGGAGTTTTAGAAACTTGAGGAGCACTTACACGCCTGTCTGTAGTTTCCTTGCCGTCCCCTTCTGGTGACAAGGAACCAAACCCATTTGTTATATCACTATCGTGCTGTGTTACTGTGATAACGGGTTCTTTCTCACTATCTTCCATTTTCATTATTTTCAGGGGGATCGACCTTTTATCTCGTTCTCCTACGCTGGTCTCGTCGATATGGTTCAAATTTGTATCATGTGGTCCGAGGCATCTGGTTAACTGATTAGTTTCGTCGCATACATTCAAAGATGGAAGTTCGCCATAATTCGTGGAAATTTTTGAGAATTCCTTGGAGAAACCGTCCAAGTCCTTATGAGAAGGATGTGGAGTCAACACTCGACGACGTGTCTGTGGAGAAGAAGGACGATTCCTCGAGTTGGAAACATTGACACCAGAAAGGTTGGACTCAGGAGGTCTGAAAAGAAGTCGTTTATCTATTGTTAAAAGACAATATTTTACAGTGGGTATATCATCTAACACAAGTGAAGAAGAGGTTAGATAATTGTTACTATGTGTTTAAAAATATTAAAAAAATATTAAGTTTGACGATTGTTGTTTGGTTTGTTTGGAATTTCGCGCAAAGCTACACAAGGGGTATCTGCGCTAGCCGTCCTTAATTTAGCAGTGTAAGATCATAGGAAAGGCAGCTTATCATCACCACCTACTGCCAACTATTGGGCTACTATTTATCAACGATTAGTGGAATTTAACGTCATATTATAATGCTCATAGGGCTGAAAAGGCGAACATGTTTGATAGAAAGATGAAGATTCGAACCCGCGACCTTCAGATTACGAGTCGAGCGCCATAACCACCTACCCATACCATGCAAAGTCTCACTAAGAAAAACATCTCATAGAATAGTGTACCGTATTATAGCAGATTAAAGAAATTATTTTACATTATAATATCGCTTTTGCTAAAAAACTAACCACAGTAAACTAATCATACTTGTCTATGAGGTTGTGAAGACCTAACTGTTTGGAAGCAAGGTCTGGAAGTTAGCGCACAAGAAGCAAGAATGACAAATGTAGCGAGACGATTTTTATTTTTTTAAATGAAAAGTTCTATGTGACTTTGTTGTTGTTGTTGTTGTTGTTTTTTGTTTGTTTCGGAATTTCGCACAAAGCTACTCGACGGCTATTTGTGCTAGCCGTCCCTCATTTAGCAGTGTAAGACTAGAGGGAAGGCAACTAGTCATCACCACCCACCGCCAACTCTTGGGCTACTCTTTTACCAACGAATAGTGGGATTGACCGTCACATTATACACCCCCACGGCTGGGAGGACGAGTATGTTTAGCGCGACGCGGGGGCGAACCCGCGAACCTCGGATTACGAGTCGCACGCCTTACGCGCTTGGCCATGCCGGGCCGGTGACTTTGTTACACGTTTGGTTCGATGAATTTCGTGCAAGCTACCAAAAGACACCACACCACTAGAGCAGTTGTTTATGTTTAATGTTGTCTTCCAGTAATACTTCCATTAAAGAAAACGAAAAAAAAAAGTTTGCTAATATAATAATACTAAAGACGTAGTTCGAAACGTCGTGTCCAAATGATAATAAAACAATAAATATATACAATTTTAAGGCTTCCCATTCACATTGTGGTATATCTGCGGACTGACACTGCTAGAAACCGTGTTCCGATGCCCGTGGTAGGCAGAGCACAGGTAGCCCATTTTATAGCTTTGATTGATTATTTGGAAATAAGCACAATCAACCATTACTATGTATATGTGATAATTGTACTCAAATCTATGGTAAAACGTACTATGTAACATAGATGTAAAAATATTGAAATAATATTACGAGTAACTTTACAATTTGTACATAATTAGAGTCGCTTGCTCAGTGTGTCAGAGGTAAGGTTAAACCAGTACAAGAATTGTTTGTAGAAACAATACAAACAATATGCTTGCGAGTTGTTATGTTTTGGTCGTGATTAATCAATTATTTAAGACAAAAATAACTCACTAAGAAATTATTTTCGTTCTAATTGGTACGCTGGCGATCCAGAAAGATCTTTTTACTTATACTTACCGGTTGTAAGTGACCTGCATGTTGGGGGATCCTTTTCCAAGTGACATGGTCAGTTTTGCTGATGTTGAAAGTCGGTGACCTGCGAAACATCAAAACTTGATATCACAATAGATTAAAACAAACAAATGATGACATCTTGATGAATCTATATATAAACTTATGATAAACAAAAATTATTTTATGTCGAACTTAAATGAAAATAACAGCGCTACAATTAGGGGTTCGTTCCCCTTGGTGGGCTCAGCAGGTAGCCCGATGTGGCTTTGCTATAAGAAAATACTTAAATGAAAAACCAGTACATTCTACCATTTAAATAATACCCGTTTTATCGACATCATTGTAAGAACCTTACGTCTGATATCATATTACAATAAATATGTTTTTAATGCCATTTTATATACTTATAACAAAAAATAAATATAAATTCTTCTTACTTAGGCTTACCTGATTTACACCGGCAGGGGTCGTGCTTATCGAGATAGTGTTCTAAGGTATCCCATCCACCACCAACACGGACCATGACATGATTACGAAGTATCTATCATCAACATAAAATGTTATAAAAAAAAATAAATACATCAGCCCATGACACAATTGGTCACAAAATATAATTTAGTAACATGACCAAGTCTTTTTCAGAAAAACATAAAAGACCCCACTTGTTACCTTATCACCTTGCGACAACTAATTAGAAATCTGGCCTCACGAAGTCACTTAAGCATAAACTTTAATGTTGAAAGACGTGCTATCTCTACCATGCCCCACATTGGTTACAAACCTACAATTTTAGCGTTTTAACTTAAATAAGAAAAACCTCTATGTCTGTCTTTATTGTGTAACTAAATATGTCAAAGGACCAATAAAAATGATTCATCCTGGCCTGTTACTGTGTACTAAAGTTAACATCATTAACATACGTCTATATAGCGGTCTTTTGCTCATTTTTGAGATCTCAATAACAACAAGCAGTCACTTTCTTATATTCTGAAACCAAGAATACATCCTTATATAACGTGTGGATTATGGTTACTAACCTTACGGAGAAATAATTAGACATCTGCTAGTATTCTGAGAAGAATGAGGAAGTATGTATCTTCGACTGTACCTCTGAGGAGATATCTTCGTGGTTCTAGAGTCATTTCACATATTCAGTAAAGTTTGTTCTTCGAGAACTATCCATTCATTGAGCACAGAGAAAGAAGATATTAGAATTCACTATGTTAAAATCAGGATCTGATTTACAAGTGTACAACAACGCACCGTCTAGTCCATGGAAGATAGAAATACGTCCACCATTGCTTACTCTTGCCTAAATCACACCTTCCACTAATGTTATAAACGAGAAGGAGATTGGGTCTGGAACCAGATGCTGTTCAAATAAGTATACCTAATTATATGGACTACAGGGGGAAGGAAAAATGTTGTTCCATATGTCGTTGGTCCACTGGAGAGTCCATGATGTTCAATTGAAATGTCTGTAGCACCACGTCTTATATCGCCTAGTAGCTCGGGTCACTAGACCAGTTTTCTACTTTACAGTGAACAGAATGTGTCATTAGGTGTTCCACACGCACACGGATCAGCCTCATGAGATCTGCCTCTCCATCCAGTGGCATGGTGCCAAATTACATCAGTGAGCAAAAGATTCAGTCTCGGAGCGGGTGCCCACGGCTACATTTTCTACGAGCAAAAATGAACAAATAGCAATCGCCTGCTTCTGTTGTGGATATTGGTCTGACTCTGTCCAGATCAGTGTAACATACAGTCAGAAGCGATTCCACGATCTGCCGACACACTGAGACACGACTGTCTTCTTGAGGCCTAGCCTTGGTTATGAACAACTTGGAGTACCTTAAACTGAGATACATGTTAACACAACTGATGAGTGTCTGTAAGCCACGGGATAAATGAGCAATCATTTGAATTTTATGTCGTATCGTCAAAGGTTAGAATAATAGGGACTCAGGAGGTAGTGACTGAATTTTTTTTCCCCATAACAGTAGTCTTGATTTGCTTTAGCTAACATATTATTCATGACACACACACAAAATATAACTTTGGAACACTTGTTTTAAATGATGACCGAAAGACAAATTGTTATATATTAAAAACTTCTTTTTCTTATCTGTATTTATGTTGGGCTACTTACTTTATGAACTTTTGGAAGTGTTTATTGCTGTGCCAAGCCTTTGTGAATTCGTGAATTAAACAGTTATAGCTTATTTAAAGAAAAGAAAAATTAGGGAAAGGCGAGAATGTCTTAAATTAAACGGTCAAACCAGAGACTCTCGAGGTTTAATTTTAATTTGCTGACCAGAAGAAGAGTGTCAAGATAGAAGTATTCGACACTGGAATATATTTCTTTGGCTCTGACAACCAATTGACGGGTTTAATTGCGGCTCTAAAAACGCGCTCACAGGTGAAAATGCATAGCTTGTTCAACAGCATCACGTCAAGAATCGCGGACCTTCCGACACAAGCTGGTGAAGCTAACTGCTTGGCCATGACCGATATAGAGGAATAAGAAAGGCTAAGGTATAGTAAGTTAGTGAACATATATATATATATATTCGAAAACAAAAACATTAAGTATAAACATCTTAAGAAAAGTCTTAAGGAACTTACCCTCACAAAGATTAATATCTTGGAATCGCCTATCCTGTATTTACCCTCAGACACCCTAATCATGGGAAACTGAGAAGGACACGTACATCTGCTGAGCAAATCCACCACCTGGGAAACAACAGAACTAAAATTAGAACTTTGACTTATAGCTTTAGATCTTAGTTACACAATGGACTATGTGTGCTCTGCCCATCACAGGTATCGAAATCCGGTTTCTAGCGTTGTAAGTCCTCAGATAAAGATGTACCCGCTGGAGGGTACTGTCAATATTAACATTTCACAACTGTACTTCCAAAAGGATACCATAGCTTTAATCTAGACTTTTTGTAGACATTGCAAAAACATTTTTATGGAGGAAAAAAATTACCTTCGTTATTTTTTTAAATACGACCATGAGGTACGTGAACAATATTGTATGTTACTTACGTTTCTCTATAATGAAGTGCAAAGCTATACAATAAACTATCTGTGTGTTGTCCACCACCAATATCGAAACCGAGTTTCTAGCGTTGTAAATCCGAATAAATGCTTCTTTGATATTGAAGGGGCTACAATATAATTAAGGAATAACTTAAGTACAATAATTAGATATATAGCTTCAGTTCTATCTGAAACAAAATAATGATTTTATTACAGTGATTTACCCTTTCAACAAAATTATTGCCCTTTTAAATCATATCTGTTAATGGTTAACTCAGGCACTCAAAATAGAATCTTCCTACAAGAGAAACCTTCTTCCAGTAGCTGTTGATATCTTGGTAAATCAAAACAGATATACCTTCAGGACATAAATCAGACTTGTGTAGCTTAGTTTCTGATCCCTCCGCCCCAGGACTGCAGACTTTAGTTTTAGAGATGGCAGCTTTCAAAGCGAAGACGTCACATCAGAACAAAAGATAGTAGTTACTGTGATTTCTTTGAAAGGAACTAAGACTTCAATGATCAGTTTTAGCTATCTAAATGTTTTAATGGGAAATCTGTTTTAACATTAGGTTTTTTTAATTAAACTGCATAATAATCCTATAATAATGCAAGCTGCGTGTTTTCGAACTTCTTTGTTCGCTTCCACAGTTCTAATTTATCCTCTCACATAGACAAAGAATAGAATTAACGTTAACCAAAAGTTCTCGATGTTTCAGTTATAACAGATTTCCCACGACAGTAACGGGATGAAAATGTTAACCAATTTCTTTCAAGTCCCTTGGTTTTCTTCTTCAAAGATGTCTTATGTCTTATTAAAAGGAACCATAACAGGTTTGAAAATCTTTTAATAGATATCGACCATGTATAGAATGAAGGGTAGTGGCGGATTTAAGGTTATGGGGGTTCGGGGACTAATAATTTTTGTGAGCCCTACATCCGATGTAATTTTACATAGAATAAAATTATTATTAAGTCCACATAAAGACCATGGTCCATGGGATTGAGCTGCCTCTAACCCCTATCTAACTATGCCACTAGCAGAAGGAGCTGTAACAATAAAATCGATAATGAATGGTTAGGGTGCTCGACTCGAAATCTGAGGGTCGCGGGTTCGAATCCTCGTCACACCAAACATGCTCGCCCTTTCAGCCATGGGTGCGTTATAATGTTACGGTCAATCCCTCTATTCGTTGGTAAAAGAGTAGCTTAATAATTGGCAGTGGGTGGTGATCACTAGCTGCTTTCCCTCTAGTCTTACACTGTTAAATTAGGGATGGCTAACGTAGATAGTCCTCGTGTAGCTTTCTACGAGTTTTCATTTTACCGAATTTGATTAACCTGCTATCTTCTACTACCTTATATTTTCAAAATACAGGCAAGAAAGCTAGGTATGGAATGACGTAATAAGGGAAGGGGGATATCCCCAATTACTATCAAGGGGCCCCAAAATTCTAGTAAAATCACAAAAAACATTACATCAACTGTATCATATATTTCAAAGTTTTCGTCATTCATATTGGTTATAAATTGAAGGGGGTAGTCTAACCCAAAACACTATTCTACAAAGATTTTGTGTGTTATTTCATGGGCGACATTCAAGCGTCCTATAAACACATGCATGGTTCTACCCTCCCAACAATGAGGTCCTATAACCTTCCCTGGGAATATACATCTGGAATAGATTGTGTTTTTGTTTGAACCCGCGACACTCAGATTCCAAGTCAAGCGCCCGCGCCACCTGGTCTTGCTGCACCTTTAGGAACGAGACTGGAGTACCACCCGTTTTGCTCTGTCGTGTATTAAAACACACACACAGGGGTATGTAATATAACGTACTTTGTATGTTGTTCTCTGCTTATCAATAACAGTATTAATACCCATACCACCCGTTCAGAGATAAATTTTTGTATTTTGTATACGTCAGTTTTAAAGCATACAAGTGCAAGCTTCTAAAGCAAAGACTATATTAATATTTGGTGTGCTTTGTGTGTACATGTTTGTATAATCCAGCCCCATTTCCAACTAATTAGTTATCTCTTCTCAGTATTCTAAGAGTTCAAACAACGTATCAAGACGTCTATACCAGACAGTAACTCGGAGCGGAATAAGTCGCGAGGTTCTATTCATCGTCACGTTTTCAAACATCTAAAATAGCACGCCATAACTTTCGAATGACATGTCAAAAAATATGTTACATCCGAATTCGCGCGACCCAGTTCTAATTTCGTTGACCCCGAGTGCAACTAACGTTACTGAATTATTTGGAGTAAGCACAAATTACAAGGCGTAAACAAAAATGAATTCAGACTTTGAATGTTTAGGCCTTAAAAACATTCTCTCCATTTTGTAGGATTACAGTCGTCGTAAAATCTTATCAAATTTGAATTTTTGCGTCCACTTTTTTTTTTCTATCATTTCTTATTTTTGCATCATTTTTATCAAACACTTGCATCACAAATTTATACTTTGCTGGACATGTTTCATGGTGGGTGAACTGTTTACTCCACCTACAACGTTACCGGTAAAGTTTTTAAAAGCTTATTTTGGACATATGCTTCAACAATATTAACAGACGGTCAGCTATTTCCATTCTTAGTCTTAAAGCAATCGATGGTGCTGCAGTCGATTCTTGCTAATTTATGTTTTATGCGTGTTCATTGTAGGCCAAATATTACACGTAGATAACTGAACATTTAATAGGCATACAAAGAAACTACACACTGAAACAAACGTGTATTTGAAGTGAGATAAACAAATAATGTTCCTACTTCAGGTCGACAGTAACCTGCCGCTAGAATTTCTTTGTTTTTGTTTACTATGCAGTAGTTTATTTTCTCGGTGTGTCTATTGTATCGAGAGCATGTACAGCGAAACATTTATGTTAGAAATATAATACCAGCATTCAAGTAGGGCTAGTAAGACGTCCTTGATATAATTATTGTTCAACTAGTTCGAAAGGATAAATTTCATATTAATTAAAAAAAAAAGAAACTAATGAGACGGAAGGATGCGTTTGTGTGTGTTTCATATAGCAAAGCCAAAAAGGGCTATCGGCTCAGCCAACCGAAGGGAATCGAACCCCTGATTTTAGCGTTCTAAATCCGGAGACATACCGCTGTACTAGCGAGAGGCAGGATACGTTTGAATGTCGAAACCTTGAGAAGCAGAGCTGAAAAAGATACTGTTTATTAGTGGTATAACGTATTGTTCATAAGCGGCTTGATGTTACCCTTCACTATAGGAAGGTAGGTATTTAATGTTTATTGGCACAAAGCTACAAGGCTACATGTGCCAACCCAGATGTTGTACAGTATAGGTATAGGGCAACTAAGGTAAAAAGTAAAAATATGTAAAGTTAGGAACTGCCAGGAAGACTGAAGCAAGAAGTACACCTTTACTGACAGTCACCTGAAGTTGGCCTTTCCAGTCCTGGATTCAGTTCAAAATAAAAATGAAAACTAAAATGAGTAAAATTAAGACTTGCCAGGAAGACAAGCATCAATATCGAAATTGCAGGCAGTCACCTGAAGTTAGCCTTTCCAATCCTGGGTTCAAGTCAAAATACAAATTGAAATGTGTAAAAGAAATCATGCAGAAACACTATATAGTCTGATAAAAAACCTTAAGTGTAAAAACCAACGGTTTTTAAATGTAAAAACACGAGTGAGATTAGGCAGCATCACCTATAACATGGGCCAAAGTCAAGGGCAAACCTGCCTTACAAATATCTGTAAAATAGTGTCATCGTTCTAAGTTGTAATGATGGCATGATAAAATGTGGATGATTGTGATCTGAGTGCTACATAGACCATACATTGGTGCAGCAGTTCCAGATAAAAGGAAGTGGTGGGTTAAAAACTGTGACCAATGCGTAGCCTTGCCAAAACAACCTCTCTTCGATCCTTACAGAAGCAAAAGGGCCAAAGACCTAGAGAAGGTTTAATTTTAAAAAGCTTGTTATTGTGTTGCTCATTACAGGTTGCCTCCCATCTGGTGTACAGTCTGGATTTGATAACTGGACCATAGTACATGTCTGGAATGGGTACTGGGATGATAGATCCAGAACAGACAGACTTTGGTATTTGTGGAAATGAGCTGGCCGACATAGCAGCAAACATGACCTGGCATCCAAAAGAAATGGGTAGAGACAGATGAAAAATGGGCCAGTTTATTTTTGATATTGATGAGAAGAGGGTGGTGACTATCATAGAATGATTCCAGGATCAATAGACAGCTGACCGAGTCCGTATATATTGTACAATTTGTATATTGCATTATTTCAATGTGATTTACGGCAAGAGAGATGGCAAATAATTCGGCAGTGAAAACAGAAACTGTACGGGGAGTCTACATATATTTTAGCAAAGAAAGAGTAATATTTCCAATCGGGTGTATCTGCTTTCCTCAGATGATTCAAAGATAAGTTACAATTGGGGACAATAATTTGCCATGGTGGAATCGGCTGATAAATCTAAATCTTCTCATTGTGCCTGGATACGAAGATTTAAAAGAACAATGGCAGATTTTCTGCTTGCTATTAAAAAGTGCGGTCCATTGTGGTTGGAAACATAACTCCAGGTAGAATGCTGCGGTAAGGATCGAAGTTTCGAAGCATACATTAGAGACAGTTGCAAACCGCAAATATATAGAGGGGGTTCATGAGATTCCACATACAGACTTTGCAGGGAGGAGTACGAAAAGCTCCAATGCAAAACCGAAGTGCCTGGTGATGGACAGGATCCAACATTTTCAGTGCTGAAGGTTTGTAAGAACCATAAATCACAGACCCACAGTCAAGTTTGGATCGGACGAGGGCACGATAAATTTTGAGCATAGAGTATTGATCTGCTTCCCAAGAAGAGAGAACACGGAAAATGTTTAATGCTTTTAAACATTTGATACGAAGTTGCTTGATGTGCGATATAAAATTAATTTACAAATCAAATGCAATACCTAAGAAGTTTGTCTCACGGATGACAGAAAGTACATCATCAAGATGGAGTTCTGGATCTGGATGGATTTCCCGTTTACGGCAGAAATGTATACAAAGGGTTTTAGAGAGTGAAAGTTTAAAACCATCTGCCGTGGTCAACTTCAGTATTTGATTGACTGTAGTTTGTAGCTGCCGTTCAGTAAAACTTTTGTTTGATGACTGACATGAGATGTGAAAGTCATCAACAAAAAGATCGTTTATAACTGTAGAGGATAGCTGTTCACTGATGGCATTAATGAAAAATGTGACATTCAGAAAACAGCCCAGAGAGATTCCAAGTTCCTGTGGGAAAAATGAGAAAGTGTTGAGCCCACACAGACTTGGAATCAGCACTTCATTAAAAACTGCTTGACGAAAAGGGGTAAGTTGCCACGCAATCCATACGAGTAAAGGTCTCGTAAGATGTCATATCTCTATGTTATATCACAAGCTTTTTCTGAATAAAAAACAGTAACAAGCCTTAAAAAAAAAGCTTCTCTGATTGATGTTTCAAGGCGAATTAAGTGGTCTATTGCAGAGCGTTGTCTTCTGAACCCACACTGAGTAGGTGAGAGGAGGTTGTTCGATTCAAGAAACCAAACGAGGCGAGCATTGATTATGCTCTAAGATCTTACTGAGACAACTTGTCAAAGCAATGGGACAGTAATTCAAAAGGAAACGTTGGATCAGTCCCAGGTTTCAGAAATAGGGAGTATGATAGCTTGTCGCCAAGCATCTGGATAAACATTTTCCTGCCATATCCAATTAAAGACAGCTAGGAGAATAGTAAGAAAGTTTTGGGAGAGGTGGCGTAACATCTTATAATTGTATATTATTAGGTCCGACCGATATATTACCAGACTAATGAATTGCAAGTTTGAGTTCCATCAGTGTAAGAGTGCGATAGTAGTCATAGGAATGGTCAGTTGAAAAGGAAAGTGGTAGATGCTCTGCCTGTGTTTTAATGGCCAAAAGAAGAGGGAAATAACTACGAAGAGCTAGATACACGAGAGAAGTCGACCCCAAGAGTATTGGCAGTGCTCTGGTCATCTGCAACTTCGTGGCCATCAGATATTAAGATAGAGAAGGGGGCGGAAGTATATCTTCCATTCACCCTCTGGATCTTATCCCATATAACTTTTGTGCTGGTGGTTGAAGAAATGCTAGAGTTGTGTGTAATCCAAGATTCCTTCCGACTTTGACGTCTAACTTGCCGAGCGCGTCACGGGCTTGCTGAAATGGATGATTTACATAAGATGGCAGGTTCAAGTTCCGAGAGAGTAGTGAAAGAAGGCCAGTTGGCCTGGACCAACTTCCACCGAGGTACATGGGTCAGTGTTATGTAAATGTCGTGTAAATATTTTGTAAACGACAACATGTCGTGTTGTGTTTAAATTTTCATTTCTATTTATATTTCCATATTTGTATTACCGTTTCAAGGTTTAGACAGTGAAATACGTTGTTCTTCGTTTAAAATAACATTTGGAATTTTCTAGAATTAGGTAGATCAAATATATGACTATAAATGGAAATGTTTGGCGGCCTAGCGTCTAGACGTAGAGTCTCGTGCAAAAACATACATGCGCAGATTACTCTGTCGAATTTCCGGTGAATGTTCGAGAAAAAAAAAAAAAAAAAAAGAGTCCTAATAATATATATAAACAGACGGCGATAAGAGAGAAAAAAAGGAGTCAGACATTAGAATTATTCAAAAGAAGAAGAGTCAGTCATTAGTTTATATTTAATTCAAGAAATAGTGTCTTTGTTCGAGAAGTTTCCAACGCTCGCTGTGTGGTTATTCAATTTAACTTTTTGACTAGAGCTAGATCTACAGAAACTGTGATTTTGTTTCATCAATATTTGCGATTCATTTGAATTACTGGTTGTGCTGAGTGTCGACACGTACGGGACTGTTTAAGAGAAACCGAAGCAAATTGGAAAACAAGGGACATTCATCGTAAAAGGAACGTCATCAAAATTATTGAACTGTGAATTGTTTCTGGACTTTCATTCTAGATCATTATATTAGATACAGGCCAGTACCATTTTGTGTTGTAATTGATTTTGAATGTTAAAACTGAATGTTTGTCATTGTTAATACATAATTAACGTTATATCTGTTATATATATTTAGTTTAATGTAATAAATTATACAAGCTGTTATCTGTGTCTTTCTGTTGCGTTCTTAAAACATAAAAAAACGTAACAGTCAGGTGGTATTGATCAGGCCAGTCTCTTGCAAGATGATGGGGAAATGATCACTACCTCGTGGATTAATGTCAACCTCCCAGGAAAAGTGAGCGAGTAACGAAGGGGAACAGACAGAAAGATCTATCTGTAAATGACTAACTGGGTGCATGAAAATATGTGAAAGAGCCAGTATTGAATGGAGCCAGGTTGTGGTTCAGGAGAATATGCTCTATGGTGCGCTCTTTCATATCAGTACGGGCGACAACCCAGAGAGGATTTTGCCCATTGAAATCTACCAAGATTAAAAAGATAGTAGGCAGTTCCTCAATAAGGGTATCGATGTCCGATTGATTATAATGTATTTCAGGTGTAAGGTATAGAGAGCAAATAGTGATGGTACAACCCAAGGGTGTGGTCAGTGACCAGGTGGGCACATGCTGATCAACCAGCAATGCAACTCCCCCATGTACCCGTCCTTCACATAGCCTGTCATTCCGATATAATGAATAGTGGCAGATAGTAACTGTATTTGTAGGCTGTAGAAATGTTTCTTTCAAAGAAAGACATATGGGACGATAAAAGTCAATAAGATCTTAGATGTCAGTCACATTTGTGTGGAAACTTCAACAGTTCCATTGGATTAGAGTGGGCACGTGTAATTATTTCAGAGAAGACGGTAGAGAGTCCTGCTTACGACAGCATTTGTTTTTTTTTTTACTGGATGTGGGTCTATCACCCTATATGGATCCTGCTCTAGCTGGAATGGTCGGGTCCGAATTTACTGGTACACGTACTAATGATTGATGGCACGTACAAGTTGTTTGTTCAATTTTTGGGGTATCAGGAGAGGGAGACCCAATGGAAACATCTTGACTTGAAGAAGGTCAAGTTCAGTAATAACTGAAAGGTGTGGTCAGAACAGAGATGGAAGGAGACACTGATTTGTGAACTGTGTTATTTTGGGATGTGTTTTATTAAGATCTGTTTGGACTCTTACTGCTGAAACCCGTTCTACTACTACAGTAAAAGTTCTGGTCGGAATAGGTAATAATTTTCGAGTCTCTCTGTAAATGAAATTGTTAACTGTATTGAGACGTTATACTTTTTCTTCTACCTATTTAGGGCAATAGATAAAATAAGAACGATGAATACCATTACCGAATGCCAATTCGAACCACATTGTACAAACTGTAGCGTTATGGTCTTTGCCACTACAGCGGGCACAGATCAAGGAACCACGGCAAGATTGTTTTGAATGACCAAATCGTTGACAATGAATTGTAAGGTACGACCTTATATTCCAAATCCTGTATGATGTTATCCTGCTTTTATTGTTGGGGAGGACGTGGTACAGTGAATGTTAGTATTAGAACACTTGTTGGTTCCAGAATTCCATCTTTTGAAGGGAAGATTCGGCGTACTGCTGTGACACCTTGGCTGGTGAGACCTGCGAGGATCTCCGATTCGGGGAAATTACTGAAGTCTCTTTCAACTATGACTCTTCTGGAAGTATTCAAAGTGGAATGAGAAGTAACTCTAATGGGTATGTCTCCAAAAGTCTTTGATGTCAGTAAGAGTTTGAAATGCTGTGATGAAGATGTTTCCACTAAGATGTCTCCCGAACGTAGCTTTTTTGCCAATTTAGGGGAGCCAGCAAACCCTTCTAAATAAAATAGGGGGACGTCTGTCCTAGAGGCTTGTCACTTAAGGAATGCAAAATTAAGAATCGCAGGACAGATTAAAGGGGTGAGTTAGGCTGTACAGATTCATCAATGTGTGGTTGTTCTCCAGTAGTCGGGTTTTTATCGATGGTTTCAAGTTACTTAATTTGTTTTAGGAGTATCCATAATAAATAGAAATCTTTTAGGTGTCCACTGACTCCACCCACCATAGAGCCCTACAAGGGGACGCACTACAGTGCCTTAAGGGGTTTCGTGAGCACTATACCTGAACACCAGTATCAAACACAATGTCCACAACACCCGTTGTAGACGTCCTATGCTGGTACTCAATTGACCCTGGCCCAAATGGAGTAGCCAATTGATTCTGTGGAGCCACCCCAAGACCACCCGTTTATAGGAATTCAAGACCAAAGTGGTGTGTTGGAGTTGGACCCCTCAACCACCAAGATTCTCTCCTCCCCTTCACGGGTTACCACGCACGGCAAATATGCAGATGAATGTTTAGATCCCAGAGAAGGTAAACTGTAAGAGTAGAACCTTCTCTGGGAGATTCCCTCACTACGTACAGGAATATACATCGAGGGGCCCTTCACAGTACTGAGTGTTCTGAAGAATTAGCGTCCAGTCAATACTCGAGTTGGTGTCCATAGTCATCACGTACCGAAGAACAAATATTCTTGAACAAGTTCTTGGTTGTTTAATCAAGACAGTGGTTTTAACAGCTGTGTACGTGGATGTTCACAGATAACAAAGTATGCAGTGTGCATCAACTCGAACTGGATAATGACAAACCGTCACGTAGTTGGGTAACAGATAAACAAACCGTCATGTAGCTAGATAACACAGATAATGATAAACTGTTACGTTACTATGTTATACAGTCAATGATGAACTGTCATATAAATTTAGAAATAACAAGTAATAAACAAACATCGAGACCAGCAAATAGACAAGTTAATGACTAGCATCCCTTCTGTCATAGGTACATCAGGGGGGTCAGTAGCAACTCCATAACGGACCTCTGACATTTTTATTAATTTCTTGGAGACATGGTAGTCCTTGTCTAAGATAGTCTACGTAAGTGTTAGGTTAGTTCTCTAGTCCTTAATTAATCAAACTCTTTACCATATTGTTACAGATTACCCCAAGGACGAATTGAAGCTAATTTCCTTTAGGACTGCACAGAAAATGGTACACGTGAATGAATACTAGTGATTTATTGTGACGTATTATAAAACTATCAAATTAGCTACAATTCTAGATACATTTTTTCCTCTTTGACTTCATCACTTATTGATGAGTTAACAAAAGTACAATCAGATTCAAGTTCATGTTTTCAGTTCCCAACTAAGTTCCTTAACAGTTGATAAAACAAGTTAGAGTAACTTCATAGGATATCCGATATCTTTAATATCCATTTTTCCTGTATCCGAAGTATGAATCTGCCTCAAGATATTCGACATGATACCTACATTTTTATGTTTGGACCCCAGCATGGCCTATAATCAGGGCTTTCGACTCGCATTCTGAAGGTCGCAGGTTCGAAACTCTTTCACCCAGTATCCCTACCCTTTCATATGATTTGCGCGAAATTTAAAAAACAAACAAACATCCGTTTAAGATCAATTGTTTTTATTACTACTGTTTGGTTGAATTGCGTTCAAAGACACTCGAGAACAAAGTTCATTAGTTGTCCCTAAATTAGAAGTTATAAACTAAAGGGGGGGGGCAGCTAGTTAACATCACCAACCGCTAACTCATGGATTGCTGCAATAAAAAATATACCCTTCAACTGAAATATAAATAGCTTCGTGAATGTACTTAAACCTGGAATGGAGCAGTTTTATCTTTCGTTAGCTTGATCGGAAAACGAAAGTAACCTTGACAGTTGCAAACTTTCTTTGTTAGCCTGAAGATGACCAAAGTAGATCAAAACGTTGTTTGTACTTTATTTTAATTGAAGTTTTAATAACAAAGCCAACCGTATTTAAAACACACTTTTAACCTCAGCAGATATTCAAAATTCTGAATAGCTATTTATATTTCCTTCGTCAGAACCCTAAAGTAGTCCCTTCAAAAAATACCCAACTTTGTTTTGTATTTCTAAATACAAGCTTTAGAAACTTCTTTCGGTTTTCTTAATTATACACTTATTTACTTCCAATGGATCTCTCATAATCGTGAATCTTGTATCATGTTTACTTGATCAGAAATCAAAATTCACTTCTTAAATACAGTAAATATAGTGTATAATAATTTCACGTTTCTTCTTGGTGCACAAAATACCAGCAGAGACGTTGAGAATATTACGTGTAATATCACAAGTAGGAAACGTGTCAAGACTGTCGTTTGAGGAAAAAGAATCCAATAAGAGTTCTCTGTTAGATACAATATAACTCCAGAACAAACATTCTACCCTTGACCAGAAGAAGGAAAATATGCCACTTTCACACTAGGTGGAAACAGACCTAATTTCGTATGTAACTCTTGAATGACGCAACGAATCGCGCGAGAGTAGTGATACAATGATACGCGCAGTCTTTTTGGAATTTCACGTGTTGATTATGGGCGCGGGTGATTAATTCGTATTTACAGTATTATGTAGCAGGATTTGAGGTCATCCCAGGGCAGGAGATAGTGAGCAGGACGTCTAGGCCCCTAGCGTCTGCAATTGAAACTACTTGTCACAACTGGAGCTGGGTACTTGATGCTTTGGATCGAATGTTTACGTTCGATCTAAATACAGGATCTGACTATATGCAACTACAGCAGTTGTTCGGGATAGAATGTTTACGTTTGACCCACAGTATGCTGAAAATGATTTTATGTAGCTAAGACGACGGCTAGGATCTCGTTCTGTGCCCATGGCAACTGTACCAAAAGCGTGATAATATTCTAACATATAATAAAGAGGAAAGTAACACTAACTCAGAGATACCCGAAAAATTTAAAACAGACTATTACAACGTAATGTGCAAGTCAAACAGATACCCAAAAACTAAAACAGGCGATTACAACATGTTGTGCGACTCGAACAGTGATACCCGAAAACTAAACTAAACGATTTTATTAACGTCGCTTAAGACACTCAAGAGAAGAAAGAAAAAAAACATTTCCCGGAATCTTCGACCCATTTTTATCAAAGTAAACATATAGCTTACTTTTCCCACTTAGAGACCTGTACTCAAATTTTTCCAGACACTTTATGACACGAATTGGAAACAAATAGTTGACTTACCTTGTCAAAGATAGAAATAATAAAATAGCAAATTGTTTGTTTTAAAGCAAAGCCACATTATACTATCTACTGTGTGTACCGCAGGGAATCGAACTCCGAATTTTAGCGTTACAAGTCCTTAAGCTTACAACGGAAAGGAAAGAATCAGTCGATAGGATTTGTATAAGTTTGTACAAATACAATAAGAAGAGAAAATATAAAAAAAAAACATACGCACGTTTCTCAACACCATAAAAAACAAAAATCGTTTAATAAAAAGAAGAAAACAAAATCCGTCGATTTCATTGCTTTTAGTCCAAAGTTTCCCAGTGGGCTACGTGCGTCACTATCCACCCTTCACCCTCAATTTAAGTTTTGTAATTCAGTAAACTTACCGTTAACCCACCAGAAGAGGAGGGGCTATAAAAAAACCCAGTAAGTACCCCACCACAGAGACAAACCGTGAAACCTGTCCAAAGCTGTTTGATTTATTATCCTGTAAAGATAACTTAATAAGTACCAAGCCTTAGAAAAGGTTTCAACTCGCCGTAAATTGTCAGAGCTTGTTTTGTTACCAAGATTCTATGAAATACGTCATAAAGAGAGAAACGTAGACAAAACTGCTGCAATCTTTTACTAAATTCGTTTATTGATAATGTATCTTCATTGCCTACAATAAGAAGGAATAAAGCAAGGTTAAAGACCATATATGGCTAAAGGCCACGTACGTACAGAGGAAGGACGAGAGACAAATACCAATATATGTCGACAGATAAACAGTTTGTGTTTGAATTTCGCACAAAGCTACTCGAGGGCTATCTGTGCTAGCCGTCCCTAATTTTGCAGTGTAAGACTAGAGGGAAGGCAGCTAGTCATCACCACCCACCGCCAACTCTTGGGCTACTCTTTTACCAACGAATAGTGGGATTGACCATCAAATTATAATGCCCCCACGAGTCGCACGCCTTAACACGCTCGGCCATGCCATGCTTTGTAATTTTACAGAGTGAGAGCCAGCTAACCGAGTGAGTGACACGGTCTTCTTGGAAGACTTAGTGGAATCAGACGTCTGGCGGACTAGTGTTAATATAAGATGACTGGAAGTGCAGGTTTGTTAAATTAATTAAATCTATTAAAACTGGAAAATAAAATTATAGTTCATGGTGGTGTAGGTTCTTTGAATTTGATTCAACAATCTTCAAGGAATTAGGATAAATCCCTTGTGTCTCGCAGGTGGAGATCTTGAATTAAACTTGTGCAAGGCTTCCACGCTTCTCTTAGGCACGTGCACGTGAAAGGGTGACACATCTTATATTATTAACTAGATCATGGTGATTCAAGGTAATTATCTAACTTCTCTAAAAAGCAGTACGATGAATAAAACCTTAGCATTACTGCACGATTTCTGAAAACAAAAATAACTCTTGTGTTAAGTGTTGACACGAGCCTATAAAACTCATTTGTACTATTACTGATATAGTGACACTACTACGTTTGTTATAGTTTCCATCTTCAAACTAAACAAGCACGCGCAGCGTCAGTACAAACTCTTTGTACAAACTACACTTTGTAATAATTTTCAATAAAACTAAGTAATGCAGATGAAAACAGGGCAGGAGCTAAATGACAGGGGCTGCAGGAACAGCCCCTTGAAATGGCGTGGCCTCCCTCAAAGCTAAGGCCGTCAAATAATTTAATTTTATATTTCACCAACCCCCCCTTATATTAAATTAGGGTTTCCCTACCTCCGACGAGTTAAGAAGTATTAGAGTTGGGACTTGCTAACTCATGCCATGATTTTTCAGAGAGAACTGAGGTGCCGTCAATGTGTAAATTTGTCTTGTTAACCAAGTTACTTCGGGTAGACTGCTTGTCACGATAAATTAAGAATTTTTTTTTTTTTAATGCAAAAACGGCTCGTTTGGGTTGAGAAAATATTTCAAATAGAAGAGCGAACATCTAACCCCGCCCTCTACATTACGACACTCAGTTACACAACCCCTTCCAAACATGTGGTCAGCTTCCGGTCAGTTACCTCTTTCTTTGTGAACCTGACGATAACCGAAGAAGATCGGATCGTTGTTCGCTCTTCTATTTGAAATATTTTCAACCCAAACGAGCCGTTTTTGCATATAAAATTCTCAACAAGTGAGTTTCTCGACATCACTGATTATTAATCCCATATTTTTCCACGGTATAAAATTATTAATTATAACAGTGACGTTGAAAAACTACTTGCAACTTTAGGATTTGTATCTTTACAAAAATCAGTTCGCACTTTGAGTGGAATGTCCATAAAACGTGCAATTTAAAATGTTAAAATTAACATTCTTTTTAAACTACCAGCAATTGTGTAGAACCTCCCTACTAGGTGCTTCAGTGACCCCAGCATCATTAGTTCCGTGCCCTTGCAACGTTATTAATAGAAAGTCTGTCTTCAAAGCAAGGACGCCGCGCCCTTTAAGCATAAGAAGGCCCGGCATAGCCAGGTGGTTAAGGCACTCGGCTCGTAATCCGAAGGTCACGGGTTCCCGTTACAAACATACTCGTATATTCAGCCCTGGGGGAGTTTTAAATATACGGCCAATCCCACTATTTGTTAGTAAGAGTTTGCGGTGAAGACTAGTTGCCTTCCCTCTAGTCTTATACTGCTAAATTAGGTACGACTAGAGCAGGTATCCCTCGTGTAGCTTTGCGCGAAATTGAAAACAAACCAAAGAAATAAAATAAGCATAAGAAGCACGTGCGTAGATTTTATAGTAAAGAAAAATGTTTAGAATTGAAACTGAAATTACGACACACAGACAAAACACGCAGGAAATATCTCCTTTCAAAAATAACAAAATAAACAACTTTGTTTGGTATCTCCCCCCCCACGTGCATCCCTGAGGTGTGGAGGAAGTTTGACAATTAAATTTTTAATTTATATTTTTGTTTGTTTGTTTGGTCGTTAAGCAAAAAGCTATACAATGGGCTGTGTGTGCTGTGCCCATCACTTGTATAGAAACGCAATTTTAAACACTTTTGGGTTGCATTTATTTATTAAGTCTTATCCTAATAATAATTTGTTTTGTTTGTAGTTAAGCGCAGGGGGGCCATGTGCGTTGTGCCCGCCATGGGTATCGAAACTCGGTTTCTAGCGTTATAGACCTGCAACATTACAGCTGTGCCACTGGAGGAGGGGGAAATTTTTTGTGAGAAACGGGCGAAAAAAACTATTAAATTCACTATGCCAGTTTTGTTTTTCGTCACGAAATTCCAAAACCTATAAATCATGCATGTACGTATATTTAAAACTGTATTATTACGCAAATGTATGCATGTACGTATGTTTTCTTATAGCAAAGCCGCATCGAACTATCAGCTGAGTCCACCGAGGGGAATCAAACCCCTAATTTTAGCGTTGTACCAGCGGGGGATATTTATGCAAATACATTACCAGATGTACACTTGTCAATATTAATATTTACACTTCAACCCGACATATTTTATACTTCTGTTACAAGACGTTTAAAGAAAGCCAGTGTGATTCGATACAAGGATCAGAGAAAAACGTCAAAAACTCCAGATATCAAAGTTGAGGGTGCATTCTTGCGAAGGGTAAACACATCACTTTAATTAATTAAACATTCACACATCTATATAACTACCTAATTAGCATTAGGTCACTTCTGTCGCGTATTCCTTTCTTTCTAAGCATTTTTAAACATTTCTGCGTCTGTCTCGTATGCATTGTTAATTTTCAAATATTTAAACACGCCTATCTATTTCTAGGTCAGGCTTTTATTTTTTGTTGATTTTAAACAAATTAAAATTGCTTCCTTCCTCCCCTTGTATTACTTACGGCTAATCTTTACCGGCTATTATGAATAATACAGGGAACATTACATCATTTACCAGATAAGGAATCCGAAGTCATATGGTGAATGTACCTGTGGAGTTAAAATACACAGGTAAAACGTTTGTTGTCATTTCTCGTGCACGTGATCTGTTTTGAGCATCCACGAGAAGAAAAAAAAGTTGTTTTTTGTGGTTGTATACATTCATGTTTAATTTGAATTAATTTGAAGAACCTTTTAATTTTGTAGTAGGAATTACGGTTTATATCAATACAGGCACTGATACTTGTAGAATAAAACCTTTTATTTCGGAATAATAATTTACCTCTTTCTTAAATGGTGTTTACATTAGAATAGGGTACGTAATGGCCAGGTGGTTAGGGTGCTTAACTCCTAATGCTGGGGAGTCGCGGGTTCAAATCCCTGTCACATGCTCGCCCCTCCCCTTTCAGCGGTGGGGAGTTATAACATTACGGTGAATCCCACTATTTGTTGATAAAAGAGTAGTCCTAGAGTTGGCAGTGAGTGGTGATGACTACCTGCCTTCCCTCTAGTCTCACACTGCTAAATTAGGGACGGCTAACGCAGATAGCCCTCATGTAGCTTTGTGCAAAATTCAGAACAAATAAACCTGTGCGAATTTTAGACAGTTACTATGGCCCTCGTGTGGTGTCTAAAGCAACATTCAAGAAAAGCGTTTGCAAAAGTTAAGGAAAGAGGCCGAATGAACCTGACCCTACAGGGTATAACAACTACCTAAATATCAGACTTTTTTTTATTTCACCCACAATCTAGAGCAAAAATGGATTGCTTCCCCCATTCCTGACCTTCAGAAGATCCATGATAAAGAATAAATAGTTTATTTTAAGGCGAATTTTGCTACTGTATTAAAGAGTAAAAAACACTCGTAAAAACCGATGAATTTTTAAAGGCACGGTTAGCTGTAACTAATATTAAGGATTTTATCAAAGAATGCCGGGTTGGTGGTTTTTAATCTAAATAACAACCAAATATCGAACTTAAACTGGTTCTTATTTCAAATAGATTCACCATTCATTTTAGATACAAGTGTCGTCCATCGTGTTACGTGTGTTTTTCATAATGTGCCTTGTTCCGAGACTGTACACGTGATGAAAACATCTGGTGAATCATTTTGTAATGTTTGGACTACAGGCTGAGTCTACCTCATTCCTGTGCACGAGCCCTCTCGGTTGATCACGTGCATATACAGAGTCACCTGCAGCTCGAGCTGACGTTCTCTCCACATCATGTTCGGTGATTTTAGCTCCTATCTAACACCTGTGCCCACCTGTCTTCCTCTGCAGCTGGACCTCTTGGAGTACATCTGTATTAAACTTGCAATACTCAGCGAGTCCCAAACAATTTTGGGATGCGAGAATTGAACTCGCATATTCCAGTTATTTGTTTGTGTATTTATAAATACAAGTTGATAAGTTCATGGCCAGATGGTTAGGTCACTTGAGGTTCACGAGTTCTAATCCACATCCCACCAACCGTGCTCGGTCCTTTAGCCATGTCGGGTGAGGGTATTAATATTACAGTCAATTCCAATATTCATTGGAAGAAGAGGAGCCCAATAGTTGGCGGAGGGTGGTGGTAATGATTGATTGCCTTCCTTCTGCGGACGGCTCGCACAAATACTTCTCGTGTAGCTTTGCTAAAAATTCAAAAACAAACCAAAGCTCCCCTGGCTGAGTTCAACTTATTCTTTACTGTTTAAAGATGTATTGCCTTACAACGCAAGCTAATAGTGAGTAGGCGGTGAACATAATAGAAGTATCACGTTTAAATCACCATGTGGTCTCATCTCTATTTAAAAAAAGGAACGGTAAGGAAGAGCTAGGGAACGGGTAAAACTACAAAATGTTTTTTAAAAAATTGGGTGGCTGTTTTCCTGCCCCTATCCACCCATCGGTTTGACCTCCATGCGTTGTATCTTAAAACATTCTTGTCGTACATGTATTGAGAACACAAGACGGAAGATGGTAGAGGGAGTTTCTAACACCATACTAAATCACTTTTACCTGGAAGTTCTGTCGATTTATGTCTGTTCTTTCAGAAACACAGTATCGGTGATTTACATTACGAGGTCAAGAAATACCAATTACAACAAATGACGTTTAGAGTCAAGTTTGGAGACGGAATGAATAGGTAGTGAAAAAAAACACAAGAGAAGTTTATTATTACAAACATACAACATTCGGAAAAACTTACGTAAATTGCTAAACGTTGTACATTTCTTAGATAGTTTGTCATTATTCACTTACGCCGTTTTGAAACTATTTCGAAAGAAAAAAGTAGTTTTTAATCATCGAATCTGACGCATAAAGTAGCTTCGTTTAGGGATAAGTTTGAAAAAAATAGTGCTTAAAAATGTTGAACTGTGGGATTTGAAATATCCTGTACCTCTAAACACTCTTCACAATGAAAGCTGCAACTCTCAGTGTGTTCCTGATAAGTTTTAGTCAACCCCCGGGGCAGTTATTCTCAAACTTATAGTACGAACACCCTGGGAATAAGCGAGAATCTTGAGGAACGGAAAAAAAAAAAAAAAACATTAAAAAGGAAATAAACTCCACGCCTCAAAACTAAAGGTAATCTCGATAAAAATCACTGATGTGTTCCACCATCGGGTTTAAAAGTGTGACTGAGAACACAAGACGTTATGAGGTTGTGAACCACTGCTGTGAGAAGTGTCATATCTTTAAAAAATATATACATATAAATACAGGAGTTTTCTTTATAATTACCTTATACATTTAAAACACTAAAATGCATTCGTTTTGGAATATTGCCACTAGATGGTGTTGAAATCTGCTTTGTGTATCTTGCCAACAAGCAGGTTTATCTCTCGAAACTACCTTTGGCAAATTATAAAGCCTTATGCGATTACTTGAGTAGTTATTGTACACAACTAACCTGTTAGCTGCTTTGTTACTGAGAACAGTGCATTAGGAGTTTTGAGATGTTGACGTCACCTTTTTTGTCTGAATTTACGAAGAAGTTATCCTCATGACCTCAATATAATTTAAGTTTTTAAACCGTTGATAACATAAGAGTGCATTCGTTTACTTAAGTAAAAACTTTAAATGGTCAAAAGTCAAATTCTCAAACAATAAAATAACATTCCAGATTTGTTTGTCTATTGTTAAGTAAAACACAATAGTTTTAATGAGCCGTGTCTTACATGTACTAAAACTCGATTTTTAGTCCTCGAATACGTTTGCACAAAAATCACAACAAACCAAACCTAACACGGCGTTGATGGGAAACTACATACGTCAGCCTCACACGAAGCTCCATCTATTCTTACCCTTATCTGGCGCAAACCTGTATTTTTTAAACTGTTGACATTATAATAAATTAGTAACAGTCAATGAAAAGTAGCAGCTAACAGACCAGCTTCACTTTGTTACAGTAATGTTCAATCGAACGGGTTTTCGTTATCTTACACCTGTATCTCATCTCATAATAAAATGTTTAAAGATACTTTTGCATAAAAAAAATTATAAAGTACAGCTATCAGAAAGATCCATGTTTAAATGCATAATCTCAGTAAAGTGTGGCCCTATATGGCTAGGTGGTTAAGGTGCTTGACTCGTAATGTGAGAGTTGTGGGTTCGAACCCTTGTCATGCCAAACACACTCGCCCTTTCAGCCATGGGGGAGTTATAAATAACGGTCAGTCCCACTATTCATTGGTAAATGAGTAGACCAAGAATTGGCGGTGGGTGGTGATGACTAGCTGCCTTCCCTCTAGCCTCACACTACTAAATTAGGGATGGCTAGGTACAGATATCCTTCGTGTGGCTTTGTGAGATATGTTTCAACATCTCAAACATGTCACTTACACCTTGTTAGTCTTTGGTCTGTTACTCCGAACGTCAGCATCTTGAATGTGTTGTTCCAAACATCGATACATGTGTAACGTCAACTTACACGTCAAACTAGATTCCAAAGAGAAAAATAATCCTGGCAGGTGTCGAAACTATTCTAGTGGCTCAGCAATAGATAAAGGACTTTTAACGCTAAAAATTGGGCTCATATTACGCTCTAAATGTTAACTTCCATCGTGCAAATTAAGGGGTTTTTGTGATAAGCGTTCAGGACAGACTAAAACCCAATCAATTCATTAGGGAGAGACCGCGGGTTTCTTAACTGTTAAGAAACGAAACTGTGTCCGTCACAAGTGTTACAACAATATTGTTATGTCCTCAGAATTAGAAACACGGTCCATCGTTCTTGCAATATTTTAGGTTGAATTGTTTCAGTTGTGGGTGCTTTATAAGAGTAACAGCCAATCCCGCTACACACGTTTTCAATGTTTCTTTGCTACTTCTAACGTACGAGCCAGTGCTGTAGCCAGAAGAAAGGTCTCGCATTAATCTACGGAGTTATAACGCTAAAATCAGGGGTTGGAGTCCCCTCGATGGATTCAGCAGACAGCCCGATATAGCTTTGTTGTAAGAAAAACACAAAATCACGCAAACTGTGCAGTACGGCACGTGTAATAACAGGGACGTCATCTGACGTGAAGCCAGGGGGTAGCTCCCCCCCTAAAAATCAATCCACAGATTATGCAGGATACAATGTAAATCATATATTACACAATCGAAATTTCGTAACAATGAGCGCATTACAAATATATGTTCGATATGCCAACATAGCTTTAACCTCCCCAAAAACCGATGCCACCGTGTAGTGGGTACCCCTCGATTACAGCTTAATATTTCAATAAGCAAAAATAAAAGAAACAGAAAACTTCAAAGCAGTGTTCAAAATAAAATGTAAAGAAACTGAACACTGCTAATCTGAACTAAAAATATTTTATTATGAAATGCGTTACGTTATTAACACATCATCTCAGTCGCAAAAACGGTTTCATTTGAAAAAACTTTTGAAGCATAATAAAACAAAGCTCCAACATTACTAATTGCCAACTAATAACTCATTTAACGGTTTTTTTTTTGTTATTATTTTTCGTTTCTGGATAACATTTAACACTAAATAAAATTCTTATACGTTGATTTGAGTAGAAACTTGTTTATTTGGTGAATTTCGCGCGAAGCTACTAGATGGCTAACTGCCCTAGCTTTGTCTAAATTTTGAAGTGACAAAGTGGAGGATGAACGGGAAGTCAACAATTCTCACCACTAACTCATGGTTACTCCAGTGGATATGACTGCCACTCTTATAGCACAATAACGGCCACAAAGTACGGAATGCAATTCCCCCCCCCCATAGTTTATTTTATGGTGTTAACGAGATGAAAACCACGGAGTCTCGGCTCCATAATCCAGCACACTAATCCCCATTTCCTCTTTCACGTTCCCTAGTTTAACAAAACAGATAGCATGAAGTTTAACTAATAATATTAAACGTACAAAGTTCGGTAGTTCTCCGTTTTCCTGTACAGCCGTGCATTGTTAGTTTCATATCCTTAACACCATCTTAGGGTCGCGGGTTCGAATCCCCATTTTCCCACCAAACATGTTCGCTATTTAAGCCATGGGAACGTTATAAATGTAACGGTCAGTTCCACTATTCGTTGATAAAAAAAAAGTAGCCCAAGAGTTGACGGTGATGACTAGCTGCCTTCCCTCTAGTCTTACACTACTAAATTAGGGATGGTTAGCGCTGATATCCCTTGAGTAGTTTTGAGCGAAATTCAAAACAAAACAAACCTTAACACTATATGCATATTTATATATTCTCTCCAATTTCTATACCACTTGTGTTTATATCCAAGAATAGTTACTTATCAAGACCTGTTTTTACGGTGTTTAAACGGCACAAAAATAATGACGTAGAAAGACAAAGCTCAACACGAGCTGTTACGCTGGTTACCAACAAAATAGATATAACTGTTAGAACTGTCTCCCTATGTGACTCAGCGGGTATGCTCGAAAACTTAACGTTAAAAATCAGGGGTTCAGTTTTCGTGGGATGAGTATTTATACGTATTGAACTGGTAGCTTTGCGCTTATCGAAAACAGCTAACAAGCAATCAAAAATCGATACACATTTATTTTCTTCGTACCTAGGGAACTGGTCTTGTTTCCAAGACCAAGCGAGAGTTTTATGGTTGGGTTGTTGTTTTTTTATTTTTAGAATCGTTCTCGATCTTACCTTGTTTATGAATGTAGTTCATATTCAAAACATACATTCACTTATTATGGTCAATTAACCTCTAATGTGGACAAAATTGCTGAATTAAAGGATACAACTACAGCTCATACTTAACTAATATCAGATATGGTTGATATGATGACCTATTTGTTGGCCGACGGAAATAGGTCAGTGGGTAAAATTGTGCCAGTTTGCTTGTGCAAACATTCAGCGAATATCATCCATCTTGACCTCACAAAAGAAAACCCCCGCCCAGTTTGTCAATAGCTACAGTAGTGGTTTATTTAGTATCTACTTTCAGATGAAAACATGTGTAACATTTAATTTTATTATTATTATTAACATAATGATAATTTATTCCAAATAAACTCTGACACAAGGGTGTACAATATTTACTTACTGAACCAATAATTATACTAGTTAAATCTGTCAAAAGTGTGAAACATTATAACCTATTGTAGCGACACGTTATACAAGCTAAGTTTCACACACGTGGCCCGGCACGGCCAGATGGTAAAGACACTCGACTCGTAATCTGCGAGTCGCGGTTTCAAGTCCTTGTCACAGCAAACATGCTCGCCCCTTTCAGACGTGTGGGCGTTATAATGTGCGATCAATCCCGAAAAAGTAGCTCAAGAGTTGGCCGTGGTTGATGATGACTAACTGCCTTCCCTCTAGTCTTACACTGCTAAATTAAGGACGGCTTGTGCAGATAGCCCTCGTATAGCTTTGCGAGAATTTTAAAACAAACCAAACCTCACACACGTTTGAAACATTTTAACCTACGGTAACAATACTTCATTCAAGTCAAACTTGATACACGAATACAGCGAAGTAAGATTAATGCTAAATTCTCGTACGTTTAAACATATAGAGTACTTCAATACAGCCAGTATTGAAATTTTGTAAAGTAAGGTTTTCATGTTGTCATGGCTTTTTTAGTCATAAATCATATGCCAAAAGACTATTATTAATAGACACCGTTTGTGGATCAAAGAAAGTTTTATTAAATTCACAAAAACACGAAATAAAGTACAATACTCCTAAATTTGAAACAAATGTAGGCAGTTTGTGAATACGACCTTTAAGTGTCTTGTACCTTCTAATTACGAAACAACGAGACTAACTACAACAAGGACTGTATATAATCCGAAACTAAAGGTCTCACAAATTACCTCGTATAATCTGATAAGACAGATAAAACTTTATTACAAATCTCACCACTAAACGGTACAGTTTTTACTACCTATCTTCTCTCTGCATTTGCCAACTCTTCAACGGAGTTAATAAAGCAGAATTTGTGGTTCTCAAGAGCGTCAAGTGACTTTTAACCACCATAAAAACGGAAATTCTATCGTTCTTTAAGAATTACCAAAATTGTTATGTTCAATTACTTTCTGAAAGGTAATTGAAAGTTAAACGAAACTTACAGCCTTGCGAGTTCAGCGTGCGTTTCTTTTCACGTTATACATTGTTCAGCTAGCTAAGTTTTAAAATGGAAGTTTTAATGTTTCGAAAGAAACACAGCAGATACGCCAAAGTGCCTTTACTCTAAAAGAAACAGACAAGTGCAAAGCTACACTTATCTCCGCTGTACCTATCGCAGGTATCGAAACCCGGGTTTTAGCATAATAAAACTTCACATTTACCGCTGGAGGGGGGGGGAAACAGTACCCGAAATGAAATGAATATAAGACAGCAGAAACGACAAAAACATTGATATCAAGTCTTAGTAAATATTTTGAGTTAATTTGGACAATATGGGATAGGTATGTTTCCAGTAACGTGCGCAAGTCGCTACGTGCCACTTTTTGTCATTGCTTTGTTATGCTTTCTCTTATTTATCTTACTAAACGTTTAAGACTACAGTTTACAAAGTCAACAGGACACGTTAATTTATCATAGTGTTTTAAATGGTGCGTGGAAACTCAAATAATATAACATCACAAACTGCTTGCTGAAAATATACGACTCATTTCCAGAAACTCCTCCCTGTTAAAGTTAACATGCGGGGGACATGTCCCCAACATTTTTCCTAACACTGAGAAACCATGTCCTATTACTATTGCAGTTGAACCTTATTTAATAAAAATTAGTTTTATTAAATATAGTTAACAAGCAGTGATAATACCAAAATGTTAATAGTTTGCTTGTTGTTAAGCACAAAGCAACATATTAGGCTCTCTTCCGCGTCCACCACGGAGAATCGAACTTTGGACCTCAGGGTTGAAAGCCTATAAAATCTTACCTTTGTCCCGTCAGAAGACTAACGTCGTTAGAAGCCTGACGATAACCTCACGAATTACTATTGCAAAATCGATGTTAAGTCTAAGCTAAAAAAAATCAAACAGGTAGCGCCATCGGGAAAGGCATCAGAAATTGAAAGTAGTTATAACTAGCAGCCTTACCCCTGCTGGGGGAGAGACTGCTGAATTTCGCATAAAGCTACACGAGAGCTGTCTGAGCTGGTCGTCGCTAATTTATCAGCGATAGACGAGAGGGAATGAAGCGAGTCAACACCACCCACCGCTTACTCTTGACCATCACATTATAATGCTCCCATGCCTGAAAAGACGAGCATAGTCGGTGATGGTGTTTCGAATTCGCGACCTCTCATATTGCGAGTCGAGCATCCTAACCACCAGGCCATGTCAGGGCCCGCCCAAGAGAAAACTTACTGAACAGGTACTCTCAAATTTTTGTATCAAGAGTGGAACGAACATAGGTGTAGATAAATAAAACGTATTCATGTTAATTCAGATACTCAGCCATCAGATAAAATATCCTTCACATGATCCACATCATCACTCGATAAGAAGATTATCTTCCCAGTTCGAAGAACTTTTTCATCACCTCTTAAAATTTCAATTTTCTCGCCCACGTATTCTGAGAGTATGTTCCATTATTTTATCTCTCGAAGAGATTTAATTCAAAAGCGGGAAATGGGCCAAAGCACAGAAACGATTATAAATCAGGTCAAAATGAGAAACAAAGAAAGACTTCCCGATGAATCTGCCAACACGAAAACACACTTGGAAATGAAGCCACTTACCCTTTCATGAAGGCTCCTCAGGTCGTTAGTAATGACCTGTGGTTTGGTACTTATCAAGAAACTAGAGTCCTCTGGGTCTTCGCAATCTGAGCCTTCGTTAGCCAATTCAGCGTCAATTTCTTCTTCCATCTGAACCAGGAGGGGAGCGGGCATCCCGAACTTTGACCCCCGGCGAGCCACTTCCAACAGACACAATATGAAACTTTTTTCATTCTTCCGGAGCACCAAGTCATCAGTTTCAAAGAGCAGACATTCCTTAATGTCCAGCTTGCGACACCAGGTGATGAAATTTGAAACGTTATCTCGAGCTTGAAACGTACCAGGCTGAACGTCATTGCGATACATTACATCACGTTCCGGGATAGTCACATTAAGCCCGTTCCGCCCAGCTTCGTGCCACTCCCGCGCCATGCGGAGCACGTTATTGGCGTGTCGGCACAAAATGACTCCAGTCTCCAGTCTTTCTAAGAAGTCGTCCACCGTGATGTCAATATCGTACAGAACTCTTAACCATTCTGCCAAGTCCTCTCTCATCGCATATAAATATTCCTCGCTTGTTTTGAAAGGACGGAAAGGTCGGGGTTCTAAGTGCATAACGTGGAAGTCCTCATCTTCGGGACCTGCAGTTTGACCACGGTCATCTACTGCCGTGTTAGGCGTGGCAACAACTTGTTCACAACTCATCTTTGAGCCGGCTGAACAAATACCTCGGTTGTTTAAACGGATGCGATTACACAAAACAGAAATAGGTAAAGTCGGTTGTTAAATCAACAACGACGCAGAAAATATTCCTTTATCACTGAGTCCCGATATCTTCTCAAGATCGTAATATGTGCTATACCACCACTCTCGTTGTTACAAGTTATCTTAACTTACGTTCCTAGTTCATATTCGTCTCTCAAGTCGTTAGATACTAGCAATGACGTCACCGTGATTACTCTCAACAGTCACTGCATCTCTTCACTGCTTGAACTTAAATGCCTAAATTCATCTGGAGAATCCCCCCGTATAAAGTTAGTCAATCACTCTAATTGGACAGGCAGAAACTATCACGTGATCGCGCGTGAATAATTTTCATTTTATGTAATCATTGAGCAATAGCACTTTTTTTCTGGAAGATAACGCGCCATCTACCAACAACAAAGAAAACTTACAAACAGTTAAATTGTATCATGATATAAAGTATTTAACTCGTGCAAAAGTTTTACTTTAATTTATAATAAATAATAATATAAATAAATTTATTACAATTAATTACATAATTTCAGCTTCAACTTATTTTCATAAAATTAAATGAATTCAATATTTTCAGTTTGCTCTAAAAATAAAACTACAGTTAAATATGGAGTACATACGTGTATTTAAATTAAATAGTTCAATGTGGCTTTGCGTTAAACTACGACATACTTTTCTGTATCTATACACACATAAGTAATGTTCTACTCGTAATCTGAGGGCCGTGGGTTCGAATCCACGTCACACCAAACATGCTCACCCTTTCATCCGTGGGGGCGTTATAATGTTACAGTCAATCCCATTATTCGTTGGTAAAAGAGTAGCCACAGAGTTGGCGGTGGATGATAATGACTAGCTTCCTTTTCTCTTGTCTTACGGTATTAAATTAGGGACGGATACCGGAAATAGGCCTAGTGTAGCTGTGCCCAAAAACAAACTAGAAATCACACAAGAAACATCTCTTTACTTACAGACAGAGACGTATTTAGGATTTCGGCGCCCCTAGGCACAAGGTTAGGTTGATACTTTTGCCGCCCCCCCCCTCCGTGCCACAACTTGCACCAAGCATCACCATCACAACAACAGACAAACACAGTTGTTATCATTCAAAATCAACACAACGTTTATTTTCCAACACAATAAAAAATGAAACATCAAAATCAATTATCACTAAATATTATTCTGCGGCTGAATATACAGGCTTTCTCCTGGCTTTCTGTTCCAAAAACATGTTTATTGAATCGTCATAGTTTATTCTACAAACAATATCACTTTCAATGGCGAGGAGTGACAGGGCATTTAGTTTATCTTCTGTCATTCTTGATCTCAATTAATTTTTCACACGTTTGAGAGCCGAGAAAGATCTCTCTGATGTACAATTAGTTGCTGGAATGTACAGAAACATGCGCATAGCAATATCCAGGTTTGGATATACAGTTTGAAGTCCTTTAGCTCGCAGATTTCTGTATACTGCTAACGCAGAAAAGTCGTCATTTTGCACTTTCATACTCACAAGATGTGCGCGAAAATGTAGACATTCCTCTACAAAGCTCACTTCCAAATCATTGGGGTAGAGTTTCAACAGTGTTCCAGCATGACTGATGACATCAGTGGGTTCAAGATTTGTTATCTTGAACAAATATCCAAACCTTGCGTGGATTTCTACATAAGCGGTTTGTCTTCGCTGTATTTCTGAGCAAAGTCTGTCAATGATCACATTGAAAACATTTACTCTAAATGCCTCTCTGCCTTCTTCCACTGCCTGGGTGTCACCATATGAAAAATTTTGCTTCCTTTTTCGCTTAATTTCGTACGTCTTCATGCAGGACTTCAACATCGCCTTGTCTTCAAAATGATCGAACAGTTCTCTTGAATCTTTCACAAACTGCAGCAAGGAAGCATAAAGCTCGACTACAAGTCCGATGTCCATATCAGTACTTTGCAACTTTTTACTGGCAGCATTGAATCTTTCCAGTATTGTTCCCCAAACTATGGACAAAATAGCTGTTTCTAGCGTTCCTAATTTGGAAAGAAGTCCAGCGGCCTCATTCCTAGCGGCTGGTTTTTCCAAAGCATTTCTCTCCATGGTGGTGAGGGCATCAAACACTTGTTGCCAGTTTCTGTTGAGGCTTTGACAAGCATCTTCACGAGCAGACCACCGAGTGTCACTGAGTTTCTTCAAAGAGAGACTTTCTTTATTTGCGCATAGGTGTTTTTGTAGAATTTTCCAACGATGGGTTAAAGCATTGAAGAAAACTTAGAGACTTTGTAAGAGTTCGAAGAATGAACATGCTTCTCTGCAACATTCAGCAGCACACGTTCCTACAAGATTTAATGAATGTGCTGAACATGGGATATACACAGCTAAAGGATTTTTCTCCATGATACGAGCCTAGAGACCACTGTACTGACCAGACATGTTGCTGGCGTTGTCGTAAGACTGTCCACGACATTTAGAAATGTCAAGCTCATACGACTGAAGCAGGCTAAGTACAACTTCTGGCAGCTGTTCAGCTTTGTGGCCCGGATTGGGTATAAAAGTCAGGAAACGTTCCATAGGTGAACCATCACTGTTCACGTACCTGATGATGAATTCCAACTGGTCAACATGGGATATATCTGGCGTCGAGTCCACGCTGATTGAGAAATATTTTGCAGTTTTGACGTCCTTTAAAATGTTCTTTAGAACAAGGTCTGCCATAAGCTGGATGAATTCGTCGCAAGTACTGAAAGACAAGTAAGACGTGGATCCCTTGCCAGCATTGCCATATCGGTGAATGTGATCAGCGAGGAAGGGGTCAAACTTCGCAACTAGTTCTAACGACATCATAAAGTTGCCGTTGTGTACTGAGCCAAACTTATCATCCCGACCTCTGAACGGAAGCCCACGTGAAGCCAATCTTTTCGCTACAGCTACCACACGAGTGAGTACATTTCTCCAGTATTTGATTTCGTCGTGCAGCTGTATGGCCATCTGGAGATCTACACGTCCCAACATGTTGCCCCTTGCTACTAGAGATAAAACTGAAGACCGATGCTCAGGAGAGTTTTCATGCTCATTCAGCCGGACAGTAGCATTTTTCCAGTCATCAAAGC
Organism: Carcinoscorpius rotundicauda; assembly: GCA_011833715.1. Lineage (NCBI taxonomy): Eukaryota > Metazoa > Arthropoda > Merostomata > Xiphosura > Limulidae > Carcinoscorpius > Carcinoscorpius rotundicauda. Next base: position 24,393,725 of record CM022403.1, read on the forward strand.
CTTCATCAGCCAGTTTGGATTTTTTTCCAAAATCAAATAAAAGACAAGGAGCACAAAACAGTCTACCTTTGCTCTCTGAATAAACCAAATATGTCCGCTTACTTTTTTCGCCATTTTGCAGTTTTCTTTCAAACATGCCTTTGGTTACAGATCTGATTTTCTCCCCGTCCTTTTTCACAGAGTTCTTGAAATCCGAGTCATCGTTTTGAAGGATGGCATGTGTGGCAATATAATCTTTCGTGTAATCATCTATTATCCACTCTGCTGGATCTGAACTTACTTTGTCTGAAAAACTTGCTGGAACCATTGACGTTTCAGGCACGCAACCAGCAGATCTTACTAGGCCTGCTGCTGATGACGTCACTTGTTAAAGCTGCAGTTCGATATGTTCGGGTCGCTCAGATTGTTCAAAGCTGCTACTGCTAGGCCCGTCATGTGTATTCCCTCTATCGCTGTTGGGTTTGAGCATCATCGCTAGTAGGCTGTTCTTGCCTTTGTATAGCAAAAAAGGCCTCCATCGTCGGTGTCTTATCCAAAACATCACGTGTGTTTTCGTTTTTTAACTTTGCTATCTTCCTATAAGCTGCTCCACTCAATTTTCGGCGTATGTTACTCATAACGATATCACTTGAATCCACTGATCGTATATTGAGTATTGACAGTGAATTTGTTACTTTCACATCTCAGATCATCAGGATCTGAGTCATTTTCGTGGGATCGAGCTATTTATGGCAGCCGCGCGAACCTCACAGAGATCCGTGAGCCGTTTGACCCTCAGTGACCCTCGCCCTCACAAGAATTGTGCTTCTTGTGGAGGTTTGGACACTGACAACACGATATAACTTACAGTAAGATATTGGGTGACGGAGGAATAAGTAAAAGCATAACGAACTCTACATTTTGACACTAATATCGCTTACCACGTTATTATCTATATTGCCGATTATATTGTAAATATGTTGGTGAAACATATATTCGAACGGCAGATAATGAGTTTTATGATTCAAGAGGTTATTGGGGCGGCATAAATGGCAGGGGGAATTAATAACCAGGGACTACATTTTAAAATGGTGTCCATTCTTTTTCTCTTTTTTTTCGTCAAAATTTGCCGCCCCAGGCACGTGCCTCGTGTGCCTATGCGTTAATACATCCCTGTTTCAGAGTTAGAAATAGTATTTGGAAATAGTAGCACATGTGTTAAAACAAATCAATTAATCCTGAAGTAAACATACTATTATCAAAAACATGAGGAAACACACTACAGGGGGATACGTGTATAAAATACAAAGAGACACACTACAGGGGAGTACATGTATAAAATACACTACATAAAACCCAACAAATCTACACATCATCTTGGTGTTGAAAGGGATCTACTTTAGTTCCATTCACTAAAAGGGGACTCTCTAGGGGTTTTTCCCCCCAAACACACACACCAAAATACCAGATATTGGATCTATAGATTCCAGTCATGGCGTCTGGATTTACAGACCCCTTTGTTAATGGTCGACTTCCCATTGTTTCCTTTTGGTTATTCCTAGATCTTGCCCGAAACTTTGCCTACATCACTTGCCTCATGCATTAAAATATTATACTTGTGACGCTTCAAATTATCCCTCCACTGGAGTTAATGTATATAATCCACAGATAAGCAATAATTATCGATAGCAGAAAGGAAAAAAGGTAAATCCATCTTCGAACATCCCAGATGGTTAATTCTCGACGACCGACATTTCTAATGTTCGTTTCTTTTCATCTAAGTTGCTGTCAGGTATTTAGGATATGGGACACATAAAACCCAGCAAGACCTAAGAGTGAGAGGGAAGTAATATATAACGCTATACACAGGGGTATTATTTTTACCTTTTAAGTTTGAAATAAACACGTGTGTCCTCTAAATGCAAAAAAACAAAACAAAAAACAGTTTGCTCTAAAAATAAAACTACAGTTAAATATGGAGTATATAAGTGTATTTAAATTTGATAGTTCAATGTGGTTTTGTGTTAAACTATACACACGGATTTTAGAGTTGTAATTCCTTAAGTTTAACATTTATCTAACGTAGATGTACTATTATTTTAAGTGAGATAAAGCTACGGATAACTTTAGGAGTTGCGTACGATAGCGATTGAAAACTCTACAACGCATGCCACGTGGGTTATCTTCGTAAAGCTCTTCCTAGTTTTGAAATGTACCCACCACCAGTCTTGGGTTAGTCTTGTACGAGAGAACTGTGAGATTTGACTGTTACTCTTACAGCGCATCCATGAGTACTAAGTGAAGAGCGCGATATTTTGTCAATGGGACTCGAACCATGTATACTCGAAAATCACATTCCGCATAAACTAACTGTAGATAGCAAAAAATGAAGAACTGAAACGTACCTATCTGCTTGCTGTACTAACGACCATTCTGTGCGCACAAAAAGCCTTAACAGATTCTCTGTGATGACCCGGGTTTCATTTCTTGCTTGTTTTTATTTACGCATTTAAGTCGATAGAAGAGTTTTCACTAAAAATGAGCGTACAGAGGAAGTGGTGACAGATAAGAAGAAATGTATCCAGGAATACAATAGCACTGGTACCAGTAAATGTTCAGATAAAAACAATCAACTTAATTTATTTAATCATACGTTTCTTGTGAGCAACGTAAACCACATAAACACGCGTCTTGTCCGGATGACACGCGTATTGACGTGTGACTATAGCAACAAAGTGAATAATTTGTCACCATAGCAATTTATTGTATCAGGCTAAAAATAACCGAGTTTTACAGAGTGAGCTACACACACTAGGAAAGAAAGCACCTTAATAAATCAATCAAAAAAATAATCTAGTAGTCACTTTGTCAGAGATTAATACACCATAAAACATAAAAACTTGAAACATTTTTTTAATATCATACAGGTTTAACAGCTGACCTTCGAAGTGAAAATTTAAAAATTACACATACTAACCGAAGAACACACCCGTATAGGAAACATAGGCTTAATTACACACGTTTTCCGCGTTGTATTTATTGTGGGATTTCACTTTCTTTGTATGCTAAAAATAAATAATTTAATTAGTTTATAATACAAAAATTTAAATTCAAATCTAGCGATTCGGATTACTTACAAATTATTCATGTACATTAAACTGACATTAACTTTTGAGAGAAGTCCAGTTTATATTTGCCTTTTTTAAATTTCACCTAACGACGTAGAGGTAAGTCTGAAGACCTATAACGTCAAAAATCAGGTTTCGATACCCGTCGTAAACACAATACAGAGAACCCATTGAGTAGCTTTGCGTTTAACAACAAACAAATTGGTTATATAACTCTATTCTGTTGTGGATTATATCTCATATAAATAATCATTCAGGGAAAACTTTCGCTGCTTCTGTAAATAATCACGTGATAGCTCACCGGTTACGCACAAGTGGCGAAGGATGAAAGAACTGAAATGTCATAGTCGAGACAAGCAATACCAAAAATGAACTTACCACCGCCTACGTCTACCTTACGTGTCATCTCACCAAAACCAAAAGAGCTGTGATGCAACAAAAACTGGTCATTGAGGTGGAAAAACGTTCCATGATGAATTATGTGTAACCAGACTGGTTCACTACGGTTTTCGTTTAGTTTACAGTAGGTTATTAGAATACGGGAAAGTCCCCTTTGACACAGCGGTAAGCTCACGAGCTATAAACGCTAAAATCCGGAGTTCATTCTCCCTCTTGGTGGACGCAGCAGATAACCTAACGTGACAGACAAACAAACCTGTCGGGAAATCTATGGATGCTGTAAAATTACACCAGTATATTTTGGAAGACAATCTGTGAAAACAGGTCGAGTCGGTTTTGAAATTCCTATGTTGTTGAAACGTTTATGACACGCGATGACGAAGTTTGAGCAAAGCTCGTGAGAAGAAATAAGCGCCTTGTCATTCAAACATGGCGTCTAAAAAAACACATCCTTGAAAAAGAAATCGGGCAGGATTTCTAATCTTTGACATATAGATTGTTGGTTTAAGATATGGAATTTTATAAACTGAAATAGAAAGTTGCAGTATTTAGTTTTACAATTACTGTTGACATTTAATTATTTTTTATTTGTGGTACTGTTAACATTTAAGTATTTTTTGTGGTTCTATTGACTCTGAATTATTGTTCATAATTGGCATTGTTGACTTTTCGCTGGTACTTTCATCTCCTATATTGTTTATGTACAAGTTTTGGCTAATCCATAAGAATTGTTTTAACAATCCTTCTAGCACGGCCTCAGGTTATCAAATTTTACCAACAATTAAACTTAAGGACTTTTCCAGGTGAGAAAGTCTGTTTAGAGACGTCTAATTAAATGTTTAAACTTGCTTGTTTTATAATTGTAATTATTAAAATAAAATTCAGATATTTATTCAACGTAGAAGTAAAACTGAATCGATTATTACGTCATCTTCGAAGCTTTATATTTAAAGCCATATATCATTTTTCATGGTTTGATAAAACTTCCTTCGGAACACGGACCATTTACAACTTAAAAGCTCTTCAATGTTATGTTTACGTGCGAATCATTTTCACAAAACAAGTTTGTTTGTTTTTTAATTTCGCGCGAAGCTACACGAGGACTATCTGCGCTAGCCGTCCCTAATTTAGCAGGATAAGACTAGAGGAAAGGTAGCTAGTCATCACCACCCACCGCCAACGTTTTTGCCAACAAATAGTGGGATTGGCCGTCACATTCATAACGCCCCCACGGCTGAAAGGGCGAGCATGTTTGGTGCGACCAGGATTCGCACCTGCAACCCTTGGATCACAAGTCGTACGCCTAACCCACCTCGCCATCCCAGTCCTAAACAATACTTAGTCTTAGAAGATAGACTTCAGATTTATTGCAACCGATATACGACAGTAGATGTCGCTATAGTTGAGAAGTGCATCGTTTGTTTGTTTTGGAATTTCGCACAAAGCTACTCGAGGGCTATCTGTGCTAGCCGTCCCTAATTTTGCAGTGTAAGACTAGAGGGAAGGCAGCTAGTCATCACCACCCACCGCCAACTCTTGGGCTACTCTTTTACAAACGAATAGTGGGATTGACCGTCACATTATACCCCCCCACGGCTGGGAGGGCGAGCATATTTAGCGCGACGCGGGCGCGAACCCGCGACCCTCGGATTACGAGTGCACGCCTTAACGCGCTCGGCCATGCCAGGCCAAGTGCATCGTTCGTTTGGTTTTAGAGGGTCACATTGGGCTATCTGTGCTGTACCCATTACGAGTATCAAAACCCGGTCTTTCGGAAGAGTATTTTGTAGGTGAAAAGTTTAATAAAACAAGTAGAAGGTCTCTATCCAAAGCAGAAACCAAAGTTCACCCACGTTACATAATAATGGTCATTAGAATCAGCACAACCGACCATGAAGGAAGTTATTAAAAGGTGAGATTTGTCAATATGCGTATACATGAATATATATTTTAAAACGAAATATCACACAAGTGCTGGGTTCTCTAATGTCTGGTTAATACACTTAGAAATGATAAAAACAAACAAACCAAAGATTTTTAGTTTGGTACATTACATTAATATTTCACATTCTATGCTTTAACTCTCCACGAGAATACCGAGGTTAAAAACTACCAATTCTCGGTAACAAGGACACTAGTTAATGACTTAAAGAATAAAAATGTTTTTTTCTATAAAGCTTATGAATATTTTTGATTTTGGACATCTCATCAGTATTACTAGTGTTAAATTAGTTTTAGGCCGAGGGTCGGCACTGCTGTTAGTCCTTGTTAATTTGTGTAGGCTCATTCATTGCAAGTCAAATACTACACGAGAATGAACTGAATAGATGAACCATATAAACACTTAATTAAGGAAACTGCTTCCTTACCTTCAATAACAATGTCAGAAGATGACTGGGATATAAATCTTTAGTTCATGTTTTGGTGTGACTATTGCCGATTATAATTCAATTTAATAACTGAATAATAATTATTTAAATCAATTTTAATTTCCATTACTAGCGGAATCCATGTATCTTACAATAAAGTTATTTTTGCCTGTTTAACCAAAATTTAAAAAAAAAAAACGTTAAAATTATATGTTAAAGACCAGAATACAAACAAGTTCAAGCAACCCAGGAGACACATGAGAACAAAATAATAATAAAAAAATTAACATACACGTCTGAAAAAAAGCTAATATGATAGCAATATTAAAATAGTTTTATTACTGGTGAATTTGGTAAGTCATGTAAGAATAAGCACTACTTGCAATAGGAAAGTATGAAACGTTTTCTTAATTTGTACGTGTCGACTGAAAAGTTGGTAAGTAGCAGAAAACGATTACAACAAAAATGTATAAAATGTTTAATAAAATTCTTAAAATGGGGATAAAAATTCATTTTTACCTGTTCTTAAAATGCACGAGGCGTAAAAATAATAAATCTTATACCAAATACACAAGAGAGTAAAAGCAAGATATGAACAATAGGTAATGGAAAAGTTCTTTTATGATACAATTAATATCGCCACAGTTAGAAGTTCGACTACGATCAAGTCACAAACGGTCATAACTTTACAACACAGATTCAAATATCGGGGAGGTTGAGCAAAATATGCACCCCTCTTAACATTTTCAGTTACCATTTATGCCCCCCCCCCCAAATTCAGACATTTGAATCAGTGTTTTCAACATACCAAACTTCATAACCCCCTCCCAACATTTAGCAACCAAAACTTTATAGTGGGGTATAGTTTTAATCCTGATAACAGAGAAACTGAGATGGGTCTTAAGTTACATATCAAGTTAACAATGAATATTTTAATAAAGAATTCTAAAGGCAGATGTATCATTCTATAGGTGTCTAGAAGGTTAATGTCACTCGCGTCTTTATCAAGTGCTGAAAAAAAGTTCATTCCTATATCTGGTTGGAGTATAATGTTTATTACCACGCTCTGATATTACAGTAAGAGAAAAACAAACAAAAAGTTGTATGCTAGCAATGAAACAAAACATTCTACCAATTGCTAAGCCATTCCATCTGATAAATGTTCGATACAATCTCACTTTAAGTTACCAAATCATTTAAAACACTGTACAATTATTGCTTAGTTTAGTTGGATGAAAACCATTTTAAAAACACTAAACACTACTAGTAATTCTGATTAATATACAAGGTATTCTGGACTACAGTGATAGAAAGGAGACATATCTGACACACTGGGATATAACTTAATAGTTTTTAAAAAGGACTTTTTCTTCAAAATTAAGGACAAATTATCACAAACTGTCTAAAGTTGACACATTAGGAGATATAGGACTAGTTATAATAATAAGAAGTTTTAAAATGGATTCTATAAAGGAGGTTTTCATTTCAGTAAGCATGGTCCTTGATGAACAAAACTTCTCCAGCTGCAGCCCCACTGACTCCACCAGTGTATTTTCCGAGGGATGCTTCACTGTTTGCCTGTGTAAGAGCAACAAAAGTATGAAAATTAACAAGTTTTTTTTCTATACTAAATTCACCTCTCTCTTTATCAGATCAACAAAACATGGCCACTGTGTTCCACGATTCTTGCATTCTGAGAGCAAAGAAATAAAAAAGATTGCACATTTTTTTTGTGTCCAGGATAAAAGACAAGTTAGCTAAGCACAAGTTTTAATATGCTATAAACTAACAAAAAGTAAAAACAGATTCTCTTTAAATAAAATGGAAACCTAGAGAATTAAATAAATCTTTTAGAATGTTCTCCACCTTTGAGTTTTCCTCCAAACTCTTACAGTTTTAGGATAATCTAGACTGTTTTTCAATAAGCTAATGTGCAACTAATTGATCATTGTAAATGTGCAAATACATAAACACTTACCCCCATTTTAACTTCACAAGCACCATATCTACAGAATAATTACATCACTTACAGCTGCCAACATCGGAAGACACATACGTGACCAATCACAATTAAAACCTAAACTGTTTATTAGTAAAGATTACCTTTAACATATGTGTACTATTTAATTAAAGAATTAATGAAGTATGAATATTAAAATTTAAAGAATATTTCACATAACCAGTCAATCTTGCATTTAACTCCCTTAAAATTGTGGCACAACTATGCCGGAAAACTGTACTTAAGCACAAACGATAATTAAAAAGTGCTCAAAAACAACTACAGTCACCTATGCAACAGTTAAGACTACATCTTGTGAAATCACAAAAAAACAAAAAAATCACTAACCTTGGCCCTTTTTAAGAATTCCCCCTGCCCACTCTTCACATTTTCAGCCTTGCCACACCAAGCCTTTAGTGCACTTGCCTGTAGGGCTCGTCCATAACTGAATGTAAGGGCCCAAGGCTTCTTCCCTTGATATTTATTGATTGCATCCAGGTTGACAGATGCCTCTTCCTCAGACTGTCCACCAGACAGGAAGGTAACACCTGAATTATACATTTCTTTATTAACTTTAATGATTAAACGTTTCTTTTTTCTAATTAATGAGGAAAGGTTTAGAAAAAAAAAATCATGAAATTATCAGTGACTAACATGTGCTATCTGTTACTCTTATTACTCACCAGGTACAGCAGCTGGTACAGTTCGCTGCAAGGCAGTCACTGTTGCCTTGGCAATATCTTGAGCAGTGTATTTGATTGGACAGCTCTGACCAGCTGTCACCATGTTGGGCTTAAGGAGTGTGCCCTCCAGGTAAACATGGTGGTCACTCAGGGCCTTGTAAACTGCAGCAAGGACTTTTTCTGTGACCTTTTGAGCTCTCACTAGATCATGGGAACCATCAGGCAAAACTTCGGGCTCAACAATTGGTACAATACCAGCCTACAAAATTATACAAGGTTTATTTATGAAAAACAAGCCTATACTGTCACGTCCGATAAACTACATTGATGCAAAAATTTAAACAAGCAAAGAATATGAGCAGAGACGAGTCATTAAGCCTAATATCTTGTATGTACCAAAGTGGTACTTTTAATAAGAATAATCTCTATTTTACTTTATTACCAAATTGTCTTAAAATGTATTTATAATTCACTTAAAAGAAAAAAGGTATAAAGTTTGAAGATAATAATAATAACAATATTATTATTATTCTGTTTCACCTACTGTAAATTAATTTGCTTAATTTAAAATTAAAACCTTAAGTTTAAAGAAAAATAATGCTATAATTTTCTATATCTTCCAACTTGCCCTACTTTGACACTCTCCATAATTAAAAATCACACAAATCATGTTACTTTATAAGTACTAAATCTTTTTATGACATAAAAGAAAAATATTGGTAGTTTTCTGAAGTTTAAAAACATGTTAAATATTCTATCTCACTTCACTTTCTCTAATATGTTTCAACTTTCCACAAAATATCTGCTGAAAAAAAATATTAATTTACTGATAATTGAAGTGACAAAGTAAATTCAATTCCACTTACATTTCTGATCCTAAATATTACATTATTAAAGTGCAAAACTACGTACATGTCAATTCATATTAACTATTCAGCAGTAACAATGAAGTGACTGATCGACAGAAACATGACACATCACAATCCGATTCACAAATGACTTACTCAATGTCAAACACACACTTGATACAAGTGTTAGTTTACCTGTTGGCAACATGTAGCATAACGAGCCAAGACATTAGCATTCTCCAAGATGGACAGGGGAGATGGAGTGTGCTCTCGGATCTTTAAAACACACCTCCACTTAGCAAACAGACAGCCCTGCTCTCTGTACTCCTGGCATCGCTTGGTTAGGTCATCTAAACCTATTTCAAACATGTTTTAATGTTTCCAAGTTTCTTTCTCAGCAACAAATATCACATTGGTATTCTCTTTAGAATTTTTAAACCTCATTGTACTGTGCTTCAGTGTAAATAATGATGTATTAAAATGAAATACAGATAAGTAATTTTTTTTGAAAATACAAAATAAATTTTATTACAATTTTTAAAGTCAAACAAAACCCACTAAAATACTAGATTTGTGTAGACAACCATAAAATAAAACAACTTTTGATCCACTTAAGCTATCCACCTGGACCAGAACTAAACACTAATAAACACAGTTACTTATATCAAACTTGTGGTCGATTAATCCATTCAGCAGCTTACTAAAACTTCACCAGATAACAGTATGAATTATACTTGGAATAAAGAAATATAAAAATTATTAATTATTTAATATTAAAAAATATTTTAAACTACCAAGAGAACTCTTGCATTGACAGTTTGATTTTCTTTAAGGAAACAAATCAACAATGAGATTTGAAACATAACCCAGTTAGACAATTTGGACATTGCAGGTATGGAAAACAAGTGTAAATTTAACATTTCTGAAAAACAGCAATGCAAGAATTTATCTTTGTTAAAACTGCCAGTAGGAAGGTTTACTACAAGTTCTAAGTAATAACACATGTGCACACTTTGAACAATATTTCTAGATATTGAGAAAATCTGTAGATACTAAGAGAAAAAAAGAAACAAAAAAATACACCTCTATCTCTAGGAAAAGAATGAGGAAAACATTTTCTTTCTGGTAATCAGTTTGGGTTTATGAAAAAAAATTAAATATTTAATTTATATTATTTCAAGCAGAATAAAGCAGAGATGTACTAGAACAAACACTACTCACAAAACTGCTGATGGATATACAACTTCAACAGTTGCTAGGTGTAAAAAAATACAACTTACCTTGGGTTGTGCATTCCTCATCAGTACCCATCAAAGGCACAACACCCAAGTCAACCTTAATGCCTGGAATGATGCCTCGATTCTTGAGGATTTGGACAAATGGAGTTCCATCATCAGATTTTTGATAAACAGTTTCGTGAAAGAGGATGACCCCACTAATGTATTCATTCATTACTTGGTCACTTGTAAACAGAAGCTGGCGATACTGCCTCCGATTCTCTTCTGTGTTCTCCACACCAATTCCTACAAGCCTTTTACCCATCGTGGCTAATAATGTGTAGAATGAACAGATTATGTCTTAAAATAAGCATATTTAACAAACATATCAGTTTTCTCATAATTTCACATTAACAGAGATTAAGAAGCGAATACGAACATTATGAGAAGTACTGAAATTTATACTTTTAAATCCAAATCATGTGAACTGTGAGTAATAATAAATAAAATACTTTACATATATAACAAATATAAAAAAAATTTGCAACCTTTGTCAAAGAACAAACTAAAACACATTGAAACTTAAAATATTAAACTCCAGAAATGTTAAAGTTTATTTAATATAGCTTCACCATTAAAAAAAATGACAATACTTGCCAATACCAAACTATAATGCACATGCTCAGCATTATTTAATAATGAATCACAAATGTTTGGTATACTAAAATAATTCTTTCTTACAACAAGTTATCTGTTCCTTCAGATGGAATAAAATGATTAGTGGAATTTGATACCTGAACATTTTACATGAGATTAAGATAGTTGGAAGAATTAAGTAAAGTAATAATTAGACAATAACTTCAATTAGATGACTATTTACATGAGTCAAACACTAGTATAGCAAAGTGAATAACCTCAAATTAATCAAAAACATAATGGCATTTTTTTCATTAAAATTTCAATGATCGTTTGAATATTTGAAAACAAATTTTAAAATGGTTAAATCAGATATATTATGAACTTTATTACCAAATTATTTTATGCGACCGACACTCATGGGTAATTCATCTGTTTTGACCGAGCTGTTATATATTTAGGTAGAAAGAGAAAATGATTTTCTATTTCTAGCAAAATTCATTCTGATTTTAAAAAAAACTCACTGGGTCACGGTGGATTCAGTTAGAATACTATTTTGTATTTACTTCAACCTTGGGAATTATTATGCAACTGTCAAGTAATTATGTACAACTATTAGAAGAACATGACATGTCGGACTAGCTCTGAAAACCTATAGAACAGATTTTATATCCTTTAAACTACAGTTTAACTATTTAGTTAAAATAGTACACCTAAGTTGAAAATTAATGATGTGAAATCACAGCATTACATCAATGAATGTGATTCTTAAGTTTAAATTTCAGTAAAACAGGACATGATCTGATATGCAGAATGACTTACAAAAAAAATCACACTTTAGTTATATCTTTGTTATTTGATAATAATACACTTTCATGATGTAACTATCAATTCCAGGGGTCTGTTTGATGTAACTATCAACTCCAGGGGTCTGTTTATCCAAATAGTTGAACCACCACAACAGAGACTTCTTTTTATTTTCAAATAGAAATCAGTGTTCCTTCGTTAGGTACGATTTCTTTTAGAATATTTTTTCTCTACAAATTTCTATTTATAAAATAGGATAATACAATAAATCATTCAACTCATTATAAATTTTTCAAATGATTTTGGGGGCTTGTTTTACGTTGTTTCTCTTTAACGTTTATTTCCTGTCAAAAATGTTTATAGATAATAATAAATAAATGATAGCGTTTCTTCTACTCCCCACATTTTTAATTTGTCAAACTATCTTTGCATGTATTCTCTGCATAAAACAACACTTAAACAAGATCCTTATATGGTTCTTAAATTGTATAGTGTTATTACTTTCAGCTTAAAAAAACTGTCAGAAGTTAATTTGACCTTGAGATCAGTAGACAAAACTTCTAGAATGTCACCACATTTTACTGAAGTCATAGTGCCCTCTAGAAGACAACTTCGTTTTCTTCTATAAATAGTCCTCAGAAGCAGTTTTCACTTTGTGTAGCTGTTATTGGCATAGCTAGCTATGCTGCTTTTCTTCACTTCGAATGGCTAAATGCCAAAACACGTTTAACCTTTACAAGGGCATTTTAAAGTATTTCTTGGAAATAAATTTCCTTATCCTAACTATTTATTTTGCTTTTTTTCACTTGTATTAAACACGTATAATTCGTAAAAACAAAACAAAAACTGCTTCGTAATGAAATACACTAACGACTACAAGTGTCACTAAACTTGTATTAATACATAATACATTAGAAAAATGTAACTGAGTAGTGAAACAGGATTTAAAACTGAGACACTTATTGTAACCTTGAGTACTTGAACTTTGTAGTAAAATAGTAAAGACACATTGCTACGTATTTTTGTCTTAAGTAACCAATCAAAACGGAAGACACGTTTACTAATTAAATTATGATAAAAATGGAAAAACTGGACTCCACTTTTCGTTCTCTTGAGATTGTAGTTCACTTGCTGTACTTACCTAACTTTCTTACTATAAAAACACTGCCATAACATACTGAGTAAAACCAATTTGAAGTGTAAAATGCATAAAACTAACCGGTACTTTCATCTGCAGCCAATATACCCTTGCCAGGAGCAACAATAGCTTCAGCTGTCTGTCGCAACTTGGTCTGCTCCTCCTCAGTCAGGTAGTTGAAGTGAACCATTGTTATTTAATCTTAAACAGAGAAAACTATGTATTACAATTAAACTAGTAACAAATAATTAAATTTGTCGTCTATTAGGAAGTGAAATATAAAATTAAGTTTCTTTAAATTAAATTATCAATAAAGCAGCGATGTATCAACTTAGAGATACTACAAAATATAATTTTAAAACTACTTGTAAATTTTCTTTAACACTTCAACTCAGTTTTAAATTTAAGAAACTATATATACTTTTTTAAAATCAAACGTTTTATTCCAAGTTATCTTCAAGCTTTCAGCAAATAACTTAAATGTTAAGTAATAGTACTAATAACACCTTTTGATGTCGTATTCTAGACAGCCAGCCTATAAAGTGCCAGTATTTAACAAAAGGCGTCGCTGGCACTAGATATGGTATTTGTACAAAGTGTGGTTGAAATTATTATACATTATTCTTTACTTTCAATTACAAGCTCCTATAATCTCATAATACTAAATATAACCAAAGTCTAAAACCTAAAAGTACAAGTTGATATCACATACACTATTAGTACTAGTGACATGATAGTATTACCGTTAGTATAATACTTATATTGTATATTATTGGTCGCAGTAATATTTTACAACTTCGAAAATTATATATTCAAGTACAAAACAGCAACTTATTAAATTCTTTACTGTTAAATGTGTACCCTTTTTAATAAGAACCACATTATCCCCTCAATTTTACGAAAAAATCTGACTTACATAGTACCAGAACACGTCTACTATACCTCCGGTGAAACAATCCAACAAACGTTACACGAATCGACGCTGAAGTTATTGGAAAAACTACTTTACGTCACAATGCGCACGTGACACATTTCACGTCATTTAACAGGGGCTCAGCAGTCTTTCTATGCACGTTCGAAAATGTACCGATAGTATTACACTTAGACGAAATCAGCAACCCATAAATAGTTCATAGAAATATCTTTATTTAATATTATGTATAACATTTCTAAATAAAATATAATTATTGTCAGATTATAGTTTGTTTGTTTGTTTTTTGGAATTTCGCACAAAGCTACTCGAGGGCTATCTGTGCTAGCCGTCCCTAATTTTGCAGTGTGAGACTAGAGGGAAGGCAGCTAGTTACCACCACCCACCGCCAACTCTTGGGCTACTCTTTTACCAACGAATAGTGGGATTGACCGTCACATTATACACCCCCACGGCTGGGAGGGTGAGCATGTTTAGCGCGACGCGGGCGCGAACCCGCGACCCTCGGATTACGAGTGCACGCCTTAACGCGCTCGGCCATCCCAGGCCCCGCGCAATGCTACTCGAGGGCTAGACTAGAGGGAAGGCAGCCATCTCTTGGGCTATTCTTTAATCAACAAATAATGGGATTGACTGCACATAATAACGCCCCTAGGGCGAGCATGTTTGGTGCGACCAGGACTCGAACTTGCGATTCTCGAATTACGAGTCGTACACCTTGACCCACTTTCATAACTATTATAAACGCCATTACTTCATGGTTTACATGTAGTTTAATCAAGCAGTTACATTTACGTGAATTTGTCAAGCCGAGTAAATGTTTTTGAAATAGATAAAAATTTATGGATCTAACATACAATGCCTATAGAAAAAGTGTACTTTAAATGGCATGAATGAAAATGATAGAAGAAGAAAAAATCAATCAGAAGACAAAATAACTATCGCAAAACTTTTGCGGGTCGTAGCGACTTAATATATGTGCTCAACATTTGAACACATTACACTAGTACTGTATAAAATACGTATTTGCCAACATCGAAATGTGTAAAATTGTATTCCACAGGAATTTACATAAATATAATAGAGCCTTATCTTGTACGTTCATGTAACTACTTCGCAGGATGTGGTCGGATCTTCACCAAATTTGTTATTACATATATTTTCAGTTTTTATGGGAATTTTTTTCGTGTTTTTACAATTACGACATGTCCTTTCATTAATTATGAACTCATATGTCAACAGCACCCAAAGCTAACTCTCTTCCGATTAATTTGTAATTTGAATGCTATTCTTCATCCAAGGCCTTGTAATGCAGAGCACGTTTTTTACAACAATAGGCTAGGAAACTTTCAGATTCCCAAACCACGATCACTAGGCCTCGTGTTCTAATGATTCACAAGTCTTCTTAGGGTTTTTATATTGTATATAAACTTATAATGAATTGTTAATCTATGTCTTACCAAAACCGAAACAAATTTAATGTTTTCCAATGAACGCGTAAAAGTATAACTTATCAGGATTCTGAATATGTTTATTCAATCTCAAGTTATAAGGAATCAAAGTTAATTTTAAGAACTCGTGGTGGAAGGCAAAGAATACTACTTGACGACAGAAAACATACCATACTCATTACTGTCGAAGCCCTCTCCTAGTACCATGACTCATAAAAATTAACTCTAATAAGGCAAATGTAGCGTCTAGTATGGTGTGAACCACATTCACAAAATGAATTGGAATTATTATCAATTTAATTCATTTGGTAAACAAATTTTTAGATTAAGAATTAACAACATAATATTATTTATTTCAACATGTATTATATGTATTACTACCAACTTTCAAGCTCAGATGTTTTTTTCTTGTAGCGACATTTAGAAATAATTTTTCACAAATAGTGTTTGCACGATCTGAAGCGTTAAAAACAATTATTTAGCGCTATCTAGTAGCACTGCTTTACAATACCATGAATTCATACAATTTCAAATTAAAGTATTATATATGGATTGATTGATTATTTGGAATTAAACACAAAGTTTCACATGGTATCAAAACCCAGTCTTTAGCAGTGTGAGCTCGCAGACACACCTCTGTATATACTTCTCAATATCTTCTTTACAGTTCGATTTGCAATACCAGATTTTGCTCTCGAAGTTAAAAAAGGGATCCTGAAGAATCTATAAATGTACTAACCATTATTTACCTTAGTAGGTGTAATTCGTAATATATTCCACTTATGCGTTAGGGTTTGTTTTTTAATTTCATGCAAAGCTACAAGAGCTGTCTGCGCTAGCCTGCCCTAATTTAGGAGAGTAAGACTAGATGGAAGGCAGCTAGTCATCAGTGCCGCTAACTCTTGGACTACTAGTGAAATTGACCGACACATTATAACGGTTGAAAGGGGGAGTATCATGTTTGGTGTGACAGTGATTCGAACCCGCGACCCTCAGATTACGAGTCGAGTGCCTTGACCACCTGGCCTCTTCAGCGTTGGAAAACGTTAAAAAGAATGAGGTTGAATATGTTCAGTATCGTTTCTATAGCGCTAGTTATAACATATAAAGTTTTAATAATGGTATGTATGTGTATATACATTTATATGGGGAAACGTGCTTCAAGTGGAAGTCTATGTTAATTGCAAGTTGTATAATCAAATTTGGGGTGATGATTAATATCCGATATAAATCATATTTTAAAATAGTAACATACTTAGGAGACGGAAAAAGCATGACATAATAATTTACTCCCACAACTTTTTACATAAACGAACTTTATCACCCTAAAAATATTCACAAAATACATCTTCAAAAATTGGCCACTTTCAGCTATAGGCCTAACTAATGGTAACAGTGAACTAAATACGTGTTTCATTGATAAGTAAGAAATTCATTTTTGAAAACTCGGTCTAAAATACGGCTTAATGCCAGTAGGCCTACAATTTGCGACAAAAATCAGGTAAATGCAAGTTTTGCGTTCTTTTTGTTACGTTTTTGGTTTCAAAATCAGAAACGCATAGAAAGCGTTGTCATTAAATGAAAATTTTTATGGAAAACGACATGTGGAGCATAAAATTTAAAGCAAAAATGATTTATAATTGTGTATTTGAAATGAATAAAAGTTCACATAATACTTGCCACATTCAATATACGACATTTAATCAATAATTTCAATGTTCATGGACAGCACAAGATAATACAGAATTCGCTTGATGGTGCATTTCTTTTATAGACACCATTCACCAGGATACGCTGAATTTATTGAATGAACCTGTTTACTGTAATTTCAGCTGCTACGGTAACACCGAACCAAGTTCAAAATGCAACTCTGATGCTTCTTTTTGTAACTTTTTCGTGACGCCATTTTGGATCGAAAGTGAAACATTTTGTAAGTAGGTCAAATGCATGTCTTTAAAAACACATTGTGAACGAATTAACTCGTCCGTGGCATTGTGTTACTGATCGGCTTGGACGAGTTATCTCATCTACGGCACTGAACAGGTTAAAGGCAACGTGAATCTATTGTCTACGGTTGATTTTTTATCGCTAATAAACGTAATGTTACTTTTTTAGGATTAAGGTTCGTCGTAAAGACAAGATTATGTTCCCACTACCCCGTTTCGTGTAGGTCTAAATGTTTTTCTGATAATTTCGTATTTGCAGGGTATTTTTGGATGTAATAATTAAACAAAAAGTTGATACTGAGAGTGATTTCAATGCAGAAGAAGTCCATAAACACAAAATAAATCTTTAATAAGTTTAATTTTAGCACATAATTTCATCCTAAGGTTATACATAATTTGTTTTAAAAAAAAACTTAAAATATTTTTATGCTATCAAAGAATAATTATTTTACTTCATTTTGTAATCGGTTTAATAAACTAGTTCATCAAAAATAAAAATTAAGACGTCAGATTTTTATTTACTTTAGATTGTAGACAACCATCTGAATAAAGAAATTTAAAAAGCAAAATAAATTTGATACTTAGTGAAATAACAACTCCATGATTAAACAGAAACTTCATTAATTAACTATAAATCTCCATGATATACTCATTCTCGGACAGTAGAAAACTTATCATAATGTACTAAACGGATATAAAACAAAATAGTTTGTAATTTTAACAGCCATTAATAAATTTGATTAGCATGTTCCTTGTACATAAGGATTCTGTTTTCTATATATGACAGTCAAGGTTTTAACCAAATTAAAATATGTACACTGTTACAAGGTGAAATTAAAGCTGCTTACAAGTCTTCACAATTAAGCCTTACAAAAAGACAGACAGACAAAAATTTAACTACAATAGAATAGTAATCGTGGTAAAGTTCTCCAATAAGTTTAAAAAGTTTCAGCACTAATAAGTGTCATCAGGTTTGAGACTGAATAGATTTTAAAATTCAAGTATCTTATAATTACAAATTAATCAAAATGTGAAGCAAATAACATTTCAAAACATTCAACATCTCTAAATCAAACTTGACTACCATTCTTTTAATTTCATCCCTTTTACAGTTATGTCTTTTATGATAGTACCTACTGCAATGAAATATAGAAATGGTTTGAATACTGAGTTACAGTCTGATTCATTATACAACACATTCCTGTATTAAACATCTACAAAACAACAGAGAGCCCTGGTGAACTGCAGTACTGAGTTGCAGTCTGATTCATTATACAACACATTCCTGTATTAAACATCTACAAAACAACAGAGAACCCTGGTGAACTGCAGTACTTGAGATAGTTACCTTTTTTTTTTATTATTATCAAGGAGTTTTTGTTAGATATAAAAAAATTACAGCTTTTAAATTTTTCTGGCTGAGATAGGCAATATACTGCAGTAAGATTATATTGAGGTCTATAAGAAAATGCCACTAAATAAACTTTATACTGTAACCCAAACCTAGTTTATTAAGTGTTACTAACCAGATCAAGAAGTACCAGATGGTCAATACAGTTTAGGCTGTGGCACCTAATTTTTGGTAAGTTAATACGTAAAATCGATATGATGTAAAGATAAAACAAGTTTGGTTTATCATCTTGAAGAGAATTACACATTTACTGTCACCAGTTGAGATAAATATAAAATGGAAAAACAAATTTGAACTCATTACAAACTTGTAGAAATTCCTTCTCCATATTTTTATGTAAGCTTTTTATTTCATGGAAAATCTACTCATAAAGTTATTGAAAACTTGCCACAAATGTGTCAGATATTCAAGAAATTTACCAAAATATTACAACACAAAATTGCTCCTAGCAGTGGAAAAAAGATTAACCAATGGGTTCAGTGTCTTATTCTTGTTGAAAGGATAAAAAAATAAGTAGTTACGACATGCAATTCCATAATGTTCTAGTAATAAACTATTCCCAGTATATGGTAATACCTTAATACATCACCAAATGCAGGTCTCAGCTATAGAACATCACAATAATAATAAAAAATAAATCCAACTTCCATGATTCTGCAGTAGATATAAATACCCATAAATATGTTGAAGTGAAACATTATAACAAAATTAGGGTTGTACAGAATTAAATCAGCAACCTAAATCTGTACTTCAAGAATTATGAATGCCAGTAACAAAATTGTCGTGGAGCTAAAAATACAACAAAATCTTACATTTTTAAATTTTCACGTCAATCAAGTTTTTATCCCAATACAACTTTTTTTTTTCCCAAGAACTCAGACTTTTCAAACATACACACATAAAAACAGACATGTGTGATTCCCTAACACAGTAGACACGAATACAACACACACTAGACAGTCATTATAGGGCAAAAACGAATATTTATCAGTACAGTTATTTCTCTAATTATTCAGAGTACCTCAATGCTCAATTTGTTTTATCCCAGGACAAAGGCTAAAAAAAAGCATAAAAATAAAAAATAAAAGAAATGACATCACATAATTTAAATGTGGTGTATTTCAACTACAGGTTGACATTGTTCAAGTTTGAAGTTGAGGGAGATGGCAGAATTTCTAAATTCTGAGGAATGAACTTCCCAATGGGCTTGACAGCTTCCTGTAAATAAAGAGCAACAGTTTTCCAGTTAACCTACCATTTCACTTACAGAACAAATAATCTGAAGGTGGATTACGATAGATAAAAGAAACAATAACTATACCACAGGTTCATAAGTTTCAAAGCTATTGTTAACCTAACAGGATGTTTTACACTCTGGTTCTTCACATTGTACATTAGATTGTTTAAAAAAATACAAATCAGTATTTTTGAAACATATAAAATTTACTTTAAATATATGTGTAAAACAAAAAGAGAAAGAACATTCAGTTTTTGGAAGTTGGACCATTAGATGTGAGCTCCAATATAACTGACTAGTATTCTCATTAATATATTTAATTAATAAGACTGCAACTAATTTATTCAATAGCAAAATAAAATAACATTTCCATCAATAAATGAAAAACAATAAAAATAACTTATATGAAATTCCAGAACCTGTAAAGCCTCAATTCCTATGGTTGGTTGATTTGGCATTTTATGGCACAAAACAACTAGGCAATCTACACCCTTTTCCTATGCCTACCTTCAAATAAATTCAACAAGGTGGGCACACAAAATAATGTGAGAAAATAAACCTGCATGTTTAGAAAGATTTAGCTGCTGTCAGTAATGTGTTTCATGTAACACACGACGTACCCTTCGAGCTTTCAGTTTCAACATCTCTTGCTTGAGTTTGTTCAAAATAGAATAATTGGGCTTGTGAGCACATGCCTTGCTCTGGAGTTCAGTGATTCTTTGTTCTTCCTCCTGTAAAACAAATCATAAGCATAGTAAACCACAGACTTCTTAAGAAAAAATAATATGTTTAAAGTTTGAAACTTCTCACACCAATTTCTGAGCCCTACTTAAATTGTCTGAATGTCCCATAATACAGTATGATGTGCAATACTATAATATTACTCTGGGGAGGTGGGGCTGATGAAGCTTTCATAAGCATGCAAAAGTTCAAAGTACAATCAACATCATCTTAACAAGTCTTAAAGAAAGGAATCACTGTTTCAGTCATTCTTAAATATATAGATTAGTAAAAGCTTTACAAATGTTTTATTTTAGTGTTCATAGCAAAATTTCATGTACTATATATTAAAGTTAATTTTCAATAGAAAACCTGTATTGTTTAATTACGAGATAAAACTACAAAACTTACAAATTAAATTACACTTCCTTTGTGATTCCACTGACACATAAATAACAGTTTTGATACTGTTTGATTATGAAACCAAACTTGATGAGATTATTTCACAGAATAGTGAAAACATGCATTAATTGAGGCTTTTTTACAAACTTGTTTAAATCTTTGAAATAAATTTGAAAACATGGCTCAAGATTTGAGTTACTCAGAAATAAAAAGTTGAGTTGTTTAGATAGTGTAACTCTGTAAACAGCAAATTTCTGCATCATAAAAACAGATTCATTTAAGCCTACTTTAAAAACAACATCAGAAACCTCACTAGGATTTCAGACAAATAGTCTGTACTTCAACATGTAATTACTCTGTGTATGTATGATAATCTAAAGATGGGGTGTTGTATTTTGAAAATTAAACAATTTCTAAATAATCACATTAATTTTGAAGTTAAACTTTAAGGTTTGCTTGTAGGCTAAATATAACACGTGACAATAATTAACAAG
This sequence comes from Carcinoscorpius rotundicauda, assembly GCA_011833715.1. Taxonomy (NCBI): domain Eukaryota; kingdom Metazoa; phylum Arthropoda; class Merostomata; order Xiphosura; family Limulidae; genus Carcinoscorpius; species Carcinoscorpius rotundicauda. Next base: position 24,415,520 of record CM022403.1, read on the forward strand.
ATTTTAGTAAAACTGAAGAAACAGAAGAGGAAGTTGTTTAAACAATTAACTGGTGATTTTGAGTAATAAATGACTAGCTGTCCTAATAACCAGTCAACAACTGTTCTGCGTGAGTTGAAGGCTTAGAATAAGCTGGAACAAAGAAACCATTAATGTATCTCAAGATAGCTAGTATGGGAATTAAAACTTTTATTAAAACAGAGAACAATGTTTCGACCTACTTATTTAATCTTTGGGTTAACAAAGAGGAAGGAAGGTGATCACAAAGGAAACTATTAAAAAAGATTAACATTATACATGTTACACTCAAAATTATGGCTTCCAATTTAAATGGAACTATCTTTTTATTGAAACACTGACAATAACACTGGCATGTATCTTTCATTACTAACAATTACAGAATTGATATCATCTTGAAAAAAAGATTCTTAACTGTCCTTCTTGATTTTAAATATTAGACAAATACAAATAACTTATGAATGATATAATAAAAATTCTGTAATAAACTTATAACGTTTACATGTTATGATAACTTGAAATTAGCAAAAAAGTAAAAACATGTCACTATACCTTTTTTTCCTTTAATGTTTTACAAGAACCAATCCCATAAAGACGGAGTAAGGAACCCCAACAAGCAATGTGTGGATGGAGACCCTGCAACGAGAGAAAAACAAAACCACACAAAAAGAAAAGTTAATCTGAAACCTTTATTCAAAAATATACAGCGATTTTCTTTTTATACATTTTACTCAAATTATACTGCCCCTTGACCCTTGAACTGTAGCTTGCATCATATGATGCAAATACTTTTGTGCAATATTTTGAGTAGCCTGCCCCCAAATTAGCAAATCTTTGTACATGGGGGGGAGATGGGGGCAGATTCACACAAGCTGCAAGCGAAGGGTTAAATTTGGAAAACTGAAGAAACGTATGCTGCTAGTTCTCAAACATTACCCTAAAAACGCAAATAACACGATAAAAAAGTTACATTATTAAGTACTTAAGACAGCGAATGTCTTGATAAGTCCAGAAAAACTGTGGTAAATGAATATTTTCTTTTTCAAATTACTCAACACCAACTCCAACTTACTGATCATTGAAATCTAATAAATAATGGTTGTAATAATGCTTGCAGTAGAAATGTTTGAATAAGAAGCATAAAATCTCACATACAGATATCACTGGGAAGCCTTATTCGAAGGTATAGGTACCATAACACCACCCTTTGAGAATATTATTATCTACGCTATGTTTATAAGATGATTTAGTTTCTCCACAAGTATCTTGTTTTTTTTAAAATTAAAGCCATTCACTTCTGTCCTTTAACAACATTATACCAAAAAACAATAACTAATTAAGAACAACTTTGAATACAAATACAGTCAATATTTCTAGATACAAATAGAAACAGCAGATTGTAAACTATTCACATTAATGTAGATTTAGTAAAGTCCTTGTGGTAAATCAACAACTCATGAGGTCTTGGTAGGAACAACCAGAGGAATCTCATGAGAAGTTTACAAAACAAAGATACAAACCACACACTGATGTGTTTGTTAACACCAGTTATTTTTGGTTTCTATTTAAATTGTATGAGAATTGTATTCTATTACAAGACATCTGTTATACTTATTACAGTAGGGACAGAAAACCAAACTCTTATTTACTTCATATTACTGTGAAGTTCATCATGTCCAGATAAGGTACAAAAGTAAAGTATTATTTAATGACTTCAATCACAAATACAAACAGATACTAAGCTTGACAAAGACAACTGGAAATATTTTTAAAGGTCAAGTCATAGGTCACTGATCAGTCTCTGTCCATTATTGTTTTTTTTATGATTACCAGAAGGAGTGACTGGTACACTACTCAAAATAAAGTTCAAACAAAATATACTTAGATTCCTAGAAGAAACAACATACTTTAATGTTTTTTTTCAATACAGCTTCTCACAAGAAAATTCTGAATTACTATATTTACCCAAATATAATGTGCACACAGTTTTCAAAGGTTAAATTGAAGTTTGATTTTTTTAACACATCAGTTGTACAAAATGTAGTTTCTAAGTACAGTAAATACTATCAATGTATCAAACATTTCTGGAAATCTTCTATTTAATATTTTTTACATGCCAATCTTACAAAATTTATTGAAGAGTTTATTCATGATAATACACTGTATTCATCATTACACAAGTCTTCATCAACAGAATTGAAACTACCAACCATTCGATTTACTTACTTGTACCTTCCCTTCTTCTGATTCCCACATCACCTCATCATCTGTCTCATTCATTCTATTTGCTATGCAACATTTACTGAAACCTTTAATGATGTCTGGTGGTAGCTTATTGTAAAATATCTAACAAAACTAAATGTGTGGGAATATGGTGTGCAACCAAAACTTCTAGAGGAATTTGGAGGGAAAAAATTGCATTATATTTGGGTAAATACAGTAAATCAAACTATCTGAACTTTTTTACTAAAAATAAATACTATTTAGTAAGTTCAACTTAAGTTTCATACTGCTTGGTTAAGTATTTACAATATGAAAAATAAATTATTATGGGAAATCAGTAAAACTGTCCAGTCCAGAATGGATTAATCAGATACACACCAAGCCTTTTACACTAGTTACTCTCGGTGTCATAACTATCAAACAGCAAAGTTTTTGTGAGGAAATTTCTCAAAAGATGACCTCAGATCTGTCAAAACAACTATCACACAATAAGAAGACATATGACATTAGTTTGTTCTCCAAACTATTTCTAACCACTTAGAAAGCATATAACACTAGTTTATCTTCCAAAGCAACCCTTGAAAAGGCTGATAGAATACCCTACATTTCCTCACCTGAAGAATGGCTTGCGAGGCCCTTTGTTTCCCATCTCTCTTGTTTTTACACAAGACCTAAATAAAAAAATATAAAACTAGATTTTAAATTGAATTTGAAAGTTCAATTTCACACAAATGTTTTCTTGCACTTTGTAAAAATGAAGTTTTGAACAAATTCTACTTTTCTTAATTTCAATAACATGCATTCCAACCAAACTCAAATTCCATAATTTTGGTGTTAATTCATAATATCCCTATTCCTTATACACCATTTTGTGAATTAATTGAAACAAATGGTCATTTTACAATGTTTTCAGCGTGGCAGCCGGTGTAGGCTTGCTGGAGCTGCTGATTTTCTTTAATAGTCATTTTTTCACACAGACGGCATCATTAGCTGTGTTTTGCAGTATGGTCAATCTATTTTTGGGATATATGACGAAATTTTGAGGAATATTACATCATTCAAAATTGCATTAGAATGGCAAGGAGACCAGTCAAAAAACAATTTCTTACCAACTCAATGAAGAAAAAACTGTATCAATGGGGTCTGAAATACAAGAACTGGGCACAAGAACAATGGAGGAAGGTGTTATTCAGTGAGGAGACTCATTTATTCATACAGGGTTAAAGAAGTTTGCATATTTGCAGATCTCCAGGTGAGAAACTTCAAATATCTCGCATCAATCAGTTCGTAAAACATTCCTTGGAGAAGATGTTTTGGGGCTTTTTCAACTACTATGGCATAGGAGGCTTACATATCGTATGATTCGAGGACCACAGTACATTGAAGTTTTGCAGAGAAGAGTTGTTCTAGAATTGAAAAAGATTTCCATATGGATCTGGCATTTTTCAGCAAGATGTGGCTCTGTGCCACACACTGAAATTTGTGAAGAATTTTATGACTACAGTGCGAATAAAGGTACTGGACTGGCCGGGAAATTCTCCAAACCTAAACCCTATTGGAAATCTTTGGGCAATTTGTAAAGAAAGACTTCAGAGAAAAAACTGTACTACGAAAGATAAGCTAATTCAGGCCATAATTGAGGAGTGGTACCGTGATCCAAAAATTAGTGAAGATTGCAGTCAAATCGTGGTCTCGATACCAAAGCGAATTAATGATTTTCTGAAAAATAAAGGCGAGTAATTTTTGGATTCTCAGAAATAAAACATAAAAAATTGAAAAAATCGTAATTTTCCGTTGTTTCAATTAATTTGCACAAGGGTGTACGTTAAACTCACAAAGTAACTTCAAACCTCAATTACTTTATCAAAAGAAATTGAACAATTCAACATACTGTTGCTTTCTGCTTCCCCACTGTCATAGTAAACTCGTTCTTCTGGTGTTTCAATGATTTCAATTCTATTTTGATCTGGGTGTCTCCCATCCCATAATTCCTGAAAAACCATAAATTACTTAATGACTAAAGTTAACATTTAGAACAGAACCACTTTCCTGTTTAAAAAGTATATTTTTTAAAAGTAAACCCTTCCTAAGATGCTTGAGTAACATGTTTTGTAAACACCAAATCAAGATGACAGTGGCAATTCTGCTGATACATATTGTAGATGTCTGCTTAAAATTCATGTCTCACTGGTCGATTAACAAGTTTCTGGTCCAGAAGAGAGCAGTTAATATTTATCTTACTAAAACTTTCATCAAACAACAAGTCGAAAAACAGAAATAACTTGGTCTATTGAACCTCGCAACTATAATTTATCTTTATATGTTATGACTTATCACCAGCATAAGAAATTAGTTTTGTTACAACAAGAGTGGACTAAAGTTACTGGTCAGTCAAATCAAATACTGATATTTGAGTCATAAAGATGCAATGTATTCAGCTTATAATGCAAGTTGAAATTAATAAGAAACATACATTTTTTAAAAAGAACACTTCTTTTTATATTGGTAGAAATGCATAAGGTTAGAGTAAAGATAACTTATTTCTCGGCAAATGTAGTGTGAAGCTAAAAACACTAAGAAAAAGTCCAAGTACTAGCCCTAAATCAGAAGTTGTGTGTGACATCTTTCAAGAAAGAATATAAACCAGACTGTTTCCAAACACAACTGTAATGTAAAACATTTTTCACCCTTTTGATTGGAATGGACGCTTCAAAATAATATTTTTGGCAAGTTTCTCACTCTTGTTTTATTTATTCAATTCACCAGCAAGTCTCTTCCTTTGCTCTATTAACACACATCTCACCAAGTTCCCAACAGTGTCAGACAAAACATTACTGATAAGCTACTTTTCAGGCTTTTAACATGAATACTCATATCTGTATTAAGTAATTTATTTGGATCATCACCACAATTTTTTAGTTGTTTTAAGTGGTGCACAAGCTTTCAACTCAATAGCTTCTGTAACTGAGCCTAAAGCTTGCATACTAATTAAAATAAAAAAAATGCAGGTTTTATTTTGACTCTAAAGTATTCTATTTTGATGAAGAAATATATGTATTAATTGCACAAGATATAATACTTTTACTTATTTTTAAGTGCAAAGCTACACAACAGGTATTTATGCATGCTCTGTGGTGAATTAAACCCTGAATTTTAGCATTGTAAACTAACAGCACACAGAAATAGAAATGGAATGTGTATTACTCCTTACCTCTTTAAGCATTCAAGTAAGATCTGGTATGGAGAAGGCTGGCCAGCTTTGACGCACAAGTCATTAATTCTAGGATCTTCAATCCGAATTTCATCAAAGAACTACACAACACAAAGACAGTAAAAATGTTGCTGTGTAGTTTCTTATTTTCTATAAAACTATAGAAATTATATTAATTTTCCCTTCATTAATGTACAAAAGTGTTTCATGAACACAACCAACAATATATTTCTAAGTGTTACTTTTTTACATGTCCTCATTAATTTTTGGAAAAGTAAAATTAAAAAGAAGAGAAAATAAAAATATCTGGTTATGGGTATAACTCTACATGTCACGTGAAAAATGATTCTCAACTGAAGCTGTTTTGTGAATTGTATTAAGTACCATGTGTAATATCTGACACATTTTAATATACAGGGTGGTCGCTAGAAAAGCGGAAAATTTGAGGGTCAGATGAGTTCATGAATAAAATGCGTGCTTACTCATTTCTATTTTGATTTGTTTTTGGTTCTATTTGATACCCACATCATGGAAGGAAACAGGAACAGCTTTAAGCTGTATGACAAATTTTCCGCTTTTCTAGTGACCACCCTGTATTATTAACTCTGAAGCAACAGTGCACTGAAAAATGCAATAAAATAAGTAGCTCTTATTATATCTCATATCAAAAATAAATGTGTAGATAAGATTGTTTAAAACCTAACAAGAATTTAAGTAGAGTATGCAGTTTGAGAAAAATATAACATTTATTTTTGTTTACAGGGGTACTCTGTTGCTTCAAAGAATTCATATGCATCACTGGTGTCCTCTTAAGTCAGAGATTAGTGCTAAAAAAATTACTGAATCCTTACTGCTACATCCTGTTGTTCCTGATCGATCTTCTTGTTGTCAATAGTTACGTGTTTCATCTGCGGGATTAATACTTCTAGTGTAGCTCTAGCTGTTGAAACAGAGTGAAAAGGATGGTCATAAATCTCAGATTTTATTTTTTCTTAAGAGTAATGTTCATAAGGCTTAATTTTTATTATCATTTTCTTTCCAACTACTATCTTTTAACAGTCTGATAAGGTGTGCATTTAGTATTCTCCTGCAGACAATAAATGCTTTAATAATAATTTATAAAGAACTGTACACAGATCATTTTTCTTTGTCACCGTATTGAGTAAAATAAAGTGTTCGTTTATTTAGAAGTGCATGTTGTGTGACCAGTCACAAGAAACAATGTTGGAAACTAAGCTCTGCATAACAGCACTGTAGTTTGTTTGTTTTTTTCCTTCTAAATACATTGATACTATTAATGTGATTTATATATAGCCTCACTTTAAGTATAGATGGATGGCATATAAAAAATTCACAATTAGGCTTGTGGGTCAGGTCGTAATCTTCACACACAAAAAGTGATTTACAATTTACAATTACTGAATCTACAAAGATGACCACTCACCAGCCTCTGATTTGGCCTGTTTTTTGCTACTTCCATAACCTGTTCCATACTCCATGTCATTAATTATCACTGTGGCACCATACGGCATAGATGCATTCTCTGTCAAAATGATTCAAACAGAAATCACTGAAGAAAACTTGAAACAATGTCTACAGTAACATCAGTGTTTATGCTTCATGGCCAAGTATGCTTTAACTTAAAGTCTAAACATTCAGCAGTTATTTTATTTCATCACATTGGTTGGTAGACCATATTATTACTCGTTCTAAGCTTATTACTAACTGATTAATACTCTATGTTTCAAATGACAAAAATAATTCTTTCAAAATCAAATGGTTTTTTCCTACAAATATTTATTAAACACTAATTTACTGTATCAGTGATTGCACTATATACTTATTATATTACACACAGTTACAATCATAGTGTGACTATAAAGTTGGAAGTACTGATTGTAACAGGTAGTTGTTTCTGAAATAAGTTTGCACTTTTAAGGCAATCAAGAAAAAAATCTAGAAGCTATTCTAGTCTTAAAGAAGAGAGGAACACTGGGAATTATTTACAATATTTATGTTAACCAAACATACATGGGGCGTGTCCACTGGACTCACACTGAACTGGAATTTGCTTAATGAATCTATATTAAAGTTAACAATCTTTTACCAAAATATACAAGTCTATTACACACAGATAATCATTTGTGTTATAAATGTATTTGTACTCAAGGTACATCTGTAAACTGATGGCTCACACACTCAACAGGTGACATTTGTGTCAAAGCACTTTTGTCTGTTGTTCAGCTTATGTATTGTACTTGTGCCATCTGTAAAGTCCATATTAACAATGTTTCACTATCCTTTTATATTTTCTTGATCATGTACTCCCCTCCACCACAAACTGATACTAAATCAGCAATATTGCACAAAATACATAGTTCGTGATGACGAGAACCACAACTGAAGTAAAAATGCATTCTCAAGATGGTTGATATGAGCATTAAAACTTTTATTTTAATTATGTTTTAATACCTATACCAGCCATCTTGAGAATGTAAAATAAATCGTTCATAACTCTGACATCAAATACAGAACACCCTATAAAATAGCACTTTATAAAAAGGTCATGGCTTATGCACTCTGACCCACACCCATACAGGGTTCATGTGATTCATTAACTGGAAACAAGAATCAGTATGTACCAGTTATCTCAAAATGTAAGTTTCAACTTACAACATCACAGTGTTGAGAACTGCTTGACAAACTTCAGAAAATAATGTATGAAAAAGGTTTAGAAACCTTATTTCAGAGGAAAAGTAACAAAACATAACTAAAACATTCATAAAAAATATAGTGTGCAAATGTTAAAACCTTTCAGTAACAAATACCATTAATTTTACTTTCTCTATATTAACCTGAATTCTAATTAGATTTGAGTCATCCACTAATTTTGCAAGTCAAGAATTTTTACACTCTAGTGGCAGAGCCAGACAGCAATCATATAGGAATGAGCATATTTGGTGACAAGGATTCAAACCTACAGCCCTCAAACCCTAACCACCAAGCCATGCAAGGTCTTAATTTTACTGCTAGAAAATACTGAATAAAAACATAGAATAATTCTCATAAAGGACAACAATACATATTTATAATTTAAGACTGTCAGTTTCTAAACTACAAAGGATTAAAATACAAGCTGTTACTTACCTAGTTCTTTAAAGACATAGCGAGGTTGAAGTTTCATGGCATGTTGAACATACTCGTGAAGAATACAAATAAAGGATTTTCCACTTGGATTCATTATAAATTCTGTAAATGAGTAAAAGTGACAAGCTTTTTTAAAATAACTTCTTAAAATATTCCATAAATGCACCAGTAAAATATAGGCAAATTTTACTATCTCTCATTTCTTTCTAAGGTTTACAAAACTTTATGTAAAAACAGACTTACTTATGTACTTAAAGAACTGTGGCAAATAATAAAATGGTACATAAATATTATGAAAAATTATAAACTAATTCTGCATTCCATATATATTGAAAAAAAAAACATTTGAATTTTCAAATAATAACTAAATTACGGCAATATTGATTTCTTGTGAGAAATAATTACAACCGAAGATAAAAAAATTTAGATATTATTACACAGGCCTGCAACGGTTTTATCATCTTACAATTTTTATGCATTCTATATTAATTCTTGTATGCTGAAAACACCCATTTTTCTCCATTGTATTCAGATTCATGACAGTGGTATAAGTACTTTAACATAAGTGAATTTTCATTAAAATGAGATCAATTTTATGTATAAATGTAGACAACTATTAACTGTAAGTTTCTCTAGATTAAATCTGACCCAGTCTTACTGACTGTCCTACAACCCATGAGAAACACAGCCCTAGTATACGAACAGTTAACAGGCCACATGACATGTCATTTTTGTATAGTATTTGTTTGTGTATGCACTATTTTCTCCCCTTTCAATATTGTTTATTCATTGATATGGCAACAAGATGTGTAAATGATTCAACACATTCTATATGTGGCAAACTTGTACACAAACAAAGGCAAAACATTACAAAATCCATCAAAACAAATACTGTGCACATTTTGGAACAAAGTTTGAGAACCAAGACAAATCATGAGTTCTGCCCAAAGTTTCTACCATTTGTGTCAACGAGTTAAGACAATGGACTAAAAATAAAAAAGTCTTTGCCTTTTGGAATTCCAATGGTCTGGTGTGAGCCTAGAAACTTCAGAAAGGACTGAGTTTTATTCATGTACGTGCACGACTAAAACTCTTGAGAAAAAAATATTCTTACCTGAACCTTCAGTCTGTTATAAGACCTATTACTCATGAACCTGCATCTACTTCACTGAAGACTTTTGATACAGTTTCACCCGTTTCAGTTTCTGACAAACAGAATGATAATAGTAACTGTTTTCAACCCAAAACATCCAGAGAACCATAACTTTTTACACAACATGAACTTAATGATTTACTGAGAGTTTGGGCCTTCCAAAAGATACATCAGAGATTTTGGAGTCTCTGACTTCAGGCTAATAAGTTACTTTCTCCAGGAATGTCATTTTGCTGGTACAGAAATCGTGAGAAATAGTTTTTACCATTCTTTTCATAAGATTCACTGGTGCATTGCAACAATATTACTCAATTGATACCAATGCTAAGAGATGGAGTCAATGAACCACATGATCGTTCATTGATTCCTCAAAGAGAAGCGTAAAAGATGTTTTCCTTCAAAATGGTAAAATATATGCATCTGTCCCCATTATTCATTCAGTTCACATGGAGGAAATGAATGAAAATCTTGAGCTTCTTAATAAGATCAAATACAAAGAATGTGGCTGACCACTTTGTGGACACTGAAAAGTTGTTTAATGTTGTTGGACCAACAATCCAGTAATACAAAGTTTCTCTGTTTTTTGTTTGAATGGGACAGAAAAGCATGAAATCAAAACTGGACGAAAAACAATGGCAATACATGGAATCAGCCTGATATCAAAGTTCAGTTGACTCAAAGGAAGTCCTATTACCTCTACTTCACATAAACCTGTACTACATGAAGTAGTTTGTAAAAGCCTTTGACAAAGATGGCAACTGTTTCAAGTATTTATGTGAGAAATTCCCAGTTCTTTGAGAAGATAAACATAAAGAAAAGATTTTTGTTTGGCTTCAGATTAACGGTTCAAAAGGACAATGAAGAAGGTTAAAAAAGAGATGTATGGATTTCCTATAAATATGCTATTAACAGATTTTTAGGAAACAATAAGGGCCCAAATTATTAAAATGTTGTTAATAACATGCTCAATAAATATAAAAAGTTAGGTTGTAATATGAGCTTGAAACTTCATACTTATACTCACATACTGATTATTTCTTCTGAAAATCTTGTTGCTGTTAGTGAAAAACAAGCGAAATATTTCATAAAGACACCAGGGAAATAGAGAGGAGGTACAAGGGAAAGTGGAACACCATTATAATGGCTGGTCATTGAAAAAAGATGCTCTGTACACAATATGTAAAAGAATGACCACAACATAATGCCTGGTCATTTAAACAAGATGCTCCAGACACAATACATAAATGAATGACCACAAACATGTAGTTTTAAACTGAAAGCTGTATATTCCATAACAAAAAAAATCAGGATCAATGATCTGTCATCAATGTTCTTCCATTTTTCTTTAGTTAATTTGCATATATATTTTAACAAACATAATAATAAAAAAGGTACTAATTGTGATAAACAAAATAATTTGATCTAAGTTTTTCTTTCTTTCAAATTTATAAAAAATTATTTTGTGATAGAAAAATTATTTTTTTTGAAATCTTCATAGCTGAATTATAGAAAATCCAACAACTTTTAGAAATATTACATTTGCAGGCCTGTGTTATTATTTAAGCCTAATCTACTTTAAAAAAAAAAAAAAAAAAAAAAAGAGAGAGAGAGAGAGTCTAGGGACTTGAACATAAAAACCAAACCTCTTTTGGTTCCACTAGTTTGAAGGGATCCTTTGTCTGGTGCTGAAGGCAGGGGACAAGTTATCAATTTTGTACCTTCTGGCTAAATTTTTAACAGAAAAATCAGTAACATAATCAATGTTTAAATACAGATTACTTATTTAAATTGTCAAAAAAATTATCCAAGACCTTTATAATTAGCCACTGGCCAGTACAAAACAGATGGAACAATCTTTGAATGGACCTAATTTTTTTTAATAACAAATTAAACTACAACTATGTAAGATTAATGGAAAATAACTAAAATATTTTTTAAAACTTGTATTTGTTTAACTATTTAATGAATTAAGTGAGCATCCTTAATCACTGCTGATTTACTTTGATCACAACTCAGTTTCTAACTATTCAACCAGCTATCATTTAACGCTTTTGGTGAGAACTGGTTAAAGAGTACATCTCAATCTTTTAAAGTTATTTTCATAATTTTATTAAGCAACTTTACATTTAACTATGTCAACAAAACTTACATCAAAAAGATAATTATAATTAAAAATTTAATTCACTTGAATTTCTTAATTTAAAAGAAAATACTAAATATTTTTGTCACATATCACTACCTATTGTATCATTACTCAGTTTACATTTTTTCTTACTACACAACAATTACATTGGTTAAGAAATTAGAAATCAAAATCTGAGATACGGACAATGTCTATATTGTTTTTCTCCTTCAAAACGACACAAAGAAACATGTATGATGCCCTTTCAAGTCAACTTGTCAATTTGGTACAGCAATGATGGAAAGGTAACATTGACCAAGACTTATTAATTTGATGTTTTAACATGTTATGACTAGATTTTGTGGTTTATGAAATTAATTCTCAAACATTAATTCCCTAATGAACTGTATAGCTGACTGATACATACTAACAATACTGTGTAGCAACATTACTGAAAGACATGAGTAAAGAAAAGTACTAAATATTGAAGATCCTCTTCAACTCTCTCAACATGGGCTTGGTCAATCTGACCGACTATGTAACCTTTTTGCATTCTTTTACATAATAGATTAACTACTTCTAACTTTCAATATAGTATGCATATCTTTACAAAATTTGGCAGTTTTTCAGCTAAAATTATCTTTTGCATACAAAAGAATATTTTTAATACACCAAAATAAAGATTTGTCCATGAACATATTGAGTATTTGTTTTGAATAGTCTGAGTGAAAAATACTTTTTAATCTAAGATAAATATATTTATTACCCTTTAAATCATGTCTAACTACTATCTTCCCCATTACAAATTGTAAATAATGAAGGGCATGTGCAGCTCATGTTATGATACCTAATTGCATTATGAACAAACTACTATGAGATGCTTTTGTGTGTATGCCTTGTGAAATATTCTTAATATTATTATGATTTATTTTTATCTAATCCAATCTTTACTAATTTAAAAAAAATTCCTATTTTTACATTTTTGTTACTTTTATAATAAGATATAAAAATAAATATGAAAAAAGTACTTAATCTTTTTTTTATTGCTGTTAACTGTCATTGACAATTATCCTTACTTTTTATGCTAATGGTAGTAATTTACTAAATTTTTATTTAATTAAATAATGCACTAAAGAACACAGACTAATAACATGCAAAAAGCCTAACTCTCAAAATTACTCAGGCTTTCTAACTATGTAACAAGAGACATTAAAAATTCACTGAATTCCTGTGGGAACTAAAGTTGCATTAATCAGTGATGTCGAGAAACCCACTTGTTGAGAACTTTTATATGCAAAAACGGCTGTTCTGGGCCCAGAAAACACTTCAAATAGAAGAGCGAACAACGTTTCGACCTTCTTCGGTCATCGTCAGGTTCACAAAGAAAGGGTTACTGGTAGGAAGCTGACCACGTGTTTGGGAGGGGTTGTATAATTGAGTGTTGCAATGTAGAGGGCGCGGTTTGAATATAAAATTTTGTCTATAATATTAGTATAGGTATAATGGTGTTCCTTTATATTGGTTTATTTTGGGTTTGAGTTGTTGTATAAGTAAGGCTTCTTTAATTTTTCGTTTGTTTATGTTTGTTTCTTTATTTAGTATTTTAGTGTTTTCTATGGTTATGTTGTGTCCATTTGACTTGCAGTGTTCGAAAACGTGTGAAGGTGACTTTTTATGTTCTTTGAATCTGGTTTCCATTTTTCTACTTGTTTCTCCTATATAGAAGTCGTGGCAGTTATCACATTGTATTTTATAAATAATGTTGGTGTGGTGTTTGTCAGTGTAGTTCTTACATAGTATAGACCTTAGTTTTGTGCCTGGTTTTTGAATAAATTTAGTGTTAACTGGAATGTTATATTTTGTTACTAGTTTTTGCCAAATGTTGGTTATTTGTTTGCTGATGTCAGGAATATATGGTATACAGCAGTATATGGTTTCGTGATTTTTTGATTCGTGAGATATATTTACTTTTGTTGGTTGATTTTGCTTTCTGTCTAGGTGTGTGCGTATAATGTTTTCTACAGTTTGTGGAGGAAACTTATTAATGTTGATGAAGTGTTGTTTTATTTTATCTAATTCATCGTTAATTTTATCTGGTGAGCATAGTTTTATGGCTGTGTTTATCTGGTTTCTTAGTATGTTGAGTTTTTGTTTTGTTTCATGTGCTGAGTCCCAAGGAATGTATAGTCCAGTATGGGTGATTTTTCGGTGGATTTCTGTTTTGAATTGTGTGTCGGTTCTTAATTTTGAGGTTAAGAAATGATATTTGATTGCTTTCTTCCTGTTCACATGTGAAGTTAATGTTGGGATGTATAGAGTTAATGTGAGTGAAAAAATTATGTGTTCTGTAGATTCGAATCCCGCAATCGTGTCATCTACATATCTGTACCAGTATAGTGGTGGATGTAATGCTGTATTAATTGCTTGTGTTTCAATTTGTGTCATAAAAATATTGGCTAGAACTGGCGATACTGGGTTGCCCATGCTTAGGCCATTTGTTTGTATATAGTTTTGGTTGTTGAACATGAAGTTTGTCTTTATTGTGGTGAATTCTATGAGGGTTGCTAACTGGTTACTGGGAATGTCTATGATCGGGTTAGGGTCTCGAATATAGAGTTCTAAGGCTATCTTGCAGGCTTCTGTTGTTGGAACTTCTGTGAAGAGGGATATAACATCGAAACTGGCCATTAAGGCTTTATGATTAAGTTGATTTAGATTGGACTTGAAATTAAAAGAGTCTTTGATGAATGAGCTGGCTGATGTTGCATATTTGGAGAATGCCCATGCTATGTATTTACCAAGATTGTAGTTAAACGATTCATATGTTGACATTATTGGTCGTAATGGACAATCTGGTTTATGAGGTTTGGGGATGCCGTATATTTGCGGTGTGCGTGAGTCGGTTTTACGTAGGTAGGAATAAAGTGTTTGTGAAATTGTGTTGGCTTTTTTTATTTGTAGTAGTAATTTGTTTAGTTGCGTCTCATGTGTCTTTGTTGGATTTGTGTGTATTGGTTTAAATTTGTTCGTGTCTGATAGGATGTTATTCATTTTTTGTATGTATTCATTCGTGTTCATTATTACTATAGCGTTACCTTTATCTGCTTTTAGAATTTTTATGTTTCTGTCTTGTTTTAGGTTTCTAATGGAATTAATGTCTCTTTTTGTAAGGTTGTTTTTTAGTTTTCTGTTTTGTGAAATTATGTTGATAGTTTTGTAAGAAAATTCTTTGAAAAAATCGTTTAAGATAATGTTTTTAGGTGGTTCTGGAAAATATAAATTTGTAATTTTACCTGGGAAGTTTGGCAGTTGGATGTCAATAAAGTTATCTAAGTTGTCTTCTTTCTGTTTGTTGTTTTTGTTTTCTACAAATTTATATTTTCCAGAACCACCTAAAAACATTATCTTAAACGATTTTTTCAAAGAATTTTCTTACAAAACTATCAACATAATTTCACAAAACAGAAAACTAAAAAACAACCTTACAAAAAGAGACATTAATTCCATTAGAAACCTAAAACAAGACAGAAACATAAAAATTCTAAAAGCAGATAAAGGTAACGCTATAGTAATAATGAACACGAATGAATACATACAAAAAATGAATAACATCCTATCAGACACGAACAAATTTAAACCAATACACACAAATCCAACAAAGACACATGAGACGCAACTAAACAAATTACTACTACAAATAAAAAAGCCAACACAATTTCACAAACACTTTATTCCTACCTACGTAAAACCGACTCACGCACACCGCAAATATACGGCATCCCCAAACCTCATAAACCAGATTGTCCATTACGACCAATAATGTCAACATATGAATCGTTTAACTACAATCTTGGTAAATACATAGCATGGGCATTCTCCAAATATGCAACATCAGCCAGCTCATTCATCAAAGACTCTTTTAATTTCAAGTCCAATCTAAATCAACTTAATCATAAAGCCTTAATGGCCAGTTTCGATGTTATATCCCTCTTCACAGAAGTTCCAACAACAGAAGCCTGCAAGATAGCCTTAGAACTCTATATTCGAGACCCTAACCCGATCATAGACATTCCCAGTAACCAGTTAGCAACCCTCATAGAATTCACCACAATAAAGACAAACTTCATGTTCAACAACCAAAACTATATACAAACAAATGGCCTAAGCATGGGCAACCCAGTATCGCCAGTTCTAGCCAATATTTTTATGACACAAATTGAAACACAAGCAATTAATACAGCATTACATCCACCACTATACTGGTACAGATATGTAGATGACACGATTGCGGGATTCGAATCTACAGAACACATACTTAACTTTTTCACTCACATTAACTCTATACATCCCAACATTAACTTCACATGTGAACAGGAAGAAAGCAATCAAATATCATTTCTTAACCTCAAAATTATAAGAACCGACACACAATTCAAAACAGAAATCCACCGAAAAATCACCCATACTGGACTATACATTCCTTGGGACTCAGCACATGAAACAAAACAAAAACTCAACATACTAAGAAACCAGATAAACACAGCCATAAAACTATGCTCACCAGATAAAATTAACGATGAATTAGATAAAATAAAACAACACTTCATCAACATTAATAAGTTTCCTCCACAAACTGTAGAAAACATTATTCGCACACACCTAGACAGAAAGCAAAATCAACCAACAAAAGTAAATATATCTCACGAATCAAAAAATCACGAAACCATATACTGCTGTATACCATATATTCCTGACATCAGCAAACAAATAACCAACATTTGGCAAAAACTAGTAACAAAATATAACATTCCAGTTAACACTAAATTTATTCAAAAACCAGGCACAAAACTAAGGTCTATACTATGTAAGAACTACACTGACAAACACCACACCAACATTATTTATAAAATACAATGTGATAACTGCCACGACTTCTATATAGGAGAAACAAGTAGAAAAATGGAAACCAGATTCAAAGAACATAAAAAGTCACCTTCACACGTTTTCGAACACTGCAAGTCAAATGGACACAACATAACCATAGAAAACACTAAAATACTAAATAAAGAAACAAACATAAACAAACGAAAAATTAAAGAAGCCTTACTTATACAACAACTCAAACCCAAAATAAACCAATATAAAGGAACACCATTATACCTATACTAATATTATAGACAAAATTTTATATTCAAACCGCGCCCTCTACATTGCAACACTCAATTATACAACCCCTCCCAAACACGTGGTCAGCTTCCTACCAGTAACCCTTTCTTTGTGAACCTGACGATGACCGAAGAAGGTCGAAACGTTGTTCGCTCTTCTATTTGAAGTGTTTTCTGGGCCCAGAACAGCCGTTTTTGCATATAAAGTTGCATTAATAGTGAAACTGATGGTTATCTATTCAGAACACTATACAATAACAAAAATAAACTTAAGAGAAAACTATTAACAAACCCTGAAAGAGAGAAAATGTGACAGGTCTGATTTTATATTCAATAGCTCTGTAACCAAACAAAATACGACTAAAAATTATGGTTTGCCTGAACAAGAGTGATTTTATAGTGAGTAATTTATGTTTAATTTCACACTAATTCAAGGGGTGGAAGGTAAAATGGAGAAAATGCTTAGAGAAAAATGTGTAACTAACTCTGGGATTTTTTTTAATACCACCTTGTAGAATTATGAACATAAAACTTGTATACTGTTAAATATGAATTATTAGCTAAGATTTTATTCAGATTTTATTTATTATTTATTAAGAAATAAATACAAAACAGTTTAAGAAAATGTTGAATGTAAGACATTAAAGCGTTATGAAATATACATTGAAATACACTCAGGATGAGAGGATAAAAAATAAACTGAGTAGTTTTTTTAAAGAACTTAACTGGAAGAAGTCATTATGTCTTTACTTTCCAAGAATAAAAAAAGGAAATTGGAGAATGGACTGATAAAGGACATACCAATGTTGGTCTATCACGTTGCTTTATCATCTTTTGATGTTTTCTTCGGCCAGCCCATGTCCTGTCATCATAACAGATAAAGGAATGAAATGAAACATTACATGGCTAAAGACAGTTGTATTTAGTTCTTTTCATATTAAAGTCAACATAAATAAACTTTAAATCACTTGAGTACTTCAGTTTCTGCCACTAGAAGGTCTGCTGTATTTTTCAAAAAATTCTGTAATTTACTTCTTTACATTTATTTTCTCAAAGTCTGGCTAGTGAAGGGTATCAACATGTAATTACAGATATATGGTATGAATTGCATCAAGGGATACAAAATGTCTCTAGCATCTGGGAGCAGTAATATATCACGTGATCTAAAATGGTAACTTAACAATGTTAGGGACAAGGTGGGTCACCTCTGCTTTACCATCAGAAAATATGAGAACCAATTATCAGTTTTGAACAAATAATGCATTTTATATAGATTTAAAAAGAAACACACACACACACACTATCTTTGTATAATCTAATATCTACAATGCTTTGAAGATGAAACAACACTTTCTGTACAATGTAGAATTTATGGAAACTTTCCTCATCAAAGTCTCAGCCATGTCTTGAAAATATCTGTGTTTAACAATTGGAGGTCAAATTCCAACAATCTAATTCCTAACAGTAATTAAAACATTTTCTGGAAGTTTGATTATTGTTGTGATCATTTCTCAGCATAAAACACCTTTCTTATTGAGAATTGCACAAACAAATCTTTTGCAAATAATCATTTTTCTAGGCACCATGGTGCTAAGTCACCACAGGATGCACATATACATATCTAGATGACATCAGGAGACATTTCCAAGCAGTATCAAGGCTGTATTTATAAATATTTTTAGTGTTTGAAAGTAGGAAACAAAGAAAATTCTTAAGTGTTACTTGTGTTCTTGAAGCAGACTTGAAAATGATACATCCTAGTCACACATACTACAAACACTCCTGTTATATTACAATACACTATCTGCACTAGCCATCCCTAATCTCCCAAGATAAAACTAGAGGAAAGGCAGCTAATTATCACCATCCAATGCCATCCCTTGAGCTACTCTTTTACCAAAGAAT
The DNA here is from genome assembly GCA_011833715.1 of Carcinoscorpius rotundicauda. Lineage (NCBI taxonomy): Eukaryota > Metazoa > Arthropoda > Merostomata > Xiphosura > Limulidae > Carcinoscorpius > Carcinoscorpius rotundicauda. The sequence continues at coordinate 24,434,464 of CM022403.1, forward strand.
AGTGGGATTGACCGTGACATTCTAATGCCTGCACAGCTGAAAGGACAAGCATGTTTAGTGTGATGGGGATTCAAACCGACAACCCTCAGATTATGATTTGAGTGCCTTAACCACCTGACCATGCCATTTAAACAGATGTCTTTTTTTTCGTATAAAAACTTGGGTGCAAAAACTGAGAACATCTAACTTTCTCAGTTTGTGGGATATCATCTTTACAGAAAGAAATCAGCAAAAGTCTATGAAAAAGCTACAACTCATGAAAACTTCTGTGAATAGAGGAAAAGAAAAGCTTAATGCTTTTATCATTTACATTATTAAACATATATATTTAAAATAAACAAAAAATCACACATACCTGAATCTTCTAACTGTAATAGTTTGGAATTGGAAAAGTCTGCTACAATACTCATGAAGATTTTGTGGGTCTATAAAGGAACAAAACAATCAAACAAAATGAAAAAATGTTTTTAATTTTGAAATTTAAAATTACTATTGTTTAAATAAATAATTTAAAACAGATCTCCACTGGTATCTTCTCCATGTAGAACTGCCATAACTGTTGGAAGATTATAAATGTGAGGCATGGGAGGAGGGGGGTAATTAAGATAATTGGTTGGTTGATTTAGTGTTATATGGCACAAAGCAGATAGGCTATTTGTGCCAAACATTCAGTGAAAAGGTAAAAGTAAATTTAGTAAAATTCATAAAAGGAAATTAAGGTAAAACAAAACAAAGTTTAAAAAAAACAACATAAATAGCATAAAAACCAATGTTTACATCTAGTGTACAATGTTAAGGTAAAAACAACAGTAATTCAAGTTATAAAGGACTTTCTGTAGCGTGACTGTAATTCTCATAACTCGTCAGGAAGACTAACAGGCAAATACAAAATCCACCATCAATCACCTGAAGTTGGCCTTTCCGGTCCTGGTTCTGAGTTATTTGACATTATGACCATTTTCAAAAAGGAAAGTAATAAAAAAGTTTTAAAAAACATGTAGCAAAATTATAATAATAACTCACCACAATGACTAACAGGTAGTTCAAACAGTGGTGTTAGTCACCTGAAGTTGGCCTTTCCAGTCCTGGTTTCAAGTTATTTAATGTTACAGCTAGTTTCTAATTACAAATCAAACTAGATGAACTGTGAATTTTAAAAAGGAACAACATTAAAAAAGGGTTAATTTAAAAAGATTAATGGCCTTTAAAAAAAGTAAAAATATTACCAAGGTGAACAGTGTAACTTTCAACAATAACAGTCTGATGTTATGGACAAACCTTGGAACAGAACTTGTTTAAAATAGTGCTGTCGTTGAGAGTCGTAATGATGGCAAGAGAGTAAAATACTGCTTACAGTGATCTAAGTGTTACACAAACTGCACATTGGTGCATCAGTTCCAGATTAAAAAAAAAAAAAAAAAAGAGTTAAAAAACTGTGACTAATGCATAGTCTAGTTAGAACTTCCTCTTTCTGATCCTTATGGAAGCAAGACAGCTAAAGTCCAAATAAGGGTTTTATTTGAAAAAGCTTGTTTTTGCATTGCTCACTCCAAGTTTACTGCCAACTGGCATGGAGCTGATCCTTGAAAACAGGACCATAGTTCATGTAAGGAACAGACACAGCAGTGATAGTGATAGACCAGTTAAACTTATTTGTGATGCTGGCGAACTCATTCACACGAATACCAACGTGGCCCAGTATCCAGAAAAACTGTACAGAAGTAGATGTTAAAGAGAAATGGGCCAGTTGGTTTTGAATGTCGGCAAGAACAGGGAGTGAACCAACGTGAAGTAATTCCAGAGCCTGTAGAGAACTGAGTCACTATAAAGTGTAGTTTGAGTGCTACTCAGCTACTATGTGATCCAGAGCAAAAGAAATGCCATACAGTTCAGCATTGAACACAGAAGCTGTAGAGAGGATTCTGTGTGTAACCACCAAACCACGACAAACTATGGCAGAGCCCACACAGTCACCTATTTTTGAACCATCTGTATAAACAGGAATGAAAGGATGGTTCAAAAGATGTTCAGCAAATAGCAGACAGTATTTCCAAACAGGAGTGTCTGCTTTTCTCAGAGGACTTAAAGATAGGTCACAACTGCAGACTGTAAGAAGCCAAGGTGGGATGGAATGACCAGTGAATACAGCAATGTTATCCAAGGACAGACCCAATTCATCCAATTGCACCTGGATGTAAAGGCCAAAAGGAGCAATGGCAAACTGTCTGATCTGAAAAAGTATGGCCCAACGAGGAAGGAAAACACAACCCCAGGTGGGATGCTTTGGTGAGGAACAAAGTTTTGAAGCATACAGTAAAGACAGTTGAAAACAGCAGAGGTACAAAGAAGGTTAATGAGACTCTTTGTGTGAGCTCTAAACTGGGTAAGTGCAGAAAACCTCAGTGCATAGCTGAAGTCCTTGAAGATGAGTAGGTCCAGAATCTTTAAGGCCAAGGTCCTGGCAGAGCCATAGACCAGTGATCCATAGTCGAGTTTTGATTGATCAATTAAAAGCACAATATATCTTTTGCATGGAACATTGATCAGCTCCCCAAGTGGTGGAAGAGAAAACATTGAGTATGTTCAATGCTCTTGTACATTTGACCCATAGCTGTTTGATGTGTGGTATAAAGGTCAGCTTATGGTCAAAGATAAGCCTCAAGAACTTTGTCTCAGGTACCACAGAAAGCACAACTTCACAGATATAGAGTTCAGGAACAGGGAGAATACCCTGTTGGCAGCAAAAGTGCATGCAAACAGTTTTAGAAAGAAAGAAGTTAAAGCTATCTGCTGTGGTCCACTTCAGTGAATGATTTAGAGAACTCTGTAGCTGCTGCTCATTATACTTCATGTTCGACGACTGACGTGAGATGCAAAAGTTGTTGACACAGAACCCGTTTGCAACAGTGAGAGAGAGTTGTTCAGTTATGACATTAATTTTTATTCTGAAAAGTGTGATACTCAGAAAACAGCCCTGAGAGACTCCAACTTCCTGTAGAAAAGAACAGGAAAGTGTTGGATAGCTTCTAAAATAAAACAATATGAGCCTGTTGTAAACACAAAGTCAGATTTTTATTATGGGTCTGAGCATGAATTCATGAAGCCTTTACTGAAGGTGATTTTCACAACAAAAATAAAAATACTTCTTTCAATATTACAGTTTCACTACTATATGAATATCAAAAGTTTGGGTGAAATGTCCTTTTCTACTTATTTTCTCTAACACTTCACTGAAATCATTAATGTACCGAGAAAGCAAAAATATAAAATTAGAATCAATAATTATCTACTGTAAGATTCTCAGATATCCATCTTCTTCACATCAATTTATTACTTTACAATGCCTTTCAGACTGTTACTCAAGTATGTGAGAAACAATCAAAGAAGCTCAATCAGTGATGTCGAGAAACCCACTTGTTGAGAATTTTATATGCAAAAACGGCTCGTTTGGGTTAAGAAAATATTTTAAATAGAAGAGCGAACAACGTTGTCAGGTTTGTGAACCTGACGATGACCAAAGAAGGTTGAAATGTTGTTCGCTCTTCTATTTAAAATATTTTATCAACCCAAATGAGCCATTTTTGCATATAAAATTAAAGAAGCTCAAAAATTTAGTGTAAACAACTGATAAAGTTACTATCACAAATAAAGTTAGTTTTTTTCTTCTATTTACTTTTATGTTATCTAATTTAATAAGTTTCTAGATTTTACATTTTGGTTACTTCTGTTTAAAAAACATACCAAAATAAATAAAAATATAAATTAGAAATTCTGGAATTACATTGGCATTGAAGCATAACTTTAGTAATTTGTACTTGACACACTTCCTTAAGATACTACATTTCTTTCATGCTATATTGATTACACATAATATTGTTAATGCTCATTTCACATATGCTATTTAAATTACACAAAAAAAATAAAGTAATGGAGGAGAAAGTCCTAACAGTACTATAGCTTAACTGGCTTTATAACATGGTTTAAAAGATTCTGTTAGCTGCTCAGAGCAGAAAAACATGATCACAGACATTAAAACATGTTAAATACCTAATAATAAGCACCAAAGCATGACAACATACAAAATGTTGCAGAAAAACTGTTCTCCCTACTATTATAAATAATTTAAAGGTAACACTGGAAAAAAATAATGACATTTCTTAAAATATGGAATGGTGCAAGATGGGCATGACATTTGGAATTCACATTTCTTTTTTATATGTCTCACTAAGTCACGCAAAGTGGGTGCTTTAAGATTATATTCTGGCTTCTGAGTATCTGCAATATTTCATTCTAATTAGACACTCAGAAAATCACACAGGAATAGAGAAATTCTAAATAGCTAAGTTGGAATGTAAATGCACATTTTGAAATTATGCTATTAAAATTTTAAATTTGATATTAAGTTTATTGACATACACTGATGATAGTTGTTTAATTAAATTCTAAATATAACTGTAAAAGGTTGTGACATGCATAATTTGACCTGCAGGGTTAATAGGTTTATTACTAGTAGGCCTGGTATTATAATGTACCCACCAGTACCCATGTTCCACCATAGTGACCAGATGATTAAGAGAGAAATGTGAAAATATTGTGTAGTTGTTTAATAATAATGAAAAGCTGTATTTGTTCATATTAACAGCATTAATGTGCTTTACACAGTTATAGTTAAAACTTCATAAAAGACGAGCTTAAAACTATGATTTACATTTAGATCAATAATGGTACCTTTACACATTGCATTTTTCTGTGAGTAAAGACTTGGATCTTAAGAAATGTTTTCTATATATATTATGTAATTATTTTGTAGTGTAAAGGATCACAATCAAATAGGAATTATTTTCTTAAACTGGGAGTTTCTTTACTTCTATCTCTGTAAACTTTTTGTTTCTATTACCTATAGACTGCTCTTTTTTACTTTCTTGTAAACTTTCCACTTTGGCCCTTGGAATGGTCTCTGTAGCTGACAATGACTCTAAAATAGACAATCAAATTTCACATTATAAACCATGTTAAATTCATATAATTATTTTAAAAAATTGAAAAAGCTGATATGCTATGAACAGTTCATAAGAATATGTTCTGGATAAAATAAGAATGAATTGTAAAACGTGACACACAAGTAAATGATAAAAGTGACTTTATAAAGCTTATGGTTTAACTTAATGCTGCAACATGAGTCTTTTCCCACTTCTGTGCAAAAAAACCTACAAATTTTAAACATTATTGTACTAAAATTGTTAAATTATTAAAAACTGATAAGTACTCAATATCTTAAAGTTTTATTTCATAACAAATTTTTTTTTCCACATAGACTTTATTATCTGTGATAACAATATACAATAACAACTTAAAAATATATTGCAATTAGTGTAATTTTTTGTTAGCTTAAAACTTATACAATGAGATGTTACTGGGATTATGGCCAAAAATATTGTTAAAAGAGAAAGTACCCAACTGATAAGCCAATGCATTCTAATCTTTATAAGTATATTTAATTAACTATACTGATTACCACATCTGAGTTTTGTTCTACTATATTGTTTGTCCCAATTATACCCACTGACACAAAACTAAAAGACAGAGAGAGAGAAAATAACATAATTAAAATCAGTAGTTGATTAGGATGTACTGCTCCAAGTCGTAAAAGCTTTAGTTGAAGTCTATAAACATGGGACAAGAATAGTTCTGCCCAGAAATGTACTTGTACCAAGCATACAATGTAATACTTGGACAACATATTTAGAACAGAGTATATGTAAAAGAAAAAACTAAACTAAGTAAGGGAAAATTAAACCTTATGAAGAAAGGCTGCATAGCCATCAACATACAAACCTTCTTCAATATCTTGTTCATTTCCAGCACTCCTAAGGTTCAGAGATGTTTCATTTTCTTTTTCAAGTTCTCGCTTGTAATGAAGGCATGGAACTGATGAGACTGGTATATCATGTTTCTGCACAAATACAGACATGTTAAAAAAGTCTCAACTTTCTGAAACATTTAAGATAAATTCATCGTATGTACATAACAATAATCCTAAACATGACTGGTCATTTTACACTTCCACTACAGCAGTAATTCTCAATCTTTCTTTTTTCAGAGTCTATCCTTGACCCTTTCACACACATTTTGATAGTTTTTTTTTATTATTATTAAACCCATGGGTTGATAAATGTGTAAGAGTTTTAGTATTTTTCTAATTAATATACTTAGTAAACAATTAACTGTTGTTATAATTAAAATTTTCTTTGTATTTTTTTCTGTAAAAATGGTTTTACTTTTTTGAATCCACTGCACTAAGTTTAAATATAAGAGCTTTACTGTAAAACAAGGAAAGTAGATTTTGAAAATAAGAGCTTTTTTCATTAGATTTCAATTTTGATAAATTGGCTCATGTGGACAAAATTTTTTACAGAAGTGCTTTAAACAAAACAACTCGTCTTTACATTATTAGTGAGGATAATGTAATGGTAGTCTCCCTGGATCCATCTGGACCTTTTGAAATAAAGCTTAAACAATGACGAGTAATTCAGGTTAAGTGGTTAGTGCACTGGATCATGCACAAAAGTTGTAATATTTTTGAAATAAGACCCAAACTTAAGCACTTTCGAATAGCTGACTGTTCTTCTTCAGAAGAATAAATGGTTATATTTAATGAATGTGAGTGATGAAATATAGAGGCTCAGATGTCAATGTCACATAAATCTGATGTTCGATACGAGTTGGTCTTGAGAAGTAGCCAAGCATAATCTAGAGATATTTGTATAAGGTTTAGTTTGTGTGAAGTTCATAACAGTTACATGAATTGTTAAATAATTTATATAAAGACAAAATCAAAATGAACAATAGAAATAAAATTAAAATTAAATAACGGCAAAAGACATTGGGAAATACAGTTTAATCACAAATTTAGTTTTCGAAAATTGATTTGCAAAGGTTAACCACCCAAGGATCCAGATTGATACCACTTGGTGTTACAGTATTTAACAGTGCTGTCCAAGAAACAGGGAAATTAAAGAAGCTCGAGTGTTGGGTCTTGTTTTAAAAATATTATAAATGATAAGTAATGAAGTTTTACATGGATTAAAAAGTTGACAAGACTTTTAAAAACAATGAACTTACTCTAGCACTTCCAGGGCCCAAGAAGTATGGCTTAGACAGTGTACACACTCTTGTCTGTCTGTGAAGATAAACTGGCATTCCACTGTTGTGACCAACCTCAATCCAACCCTCAGGAAGCATGTCAAAATGGTCATGGCCTCGCACTGGAAACCAGTTGTCCAAGAAAAGGTAAGACATACTATAATAAACTGTTTTATTCTCATAATATAGATATATCATGGATGCTCAAGTGCAAAAAAATTAAATATCACTTATTTAAAAAAACATGATTAGTTCTTAGTTTCAATTAAATCTTATTTCTTTCTGTCAATAGTTTTATAGTTTCAGTAACTGTTTTTATGTTATCCGATTTCACAGATAATACCCTTTCATATCTTAAGTAAGAACAGAAACAAATCTGAAGGAGTTATTTCACCAAATGGCAGACTTAAGTGTTTATTTCAATTAGAGTTGGCCATTAAATATTAGCTACAAGCATTATTTGTACTGATTAAAACTACATAAAATAAATAGTTAAAGAAAATTATAATTAAAAATATGTATACTATAAAAATAATGACATGAGGATTTCAAATGCTAATGTTTTTTATTATAACAGTTGGTGTTTACTACAAGCAAGTTGAAAGTTTAGAGTAACAAAAGGCAGACCAGGAGAAGCAAGTGATTTTACAACCTGTAGTTATTAAAACAATGTCTGTGGTAAAAAGAAGTCGAAGAAAACTAACAGCTGGAATAGAAAAAACAACTTTTGGGGTTAGAAGTTAAGAAATGCAAAATGATTACAATGACAGCAGGCAGAACCAAAACAAAGAAGGTAACAATCCAGGATGATAAATACAACACAGAATTTCACAGCTACTACTAACAACTTGGGTTACGAGTACAATTCCCTTCGTTTACTGTTCAAAGTATTATGCAAAGCTTGTTACAAAAACACCAAAAGAATGTTCATATCCTTTATCCATAATTCATAGATATTATCTTTAAAAACAATTAGGATTAGTTTTATTACCTAATAAGCCAAACATTCTGTAATCTTAAAAATCAATTTCAGCCTATACTATCTTCAAAAACAGAAACTTTAAAATGTTTTTGATGTGCACGTAAAAACAGTTGCTAGTTTTTTGATGCACATGAGTTACGTTAATTAAATTTCTATACCCACAAAAGAATATTTATCTTTACCTACAAAAATAATAGTTTTGTTTCTTTCATTGAATAATTTTATTGACCAATCTAACATAAACACAGCATGCCTGTGTTGTGTAAATTTATAGTACCCACCAGAAGCCTGAATACAGATATACTTTTATGGAGTCATACTTACAGTTGAACATGTTTAATGTTAAGATTATAATCATTCATGACATGTAGAAATTTATCTTTGGTAATCAGGGTGAAAAACATGGATTTTGTTTAATGTCAGAATTCTATATTCTGTCTGTAGGAGTACTGGGATTGTGAGAAATTATAGGTACAGTTGATAATAATCTTTCTGAACCATGTCAGTGATGCTAGTCATTTCTTTGACACTCTAACTTTCAAATAGTGTCTGTGATCGTCAGTCATATGTTTTACCCACTTCTCATGCTTCCTGTAGATGAGTGCTGGAACATAAAGCCTCTACATAGTTATAATCTCCTTAAGATCAAACAGTAGTCCTACTCCTTCATGGCTCTGCTTGTTTCTGCAATATTCCTAAAACTTTGGGCCAAAGAAGCAACACCAGAATGTTAAAACCTTCCTTCATCTCTCAATGTAGACATTCTGACTTGTACTCCCTCTGCATAGACATTCATCCAGAAATACTCAACAGCTCAGTTTTGGTCTCGTCAATGATAGCACCATCTTCCATTGACTACTTTAATTCTAATGGCCTTTCCCAGTGCTGCTGGAACTTACAAGTCCTCTTGAAAGAAACTTTCCCTATTAAATCCTCTGCATTCAGCCTTCATCTTGTGTTATTGGACATATTAAAATCAATTCACAATTGAGCAAGTTCAAGTACAGTTGAAAATCTGTCTGCTACAGACATCTTGGCCAATAATCTATCCTAACACTCTGTAGTACTTTCTGCTCTCCCACTCATCTTTCTTCACTTACATTTGCCAGTTGTTTTGTATTTTTGTAGCAATCAAGTATTTGATGCACAGATCTTACACACATATGCTGTTTCTGAAGAACAGACAATTATGGATGATTTTCTGGAGCAAAAATTACAACCTGTGACACCTTATCTCAGATGAAAATTCCTCAAATTAACACAACACATATTACTATATACATTCTCCTGATTAAAAAAAAAGTGGAGCAATCTACCAAAATGGAAAACTCATCTAAACGACCTGAAATTTATAATATGATAGTGAAAATTTGACAGAGCTGAAAATTAAGAATACTAGTAACACAAGATTTTAGTCTCATAAAAAACTGTATATATTATGTTCTTTACAGACTACACCTACTGCAATTATAAGCATCAATTAAGGGTCATACACAGGTCTCATAACATTTCAAAGTATTCAGGTTTCTGGAGGGTAGTATACCTACTGTTTTTTGGGAGATTCTTCCAGGACAGAAAAGGTAACTGAAGAATATCAAACAACTTTCTGTCCATTTCACCACATAAATCACCTTGTACAATGCAACAACTGCCACAACTTCTATTTTGGAGGAACAAGCAAAAAATAGAAACTAGATTCAAAGAACAAAAACACCTTCACATGTTTTTGAACATTACAAATCAAATAAACACAACATAACCATGCAAAACATCCCGATAATAAGTAGGGAAACAAATACAAATGTAAAATCAAAGAAACCCTACTTATACAAGAACTCAAACCAATATAAAGGAACACCTTTATACCTATACTAATTAATAACCTAACATCCAACTTCAATGCCTCTTACAATCCTGTATCCATTTATACTTTTGTTCCTGAGACATGTCCAGCAACAATTATTGCAAACTCCCTCTTTCTTAACCTGAAGATGCCCCAAAAAAGGTCGAAATATTCTTCTATATTTTATTTCAAAAAAAGTTATAACACCCATGCCAGTCGTCTTGAGAATACAAATCATTTTATAGTTTTGCTTTCACTCTTACCTTTCAAAACCACCTTATGCCTTTCTATGTGGGCAACATCATCTCCTTCTCTGGTTTCAGTAGGTGCAGTACTGGTTTCAATTTTTTTCTGACGAGCAGCTTGAAGCCCTTGTTCGAGCATAGCATCAACCTCATCTTCCAAGATATCACTGTCACTTCCATCAAGACTATCCCCATTAACTTCCTCATTATCATCTTCACCTCCCAACTCAACCTCATCCAAGATATCAAATTCCACTTCGTGACTTGGATGTTTTTCTTTTATCACCTTAATTTCCCTATCTGTGTTATTCCCTACAACCCGTAATACCGCCTCATTATTTGTTTGCCCTGGATTATGGTTGCCTTCTAACACACTGTTAGTATCAGCCACACGTCTAAGCTTGCCACAAGGAGAAAATTTATCTTGCGTGTTTATTGATTTTCTTTTCTCCGGCATTCTACAAGATGCAGAGGATACACCTTTCAGGTTCATCTCATCAGCATGACTGGAAACACTGCTGCACCTGTTGGATGACTTGATTTCCTGTTTGATTTCTTTTTCTTGTTGTAATTCATTTATTGGCTGGAATTTATTACTCAACAACTGTTCATGCTTCTGCAGATTCGAATCTTTGGTAAAATGTAAACTTAATGTTGTATTTCTACTCAGTTCAGAATCTGGGCCATAGCTGTCATCTAATTCACTTGTAGCTATATCCGGAGTAAGTAGATCCATGTTTGTAAAACTTTCCACTGACCATAATGCATCACTTTCATCTCTGCCCCTTAACTCATCATCAAATCCTACTTCTTTCTTATGTTTTCTTTCTGTCACCCTGTTTCCATCATCTATGTTATTCCTTGATCTCTCCAAATCTTCATGATAATGACTGCCTTCCCACGTATCAAGAGAATCATTCATGTCTCTTTCCTTGATACAAGAAAATTCATATGGTGTATTTGTTAAACTTTTATTCTTTGACATACTAAAAAATACAGAGGAAACATCTTTTCCTTTCATGTTGTCAAGGGGTCCAGAAACAGTGTCACACACATCGGATAACTTGACTATTTTGTCTTCCTTTTCATGTTGTGGTTCATTTATTGATTGAGGCTCATTGTTCTGTGACAGTTGAAACTTCTGTAAAATTGAACCCTTGGTAAAATTCAAAGTTAATTTTGTGGTTGCCTTTGGAGCAAAGTCAGGATTATAGCTATTATCTGAATTCAAGGGATTTGTGTTGGAAGAACTTTCTACTGGCCAACATGTTTCATTTGAGTCACTACACCAATCCACTTCCCGTGAAATGTTTTCACACAACTGTTTTTTATCACAATCTTTAAAATCCCAGTCAGATTGAATTTTGCTACTAATATTATTACATGACTGAGTTACGTTTGTAGTTAACACTACTTTCCTGTCCATAATCCTGTTTGGACCTGTATAGTGTAATGACTGACAGTGATGAAATCCAGTTTTAAAACCAGTGGCTTCAAACTTTGAACTGTCAGTAAATATTGATGATGATTGTGAGTTCTGTGCTATGGCTGTCTCACCCCCACCATGCCCAATGTCCAACCTATCACAAAACTGATTGGACATATGCATGTGCAAGGGTGTGGCAGGCTGATTTTTATCACATTTAGATTTTGAATGTGCCAGTGTATCATTTTGGTGTGAAGCTTTATTCAGAAACTCAAAATCAAAAGTACAGTTTTCTTGTGACATTTTTTTCATTCCTTCTTTTCAGTTAAAAGTCAGTAATAGCAACAAACTATTTCTAATTTTTTTTTTTTTCACAACTCCTCTGTCCTCTTTGATATGAACAAACTTGTGTATGTGCTTCAACCTAGAAGTAAAAACAATTCAAGAGTTAGGCACATTTTAACATGTCATGGGTTTGAAACTTAAATTATATACACTGAATTTCATATTTCCTTCCAGAAAAATTAATCACTCTATTTACAAAAAAAAAAAAAAAAGTAACAAGGTTAATCTAATACAAAACATTAAGAGTAGTGGAGACTGATTACACAAGAAGACAATTAACTCTTTTGAAATTCACTTGAAGTTGGACATCAAAACATTAACCAACACTGAAATGAATTCCTCCACATTCAACTTTTTAAATTAAATATTACAATTACGAGTATAATGCAAAAACAGAGCTATATAACCCAGAGCCAGTCTTATTTATAATTATATTCAGTTAGATAAGCACAACAGAGCACATCTGAACTTTAGGTTCATTTCAATTCATTGTTTTGGATATTATTACAGAATTTATAAATTGTTTTAAAAAATGTCTTAATTAATTCCTTCTACATAAACCTTTAAATGAAACGAGATTCAACAGTCTTCATGAATTAACAGTACAAATCTGTTAAGTCAAGTAACCCAACTTTTAAAATCATAATGGGTTGTTTATGCAACATACCTAAACTGAAATGGTTACATTCTGAACAATCAGACAAAAAACAAGTCCTTTAAAACTTATAAATTTTTACAACATTCGTTATACTAATTTAGCACTAATAGGCCTATGTATCAAATAGGACATAAATTGTATTGTTAAGATACTTTACTAATAGTACTAGATTATTAGTTTTGTTTGGTTTGAATTTTGCACAAAGCTACAAGAGGGCTATCTGCACTTAGATTATTAGTTCACATCTCCATATTCCATAAATGACAAATTACATCAACATCAGCATGAACGTGTACAGAACCCGACTTCAATTTTTCAATCATTAATTAAGAACAACTGTTATTATACTCATATTAATATTCTATGACCTTTCTCACTAATGGTTAGGTCAAATTGCACATCATAGTTTTCTAGAGTTATATTCAACATTTAATTAAACTATTTTATTATCAATGTATACCAATAAATTTGGCATCAAATGTGTATTATATAAAGTTATAAAGTTCTTAATTTCATAAGATACTGGTACAGATATGTTGACAATATAATTGTTGGATTAACTGGTACAGAACACACATAGTTCTTTCAGTCATGTAAACCAAGTCACCCCAACACCAAGTTCACCTGTGAACACGAAGAAAATAACCAAATGGTATTTCTCAACCTCAAGATCACAAGAACCAATACACACTTAAAAACAGATATTCACAGAAAAATCACCCATACTGGATTATACATTTCCTGTGACACAGCACATGAAATGAAACAAAATCTGAACATATTAAGAAACCAAATAAACACAGTCACAAAACTATGCTCACCCAATAAAATTGTTTTCTATTGCAACTTGCAACATTCCAGAAAGAAAGAAAGAAAAAAAAGAGTAAATTAAATTTATTTTGAATATTTTAGGATGATTACAAGTTTGGTCAATTTGACTGATTACATAAAGTTGGAGAAAAGAAAATAACAGATAAAACTATTTTTTACTTTAAAAATTTTTATTTTTATTTACAAGGTTTTAAGATATTATAAGAGTAAAATTTGAAAAACTGTCAGATGAAATATTTTGAATCTTATTGTGAATATCACTTTGGGGTTGAAGTAGTCAACACTGATTCCATATATTGAGCAAATGTTTAGTGTAAGTATGCAAGACTGAAAGCTTGCCAAATTTTACAAAGATACAGGGTGGCCCGTAAGTCCCTACCCATCCATATGTTATTATGCTATATTCAATTACACATGTATTAGAAATATTTCTTTTTTTTTCAGAGAAATATGGCCAATGTAAGCCCATTTACACTTGAAAATGTCTCAGAACATGACGTCGCATAATATTATGCAGAGAGAATAAGGGACAGCACACAGATACACTGAATACATAAGATGTATGGATGGTTAGGGATTTACAAGTCACCCTGTACTTAAAACACATTAAAAGTTACAGCATAAAAACTTTGATTGTTATGAGGCCAGTCAAACTGAATGACCCCTTATGGAAAGAGTTGAGACCATCCAAGACAACAGCAGCATACATTAAACACAAAATTAACTACCAATCAATAACCTGTATAACTCATTTGTGAATTTTTTTCTCACTAAAACATGAAATTTCAGTTAAGAATCCTTGATAGAAAACTAAGGAGATACAGGAGGTCATCATACTGTGGGGAAGTGCAAAGATTTGGAAAAATTGAATTATTAAAAACTTTATATGCTTTGCATTTGTATTATTATCATTACCAATCCAAGTTATGTATATAAAATATCAGAGAAAACGTCCAAATGAATAGTTTGCATATTTATCACTTTAATACGAATAAAAAGGTATTTTAAATTTTTAGAGCAGATATACATTTCTCACTACACTATAGCACAGCTTTTGTTCAATAATAATTGTAACAAAAAAATAACCATTCACCTTAAATACAATTTACAACTGCCATCTATTAGAATTCAGTAGTTCTTAGCCTTTTTCATCATCTTACTTCTGAGACTCTCCAGAGTATTACTGTAACTCGTATAATGAATTTTGTAATGAACTTTGTGTAAAGGTAAAATTAAACAAGATAAAGATCCTAATTTATTGAAAATGTTACAAATAAATGACCTTAAGAAATGCTACAAGTGCAAATACCATGGAATTACTTAACATCAAACAAAACCTACTTATTCACTCAGTGTAAAGGTTGATATAATATAATATAATATATGAGAAAATATACTAAATACGATGGAAATTTTGATAGATAAATTTTAAGTTCGATGTATTAATATAATATAGTTAAAAAGATTAAGGCAATTCAAAACGTTGTAATATATGAAAATATTACTCAAAATTAGTCAGACGGTTGCGCAACAAGCATCTCGACGTGGTTCAACTGCCGCACTTCAGCGTTTCTCATTGGTGGGCAGTTACAGGCACTTGCAACAAAAACTACAAACTCTCCATGATTTCCCAAATAATTCCCAAACTTTCCGTGACCCCCGAGAAACTCAAACAACCCCCATGTTAAGAACCACTGTATTAGACATTTACCAAAACTCTGGCCTTGCCCTCACTTATTAAGAGTAAATAAAACTTAAGTAATGACAATAACAGAACAAACTACACGTAGTTGTACCAGTTACAAATATAACTGTAGCCTTAGGAAAGTTAGGCTTAACTTTGACTACGTTTTAAAACTAGTATAATTTGTAAAAAGAAAAACAGAGAAGAGCTGAGATTTACGAAAGCAAGATGCACATATAAGTTTAAAAACAAATAATAAATGACTTTAGTTATATAAATTGCTGGCTTTCAGTGCTAACTAACCTCAATTCATTTCATTCAAAGTATAACACCAACTATTGATGACCTCCGCCAGCCTTGCGACAATACAATAAGAGCCATCTGGCAAAAAATTAAACTGTGCTTCAAAACATAAATTACTTTCATACACGTTCGGTACTTCTTATGGGCTATTTAGATATAGATTATGATGTTTTTTGTAATTATTAAAACACTTTATGCACACTTTCCACTTCAAACATGTATTTTATAGTTTAATTGAACAATTGGCTAAATCAACATTAAAATAAGGAATTTTACCATTAACAAGTTTCTCCCTCACTCCCCATAGTGATCAGGTGGATTAAGACATTCGAATCCGCGTGGCACCAAACATGTTCGACATTTCATATTTAAAGACGTTATAATGTGACCGTCGATCTTACTGTTCGTTGGTAAAAGAGTAGCCCAAGCGTTGGCAATGTGTGGTGATGAATAAGTGCTTTCTCTCTAGTTTCACACTGTTAAATTAGGAACGGCAAGTGCAGATAGCCCTCGTGTAGCTTGGAGCGAAATTGAAAAACAATACTACAAGCGATTTTCTTTATTTAGCTTCCTCCAGGCCTTTTTACCCTTATGAAGTATTTCCCTCATTATTTCCAAGAGTTGTTAGAAAAAAAAAAGATGTACACGCCTGATAGGTGGATAATAATTTAAAGTTATCCATTTGTGTTGTCCCACCAGAAATAATCAAATCTCGAATTTTACCTCTACGAAATGAAATTAGGGACGAAGATAAACACTTTGTTTATAAAGTCTTTTTGATAAAGTCTCTGTTTATTAAAACATGTAAACAAAATGCCATTACAATTGCCAAAAAATAAAACATTATAAAGAAATGAATTTAAACCATATTCAGGTGCAAAGAGAAGTAAAAGTTCAGAAATTTAAAGGCGTCTGTCGCAGATGAAAATAACGCAAGGTTTCAAAACAAGATTTAAAGTGTATAGCGCCAAGCACAGTAACATTTTGAAAAACGTTTTATTGCTATATGAATGACAAGGTACATGAATGGAATAAAAAAAAGGTTTTAGTTATGAGCAGAGGCGTTAAGTGCTGTCGGGATTAAGGAATTTCTTTAGTTCTCACACTGATATTGGCTTTTTTCTAATCTTTTAAGAAATCAACTGGGGATTCGGGGCAAGAGCCCCATGTTATATTACCTAGCGACGCCTCTAGTTACGGGTTACAATATAAAGAGCACAATGCACAACAAGTTTTATCGATAGCCTTATTTCGTACCGAATGACTTATTTTTCTTATAATTCTGTTATATAAATAAGAATATATTTTCCAAAATTATAAGTTTACTTTTCACATCTTTCTTTTTTTTTTTGGCGAAATCTAAGAAGCAAACTAATTTTCATGATTTAGCACAATTATGCCATATGCATATTGCAAACTGCTCAGAAGAATCTTTAAACCCCCAGTGGCTCCGCGGTATGTCTGCGGACTTGCACGCTAAAATCCGCGTTTCGATACCAGTGATAGGAAGAGCACAGATAGCCCCTTGTGTAGCTTTGTCATTAAATCCAAAATAACAGGATCTTTAAATATATTTAATCTCAAAGGAATATTTCTAAAAACTTCTCGATTTCGAAAATTATCTCATGCACTAATTATTTATTTGTTGTTTATGCTTTATATTAACTGAATTTTATTAGGAGCAACATCTTAGAAAAATTTTGTGTTCGTCAAGTCTCAATACTGAACAGAATTAATTTTTGGTTTAGAATTTGCAAGTAAAGGTAGACAAAGTGCTTCTTACGCATAGCTGTCCCTCATCGAGAAATAAAGAAAAAAATTAAAATAAGTAAAAGCATTTTTTTCATTATTTCTTATTGAGAGAACGTAATAAAATATTATATTTTTATGTACTGTATTAACATTACATATAAACATGTGATTAACGTATTCAAATATTAAACGAGTACAAACATTTAAGGCCAGGTGGTTAAGGGACCCGACTCGTAATCCTAGGGTCGCAGGTTTACATCCCCGTCACACCAAACATGCTCGCCCTTTAAGTTGTGGGGCATTATAATGCTTGGTCTATCCCACTATTCGTTGGTAAAAGAGGAGCCCAAGAATTGGCGGTGGGTGGTGATGACTAGCTGCCTTTCCTCTAATATTACACTACTAAATTAGGGACGGATACCCCTCGTGTAGCTTTGCGCGAAATAAACCAATTACAAAACAAACACACATACACACACACGTAATGTTTCATCTCAGAGTTAACGAAAGAAACTGTTTCTATTGTAAAAAAATCATTTATAAGTGACAACTTTTCAAGATTTATGCTTCACTATATTTTGACTGGGAATCAATGGACACGTGGCGTAGTTATATATCTTTTCTGCCCCTTTAATTGTGTGTGTATGCGCCGGTTTTAATAGTTCCTCTTTTAGAATATAGCGACACTCAAATGAGTTACTAACTTCCTTTGCCTAAAGAGGTAAGCAATCACGCTACGTGAGAATTGAGAGGCAGCTCATCTGACTCTCTAACAAAAATAACATTGTTTTCACTTCGTTCGCTGGGTTATTCTTGTCAACAAATCAGATAAGAGTTCGGAATGGACTCGTCCTCGATCTTTACTCCCTATTGGCCTGTCGATCTCACATGAACCAATCTCTATAATCCTCTCAGAAAACTTTGAGGCAAAAGCCAGAAATTAAAGAAAACAACATACACAGAGGTACATGAGGTGTAATAAACCTTATATGTAGGATTTTAAGAAAAATTTACGAGATCGTTTATAATATTTTACAAAACGTGTGTTGTACATGCAGTTATTTCATTATTTGTTCCGTTAGCATTCAAGAGAGACTTTGTTTACTTCTGCTACTTGTCCATTAATGTAGTTAACCTTTAACTTATAACTGTGTTTCTCATTGTAGCTGAGTTAGGAGGATGCGGTAAGCAAACTTGGTTTCAGTTTTGTTCGAAATGGTGTAAAGTAACACTTTTCAATCTGATAATGCATAAAATTTAATCCATAATCTAAAAACTTCTACCATCCCAGTCATAATGGGTGCATCTGTGACACACGTTTGTTCGGTCATATAAACATTGTCCTTCACTTTTAATTTACTTCCAACACCTCTGTCGCGTTTTTTAACTTTTACAAAATGAATAGTTTTGTAGAAGGCGTGTCTTTCGTTAGTTTTTGTGTTAACACAGTGTTTGAGCTTTGGTTTAAACTTGAAGCGAATGTAGTTTAAATACATTTGCTGTTTAATTCGTATCTAACTTTTTATTCTTAATCAGTAACTTAGTTTACATCATAAGGAAAAAGCACAGTGAATTGATAAGAAAGATCTGCCAATAAATTATTTCACTCTTACCAACTCCACATGTACACTCATTAATCACTTGCTCTCGAGGTTACTTATGTGAACTAGCACTCTAGATTTACGTTATATGTTCACCTTCTTTCTAAAGTGTATACGTTACAGCCCCAAAATTTGAAACATCTTTGGGGGGTGCGTTTTCAAAATTAAATTTATTTTTTGCATATGCGATTTGGCAACTGACATTTCGGTACTCGTAAAAATTTAATCTTATAAATAACGATGCTTAAGCTTCGTTAAGGACCTTTGAGAGAGCGCTCTATCACACTCGAAGTTTAGTTTCTGGAGGTTGGAAATCGTGATTAAGCTTCTACTTTAAAATAGACAACGCTGTTTATTCAATTTGGTATCATTGTTGTAAGATGTATTGAAAACGTTTTAGCTTACGTGTTTAGTAAAGGGGCGTATGAAGTTAAGATTAAAGTTTTTAAACCTAGTCTCAGAATCAGTGATGTCGAGAAAGCCCACTTTAAGAGAAATATATGTAAAAACGGCTCGTTTGGGTTGAGAAAATTTTTTACGTAGAGTGAACAACGTTTCGACCTTCTTCGGTTATCGTCAGGTTCACTCCTCTACGTAACAAATTTTCTCAGCCCAAACGAGCCGTTTTTACAGATACACTAGTCCCAAAATGTTAATGATTGGGTATTTGTGGAATATCGTAAAACAAGACTTCATTATAAAAAGCAAATCAGTGGAACACTGATTCAGTCAATAGAACTCGTCATCCAGCGAAGCATTTAAATCAGTATTTAGTATAATCGTATATTCAGTTACTCGAGCGATTAGCCGTGAAACTGTACACTAGTACAGGTAAGTTTATTTGTACGTTATAATCAGAGAACCATCAGCGAGTATATATTCACATTGAAAGCGAAAACGTTATTGGTGAACTTTAGCTTACAACTATAACCAAGTAATAGAAACGTTAAGCATGAAATAAATTAATTTATTGTCGTTACATGATCTGGATTTTTACCAAGTAACTCGAACTGTATTGGGTATAAAATATGATAAAACGTGAATTACTGTCATACGCACATGACAAATAGCTTAAGTTAACGTCATGTTTTTAAGTTGTTGCAAAGCTTAAAATAAATTATGTTACGCATTCCACATCAACTTAAAAAAATAAAACAGCACATACATAAACACTTTTATTGGCAATAAATACTTACAATGACAGTCAATAAATAACATATTCCTTTAAGCAAACTATATTAGCATATAATTGCTTATTAAACGGTTTTTAATTATTTTGATGACTATTCCATGGGGTTTATAATAACGAACGTTTATAAACATGACATAAAAACTTGTTTACTGCAATCTGTTCAGATATTACATAATACTTGTGTATCGTGACAATGAAATACTTGGGAACTTATTCTTTAAAATCTCTATATTATAAAACTAATTAATAAAAAAAATAACAAAAATCTTAATTATTAATTTCTGTATCAGTATACAAAGCTTCCACAAATTCTTCTAAAAGAAATGGGCATTTTTTATTTTCAATTAATGAATATATAATAGCTAGTTTTTACAAATTAAATGTATTTATACACTACTTCATTTTTATAATGAAATAAAAACGTTAACAATTAAACAAGATTGCTTATCTGACACAGATAAAGCAGATATCATTCGAATTGAATAAACGTCTGAACACGAGTTTCATTATTTATCTTTTAAAACAATATTACGATTACATTTCATTAGCAGTGCTTACTCTAATATTATTGATAGCTTTTAAAAGTCAACAGTTTATCGATGAAGTATCTACTTGTAGAACAGACGAGAACAACTATTGGCTATAATGTTTGGTGTTAAACAAACGATATTTATTTATAAATGCCAGCTAATTACAAATAAAGGTATTTCTCATATACAATGGAAAAAATAAGACATATCTTAATATGAAAACAATGCAGATCTACAAAGCATAACAACACTGGAGCTTTTTAAAATCTAAATGTCATAAAATACGTCATAATACATCATCAACACCACCATATTGTCGAACAATTTTAGAAATCTATACATTTGACCTAGAATACCTTAACTGGGTGTCACTTTATTAATCGCTCGGTGGCCAAGACAGTGAACTTCAAGCCACAATATTAAACCGTATAATTACTATCCTAAAAATAGTTGTTTGTAATTAAGCACAAAACTATACAATGGGTTATCTGTGCTGTGCCATCACAAGTATCAAAACCTGGTTTCCAGCGTTGTAAGTCTGCATACATACTATATTTTGCCACAAGGGGCATCCTAAAAAGTCTTTCTTCACAACTGTAAAAACCTGCAAGATCAAAAGTCTGATAAATTACGTAAGAAAGGCAAAACCATCAGGAATGAATGGGGTTGCTCTTATTGAAAGTGATAGTTTTATAATTTTCTTTTATATTTAGTAAGCAATGTTATCGAAAAATTGTTTAAACAAAACTTTATTCCAGGACAGCTTTTGTTGTTGTTGCTTACCCGGCCTATTCGTCATATAAACAGTTGCTAATTAATTTTTATACTTACTAGATATTTTACGGAAATAGTTGAAAAAAAAAGAAGAGTGAAACCTCAAATTCATCCATAAAATATATCACTTTGCAAATATATTTAGATGAATATTAAGAATGGTGCTTTGCTCTGGTTAAACTGAAATCTAGTTATTTGATATTATTTTTTAATGTTTGTTTTTACAACTATAACTCCTAAATCAAATGATGCCAATTTTACCAGCTGCTGAGAAAAGACATCTTTTTAACACTTATTACAAAGGTTTATGCTGTAATATGGTTTATATTACAGCAAATAAACAGACTTAACTATATTATTAAACTACTGTCACAAAGTCCTGTGCTTGTTTTAAAAAAATCATACCCTATACATATTAACGAGAAAGAGAATAAGGCATATAAACAGACTTCATTTTGTAATTTGTGTTTGTACAGGCCTATTACCTAAGTGATTTTCTTTCTTTCAAATATTACCATTGGAAATATTCTGCATCTATAGTAAATCCACTAAAGCTAAATGCTGTCATATTTCTAATTCTGAACTACTGACCAGAAGGAAGGCACCCATTCATCAGCACCCCATCACCCACACTAAGTTTGACTGGCAATTTCACTGTACAACATGGCTTAAAGTGTGGGAATATTTTGTGGTAGATCATAGATTTCAACCCAAAATCCAGAGCTCTACCACAGAAATAATGCACTCTCTTATTTTTGGTGATAAAACAAATTAATTTTTTTACTATATATATTTATATCTGTGTCACACATTTTTTATTCCATGCAGAGCAACTTTTCACATACAGAGAAGAGAGATATGGTTACTTCCTACTAATGTGAAAATATATTAGAAATAAACATTTTATGAATGGTCAATGTAGAACCAGATCCAACACATACAGTGTCACATCGTAACTTATGAATTACACCACCATTTATTTCTAATCAAGTTATTCCCAAAACAAAAAAGGGGGGGATTTTATAATACCTGTTACTGCTAGTTTGGCTAATTCATTATTAAATATACACAGAAATGAAAACTGTTAACTCTTTCTTTCACTCGTAAGTAAGTTCTTATATTCAAGTACCAGTCAACTTTCAACTTCAAAAATGAAATACTTTGTGGGCTATATTTTTATCACAATGAGTTTTTTTTTTCTCTCAAAGTACTTTACATTCACGAGCAAAACAGCAATTCAGTAACATTATCTGTGCAGTTCCATTATTATGATTCAGGTAATGAAATATGAAACATCTGAATTAAGGCAATGATGATTTACATTTTAATATTCAAGTTTTACAAAACGATCAAAAGATCACAGAGTAATAAGAATGAAACTGTTAATTTCACACCTACTACAACAAACCACTTCTCTTTGAAGTGTTCAAAATTTGAAACTATCAGACAAATTAGCTATTTGCAACTCTAATAAATGTATATGTGCATTTAGAAAAGATGAGATTAGATACCTCTTAAGATGTATATAAAAATGAAATAGTTGCATATAAGCAAAATTATAAGGCTCAAATAGGTCAGAAAATGAATTTATTTCAACAGAGTTAAGGCTTCACATAATGAAATGTCAGTGGAAATGATCCTTGTCAGTTGAAATTTCTTTGATGCACAAGACATATAACACTTCTTATCAGAAAATATGACAGTAAATAACTACTGGGTGTTTTATTAAGAAAAATGTCTTTCAAAACCAAGTTTTTTGTAACCAATACAATTCGACAGAATACCCCATATGGTACATATCACAAGCTATTTTACCAACTTACCTGTGGTCAGAGGTGACCAAAGATTCAAAAAGGGACAATACCCTTCATATGTAAAGCAAACTGTAGAAGCATGGCAAACCTCGAAGAAACTTTTATTTACACAAGTCTGGTTTATAAACCTATCTTTAATTATTTCAATAGGTTTTGGTGAAGTTAACAACAAAAAAGGTATTCAGAGAAAAAAATGATCAAATGGCCATGGACCTTTATTATTATTATTTATTTATTTAATCATATTACTGGCAATTCAGCAAGGGAAAACATCAATTGTTGTAACTTAGCTTTTGACCTCATGGAAAAGAGTGTTTAAACAACATTTCATTTGTTATTGGCAAAGGGAAAGAAAACATACCATCTGCCAGCTAACAGGCTACTAGTATGCAACTGAGAAAATGGCTGAACTTCGGCTTAAAGACACAAAACTAATTTTGTGCTTTTCTAAACTTGAGTTTTTGATAAAAATAAAATTTCACAAAACATTGTGGAGTTGGCCATTTTGAATCAATATTTTTCAAGTTATACCATTCTGTAACCAAGTTTTGAAACTTTGAAAGTAATACTGAAATCCATCTCATAATAATACAAGTGATTCTGTGAGTGTACAGCTACTTTAGAAGCATATTCATTCTAAATAAACATAACATGAAGATGAGAGTACAAAAAGAAATTTACATTGCCACTGACTTTAAAATTGTTTGCCAACATTTAAAATAAGATTCACGAGATTTAAAAAAACAACAACTAAACTCAACACCAGAGTTGTTGTCTAGCGATTGGCACACAAAAAATCAACACAATTACCTTAAAAAAAATCCTATTTTTCAACTTCTATTCAACCTGCACATTACTAGATACAACATTTGTTTGGCCTAATACACAACTTGTACATTGGTGCAATTAATCTATTCTTTCAATAAATTTATGGAGTAGTTTTTTTTATTTATGAATACTACATCACAGTTATTAGGTAAAGTAAAAATAAGAAATAACTAGTACAAAAATAGTTGTTCCTTAAGAACGGAATTAGTGGTTTTAAAGATGATCCACTTAACGTACAAAGTTATCAAATATTGCCAAGGTTTTATATATCTCAACACTACAATGAAATTTCAGCTATGATAAATTTTACTATTATATTTAACTTGTGTTGTGAACAAACTAACCTCATTTGTGATGGGAGAAAGAGAGAGATATAATAATGAGAAAGAGAAAAAGAGCTGTGCCATAATAATAGAGAGAAAGAGTGTGGAGTCATTATGACA
This sequence comes from Carcinoscorpius rotundicauda, assembly GCA_011833715.1. Lineage (NCBI taxonomy): Eukaryota > Metazoa > Arthropoda > Merostomata > Xiphosura > Limulidae > Carcinoscorpius > Carcinoscorpius rotundicauda. The sequence continues at coordinate 24,458,858 of CM022403.1, forward strand.
TCAGTGCCGTACAACACATTTTTTTTTAGTGTAGATGAATAGTTTAAAACTATCTGTTGAAAGCAAACTGTTCACTCAGATATTAATATATCCTTAACTAAATACACACACAGTCAAAGAAGGTAATTCAATCCATGCATAAATATAGAATAAACTACTTTTCTGCAGTTCAAGGATGCATGAAGTGTCATGGTGTAATCCCACTAAAAGAAAGGTTATTCTAAAGATAATGGAACTGTTTTAATTCTATTTTGAGAAGTATTTCAAAACAACTTCATGCAGGTTTCACTCCCCCAACCTTTAGATACATTTAATCATTTAATATAAAATAACAAATCTATCATTAGCATAACTAGCTTATTAGTAGTAGTACAATCAACTTGTACTATAAAACCAGTGTTTCTCAATGTTTTTGATGCAAGGGACTGGCTCACTGCCTACCTGGATTGTTGAAAACCACTAAAATGCAAAGATAATGACAAACAAGTAACATTTACATACGAATATTCTTTGAGTTTGTTTTTATGGAATCCTGTGGATCAGCAAGGTTGGAGTAATGGTTGACAAACATCAAGGGTAACAATACTATTCCACTTATTTAAACCTGTACACGCAGAAAAACACTGGAAAAAAAGATAAATCAAATGTTAAAAAAAAATAAAATCTGAAATACTTAATAGAATATGCACAAAAAAGATGAACACTTAACACTGAAACTGCTAAGTCGAATACATACAACATCTAAGCAGCAAATTGGCAGTCAGTAGGTTAAATCTGATAGTTTTGCATACATTTTTCAAAATAAATTATTTACCAAAATATTTTTGTTGCTGTAAAATTGCTCATTGAATCTAGTGTAAATATACATACAACAGATTCAGTAGCAAGCTAATTGTTATCTTACATTCCAAATTATATTAACAGCTAAGATTTGTGAGCATTTAGGCTTAAAACTTATTAATGAATATACTAACTTCTATTTTCATTCACAAACTTATAATTTACAAATGAGGACAAGCCTAAACTTTGTAGTTTTGCTGATACTTTGTTTCAAATTTAATAATGCCAGAACAAACTGTTCAGGAGTCAACTGGTTAATGAAGAATGCTGATTAGTCACCTGGTCATTGGATAGGTATACTAAAGTACATTAAAAAAGATTCAGGCGAGAAATTAAAAATATTCATATTGTAACTTGATCACCTTACCTGGCTTAATGGCTGATTCCCTATATTTTGTGGAAGTTTTCATTTATTAGTTTTTGCTCAAAATATGTTCAACAACAATATCAGACAAATGACACCATGACTTTCGATGTTGTGAAGATGGAAGTGTGAATATTTGAAGATATATAAAAATTCATAATTGTCCTCAGAGTTTAAACTTTAATATTTGCCAAACATGCAAATTTTACTGGTATCAAGATAATGTAATGTGTACCACTAGTTCTGTATATAATTATAAAAAAAAAAGATTCATAGAAAACTTAATTACACCAAGACAAAAACTGTTCCTTAACAATACTGACCTTAGATGGCTAGAAGTTTCATCAGTTTCTTGCAAGAAACCAAAATATTAACTTTATGATGTAAAGTAAAAAAATAAAATGATCAAGAGATTATGTTTTTAGGGAGAGATCTATGAGTATATATTAGGATTTCAAAAGGAAATGTGGACAATTTTGGTATTAAAGTTGTGTCTTTGAAAAATGTTTAATTTTTCACACACCATGCTTATGAAACTTTAACAATTATCAAAACTTCCTGCACTACATACAGTGAGCTATATCAGAATTTTGATTATATTGTTACATTGACCAGAAATGGTTTATAAAAGTCCATATTTCCTGAAAAGTAGCAACAGGATAATATCAGCTATTCCAGAAACACCATCACTATCTGGGAAATATCTGAAACATTGCTACACAAGTTGTGATAATGAAAACCTTACAATGTACTGTTACAGAATCGAGTCTCTCATTAGTAATTGAAGTTGTATATATTAAGATTTAGAGAAAAATAGAACAGAAAGGGGTTTATAGCTCAGTTAAACAAAATCTCTGTTGAACAGTTTTGTCATGTTTTAAATAGAAACACTCATCAATAACTATTCAGTGGTACAAGAGCTTTGTTATAAATTTTTCCAATATTTTTTAATGTGAGCAAAACAAATTTTATTTTCTACTTGGCCCAGTATATAGTATAGTAGAAATAAAGTAAGATCAGTTAAAAATAACAATTCATTTGTGTTCGGTAATTTACAGTATTGTTTATTTGAGCACGATGTTTTTCATTTTTTACATTTACAATGAATTTACATAAATAAATAACACAAAAATCTGTAAACAAATACCTAAAGCAAGCATATAAGTATCTAAAGTTTAGCCTGTCTTTACAGCATTTTTTTACACTTTGCCCTAGAAGATGACAAATATCACTGACACGTGGTCAATGCTCACCACATTGCATGTATCTAGAATTTCAAACAAAAGAACAAAGCTTTGGAAAGTAATAAATAAAAAAAAGACCCAGTATTTGCAAAAACAATAAAAATAAATGTTGCAAATTACAAGAAAAAAGCATAAAAGTTTCAAAAATACAAATTTAATAAGGCTTAACATACCACAAAGAAAAAGTGTATTGAAGAAAAAACAGAATAATGAACTCTAAGTATGTTCCTATCCTAAATAAGCATAAAAAAATTTCAAAATCTTAAAGGAAGATAAGTAATAAATGCACAGATTAAAACTTTAGCTTCAGTTTTAGTGCTAGGTATTCAGAAATGATTAATAAATTTACTAAGAATAATCAACTTTGTTAACAGCAAGTATCACGATTCAGAGATTCAGAAATACACAACTTAAAAATATTATTTAAGTTTTAGTTTCTTTTATACACAGTAATAAAAATTAATAGCTCTAATTTTCATCTCTAATATCTATAAAAGTATTTGTGTTCAAGTTTCTTTGACTCATATTACACAAGCCAGAATAATACACTGGCATGTGAAATAGTTTAACTAAAGACATAAGTGGCTACTAACACTTCTAAGCTAATATAGCCTGTTAAAATATAAATGAAATACAACTGCCAAAAGATTATATTTGTCGAATCATAAATTGGCATGGATTTTTTTTTTTTTAACTGCATCAGTTTACTTATTAGTTGTTGCACTGGAATATGCATCTCAGTTCACTTAAGTTGAAAAAATAATTATAACGTTGCTGAAATTCCAATCTCATTAAGTCAAAGTGAGTTTACAATAAATCTCTTCCAGTAAATGTTGATATTGTGTCCCTAATAATAGCTTTGATTCCACCAAACAGTCTAAATACAAAACCTGAATATTCAATGCAGACAGATATCAATTTAGTTTTATCAGTTCTGCTTAACTGATAACTTGGAGGACCATTTCTAGGTATTTATACTAAAAATAATTAATAATGCAGCTTTGCAATCACTGATATAAAAACTAAAACACACTGCCAAAATTATATATTTTTTTAAGGCTTAACACAGTTAATATGATGATGATATGTTAAACATAATGCAAGACAGGGACTTAAACCTAAGCAAAATGACAGAAGTGTATAATAGCTTCCATTATGAGATACTGACATACCGACTGCTTTTAATAAGAGATGCACATACTGCCTGTTGCTTGATAGAAAGACAAAACCTTATGTTAGTACCTATTTGTCTATGAACAATTGAAAATCACTTGAAATTACATACAAAATATGAAACTTTTCTGGAAGCCAGAGCAAAATTGATAATAAAAAAAATGCACACAGAAAAAAAATGTATTTACAATTTAAAAAATATACGACTTATAACACTTAATATAAGATTAAACAAAAAACTGAATAGAACCAAAACAACCTTATGTAAGAGATATACACTGACACATGATGACTGACATGTACAAAAAAGTGATTTTCATTACCTCAGTGTGACTACTTTTTAACACCTATCTACATATGATGAATGTACAGTGCCAGACATTCACAAGCACTGAAAGCCTGAATAAAAAATACACTTTGATATTGCAAAAACTCTTAGAAAGGTGAAGCCAGATCACATTAGAATCATAGAAGAAAGAAAGCAACACCACTTGTCGTAAAGTGCCAGCAGCACACTCGACTGCTGTACAAAACTTGGAAGTTGTTAACCTTAATGGTAAGTTATTTATGATAAACTTGGTGCTCATTGTAAGAGTGGATGATGGGTTTACTCCTCCAATAAGAAAGCAGATACGTACACCATTTATTCTTCTAACAACAGAAACAGCACAATCAATACGTGTCCATGAATTCTTACAGTCTATTCTGCTTTTGCCTTAAATAGAACCTCCATCCAATAAATGTGACCAACATCAATTCCACCCATTTTCTTTAATCATGTGGGCTAGCTCAATGATATATTTCCCTTCTTTGTACTTCTGGCTGGACTCGAAAGCATGTTCCTGTTAACAAGTTTCAGTAATTAATTATTTTCTTAAATAAAACAATTTATGATAAAATCTATTTATTTACTGCCTATTAAAGAATAATTGTTCATACAGTACATGTCTAGTAGTCACTATTTAATCTGAAGTATTAATGCAACTGTAATCTCCCCCTCACCTGAAAGATTACTACAAATAAGTGTATAAAAAACATTGTGTAAATTCATAACTAGACAGATGGTTGCATTTTAATTTGTAATTTTACTTTATTCAAATAAGCATTTCATGCAGACACTGCATGTTAACAGATTTCTTCACCTACTATATAAAACAAAACACATTATTATACACATGTATTCAAAATACTCCCCTTACAAAACACATTATACACATATTCAAAATACTCCCCTTACAAAACACATTATTATACACATATATTGAAAATACTCCCCTTGTACAAAGCAAGTTTATTCCTATCCCTTTCCTTGGGTTTATAATTAACAAAATCAGGAAAACTTATTAAGAAATGCAGGAAACACTGAGATATTTACTGGTTTTCAGATGTAGAATATGGAATGTTTCTGCACTGCTTTCTTCTTTCACTCTTGCTGTGTATCAGATCCTCAATGTATTAACAAGCTAGTTCTTCTGCTGTGCATAAGATCCTCAATGTTTTAACAAGCTAGCTCTTCTGCTGTGCATCATATCCTCAACGTTTTAACAAGCTAGCTCTTCTGCTGTGCATCATATCCTCAACGTTTTAACAAGCTAGCTCTTCTGCTGTGCATCATATCCTCAATGTTTTAACAAGCTAGCTCTTCTGCTGTGCATCAGATCCTCAATGATTTAACAAGCTAGCTCTTCTGCTGTGCATCAGATCCTCAATGTTTTAACAAGCTAGCTCTTCTGCTGTGCATCATATCCTCAACGTTTTAACAAGCTAGTTCTTCTGCTGTGCATCATACCCTCAATGTTTTAACAAGCTAGCTCTTCTGCTGTGCATCATATCCTCAATGTTTTAACAAGCTAGTTCTTCTGCTGTGCATCATATCCTCAACGTTTTAACAAGCTAGCTCTTCTGCTGTGCATCAGATCCTAAATGTATTAACAAGCTAGCTCTTCTGCTGTGCATCAGATCCTAAATGTATTAACAAGCTAGCTCTTCTGCTATGCATCAGATCCTCAGTGTTTTAATGAGCTAGCTCTTCGGCTGTGCATCAAATCCTCAATGTTTTAACAAGCTAGTTCTTCAACACTTTCCCTCTGTGGATTTTAAGCAAATGAGAAACACTTGCTGCAGTTGGTTTTTGATATTATAAATGAGACTAGGTTAAACTATCATTGCCATCAGCTTCTTCCATAGTGATGAAAAGGAAGTGATGAAAGAAACAGGAACATTTAACTGTAGATGCAGTCTTTCAAGTGAAAAACATTATCTTAAACAATTTGATACTTATGACAATCCTCCACTTGTAGTTCAATATGCATAAATATCCACTTCTTATTCTCTCATTCAGAAGGATTTACTAGAAAAGTTAATATTTATTCATTTTTTTACTGTTTAAATTACTGGTTCATTAGAAGCCTTTTTTTGTTGTTGATTTAACACAAAGTTCATAATATTTCCTATGTCTTTAATTACACTTCATTTCCTTTCTCGCAATAGTCTTCCTTCCACGTAGGCACTGCTCTCAAGTCTCAATGCAACACTAGTGAATTTCTAATAACATACAAACTTTCATTTAAAATTAAGTGATGAAACTACTGACCAGAAAAAGTCAATTGTAAGAAAAAATATTTTTCTTTATTAAAAAATGTAATCACGCATTTGTTCAGGAAAAAAAAAGTGAGGCTAAATTGTTATTATTCTTAAGAAAACACATCAAGTAAAAAGCCAGTTTAGTTCACTAAAGGCCTTACATATTTCCAACCAAGTGTAGTTTTACAGCATTCACAGTAGATGTCAGCAACAGCATGGAGGCCAGTCAAGAGAACCCTCTCTTCAGCCGGTCCACAACCCACATTAACACTGTAAATTATAAAATATGTGACAAATAATAAAGGAACTAAGTAAATGAACTTCTAACAGCCTTATCCTGCCTTACACAACAAAAAGGATATCCTTCACGTTAATCTGTTTGCATGCTATTATATTTATAGCTAACTGTTTTTTACTGCCTTATCCAAATGTCTTCTTACCAGGAGTCTTAAAAAAACAAAAAGGTTCAGTAATTTCTGTATTATACAACATGTGCAAATTCACTTTACTCAACCTTATCTACCTGTCTTGATAGCTGATGTCTACAAGCCAAAGGAATGAGTGTTTACATTTCAAGTTTAAAGTCTGTAATGTACATTAACCTTTTGGAAATAACACTCCTTAAATATCAAACTGTTTTTGTTCTATTTCTGTATGAATTTAAATCCTTTTAACTTTAAAAACTACATTATTTGTTAATCATATTCACATATTTAACCCTTCTAAAATCAAGTTTTAGTTCCATGAAATTTTCTTCATTGATTTTTTTAATGCATTTAATAATGTATCCCTATCAAAGTAAAAGCTTAGCTTCTATATTAAACTGAGCATAAAAATTTATCTTTTACTTAAAAAAAAACCAAAAAAACCAAGAGGCAATTCCACCAAAAACCTACAGCATCAAATACTGAAATATATATACAATAGGTTACAAAAACTTAGTTTTAACCACATTTTGTACACATACACTATGTAAGGTTTATTATATTAAAAGGACAAAGGCATGTCATAAATTTAGCCAAAAAGTTCACTAACACATGGTTCTTGTTACTTTCGATAAATAACCTTTTAAACCTCCAGAAACAAGAAAAAAATGTTTAAGCCTAAAACAAATCCGGTCAAAGTACTCACACAGAATTGAAGAGATAGGCCCGGCCTTGGCTTCCTTGGAATGACTACAGGAAAAAGATTAAATTTATAAATACCCAGCTTGAAATAACAAAACTGTTTCTTTCCTCAGACATTAAATAGTTTTTCTTTTTACCAAATGCACAAATTAAAACTTAAAATATACCATGGAGTCCAAAGATGTCAACTGTGACAAATTATCTTAATTATATCACACTTTATAAATAACATGACAACTATCCTGTATTCTTAATAAACACTTGTATGAAACACATGAAAACAAATTATTTTTTTTAGTATGTGAAAAAAGTCTATTAAATAACAGTAAACTTAATCATATTTTAGTCAAGTTTACCACAGTTAAAATGCTGAGGAAATAATTATTCACATATGCAACCGTAAGTATTTAAGAAGAAACTGAAAATTAAAGGGGTTAACTTTGAAATCACACGTGACACATCTGTAACAAACAACTTGTATTTTAGTTTCTTTTTATCAAAATAAGTGTTTCAGAACCTTTCTTTGGATTACAGTTTTATTGTTACTAACTTTAAGATTCTATTAAGTACTTTATTTCAGATGGTTTTTAATAGTCACAGCTTTTTATACTAAATTCAGGAAAATCTATTTTATAATTTATTAGAATCATGTAGTAAAGACCTACATTCTCAAGGCCCCACTTGTTTTATACTAAAATCCATGCATACGGTTGAAAAAATTGCATACAAAGTGTATATATTTTTTGTATTTATATATACTCAATATAAATCCATAGGTGTAGGATCAGGAGAGAGTTGAACCTTGACTCCAATCAAAAATGTCCAAAAGCATCTACTTTTTCAAGGATAAACACTTCATTAATCATAAGTTTGTTAAGGTTAAGGCAAATCACTTATATTCTGTGAAGAGGACCCCAGCTGTTTTCGATAAAGGAACCCTTGCCAAATCTGTAGTGCTGGTTATGTTCCTGTACATTACATGAATACTAACAAATCCTTTAAGTCTTAAGTTTGAGAAATTATTGGATACAAAATATAGACTTTATAACTATAACCACACTCTTCATTGATTAAAATTCGAATGTTGTGTATTACGATATAACTTCAAACTGTTAAGTAAAAATGAGTCATTGATAAAATTGTGCATTAATGTTTACATATCCATGCATTATAATTCACTTTCTAACTTAGTGTTCAATTAAAAAGTGGGTATTTTTTAAAATAAAGATCTAATACATCATGTGTTGGTTTTCGCTGTTGGATTTCAAACATTTATGCATCTATAAATACTGTGAAGTACCTCCAAGCTGTATAAACAAAAAAGACAGTAAATATATTTCAAAATCAGGATATCCACTATCACTTAAAGAGCAAATCATAACTACTATCTTAAACCTCACCATTTCCAGTGTACATGTGCAACCAAGTCAAATTTGTTTTTAAACACACTTTTACCTTTGAAATCAGCTCATCATGATTGGCTAAGTGAGCCCTACAGTGTATACAACTGTATGTACGATGACAGTTTGGTAGGTAAGCCTGGAACCTTTTCACCATGGTACATGTACTTATTTTCACTTGCAACTTCTTATGCCGTTTGTTTTATCAGCACATGTGTATCTCCAGTCTATACTTTCTTCATTTATTTAGAAAGGGAATACACTTTAGAAAAATCCAAGAACGTAGGTAGTTTGACACATCCACATTTCTTTTCATATGATTACTGTATTGCAGGGTCTATAAAATCAAACAAGACCAGAATACAATCAGTTTCCTGTTTAAGTAATTAATGTTTACTTAACAGTTTTGATTTTTAAAACGATAAACTCACCATTTTTTCCCACTCCAATAAACAGTCCCAAAGATCAGCCAGATGTAACATAGAAAGTTCTTGAGTAATTAACAATATACTAAAGAGACTATTTCCACAATCTGGAAAAACATAATTGTGCTGAAAAAAGATTTCAAATTGTACATGGACTATCACTTCATATATGTGACACTACTTTTAAGGTGCAACATTTAACCACAGTTCTATATACCACATGAAAAACAGGTGAAACACTTGTTAAAATGTAACAAAAATAAAGTGGTTCTGATATACATTAGAAATACCTAAATCATCCAATATTTAAATTTTTTTTAACTTGTGACTAAATGAGAAACTGTGCTGACAAGATGTAAACATAATTTTTACTTCTCATTACAAGTAGTTTTTTGTTACTTGTTTTCTCTTTCAGAAGACAGAATGAATGGGTGTAAAATTAGTCTCGTATTTTCAAAATAATAATGACAAATTCAATAACTTTTATTAAATAAAGTAATACCATTATCTTAAAATAAGAAATAATAAAACATGTTTATGCTAATTTTAATATAATGAATGAAAATAATCCCAAAACATACAATCTGAAGAAAATAGTTACATCATACTCCATAGCCCAAAGTAGTTACCCACAGTTAAGCCTATTGATACAATTTGTTCTAAGGAACACTTATATTAGTTTTCTATTAGCAAAAAAAAAAATCTCCATTATTATTAAAGGTTGAGCCTTTTTAATTAATGCACTCATCAGCTGGTAAAAGTCCTTAGAGGTTCACATATACATGCACACTTTTTGTTGAGCACATGTATAAGCCTCCTTAGTCACTGTCCAACTTTAATACATACTTAGTAGTTCAATACTGATGACTTTCATATTAAAGCATGTCTTAAATGTCAAGATAATTTTCCCGAGTCACCCAACACCTTCAATTCTTCATTCTCTGATGAGTGACAAAATATTGATAAGGCATGTAATTCTATAATTATTTTTATTGTATACTTATTTTATTGAATACCTGGTGATATATTTGTAACTACATCTACAATGTAATGATGGTTTATTTCATAATGCAAATCACTGTGGTGAGTGTAAAGTCTGTGAAGGTCTTTTGAGATACCGTCAAATATTTTTTGTCGTGTTTTGAAAACATTTGTTACAAGGACTTGTGTACGTGATTAGTTACATTATTTATGTATATGAATGATTTTGCTACACAGAACGAAAAGTACTTTCTTTTTACCATAATATTTTTGTTTTTCTATCATGGAAATTTTTTAAAAAAAGGGGATTTTATTTAAATAAAAAAAAGACAAAATAACTTCAGTTATGTTGTATTACAGACTGCTTTATTTTGTTAATAAAATGTTTGTTGGCTTTTGCATTTTCCTACTGTTCTAAACTGAACATTAATCAACTTCATTTATCATCAACAGCTCTCTTATTAACTTGACCTGCTCTGAAATCAGTTACAATGTGGTAAAGATAAAAATCTTGTAATCACATAAAGACATGAAACTGAACAGCACAAAACAAAAGCTGGTAAAAACTATTCCATCAACAAAAGAAAAGTAGACAAAACACTTAGCAGCTACTGTTAACAAAAAGTGGACATAATAGATATAGCAGCTACTGTTAATAAAAAGTAAACAAAAACAGAAGCTAGCAGCTACTGTTAACAAAAAAATAGATGAAAGCTAAAACTAGCAGCTACAGTTAACAAAGCAAAGATACCAGCTGATGTTTTGTTAAAAGTAGACAAAAGTGAACCTAGCATCTACTTTTCTCTTAACAATAAAAGTATACAGAAGAGAAGCTAGCAGCTACTTTTCTGTCAATTAGAAAGTAACCAGAAGAGAAGCTGACAGTTACTTTTCTGTAAAGTAAAAAGTAGCTAGTTTAATTAATAAAAAAGTAGACAAATATCTTTTAAACAATTATGAACTATAAATAGTGTTCTTAACTTAATAGCTTTTAAGTATTGAAAAAATACAGACAAATATTTAAACAATAAATGTTTTAGTTTCAGTAACCTTAACTGAAAACATTTTAATTAGAAAGTAACTTGACTATAACATGTACTAAATACTGTCTATGCTCAATGTTGAATAGTTTTGTGACTTTGATCAAAGGGGTTTTAAAATCTGTTGTTACACATTCTATCATTTCATACTAAATTTGATGAAAAAATCTTGGTATTGTTAAGTTTAATATATCTCACAAAAATCTAAATATATCTTAGAAACCTCTAGTTTGGTTTGGTTTGCACAAAGCTACATGAGGGCTATCTGCACTAGCTGTCCCTAACTTAGCAGTATAAAACTAGAGGGAAGGCAGCCAGTCATCACCATCCACTTCCAACTCTTGAGCTATTCTTACCAATGAGTAGTGGGATTATTTGTAACATTATAACACCCCCATGACTGAAAGTGCAAGCATATTTGGTGTGATGGGAATTCAAACTTCTGACCCTCAGATTACGGGTTGAGTGCCTTAAATGCCTGGCTACGCCAGGCCCAAAACCTCTAATCTCATATTTTAATGTTTTCAAGATGCAAAGAAGTTTGTTTCTGCTGGATGGTTTTTGATACACAGTCTATTTTCATAGTATTCTCAGATCCATTTCAAATTAGATTAAATCTAGTCATTGTTCATTATCATGTTATATATGTCTACAGTAAGTATACTAAAATTTCGGTGCTATATGGAAGTCTACTGAATAATAAAGATATTGAGTGTATAAAGTCATCAGTGTGATGTTTCTAAGCTTCTGACCAAAGCTAATAATTCTGCACAAAAATGTTGAAGATGCTTAGCAATAAAAGACATTCTCATTTTAGCATTTCTTGTTATAATTTCTTCACACAAAAAAATTGTTTTTAATAATTTGTCACACCAGTTGTCAATTATCTTGCATAAATTATCCACTGAAGAGGCTTCACTCATGGAAATTCTACAACAGTAGAGGAATAAAAACAATAACTTTTCAAAACTTAATGTGGTACCAGTAACAGTAACTTGTTGGTTGCTTATAGTTTTTCAAAACTATTAAAGTTAGTTCAGCTTACCATCATATATTTAAAGAGTAAGATTGTACTGCTAACTTTCTATATTCTATTGAATAAAATATTCATGTAATGACTGGTTCAACAGTCATTCAAAAGTATGAAAGACTAAAAGGTGAAGTGAATATTTAAGCAAATGGTATTGTGTGACTGGGTAACTGATTGGAAGATAACATTTTTCAAAAAATGAATTTTCACCCTCCCATCCCCAAAATATTTCAATTTTATCTGCATCTTTGAGAAGTTTAGTGATAGAATGAGATAAAATAGATCATCAGAGATGTCAATTATTTCAAATGACTGAACGTAATGATTGTAGACAGAGCCTGTACAGATATCATACAACCACTGGATACAGTGTTAAATCATACATGTCTGTGGATCCATCTGTAGCTAAACTGTAAACACTGTTAGTAAGTATGCTTGAAATCATTTTATCATCTTCACAACCCAACATCTGTACAATTGCTGTAATTTTATTTCTAGCACAGTCATATTTTTTTACTATATCAGAGTCTGAAAACATTTTTCTGAATAAATGTCCTGTATGATTGGTTACAGCTAGGGGTAAATTGTAAGCAATGATGAATTGCATGAGCATCACTTCTGCGTTTATGTTTTCATATTCTGAATTCTTACTCATAAATGTCATTATCTGCATCATTTTTTTTCTTTGCCTCAGAGATGCTAATTTTGTATGTCTGGAACAATCATTTATCCTACCATGCACCACAGAAAAATTGATGTGACAAACTGTACAAAACCCATGACTGTCACTGACTTTTGATGCAATGACCAGATATTTTGCACTATACTCTTTCCTAAATCTTTGATTCACAGTTTTAGTCCTTTTAGATTTGCCAAAAACAAGACAGTCTTGTGAACAATTGTATTGGTATTTCTATGCCACTTAAAAAACAAGAAATACCCATCTACATGAGCACTGATTGGCTGACAAGCACTGATGATGTAACTATGGATTCCCCCATGTATTCAGTATGGAGAAGCACCTCAATCAAACTGTTGGTAGATGTCAGAGATAAAAATATTTTTTATTATTTCAAGCACAAACATGATTATTGAAAGTAGCCATTTGGACTGTCTTATTTATTAAATTTATTTGTATCACACTAGAAATTTTCTTTTCACCCCTTTCAAGCCCTGTTGGAACAATTTATTACTTTATAGTATAGGCCTATATAGTACATAATAATTTGGGAGTTGCAACAAGTCGTAATATTTGTCTGTATTAGTGTATAGTTGTAATGTATTCACCAAAATTGGAATGATTATGCTCAAATTGTGATGGTTGGCATCTCTGGATCATATGTTATAAAAGTATACAATTTTTATTATTTGCTAAAGTATTAAATTCAAAAATCAATACTGCTTTATTTATTCTATAGAAAACATGTTTTTGACTATTTCTATAGACTTAAATGTGACAATAGTAAAGGCTTAAATTAGTGTCCTTACTTTAGTATGTACAAAACAATCCCAAAAACTGAAATATGATCCTTGTTATGAGGATGGGTTTTTCATTAGGTAAATATAAACAAAGAAAACTTTTTTGTAGTGAATGTTCTACATATATTTGTTTTAAATACATTTTTAACAGTGCAAGTTGTCACAAGACCAGCTCTAAGTTCAGATTGTCTCTAAGCCTTCATTTCATAGCAACTACATGTAAAACAAATGCTGCTTAACAGATTACCTTTAAGACAATGAATAAATTTAATTAATTTCTAGTATTTACTCAGTCAATTCCATAAATGTCATCTGTAGCAACAAAACAAGACTTAGAAAATCATTTCATACTAAATTACAAAATGACCCAAACACTACATAAATGCTGTGTTGCTTATGATGCAAATTACAAAGAAAAAAATGTCCTCTTTCATGTGTCATTTTCAAAACCATTAGTTCAGAAGTAAATATATTTTCAGTAGATTGAAAGAGGCTTTGGTTAAAGTTATCATCTTCACTCAAATTTTCTCAGATTAAATTCTTAAGTTCTATACAAACTGCAGTGACTTGATAATTACACGGTATTAGATATTAACCTGTTACCATTATGCAACTACATTAAAGTCCAGAAATACAAGTTAACAACAAATGTTTCAAATGAACCCTAATTATAATAATTAAAAAAGCATTTTATTCAATGTCCATCATTCAGGTATGTGTAATTCTAACAACTGAAAGTAGATAAATATAACATTAAAGATCAAGATCAGTGGACAAACTCCAACTTAAATCACTTTGAATAAAAACTATAGATCACTGCTGAGGACTTAAAGTATACACTTGCACCAAATCCCATGTCAGTTAGTCAAAGTATGGCCAAGTAATTGACCAAAACCCTCCAATATTATGCTTTTTTTTTTATGAGCTTTTCTTCTCCATCCCCCACCCAACCCCTCTTAAAAGAAGTCAAAATGACAAATCCAATTCTTTTGCATGTCAATATATTGGGCACATGGAAATTTATATTTAAGACAATTTCATCTTTATGATTTCTATAAATACAATAATACAAATACTAAAATGTACATTTTTGGATTGACCTCTGACCCCATAAAACAATTAAAAAGTTGAATGTAAAAAATAAATTAAAAAGGTATCTGGCCATATTGGATCGAGATATATCCTATCAAATTTCTAGCCAATCTTCTAGGAAATGAATGAATGGTAGTAAATTTAAAGGTTTACAGAATAAGAAAAAAGAATAGAAAAATAGTACATCTCTACAGAAACACAAGTATGTTAATCAGGCTATATCTGCTGTGTGCAGTGCTGACAAGGCCTTTAGCTGACACTAGCACTCATCAGGCCTGCTGATATATGGCTAAAACACTACTTCTCTTACCAACATTCATAAACAACTGTTATGGCATGAACAACTTTAAACTGGTGAAATGTAATTTTCATGTACTCCAAACAAATAGCCCACAATTTATTTAACACTCATTATTATATATTACTTAAAAACATAAGCCTAATTTCTCAACAGGTGCTGCTATTAGCAATTTTTTGTTTCTATATTTAAAAAAAAGAAGAATTATTTGTAACAAATTCTAATCTCTACACAGATTTCTATATCTATGTGTGCCATGTCATCTTGGAATATTCTGAGTATTTAACTACTAGCAAGACTGTCCAGTTCTCTCTAAGTTGAAGAAATTATTTCATACAAAATTTGTTTTTTTTAGCATCTCAGAATAATCAGTGATACTCTAAAGTATTCCTATCTCTGAAAATGTCCAAAACAGTCCACCAGAAGACTGTTATTCATATACACAGAATAATTACAGTTTACTTCCACACAATATTTATTGTCTATCTTTTAACTCTTTGAGCAATTCTACCATAAAAAAACAACAACTTATCAATTAACTATTTTTGAATTCTGGAATTTGTTTATTGAAAACATTCAAGTAACATAGCATGCAAGTCATTGTAAAACTTTGCAAGTCTCCCTACCAACTTATCACTTGGAGTAATGCATGCAATTTCTGATCCTTCATTTTAGGAATTATAATAATGTGTTGGAAGAATGAGGAACCAAACATCTGAAACTGTGTCTATAAGGGTTGAAATTTTTGTCATAATTGTAGTAATGTGTTTGGGCATTCTAGTCTCAGATGGTCTAAGCAATGAAATGAAAATATGAGAAATCAATTAGAATATTATAAGCAACAAATTTAGGCCCCAGAAGATCAGATGTAAATTTGTTCTTTGACAGAATTAATAATAAATTTGCAAAAACAGAACTAAAAGCTACTGTCGTGTGCCAAATATTCATATCACATTTCTGATGTATCAGCATAACCATTAACATTTTTCTTAACATACACTGATTAATTAGTTTTACCCAGTATAATTATATCTTCATAACATTCCATAAAATAAATTTATAAGATATAGCACACATATCATACTTAATCAGAAATTGCATCAAAAATGTCTGATGTGGGCCTTCTGCTACCCTGATGCTGACTTGAAATCAAAATCAAAAGTCTGATCTTTGATCGAATCAACATTTCTCATTAGTATCAAATATTTCGTAATCCAGTGTCGAATATAAACCATAAAAATATTTGAATGAAAAGACAAATAGTAACAATTTAAAGTAAACTGTAATAAGTATTACTATTACTAAGTCAGTCGCATAACATATTGATTCATAATTTCGAAAAATGTCATTTATTTATTCAGATACTTAATTTTACATAAAATGAAACAAAAACTGATATCTGTCAATTTTTATCTATATTATTACCATGACTGGCACTATGTTAACTATTTTAAAAAAAACATTCCATTTGTTAGGCCTACCTGCTTGTTTTTTAATCCACCCAGTTTTCGTTATTATAAAATATGGATATTTGGTAAATATTCATCTGCTACCGACAATAACACCATTTAAAACGAAAATAAAAAGTGTCTCTTTGTCTACAGCTACTTTCTTTGTTTCACTGTGTCACATAACGCTTGAGCAGTCTGTTGTGGTTCATTCCCATTCAACAAAGCAAGTACGAAACAGCTGTTTCTGGCGCAAACCAAAACACTGCGTGTGCTTTTCTCAAGTGCGCAACTCCTCCAATGTTACTCTATCTCCAATCAAAATGAAAATTGCATAGCTTTTCATGGGCGTTGAACTTTACGGTCCAAAAGATTATAAAAACAGTTACTATACTTGTAAACACACTTGAAGATGCATAGAGGGGTCAACGGTCATCCTTAACTTTACAATTTTCAAATATTATTTCGAGGCATTCAATTTAAAATAGCGGGAATTTATTACATCTTTTACGCAACAAACCAAGTATGTTAAAACACTATTTTTTTTCAACTTCCAAGTGAATATACAAATATATACATTCTCAATATTATTAGTATTGAAATATTGTCATTTCTTTAAAAATGTGCTGAAGTTTGATGGTTTCGATACCAGCGATGAAAATATTACATTGTGAATTTTTGCGCTTAATAAACAAATTGCCAGTAAGTTTATCTTGGATGACCAAATTAACGAATATTTAATGTAGTAGAATTGCACGAACTTCGAAACAAACAGACAAAACAATAGAATGTTATCAGTGATGGGATTACAGAGGGAGAGGATAATTGCCCTCTCCTGTTTCAAAAAACAAATAACTTGTTTTTCAACTTTGGACAATGAGATGTAAGTTTCATATAGGCGTGGAGTCGTGTCTAAAACTGACAAGAAAATAGACTGGTATATTTTGTACAATCAAAGTAAGATACACAATATCTAAAATCACGAAATAAGTTGTTGTTAACTTGTTTGTTTAAATATGTTTATGCCTTTTTCCCCGCCCAACACATATTCTGCCCATGAGTATTACGATACCTTCAAAAATATCGATCCACCAAGACAATAACAATATTGTCTTTCAAATGAGGCAGTCTTTTGTAACATATTAAAACAAAATATCTAAATACGTTATCGACAAACATTTTGTAAATTACTAATACTTGAAACGTAAATTATTTTACTATTTATAAGCAAACATGTAGTTAAAAAAAATAAAAAAAATGTTTATTTAGAATTTCGCGCAAAGCTACACGAGCGCTATCTGCACTAGCCGTCGCTAATTTAGCAGTGTAAGACTAGTGGGAAGGCAGCTACTTATCACCACCCTCCGCCAACTCTGGAGCTACTATTCTACTAACGAATAGTGGAATTGACAGTAACATTATAATGCCCCACGACGGAAAGGGCGAGTATTTTTGATGCAACGAGGATTCGAACCCGCAACCGTCGGATTACAAGTCGAGTGCCTTAACTACCTGGCCATGCTGGGCAAAATAAAAGACAGTGTGCGTTTTCTTATAGCAAAGCCACATCGGGCTATCTGTTGAGCCCACAGAGTGGAATCAAACCCCTTATTTTAGCGTTACAAATCCGTAGACATACCTCCGTACTAGCGAGGGGCAAAAGAGAGAAACCATTGCTTTAGTGAGCGTTATTTATTCTTAATATATCTAATTATGTATAATTTATCAATCTGACAGTTATTTCTGTAATTAAATTAATATATTGTAGTTTGTTTGTTTTAATTTCGCGCAAAGTTACTCGAGTGCTATCTGCATTAGCCATCCCTAATTTAGCAGTGCAAGACTAGAGGGAAGGCAGTTAGTCATCACCACCCACCGTCAACGAAACAGTGTAACTGACCGTCACATCATAACACCCCCACGGCTGGAAGGGCGAGCATATTTGGTGTGACCGGGATTCAAACCCGCAACCCTCGGATTACGAGTAGAACGCTTTAACACGCTTGTCCATGCCGGGCCATATATTGCTTTCAAGAGGTTTTATTACTGAAAAAAAAGAAGAGAGCCCACTGGTGGCTTAGAAAAAATTCGAACGGTTTACATCTCTGCAACTTTCTTGTATATTTTAAATTTTTTTAATAACCACCAAGTTGAGTTAATAATGTTAAATCCATTACGGTTTAGGGGGTATTTGTATTACTATATTACCTACCTATGTATTGTACTGAATGGAGGTCTGGGTAACACAAAGCTTCCACCAAATGGCATGACCGACTGTGACCCTTCGTCGTAAAGTGTAGTTGTCTCTTAAATATTGGCAGAGAATGTGTTAGAACAATTTCGATACTTAGACTTCTTACCTGACCCAATTTATATTTTTGTATTCGGTAATTATATTACTAAACATTTGTATAATAACAATACAAACAAGCAATATTTTAATAGTAAAACAAAGAGTTTATTCATTATCCAGTTATCTCAGTATGACATTTGAAAAATAAACAACAACACTCATTAGTCTATACTATAAAACAGTCGCGGGACCCGGCATGGCCAAGTGGGTTATGGCGTCCGACTCGTAATCTGAGGGTCGCGGGTTCGAATCCCCGTAATACCAAACATGCTTGCCCTTTCAACCATGGTAGCCTTATGTGTCGGTCAATCCTATTATTCATTGGAAAAAGATTGGACCAAGAGTTGATACTTGATAGTGATGACTAGCTGCCTTCCGTCTAGTTTCATACTGCTAAATTATGGACGGCTAGCGTAGATGGCTCTGGTGTAGTTTTGTACAAAATTCAAACCAAAACCCCAAATTAATTTTTAGGTAGATACGAATACGAATAACGGAAGTTTAAGCTAACCGGAGAATGTCAGAGATTTAATGATTTTTCACATTTTGGATAGAATAAGTGTGACTTGATTATGTAATGCCTGTATGTTTGTCAAAGATTTAATAGATGAATAATACACCTATTAACAGAAACAGTAAAAGGCTTTCAATAAAGTGCATTCTTTTTTATTAACTGTAATTTATAAAACCATTTTACAGAACATTCACCATGGTCACCCTTTTAATATGGCAGGTGGGTGGATAGATGGGCGCAAATGACTCTCCCCTGTGTATAATGTCATTTCATTAGCTTGAAAACAATACACACACACATATACATATATATATATATACACATAAAAGTGTTTTACACTCTTTGAATGCCATGGTTATTAAATAACACAGGAAATCATCAGAGCTGATACCGTTAAAATGACTTTTTTGTTTACATTGTAACCTCAAAAAACAACAATACTACACAGACTTAATTTCCTGGATATCTAATAAAGTAACCCCTCCCACCCAGGTTCAAATGGCACTCCTAATATCCACCTGGCCAGACAAACAGAGATTACCAATTGCCAAGATTACCAATAGGATAAAAATATACTAGTGGATATAAAAAACAACACAACAGTTGGACACTTTTCTTGTTCAAATATTCTGAACACAAGTGAATATATACATTTTTACCAACAGATGTATGTAAAATTATCAATTAAAATTTTTTACAACAATTTAAATGTTTATATCACAATATCAACACCCATTTAGGTTTAAGTATACTTCTCAAGATTATATTAACACTTTAAGTAGTTTCTTATTCCACGGAATGTTTGCCTTTTCAAGTGTCATCTAATAAACAAATTACAATATTTGATATTATAAACTTACCAATAGAATACTTACACTACTGATATCAAAATCTTCCTTTGTTCAGCTATGAAACGACCAGTACTGGTAACAGAATGAACTGCAGTACTAAATTATTTTCACTTTAAACAAGGATAGTTACAGGTTATCTGATAATATCCTAACAACGTTCATATTTGATGGTGAATAAGGTCAGATAAGGATACAAATTTTAGTAGGGTAGGCTTAATATTCAAATTGGACAGTTTTACTATTTTAACACGATGGTTTGTCTTTGCAATAAATTACATTAAAATGGCCTGGATGTAATATAGAGAAACAAGTTTTAATGTGAGCTAGTGGTTTCATTATGAATGTATTTAATGACTATATCAACGATCCCTATATGAACACACACACACAACGAGTATACAAATACAGCATTATCCGAAGGGTAACTCATTTTATTCATGGTCAAGCATTTTAAAACATTGCAAATGGTAATTTTGAAGTGATTTTTAAGTATGACCTGTATACTAAGGTGGCAGATGCAGTAGAATGTAATTACAAAATAGATCCCACATCCTAGTAAGTGGACAATTGTAACGACAGTTTCCATTAACTAAGCATTAATGAAATCAAACATTTACACACTTTGAAATGGCGATGTGGTTTGATCTTCTGTTGTAGCAAGCAACAATGGAAAATGTGTTTGCAACATGAGAATGTGATGGAAAGGAGCTACAAAAGTCCAGTTAATATAGAAGCAATTGCTTTAAATATTCCAATACACAGTGCACAGAAGACAAAAAAATGACGTTTTTAGTGGCCATGAAATCAAATGGTAAGTTCTTCAACGTTTTCATAAAAATTGGCAAGAACTGATATACCTTTAGTTCAAAAACCTAACCAACTGGCTAATCATTTCCAGCATCAAGTGACTTACACAAAGAATTGTTACTAGGAACTTTAGGAAAGTTAATGGATTCAAAGAGTTTCAATGCCAAAACATCAAGTTTCATAGTGACCATTCACAAAAGGTATAAACGTGTGTTTCATACTTTGTTGGTTGTACAAATAACATTCAAGTTGTGTGATGTCTACTTGTGTGATTATTTCAGATTTGTAGATGGTGGCTCTTGCTTAAAAAATTCTACATATGTGATTATTTCAGATATTTAGATGGTGGCCATTGCTAACAAACATCAACATATGTAACTATTTTTAGGCTTATGAACTGAATGCTATTTGACAAAAGTCTGTATGTGTGTCTACTTACAAGTGATGAATGCCAGACTGATTGTCCTCATAACTGTCATTCACACTTAATGCCCTCTATAGAGCAATATAAAAAGGTTAGAGTTTCAACCTGATATATTTCCTGCATTTTGTATCAAATTCTAAATGTCAAACTGCAGAATGACATACTCTAATCAGAGAATGTAACTTTAATACCCCCTTTCTGAGGGAGGTCATGTGTGTTTGGATCTGGCTTTCTACATTATTCCCTGTGCATTAAACAGGCACACTGGCTATCATATTGAATATACAGCACTTAGTTAATTACACTATTTCCATTACTAATTTATTCAGATATAATAATTGTGTAAGTTACATATACATTGTTACCATGGCCAGATATTAATGTGTTATCAGCTTATCGTTCATTTCTGCTAATCTCTACAAAATTACTTAACCACCCACCCCAACTTTTCTCAGGTGGTCAGCTACATATAACCTGTTACCAGGGTCAGATATTAATGTGTCATCAGCTTGTGGTTCATTTCTGGTAATCTCTATGAAGTTATTTAACCACCCACCCCAACTTTTCTCAGGTGGTCAGCTACATATAACCTGTTACCATGGTCAGATATTAATGTGTCATCAGCTTATGGTTCATTTCTGGTAAACTCTATGAAGTTACTTAACCACCCACCCCAACTTTTATCAGGTGGTCAGCTACACATAACCTGTTACCATGGTCAGATATTAATATGTTATCAGCTTATGATTCATTTCTGCTAATCTCTATGAAGTTACTTAACTGCCCACCCCAATTTTTCTCAGGTGGTCAGCTATATATAACCTGTTACCATGGTCAGATATTAATGTGTTATCAGTTTATGGTTCATTTCTGCTAGTCTCTATGAAGTTATTTAACCACCCACCCCAACTTTTCTCAAGTGGTCAGCTACATGTGGCCTGTTACCATGGCCAGATAGTAATGTGTCATCAGCTTACGGTTCATTTCTGGTAATCACTATGAAGTTACTTAACCACCTACCCCAACTTTTCTCAGGGGGTCAGCTACATGTAGCCTGTTACCATGGCCAGACAGTAATGTGTCATCAGCTTATGGTTCATTTCTGCTAATCTCTATGAAGTTACTTAACCACCTACCCCAACTTCAGGTTGTCCATGAAATGGAAGCAGCAGCCATATAAGTCCTGTGATGGTCCACAGAGATATAAACAATAAAAAAAAAATCAGGTCATCTGCAAACAAAAGAGTTTAAGAAACACTGACATACCCTATTCTACTACATAAAATATTAGTGTCAATGACTCATAATTAACCACATTTCAAAAAAATTAATGTGTTTTTTGACTTGGAACACACATGTTTAAGATTCACTGTCTCTTGCACACAAATATATATATTTATATATCTGGCTGTATGTAATAACAATAAGTGGCATTTGTCAAAAGTATTATTAATAAAGTATATTATATATACTTTAATATTTATCACATCAGTCAATGTACAACTCAACACTACAAATTTAGATAAAATTAGTTACGTGTTTCTAATAAAACTACTTCAATAATTTTTCCAACTCTTTTATTGTTATAAATTAGAAAATAAAAAAACAAGGAAAATATAGTGAGCTATTTACCTCTATTTTCTGCATATTTAAATGTAAGTTTATTAATGGAATAGTTCCTGAATATTTCTAGATACATAAGAGCTTCTTGTACTTACAGTATGTAGACATGTTTTTAAAATTATGTATCATAAAAGACCGATTTTAGACAAAATTAAATTTTCAACTGCATAAAACATAAGTGGTACTTAAATGTAGCACTTGTGAGGATGATGGGCAATATGAACCTTTAGTGAAAACCTTTGTATGTCTTCAAAAACTGTGATTTATTATATGAAATACAAAATACTCTTAAGGATAAGTGAAATGGTCCTTAGTACATAGCAAAAATATTACTCTTTTCATGTGTTTCTAACATATAAACCCTTACACAATCCTTGTTTAGAAAATAAGATATTAACAGATTAGGTAAACAGTTTTTGTGTGGCTAATCTGTTTTATTCTTCTTCTTTAGTTCAACGAGACTGTTGATAATCATGTAACGAGAGAACAAGATGTACAGCCATCTGAACCACACTAGCTGGCTATAATGAGCTGTCATTGCTTTCTGAAAAAAGAAAAGTTTGGGTTTATTGGTAAAGAAATAAAATCTCAAAGTTGTAACAAATTCTCGAAATAAAACAAGGTTTCTTTGAAATTATTTACAAGTTTCTTTTGTTTTTCTTATGTCATTTTCCAGTAGTTTTAACACTAACCAGAGATTCCTATCGACTCAAGGTAAACATATATATAGAAAGGTAAAGTTAGCAATAATAACATTATTTACTATGTAAATACATATACTGCAGTTTCCCAAGCCAACTGACTTTGCTTCTGAAGCTACTTTATTTAAGTTCTTACCATTTTTCAACTTTTCAAAATCTCACTTAGGCATTATTTGGTGACTACCATGTTAATATTTAAAGCTCTCACCTGGGCATGTAGAATGTGAAGGGGACTTGAAATTAAGACACAATCATCTTCACAGAAACTGAGTGGGAAATCAAAAATGCTACAATATTTTCTCAGCTTATTCACTGTTTTCAGCACAAGAAACCTGCAACCTGAAATAAATAAACTGGAACTGTTGTGGACGGTTCAATTAAAAGTACACTGAGAAAAAAAACAAAGAATAAAAACCTATTTCTAAATCATATTCAAATAAAACTAAAGACACAAAACATTAATATGTATTCTTGCAGTTAAAAGAACTATAAAAATTATATCAAAAACCTTGAGTTTTTATATGTGAATGATTAAGAATTTATTGAAAAAGTCATTCACAAATTAAAGTTCAGAAAATAAACAGAAGTAAGGTAGTGTAAATTCAGCTTATGTAATTTAAGTCCATCTGTAGTTTATTAAACATAGTAAAGAGGAACACTTGAAACCTTTATTTACTTATTTAAAAAATATCAGTGAGAATGTATATGTATTATTCTAGCTCAGAGAACAACAAAATGAGATATTCATACCTACAGGTACTAGGTCTTCATCTGTTAAATAACTAAGTTAAAATACAAATACACTGTCATCAGAATTTCAAGATAACAGCTTTGAACTGATAAATTTGTACATGTTTATGCATCAGTTTATATTTAAAATGTTTCAAAAGTCATTCCTTTAGGCTAGTTTAGTTGCATAGTAAACTTTTGATAAATTGTATAAAAATATAATGTTTAGTCAAATTTAAAAGAAAATTCATAAAATTCAATTTTCATTAATAGAAACAAAATCAAACAAAATAATTATCTAGATACCTGAAGACCATTAACACCTTCTGATCTGATAAAAGTCATAAATAAAAATGTAAATAAAATCATGACCTACAACTCGAGGATGTAGCTTTATTAGCTCAACCTTTTACCATTACAGCTTTCTTGTGAGTTATCAATATCCACAAATTCACTAACCCAGTTAAATTTAAATAGATTAGTGGATTTGTAGGATATTAATAGCACCTGATAAAGTTGTAACAGCAAAAGATTAAGCTAGTAAAGTTACCTTCTGGAAACATTGGTTATAATTTTATTTACATTTAAAGAACTGTCTCATAATAAACTCCAGTTTGTGTTAAACAAACTTAAGAATCGTATCTGAAAACATTCAGTAGTTTCTGCTTGTATACACATCTCATCTAAAAACTGTCAACAACTTCCGAGTTTATTACCCAAGATAACCAGTAGTGAGTAGTATCCAATGAAATTTCTTCCCTCAGTTACACTATCCACAAGACGTGCATGATACATTATATAATTTTAGTCTGATGTCTACATCCAATGTGCATGACGATTTTTTAATGAAGGAAGTTGTCTACTATTCTTTTCACAGGATTATACTTGAAAATTATTTTATCAAAATATAACATTTTGGAACAACATGTGACCTATTGGTCCATCTCAGTTGTTACATCTTCTAAACTGAAACTATCAATCAGTTAATTAAAAAAATATTAAAAACCAGTCTTTATCATTAATATATTAATAAAGCTTTTTCTTAATCCCACTTAAATCAAAGTTTTTTACATTGAATAACATTATTAAAACTGGAATAAATGTATATGGTTGAAGGTAACAATGGTCTAATTAATAAATGCAAGTACCTTAAGCCGTTAAATAGAGAGATGTGGTTTGGATGTCCACTGACTCCATCTTCATCAAAAGAGATCACCTATTGGGAAAGCACTTCACACTAAATGGCTTACTTTTACAGAATCAATTCTGGTACAATGTATAGTATAGCACAAATAGTTTATCTAGAAAATTAGAAACTAAATTTCTGAGATATAAATGAACATGAGTACATAAAAATGTAACTAAAATCATGACCTACAACTCGAGGATGTAACTTTATTAGCTCAACCTTTTACCATTACAGCTTTCTCGTGAGTTATCAATATCCCACAAATTCACTAACCCAGTTAAATTTAAAAATTTAACTCTGATTTGTGCTTCTGAGTTAATTGTGGTTTTGTAATTTTTTTTTATAAAAACTGCTTTCTTGCATCCTATTAAATATGAAATAAAATAAAAAAATATGTTGTAGTTAACAGTAGTTTAGGGTCAGAAACTGATTGACATAAGTGTTCAGAAAATGAACTTTTAAAATTGAGAGCAATTAATTAAAAAATCTGAATATTACTTTTATTTGGAATAATGAAAAAAGGAAATAATTCAAACAAGTTTAAAATAAATATATTTAAGTGCATTCATGAGCTTAAGCTATGAAACTTTTATAAAGTATGGTTCTCTGAACTCAAGAAATATCAAACACCATCTGGTGAGCCTGGAAATCAACTTCTTAAATGTTTTGTTTGTTTGTTTTTGTGCAAAGCTACATGAGGATCATGTGCACTAGCTGTCTCTAATTTTGCAGTGTAAGCCTAGAGGAAAGGCACCTAGTCATCACCACCCACAGCCAACTATTGAGCTACTCTTTTACCAACGAAAAGTGGGATTGACTGTCACTTATAATGCTCCCACAGTTGAAAGGGCAAGCATGTTTGGTATGACAGAGACTCAAACTCATGATGACCCTCAGATTACAAGTTGAGTGTTTTAACCACCTGGCCATGCCAGTGCCCTCTTGAGTGTTTTTTTAGCACATGTCAGTTCTTTTTCATTCACAAAACATTATACCATAGGTTCCCATTTTGTTTCACAGGACTATATAACCACTCTGTTTCTTGAAATCCTACTTTATAGTTTTCTAATAAATGAAAATTGTATTGTAAGAAAGAAGCAAAAGTTAAACCTACCCTTTAATTTTCAAACAATCATCAACAGTCAATCTCAAACCCTTGCAAGATGCTGGTCCTCCATTACTGCTGACAACAACTCATTCAATACTTTAATCATTCACATTAAAAAAATGAAAAAATATTTCTTGAAAAGGAAACTCAACTCTCAATCCAAATCTTAATATGAAGTCTTACTCTCTTCAAAATTCAGTATGAGGAATATCTGATTGTGAAATACTGTAAACTTTGATCAGATCAGTTCTGTACCTTCTTTTTTCAAAAGAAAATAAGTTGATAGGTCTTAGATTAACCCATAAAATGATCCTTCCATCCCTGAGGTCATCCTGGTTGATACCTCTCCTTTAAACCCTTAGTAAAAAGTCATTGCCCTTTCTCGAGTAAAGAGACGTAATTTGTACATAATATTTCAAGTGAGACTTCATGAGTGTTTAGGAGTAAAGAGGTAATTTCAACAGAGATAACCAAATATAATCTTCCATACGATCATGTTTAAGTACTCTGATCTGTAACAGACAATACTTAGTGTTTCTTAATTCAAAAAATTTCTGGGTTAATTTTCAAACTTTTGAAAAATCATATTCAAGGCAAACTTTAATTTTTTTTATGACAGAAAGCTTTCAAAATAGTCTCCAAACATTATCTACTTACAACATCTGCAGACAGCATGTTTGTATATTTGAGAATGATTCTTCCTACCAGGTCATCTCTCCAAATGCAATGAGGACTGTCAGGCATCTTGCTATAAAACAAAACAAAAATACATTTTAAGAGATGTCTTTTGTTATTAATTATTATATTTTAACAAATTACATCCAGACACAAGTCTTTATTTTAGACACACAGCTAGATGCATGCATTATAAATATGACAGCCTCAGAAACTTAGTTAAGATGATTTACAACTCAAATACTCAGGTGACTATATAATGTGGACAGACTTAAGTTGTGACTGCATCTAAACCTTTAGTTCTTTCTACTGCAGCATAGTTGACCAGTAACTAAAGCAAGTACACAAATATTCACAGATTTTTATATTCTGTAATAAATCAAACAGTTTTCACACATAACTCATCCAAACATTTGCGAGTTTTATGCCAAATATTACTTTATATCTTCCAAACAGAAGAAAACAGATATACAGGTCTTCCCATGCCAAATATATATTTTTCAGACCATTGTTTACAAAATAAAAACCCAATGCTACATTCTAGAGCAGTGGTTCTTAACCTTTTTCATCGTCTTACCCCTGAGACTCTCCAGGGTATTACCGTGACCCCTATAATACATTTTGGAATGGTGAACTTTGCATAAAGGTAGAATAAATCAAAATCATATAAAGATCCTAATTTATTGAAAACGTTACAAATAAATGACTTTGAGAAATGCTACAAGTGCTAAACAAAGGCAAAATCCATGGAATTACTGAACATCATACAAAACTTACTTATTCACTCCTTGTGAGGGTTGATATGATATAATATATATATAATGAGAAAATATACTAAATATGATGGAAACTTTGATATTTAAATTTTAATTTTGATGTATTAATATTATATAGTTAAAAAAATTATGGCAATTCAAAACGTTGTAATATATCAAAATGTTTACTCAAAATTAGACAGGTGGTTGCACAACAAGCATCTCGACGTGGTTCAACTGCCACACTTCAGCGTGTTTCTCACTGGTGAGCAGTTATAGGCACTTGCCACAAAAACTACAAACTGCTCCGTAATTTCCCCAATAATTCCCAAACCTTCCATGACCCCCCAAGAAACCTCAAATGACTCCCAGGTTAAGAACCACTGCTCTAGAATTTAATCATCCATTCTTTCGTAATTTTAAAATGAAAACGTAAAGAAAATGTTGGTATAAAAACAACTGGTACAATTACTTAAAAGTTGAGAAAAGATTTAATGATGAAAAAAATAGCACAAAAAACTGAACATTTTTCATTTACAGAAAATAATACAAAAACAAAACATTCATTAGTTGAACAGAATTTTATAAAAAAAACTGTAAACTGAAAAAAATAGGAATGTTAATACAATAATAAAAGTAATTAACAACTTCTCATTTAGAAACAGTCATTTCTTGTGGTTTGATTTGTAGAGTTCAACAAAATCTTTACATCAAGAACAGTTCTAGATATGATTTGAATAGCTTGTTTAAATCCTGGAATTATCTTTACACTTAACTTATTTGCTTACACCTAATTTGTTTTCAAATACTATGATTTCAGTTATACGACTGTTGAAAAAATCTTCACATAGAGGCTTAATAATAATAATACTTTTTTTGAGAGGGTAATGATACATGTACTGATCCACTTTAAGAAATTTCATGAGGCTTTAATACACAAGAGGAAAAGTATTTTGCTCAAAACAAAATGCAAATAAACTATTTTCCAAGTGTTATTAATATTGTTCCACGTCATTTAAATTTGCAATGAGTATTGTTTGTCTTCATGACAAACATTTTTTTGTTGTTTTTTCTTACAGGTTATTAAAAATAAACTAACTTCTACCTTTATTTAAACCTGGAAAACTCAAGTTAGCTTAAAGTGTAGGTCACTGGTTAGGCCACATTGAAAGTATTGCATTTAGTGTTGGGTTCTTTACCTTGGGAAGGACATTGAATTATTGGAAAGGGTTCAGAGGAGGGTTGTTACCTGGGATAAAAAGTGTAGACAACTTGTAATCTAAGAAATTGATTTATCTTGAAGGAATTGCTAGAAGGAATCTGGTTAAGGTGTTTAAAATTGTTATTAAGGTATAAAATGTTATATTTATTAGTAAGAATGGTAAGACTAGGAATAAAAAATATAAATATGAAAATATCATTATCCTCTATTTCTACAAATAGTTGCTGTCCATGAACGTCCTGAAATCTACCATCTCCATTCTGTCTGAGGTTCAAATATAATAACAGGGTAGGAGTAATTATCAGCTGAGACTGTTAAATTTTTTCTAAAAGGGGTAATTGGTCACTGGAATGAGTAACTTTTTGTTATGAGGTGTGCAAAAATCTAAGGAAAGGTCTTATAAATACTTGAACAGTAAGGATTGGCTTTAATATTTTGGTTTTCTTTTTAATAAAAAGAGTTGAATTTAGTGAATGGTATGGCCTAAATGGACCAATAGATCCCTTGTTGTCCTTAAATTTTGTTATATATACACCATGCATTAAATGTTAATTTTGGAGTCTTCAAACCAGGAAAGCCTTCTTCATTAACCAAAATAAAGCTAAATAGTTCTTTAATAATGTATTATTATTATTAAATTAACAATTCTAGCTGAAAAGGTAAAGTGAGACCATTTTAACCACAAAAACCTGTATGAATACTTGTAATGACCAAAGGAAGATGTGTGCAAAACATTGGTATTGGCAGTTTTTTAGACAAACAGTGGTATACCTCAAGAACCAATACTTTGACATCTGCTATTCCTTATTTACACTGATGGAACTGATAAAGGAGCACAATTAGTAAATTTTTCAAATAGCATTATACTTTTGGATGTTTACAGCTGTAATAACAATGTTGAAGTATTACAGAATGGTAAGTTTGACAAATGGCTTTTAATTAAAGTAAGTGCACACATTTAACATAATTCAGCCTTGGCTTATTG
The DNA here is from genome assembly GCA_011833715.1 of Carcinoscorpius rotundicauda. Lineage (NCBI taxonomy): Eukaryota > Metazoa > Arthropoda > Merostomata > Xiphosura > Limulidae > Carcinoscorpius > Carcinoscorpius rotundicauda. The sequence goes on from CM022403.1 coordinate 24,489,318, forward strand.
TGTAGTTTTCTCTCCACATGTATAAGAATGCTGACTTATTATAGACAGTTCAGAGTAGGATTACTACATTAATTCCAATGAAAGGTCATTTTATTGAAATAGGTTAAGATATCTTAATGCATTTCATCTGCCCCCCAGTGGCTCAGCGGTATGTCTGCGGATTTACACGCTAAAATCCGGGTTTCGATACCCGTGGTGGGCAGAGCACAGATAGCCCATTGTGTAGCTTTGTGCTTAATTCAAAACAACAACAACAGCATTTCATCTTGAAGAAAGAAAGGTGGGGGTAATCTCATTAATGTTTACAACATTATCTGCGAAGTTGGTATGATGATGGTCTTCGAGTTCTGAAAACTAGAGGACAGAATGGCATAGGATTTGTAGAAGACAATGATTCAGTTAACAACAGTTCAAGTTTTCTAAACGGTTAATTAGTTCATGAATTGAGTAGCAATAATCAACTGTGGAGGTAAGCACCTTGCAAGAATATAGATGTTGTAATTTCCTCTATAATAATGGGAAGGTTTAATTTATACTTTTGTTTTTTAAATATTGGGGGCACTGTATGAGTAGGTTTTTAGGATCAAATGTTTTCTTGTTTGCCATGTGTTATGTAGGCCTGAAATATATATACACATTGCTGATTTTCATGTGTAGAATCTTTAAAAAAGGAGATTCAAGCACTTGTATTTAACTATTTTTATACAATTACCCATAAGTAAATAATCTAGTTTAGTGAAGCCAAGAGAAACTGAGGAATTACAATCCTCTAACAAATTGTTTAAGTTTAGTCTGTTTGATGGAATGTTGTTGAATACATACGTATGTTGAATAATGAAAACATTTCCTAAAGGCACTCCCAGAATACTACAGCTCTGTATCAGTTCCTTCTTCCTGACATTACCTTGTTTATAGAAATCACCTAAGTGAAAAAACATTTGTTAATATACAAACATTTTAGTAAAAAAAAGTGGTGGTGGTAGCATGTTTTATTTAAGTTCCTGTGATTAATCCTGTTTGTCATCTTCTTTTTGTCCTTCTGGAATTTTAAACTCTAGATGCCCCTAATTTAACAGTGATAGACTAGGGGAATGACAGCTAAGCAACATCATCAACTGCTAACTCTTGGATTATTTTTTTACTAGCAAATATTTGGATTAACTAGCACATAATAATCTTTCCACGGTTGAAAGAGCAAGCATGTTTAGTGACAAAGAATCTAACCTGTTACCTGCAGGTTGCAACTCAAGTGCCCTAATCACTAGTTTCCATGGCAGTTACATTATGCTATGCATAACAAACTTACTATTGAGTTTAAGGTAGTAGTTGTTTTTTTTTTTATATTATTAGCATACAAATTTATTTCATGCATATTTAGCAATAGTAACAATTAGAAGTTCCAAAAGGTTAAAATGTCAAACTTGTAACTGCACACTTAAATAGACATAAGATTTGCAAAATGAAAAATATTTTACATCACAGTTGGAAAAAAATAACAGCAAATTACAAATAACAAAGCACTAAACTTACGTATTAACTGCTCTGTCTCACCTATAGATAAACACAAAATAAAAATATCTGTAAAAGTTTCTGGATGTCTTGAAGTTGATTTTATGTGTTGAATGGTAGGAGCAAAAAACATACATTCATCGTCAGGATGGGCAATTACAATTAGAAACCTTTTCCCAAATTTGGATAAAGATGATTTTTGAGGGCAATATACGTACACTACAAATGCATAAAGAAGTACAACTGCTATTATGGTTAATGAGAACAGCAGAAGTGATATGGTTCCAGAAAGTCCCAAGTTTATATATATATTATGCACGAATTCCATACTTCATGTAACGTGCGTACAGATAAGCCAAGTGATCACATCATCGATTGTAAACATACTTCGAACATTGGACGTTACAAAGTTGCATAGCTTTGTATTAGGCCTAAGACAAAATACTGCTATAGTACACATACGTAAATTGCGTATGTTACAAATTAACCTACATCCAACTCATTCACTGTCCTCGTATTCACGTATCTCACAGTTTGCCTTAACCAATGAAAAAGTTCTTTGTTTTTTTATCATCACCAGTGTATTATGGGTAATGTAAAAAATATATCTCGTCGAATAATATATATATAATGTCTAGATTTATACAACTTTGTTACAATATATTTTTTTATCGATTGTGATATTACTCGTTTGAAATTGTACATTAAATTTTAATATATTCATGAAAAGCAATGAAATCCAGATGTTTATTTTGCATTTTAAAACTGGAAAGAAACATTGACTTTGCTTAGCACCGAATCATTAAAATTAGGTAATATTGGATGGTGTTAATAATAAATCAAAAATTTGAAAATTTATATCTGGTACAACATTTATAGAGATATGTCATTTCTTTATTTCCTATCACACACTTTATAACACATTTGTAAAGCTGAAGTTGACTTACGTTTTATACTATCAGTTTTGTTACTGTTTATGAATTGTCACAGTAGATTTGTTTGAGTAAATCATACATTTTTAAAAGTATGAATACTCGAATACACGCACAAACAAACAATTAGCAAGTTCCCGCGATGTCTTCAAATTACATATTTTATTATTGCAATTAATTCACGTACAATAATCTTATTTTAAAATAAAGTATTTCCTAAGTAATTAATTATAACAGCTTCCAACAATATTTATCCAGCAATTTCAAATTAAATTATTTAATACGTTAAATGATATCAAATTAGCTATTTACAATAGTTTTTAATTGGACACAAGATGGCAACACAATCGAATAGCTTTAATTGATAAATCCCGTATGCGTGTGTGTGTGTTTTCTAATAACAAAACCACATTGAATCAACCAAGGCGAATCTACCTCTGATTGTAGCGTTGTAAATCCAATCTCGTGTGCCTCTCTATTGAAATTAGGCGTTGATTCTCTTAAGTTGAATAGTCTTGCCCTATGATGCTTTAAATCACGTACATATACATAAATTATGTCGTTCAGAATGAAAATTCAATAAGGTAAGTTATAAATATTAAATCTATCAAGATTTTGAAGGAAATGAGGTGTAACGATTTAAGTCAAAGAGTCTCTTGTTTTACAGAAAGGATATATACAGGCTTGTAGTTTATTAATGTATGATCATTCCAGTGAAAAGATACAATTAAGATTTAATGATAATAATAACTATTGCAAAATATCGAATAGTACGTAACTCCCCCACATTTATCAATGGCTATAAAAGAAAACTAACAACTCGAAAAACACAATTTTAAACTGAGCCTTAATTTTATATGCAAAAACGGCTCTTTTGGGTTGAGAAAATATTTCAAATAGAGCCGTTTTTGCATATAAAATTCTCAACAAGTGGGTTTCTCGACATCACTGATTGAATTGCTGACTCATTTGTTATCTGGCAAAGTAAACATCGCATTTGTCATATTCGTGTGATAAGTATACATCAGTTTGTCAAGAGATGGCAGTAAAGTATAAAAAACATTAACAAAGCACAGTTTCTTTTCAACTAAGATTTATATAGCGAACGTGCATTCTTTAGAACGACAATAGTATATTAAAAATTGTGTGTGTTTTCTTATAACAAAGTCACATCGTGCTATCTGCTGAGCCCATCAAAGGGAATCGAACCCCTGATTTTAGCGTTGTAAATCGTATTAAAAAGTAATAGAAAGTGTTTTTTCCAACAGGTGTTATTCAATGCTACTACAACACTGTTATCTGTGGACTATTATTTAAAATTCTAATTAGGAGGCTGATGGTATTGATTTTACACGTCTAACACAAGTTTATTTATATTGTATTTCTGTTGGAACTAACTAGTGTAAACTTTAATAAATAATATTTTTACCTTTCTCGATAAATCATGAATGGCTTAAGATAATTGTTTGAATAAAAAGTTTGCTCACACACATGAACGACGCCAGAGGGCACGTCACGATGGCCACGAATTTTTTTTTTTTCTACTGCTTCAAAACCTGTTGATGGTGGCGCTGTAAATACATATTTTATAATTTCTTTTGTTTTTTGATGTGCTGTTTTTTTCCAGTCTAACACAAGCCTCACTATGGACCATGTACTAGACTGCAACTGACTTAGGCCAATATGATATCACCCATATTCACCTTGAGATAAGGCTGCCGACGTCCATAATGAAAGTACGCACTTGTAGCCATATACAATACGTTTTAAACTTATTCTCTGAATCACAATGACAATGTAAAAATGTGGATTCATTAATTAAAGTGACTCGTTTCGGTGGATATACAAGTCCATTACATAAATTATATCTTCAATTTTAAAAACTTTTTTCTAGCCATTTTTGTATTAGCTTTACATTTAGGGACGCGAATCATTAAACTCACGAGTGCTAACATGGCCTAGTGATTAAAATACTCAACCCGTAATATAAGGGTCACACGTTTTCAAATATGCTCGACTTTTCATCCGTGGGAGAGTTACAATACGACAGTGAATCACTGTGTTAGTAGAAAAATAGCCCAAGAACTAGTAGTGGACGGTGTATCACACCAAAATTATGGACGGCCAGCGAAAGGAACCACCGAGTATTTTTCAAAATAAACACTTATCGGGTAACGGTTAGGGTAGGTTTGTTTGTGGTCTAGTGCAGCTTATCCCAAACTTTCTCGGTTCACGACGCCTTTTTGTCTCAGTAATGTTTTCACGACGCTCCTAGGCAAGAAGAAAAACCTAACATTCTGTTTATGAAGATGTTTGGTCCAAACAACTTAACACTTAATAAGTATTTGTGTCCTAACAACTTAATAGCCGTGTGAAAGAATAATACACGTAAATTGAAAGTTAAAAACAATATTTTTATTTCATTCTTAAACAATCACAATTACATATTTTTATTTCATATATTACCCTTAGAACTTCAACATTTGTAAAGATTTATAGGTTAACATAGTACACCTCTAATAACGTCATTTTTAATTACAAAATATATTTGAAAACTTCTCCCTGTATGTGAAAGCCAATGCCTTATAAACTATGACAGAGAGTGTAAATAACGTTATCGCAATGACAACGGATATCTCAAGGGTTGAACTTTCGATATTCTCGCCTGACGGGTATATAAAAGCAAGCCATCGTTAGACACCAAAGAGACAATAACAGAATATTGTTGGTTAGCTATACGTAGTATACTATAAGCCTCAGAAACTACAATTTATGGTTAATGCTAAACGGAAAACTACAGAATTTGACTATTTTCTGGGGTAAAATGCCAGCTTATAAGCGGCGTGAGACAAGCCAAGCAAGCTAGCGTAAAAGAGGTGTAACAGCATGAATCCAGAATAAACTCGCTTGTCATGGACCTCGACCGTTAATAAAATGTTCAGTTCTAAATCAGAAGACTCAGTATAGTTTGTAAACCTCGTGCATACAAACCAATATTTTTAATAACTATTTGTAATAACCGTTATTATAAATTGTATCGTTGTTTATATATTGAAACGTATTTGTGTTAAGAAAGAAAATTGAGTGTATCAATCCTGTTGACAAAAATAATAAATCTGATGCATATTGACATTTAATTAACTTCTAAATTCAAATTTAAATTTTCGGTTATTTGAAATCTTAATGCGTAACATCATAACCCGCAGATTCGTCCGAGATTAATTATAATATATAACACAGCCTGGATGCCAGTTAGGGAAACTTTAATGATGTTTATGTGACAAGAATATTTAAATTATTATCCAATATCTTTTGTTTTTGAATTTCGCGCGCAGCTATAAAAAGGCTGTCTGTACTAGTCCCTAATTTAATAGTGTACGACTAGAGGGAAGACAGCTAGTCATCACCACCCACCGCCAACTCTTGGGCTACTCTTTTACCAACGAATAGTGAGATTGACCGTAACATTATAACGCCCCCACGGCTGAAAGGGCGAGCATGTTTAGTGCGACAGGGAGTCAAATGCCTTAACCCACCTGGCCATGCTGTGCCTTTTGATGTTGACTAAATAGATAGTTTGAGTAATATAGCATAACAACACAGGCTCACTTTTGTTATTTTGACAGGTGGCATCTTAGAGTCCACATTCACGTAACTATATTATGCACATTTGTTTTACTTAAGGGTTCACACACCTAACAATATAAAATATTGTTTGAACTTCATGAGACGGTTCATTGGTGGTAGGCATTGTTTACACATTATATATGACACGAGTTATATTTATGCAATAAAAGTACGTACTTCCTGTTATTGTTGTTTTCTTTGTTTACGGTTATAACGAAAAATTCAGGAAAAAGTTACTCTAGCGACTATTATTAAATTCAACTTAATAACTCTGTATAATAAGGGAATCCATCATCGAATACACGAAATTCGGGGCGTTTGATCAGCATTTCGACACGCTGGTCACCATGTTACATCCTATGGCACAAGTAAACGGTTGATTTAGCTGGTGCAACTGGTATATTTAGGTAGAATAAAAAAATTAGTGAAGCAACGAAACAAGAATTACATTTATGTGTTTTAAACTTGTACCTATTGAGATTTTTATGTACTCAATAAATAACGTTTCTTACAGTTATTAATGCGTGTCCGGATTTGTACTCGAGTCTCAATGTTTTCAAAAGTAATTTCTATAAGATGGTATTTCTGTTCTTTGTTGAATTTCACACAAAGCCAGTAGAATAGGTATTTCCGCTAGTCGTTCCTCGTTTATAAAGTGATAAACTAGACAACATCACTCACAGCCAACTTGTAGGTTACTTTAATGGAGTTGTAGGATTTGACTGTCCCTCTTATAACACACTCACGCCTAGAAGGTGCGTAGTGAAGTTTAAAATATTAAAATGTACTGAATTCTAATAATATAGGTTTATTTCAAAATATCAAAATCTATTGAATTCTAACGATACAGGTTTATACCAAAATATTAAAATGTATTGAATTCTAACGATACAGGTTTATACCAAAATATTAAAATGTATTGAATTCTAACAATATAGGTTTATACCAAAATATTAAAATGTATTGAATTCTAGCAATATAGGTTTATACCAAAATATTAAAATGTATTGAATTCTAACAATATAGGTTTATACCAAAATATTAAAATGTATTGAATTCTAACAATACAGGTTTATACCAAAATATTAAAATGTATTGAATTCTAACAATACAGGTTTATACCAAAATATTAAAATGTATTGAATTCTAACAATATAGGTTTATACCAAAATATTAAAATGTATTGAATTCTAACAATACAGGTTTATACCAAAATATTAAAATGTATTGAATTCTAACAATATAGGTTTATACCAAAATATTAAAATGTATTGAATTCTAACAATATAGGTTTATACCAAAATATTAAAATGTATTGAATTCTAAAGATAGAGGTTTATACCAAAATATTAAAATGTATTGAATTCTAAAGATAGAGATTTATACCAAAATAATGAAAACATTCCTTTCAAAACTGTGTAAATCTAAATAAAAATAGTATATGGATAATTATATATGTGTAAAACAAAATTATGCTGTACATTCGTTCAAACGTTTACATACTAAATATAAGTTGTACACATTCAGACAGTTTTTATTGTTGAATAAATGGAAAATGAAGTGAAACTGTAAAGTGGAGAATTTCATCATCATGCTGAGTTAATATTGTGTTGGATATAATTGTAATCAAGGCATGCTGAGTTAATATTGTGTTGGATATAATTGTAATCAAGGTTAAACGAAATTTAGTATGACCTGTCTAAAAGCTGGTAAAAGTCAAGATTGGTTAATTCTGGAACCTGGGGCACATGGCATGGTCAGTCTGTAGAACAAGTAGACATCTGATGGCAGCATTTCGAGGTACTATCTGCGCTTGATGACAATCTGTATAACAAACATATACGTCGTCATAGGTCATGTGACATCACAACATCAAAGGATACCTACCCCCTTTTGTCTTCACGCTCATAGGCTTCGCTGTTCTCTAAGGGCGACAGTAAAGCGAGTACAACCTTTGTCAAACAAACGCTGTAAGCTTTTCAGTCGAAGAAAATAAAACCCAACTAAATCCATGTATGCACATATAGAAAAATACCTCACAGTTTTCAATTCTTGCATTTTAATAAAGTCAAAGATAAAAATGGCTTAACAGAAATTCATATATATATTCAAAGGGATAGTAATCAGTGATGTCGAGAAAACCCACTTGTGGAGAAATATATGTGTAAAAACGGCTTGTAAAATATTTTCTCAGCCCAAACGAGCCGTTTTTGCATATATATTTCAAAGGGCTAGTGCCACTTACATACCTGGATTGTTTGTGTGTTTGTTTGTTTTGGAATTTCGCACAAAGCTACTCGATGGCTCTCTGTGCTAGCCGTCCTTAATTTAGCAGTGTAAGACTAGATGGAAGGCAGCTAGTCATCACCACCCACCGCCAACTCTTGGGCTACTCTTTTACCAACGAATAGTGGGATTGACCGTCACATTATACACCCCCACGGCTGGGAGGGCGAGCATGTTTGGCGCGACAGAGATGCGAATCCGCGACCCTCAGATTACGAGTCGCACGCCTTAACGCGCTTGGCTATGCTGAGCCACTTGAATTGCTCAAATATATTCTAAGTCTATGTATCACAACAGCTCCTTGGATTTCTGAATACAGTCAAGATGTTACTTATCAAATTTACAACCTTATACTTCACCTATTCTATAAGATAGCAGGTGAACTAAATCAGGATAGAAAACATAAGAAGTTAACAATACAACACGTGATGAAAATGTAATGTGCCTTTAATAATAACCATTTATTTAGCGGTTAACACTTTATATATACGGTTAATAACTTTACATATAGGTATATTATAACGTGAAGTTTTGATGGTTATTAAATTATTTAGATCTTTCACTTTTTTTTAGCGGACTACAAATTTGTTTTGACGAATGAAAATTTCTTACTGAGAAATTATTTACCACAACTATTCCAATATAAGCAATACTCTAGAATAACATAGTTTAGTGCGTTTTTTCTCTGTCCTCAGTAGTTTAGCTAGTTGAAAAAAATAAAACTAAAAAGAAAACTGTTATCAAAATTGAGGTTTACACCTGACAACTCAAAGAATAAACATAACCTGTTTAGAATTCAGGTAACAACTTTACCAATGGTTAGGGTTCATGAGGTAACACAGGAACCATACACTGGATTGCGGTCCGTGTCAACGTCCGGAAGAAATCCATATTGTCCAGCTCTTGCTGTGAAGCCAGTCGCACCGACACACATCTGAAGCTGCCAGTGGAGTCAAAGGAACCGACGCACCTGAAACACAGCAACTGTGGCCATGAGAATGGACACTGGGACAAGCAACGTCTGAGTTTATTTTGAAAGAAACCTCAGTGGAGAGATTTGAACGATGTACAATCGATATGAAAGTTAGTTATATAGCAGTAGAGACCGCTGCTTAAAGAACAACTTCATTAATACATAGAAAATGAGGATTTACACCGAATTTCGATAACTGTGGTGGGCAGAACACAGACAGCCCATTGTGTAGTTTTGTGCTAAATTCCAAACAATCGATTATATATATAACGACTATTAGAGTAATAAGAACTACAGATTTATTGACGTAAAACAGACGAGCAAACCGACCCCTCGCTAATACAGCGGTAAGTCTTCGGATTTACAAGGCTAACATCAGGGGGTTCGATTCCCCTCGGTGGGCTTAGTAGATAACCCGATGTGGCTTTGGTATAAGAAAAACACAAACACCAAACACACGAGAAGACAGTGCCCCTTTTTTAATCAAAAATATAATTTTTAATTGTTACTTGAAAACAGAAACGATATTTTAGAAAGGTTTGTTTATTTGATCGTTTCTTATTGACAATTTAACACTGTTTTGATAAATGTTTAGAAAAAAAACGACCGTTACACCACAGATATATATGAAATAATTATTATTTTTAATCAACGTTCCGCCTTTGTGGTTCTATCAGGGTTAGTATACAGAACTATTTAGCACTGTGTAGAATTAAATATGTATATTTTCAAATTTTCAATAATTTTTTTATTACCTTGCTGATTGTTGAAATTGAATTTAAAATATTTGTGAGGAGACTATGGATCTATATATTCTAAATCAAACGTTCGGGAGTTGAAGTAAGGTTTTGGATACCCTGTGACATGTATAAAATAACACGACTCTATGATGACAAAACTATTACTGAAAATACTTTAAAACATTTTTGACTACTTTATAACACTTTTGTTTGTTTCTTTTGAATTTCGTACGAAGCTACACGAGGGCTATCTGCGCTAGCCGTTCCTAATTTAGTAGTGTAAGACTAGAGGAAAGGCAACTAATCATGACCACTCACCGTCAATTCTTGGCTAATCTTTTAACAATGAATAATGGGATTGGCCGTTACGTTATAACGCCCCCCACGGCTAAAAGGAGCGAGCATATTATTTGGTGGGATTACATACAACAAACAGCTGGTCTCTTTAACACTTGTTTTGGTAATTTCTGTTTTGAGCTTTGGATTACTTTGTTTCAATTTAATACATTATTTAAAATCAAAGAAATACCAGTAGACTGTCAGAATTCCAAACATGGCAAAACTTTTAGACAGACCCCTGGATAAGTTGCTTGCTTCAGTACTATAATAAAATAATTAATAAAAAATGAAATGATGAAAGTTACATAATATATTACAAACCAAGCCCGAAGTACATCTCCTCTCTCAACATCGCCCCCCAGTGGCTCAGCGGTATGTCTGCGGACTTACACGCTAAAATCCGGGTTTCGATACCCGTGGTGGGCAGAGCACAGATAGCCCATTGTGTAGCTTTGTGCTTAATTCTAAACAACAACAACAACAACTCTCAACATCACAAACAAGAAACGTACGGGACAAACAGTGCTAGAGTAACTGATTCCTATACACAAACGTAGCTCTATTTTAAAGGGTTTTATATATAAAAATAGGGTTATGTGATGACTTTGATGACCCTATCATATCTCAGAAGGGCAAAGAGTGAAACGTCGTCGAGTGATGTTTTGTTTATGTTGTTAGGCTGTTTTGTTTGTTTGTTTGTTTGTTTGTTGTTTTTTAATTAAGCACAAAGCTACACAATGGGCTATCTGTGCTCTGCCCACCACGGGTATCGAAACCCGGATTTTAGCGTGTAAGTCCGCAGACATACCGCTGAGCCACTGGGGGGGGGCTGTTGTTAGGCTATGGAAAACTTGCTTCGAAGAAATGGTGGATCTCTTTTCTTATTACCCCTCCTACTGATACAGCAGTATGCCTGCAAACTTACAACGCTAGAAACCAGGTTTTGATACCCGTGGTGGGCAGAGCACAGATAGCCCGTTATGTAGTTTTGTGCTCAACTTTAAGTCAACGTATAAACTCTTTCCTTATCATGTTTCTTACAGTTATACGTGACTAGGTTCACAATTCGTTGAAAAGAAGAAATACTCAACCAGGAAGTCAATCGACTAGTTTATTTTAATTCTCAAGGTAGGTAATTCAAGGCACAATTGCTGAAATATTCTCTACCGGTTTCACTGCACGCGTTTTCCTTGCAAACTGCAGCCAATATACGAGTTGTTTTTAAAACACAGCTAGCTCGAGAGCACGTAGCTTCGTGAAGCTAATCTTCATTGGTTAAATGGTTGAAAAGTGCAGCAAAGTATGAAAATAATCAAAGCATGTTTAACTCGCCATGTAAACATTACATGTTAAGGAACTCGAACCGTTAACAACGCGGTGATGATACGATGTTATTTTCTAAAAGTAAACAATTCCTCACTTATAAAAGCTACTCAAACATCAACTGTTTACTGCTACCAAAAGTCCTCAAAAGCCAGGAAATATTTGTTTGTTTGTTTTGAATTTTGGACAAAGCTACTCGAGGGCTATCTGTGCTAGCCGTCCCTAATTTAGCAGTGTATGACTAGAGGGAAGGCATCACCACCCACCGTCAACTCTTGGGCTACTCTTTTACCAACGAATAGTGGGATTGACCGTAACATTATAACACCCCCACGGCTGGGAGGGCGAGCATGTTTGACGCGACTCGGGCGCGAACCCGCAAAGCGCACGCCTTAACGAGCTAGGCCATGTCGGGCCTGCCAGGAAATATATAATATGAACTATGTTTATAAAGTCATGGTTACAATACATATACATATATATATATATATATAAACCACGAAGATAAAAAAACAACCAAAATACATACAGGTAAATGAACATAAACGCTTATAAGGGATATTATGAGGAGAAACATCAGCACCACACTGTAATTAGACAACCATCGGACCTATAGCCCACATTAACAAGGTCCTTGTAATGCCACATTTAATACTTAAACAACTGGTTTGTATTTTTTAAGGTTAGTTTTTTTTTTTAAACAAATAACGAAAGGTAATTAGTAGACTTTCTAATTTACGTAACCTAATGTAAATCAATGCCAAATTTGGAGTACACCTTCGGGAACTCCTAGTGAGTGTTTTCGCGAAATACCCAGATTCCCTAAGGGTTTGGGTGAAAACGTTTAACTTTGTGCATACCCGAGGACCGAGATAATTATTTTGGTACCACTTAGAATTTGAAGAGTGCAGCAGTTCTCGGGTAATCCCGGAGTTTCTCAAAAAGTGGGGTAAAGTATTTTACATTTGCGAAAACCTCATAGCATTTTAAACACTAATTCTTACATAGATAATAACAACATATGCCTGACATATGTTTTATATTGGGGTGTTTTTACGAAGTTACACTAGTGAAACCACATTATCACAATAAACATTAACGATGGAATTATTGAGATTTAAAAGCTTTTTTAAAAATTACTGAAATTTCATCCACCAAAAAAATCTATTTTTTTTTATAACAACCTTCCAATAATCAAATCACAAGTTCAAACATGAAGAAAACCACAAATAACCTATTTGTAGAGCCCTGAACGTGAGTTAGTGGTGAATGGATAGATTTTTTTTTTTCAAAATTTACTGGTGAAGAAAGGAAAAGAAAAATCAATTTATATATACGTGCGTGCGTGTGTGAAATTCTTATAGCAGTTTCTACATTAAAACCTAAACAGGATAATATCCAAGTATCTTCAAACTGTGATGGTATATTACAATATCAGTTATCACATCAGAGACTGCAGTTCCTCATTGTTATTTATGCTTGTAGTTAAACAATTTGGTCCACCAAATGACTGACTGACTTCATGGAATCTTACAGCAGTGTCATTCCGTAATTATCATTGTAAGTACACAATTTGATTAATTTATTCGTATTGAAATGTGGCGCGTATTTGTGCTTTTATCTTTAAGTTTGTAAAATAAAGATTTTTTTTAGTAAGTTTGGTTTGGTTTGTTTTGAATTTCGCGCAAAGCTACACAAGGATTATCTGCGCTAGCTGTCCCTAATTTAGCAGTGTAAGACTAGATGGAAGGTAGCTAGTCATCACCACTCACAGCCAACTCTTGGGCTATTCTTTTGCCAATGAATAGTGGGATTGACCGAAATATTATAACGCTCCCATGGCTAAAAGGGCGGGCATGTTTGGTACAACGGGGATTCGAATCCGCAACAATTAGATTACGAGTTGAACGCCTTAACCCACCTGGCCATGCCGGGCCCTTTTTAGTAAGTAAATTGTACGAATATTTTAAAAACTGGGAATGGGTTACAGAGATATTATTATTTTTGTTGGTTTATATTTCCAGCAGAGATACATGACGAATACCTGCGTCCCTAATTTAGCAGTGACAGGTAAGTAGTTATCACCATACGCTTCCAACTATCAGAATACTCTTTTTACCAATGAATAGTGGGATTGACCCTAATATTACAATGTCCTCAAGTATGAAACGGCAAACATGTATGGTGTAACGTAATTGTATCCCCCGATCCTCAGTACTTGGCCATGTCGGGCTTCGTGTTTTGTTTTGTTTTATCTTTTTAGGTTTAAATAGCTGCCAATACACGTGGCTGTTACACTGAAGGTCAAAACGTGGGGACATTTAGGTTACTCAGAAAACTTTAATTGCCACGTGTCCTTTTTTTTTCCTGATCAGAATTTCGTAATATGGTAAGAACATTAGATTTTGCTTTCTTTTCTCATACGTGTTAGATCAGTGTATTACACATAGGTAAAATAAACAATTCATAGGAGGGGATTCCTTATTCATCTCACGAGCTACATTTACAATTTCAATATTCTGTAATGAAGTTTTTAGTGAAAAACAAGTAACTAAAAGACCTTAAACAATTTATTTACATGTTCCTGTAGAGAAAGCTTTTGAAAAATTCCTTGCCGAGATTGCGAATGTTTTTAGCCTTATGTAGTAAATGTAATACTTTGTTATAAGCAAATCCGTTATAAAAAAATATATTTCAGTTTTTTTCTTAGAAGAACAGAAAACTTCTTTAAAAATATATATATGTGAAAATTATTAAACAGAGGTTTTGACCAATACGTTTTTGACTTACAATGGAGATGTCATTGCGTTACCACACAAGAAAAATAACCTTCTACCTATGAAAAAGTCAAAGACAAGAACGGAAAACAAACAAACCTGTTAACAGTATATGGATATATACGTAGAGATTTATTTACTGTATTCCATAGAAACAAGCAGATGTACCTGTTATACATGTTGTTAATGGCAACCTGAGGGTTAATCCCACTATTGGTTGGTAAAAAATTAGCCCAAGAGTTGGCGGTGATGACTAGCTGCCTTCCCTCTAGTCTTGCACTGCTAAATTAAAGACGGCTAGCGCAGATAATCTTCGTGTAGCTTTGTGCGAAATTCAAGAAGAAATAAACACCTATTTGTTAATGTTTTGATAAACATTAAGTGTGGTTTGTGAAGTGAATGGTTAAGCATTGTTCCTTTGAACAGTTAAAATGCTTTAGTCAAACTTCCACACGTGTTATATATATTCATATAGAAATAGAACTTATTAATTAAAAGCATACTTAAAGTGTCATAATCTATTATAATAATACTCAGATTTTGTCTCTCTTGAAAATACTAGTGCTCTTCAATTCAACAGACACTTTCTACAACAACATAATACAAGTTTAGGTTGTAGAATAATATTACATGTTAATTTATTTATAGTATTAAGTGCAAAAACGCACACAAGTTATGATGCTAATTTGTCTCTTTATTGTAGTTAATAAATACTTATCTTATTTTGTATTACTCTAGAAATCCTGTATTTGAAGAATTACTGTCGCAATAAAGATACTAATATGACCACAAATGTTTCGCAGGTCTCTCTTATTAACCGCATAATTCTCCGGATGGGCGGCTAGTATTGAAATGGTCATGGCTCTAGTTTGTATAGATGGGTGTGCACTACATTTTGTTAATATGCGAGTGTTTATAATAACATTCACATACTGCCGTATAGATTTTGAATCTAACGAGCAACGGCTGGTAATAATATTAGTAATAGTGAAAAACTATTCCCCTTGGATTTATAGTTTGTTCCACTAAATATTTTTATATATCATATTTAAAATAATTGCTAAAAGTGCTATTATACTTATGAGGATTGTTTCTATTCCTTATTCAGTTAGAACAAACTTTATCCTCCCTCAAGTTGGCCGAACTCTAAAAGATATTACTGAGATTAAGGCCGAAAATATCGTTAATAGTAAATATATCTAACTGACGATTTTGGTTTTCTGGTTTATTGAACTACTAAATTAGATGTTCCTAGTTAGTTTTATCTTTATTACTGTCTAAAATACTTTATTTCTGATTTTTATAATTAGTTTAATTGGTACTTAAATGAAGATATCATTTCTGAATGGCAGCTGATCTGACTAGAAAAATCGTATTAATAAAATTAAACATTTTTATTATTTTATAAGACAAAAGTCAGTAACTATCTTACTGGAAGGTAAGGTCTGGTCTGGTTTGAAATTCACGCAAAGCTACACGAAGGCTATCTGCGCTAGCCGTCCCTAATTTAGCAGTGTAAGACTAAAGGGAAGACAGCTTGTCATCACCTCTCGCCGTCAACTCTTGACCTACTCTTTTACCAACGATTAGCAGGATTGACCGAAGTTTGCAGAACTACCTTGATGGAAAAGGGCTTGGAAAATATGAAGATGTCAAAACTACCCTCTCTACATTATTTTCCTCCAAATCCCAAAAATTTTATAGAAGTGGCATTCAGAAGCTTGTGAATCGTAAGCAGGAAATAATGAATAATAATGGAACACACATTATTGATTAAATAACATTAAAAGCGTTCGAAATCCTTTCTCTTTACTAGTAAAAACACAGAGCTACTATGTATGTATGAGTCAGCTCTCTGTTTCTACTGGTAACATAAAAAACACTTTCGCTTTAAAATATACATTCTTTGGAAAACCCTATTCTTTTAGTCATGAGCAGGGTAAAATTTTGTTCTAATACTATTAAATAGTTTTATTTATTTTTTTACTTCTTTCGAAGTAAAAGTGAATTCATTTCAAGCCAGTAGATTTTTATCAACACTTCTTTAGTTCATTTTACTTCCAGGTTTATGATGTGAAATACTTTGTGTGTTGTTTTCTTTCCACTATAAACAATTTGTTTTTGAATTTTTACGCATAGGTTATCTATGCAGGGTCCGTCCCTAATTCTGAACTGATAGGCAAAAGGAAAGGCATCTAGTCAACAGCCTCTAATGTCAATTCGTGGGCTGCTGAATAGTTGGATTGGATGGTTACTTTTATACTACGCCTTTGGCTCTGAACAACACAACAAGAATTACGAATCCCAAGATTTTCCTCAAAACATTATTTTATGATGAGTGCAGCGTTTCAGTAACATAACCATCGATAGATAAAGATAGGTAAGGTTTTCTTTCCAGAATTTTGACATAGGAGATTTTGGTTCTTATAAATCAAGTGCACACAGTTAAATTTCCAAAATATTATATACCTAGAAACTTATAAAGTTTAAAAATGGAAATTAAATAATTAGTGGATTGTACTTTTGTTGTTTATTTTATAAAAAAAATCTAAATAAATTATCGTGACTAGTGAAAAGGAAAACCAGTCCCTCTGAAGTCTCATAGTAATAATAAAAACAGAAAACACTCCAGATTTTAAGTTTTAAAACATCATATATCAGGTCATTCCCTAAGTAACGTCCAAAAATTTAATACAGAAATTGCATCATCTTTTGTTTGTTTTTGAATTTCGCACAAAGCTACTCGAGGGCTATCTGTGCTTGCCGTCCATAATTTAGCAGTGTAAGACTAGAGGGAAGGCACCTAGTCATCACCACCCACCGCCAACTCTTGGGCTACTCTTTTACCAACGAAAAGTGGGATTGACCGTCACATTATAACGCCCCCACGGCTGGGAGGGCGAGCATGTTTGGTGCGACTCGGGCGCGAACCCGCGACCCTCAGATTACGAAGCGCACGCCTTAACGCGCTAGGCCATGCCAGGCCTAACTGCATTATCAGTTGACTAAATAACATTAAAAGCGTTTGAAATCCTTTTTCTTTTTCCCAACCTAAAGCCGGAAATTACTTAAGGGATGACCTGACAGATGAATTACAGAGTAAATAATGATATTAAGTCCCTGAAACAAAATTAAAGCAAGGAAAAAAATACTTAATAATGACAATTATTCTAATAATGTATTTCTAAATGTTAGGTGCTACTAAATCGTTTACGACAGCAAGTAAGATAACATGATGAACAGGAGTTATAGTATCAAAAGATATTTAACTCATAGAAAGAATCGTGAGCGTTTATACAAACACAACAATAATTAAATAAAATCTTTCTACAATTAGAGGGCACTGCTGTTCGATTTTTTTTTATACATATTTTCAAGTTTTACTCAATATTACTATTTTGGTCATTTCTCAACCATTTTTCTCTTTCACAAAGTTGAATCACAAACGAAAGCGACTGGTCGTCACATCTTAATACTTTAATATGTTTCAAGAATGAAAACTTTTGTTTGTTTTTGAATTTCGCACAAAGCTACTCGAGGGCTATCTGTGCTAGCCGTTCCTAATTTAGCAGTGTAAGACTAGAGGGAAGGCAGCTAGTCATCACCACCCACCGCCAACTCTTGGGCTACTCTTTTACCAAAGAATAGTGAGATTGACCGTCACATTATAACGCCCACACGGCTGAAAGGTCGAGCATGTTTGGGCCCCGGAACAAAGACAATAAATAGATAAAAAAAAGTTACGTGGAACTGTTTTTAGTGATATTAAAACTCTAAATACATATTTATTTGAAGATCAGATATAACTAAAAGCAAAAAAGCTTGGCTATCATTTTATTTAACGAAAATATTCTAAAAAGAAATCTAGATCGCATTTACCTGTACCAACGTCCCCTTGTAACTTTGTCTAAAGGTCTGTCCTGTAATTAAAAATATAAGATCACAGTTTTAACAGATTATAACATTGAAAATAAAAATGGATGGCGTATAATTCTAACATATCCACATATTCTGTTGAATAGACTGTTTTACGTTAAACTGTTTTTGCCAAATTATCAATTTTTTCCCTAACTTCTTCTTGTTTCGTATGTGACGATATTATACGTGTTTCAAATATTGATAGCTTGTTTAATAAGTATTTAAGTCACAAGATGTAAAATGGGATTGACGACTATTTTTTATAATGGAAATTTAAACTATGTAAAAATAACGAATTTTACAATTTGAAAACGAAGTAATATAATAAACTAAATATTCAGTTATAAAAGCTTATTTCTAGGGTGTGCTAACTATTAAATATCTAAGAAAAACTTTAACTACAAAATGGGGCGTGCCATACAAAACTAAAACTTCAAATTCAAACATTTCAAGTATATATTTTCATTTTTTTTCTGAAAATAACTGTACACCTACTATTTCGTAAAATACACAACCAACAGATTCTCCTCCGCCACGAAGTGTGAAATGTTTAGCAGTCCCATTTCTACTGCTTGTTACGTTGGTACTCAACATACCTATGTAAAAATATAACTAATTAACAAGCTAGTCTGAGCACTATACGCCAGTCAGTGTTATTAACATAAGATTTGACGCAAATCTGATTTGTTTGTACACTTTTTGGCATCAGAATCTTTACTAGAACAAAAAACAAAATACAATGTTAAATGTCAGAGTAAAAAAATGGTTTTCTCATATGAAGTCTAAAATGTCAACAATTCAGTGTAGATATAACTGTAGTTAAACGGTCAAAAGATTAATAAAATTATTATATACTAGCCTTATAATTTCATACTGTGACTACTGTATTTCTTAAAACCCTTCCTCTGTATTGGATACATATTATATACATATTTATATGGCGTATGATAAACTCGTCTGCATTCTGACTTTCAACACCGTTTAATCATAATTCAGCTTCAACATGTAATTAAAACGTATACATTTGTCGAGTATAACTCCAATTATTCATATCTTGTTAAGTAAAATGTACATAACGTAATAGTCACTATTACATTTGTGACACGTGTTAATCCCTTTTGATCCTGTGAAATTATTTAGAGTACTTTACAAGTCATAATTGATTTGGAAGAGAGAATTTCTCGGTTTATTTCCTCTGTTCCTGTCATACAAGTAAATATTAATTTTCCTTTTCTTCACAATGCACATAAATTTAATTTCTAAAGATCCATTTATTATAAACTAATTCAAGTTACCAAAGAGCTCAAACAAGACCAGATGATTTTCTTGCAAACTACGATAAAGTTTCAGATCTGATGGAGTCACTGATAACACTTTCAATTCATTAGGTTCAGTAGTTCTCTTCTGGGTTTTGGGTACTTTTGATAGGATCTGTTTAAAATAAGAAACTCTACAAGTATCCCCTTCTCAGTATCTTTCATTATATATATTTAAAATTTCTCAACTTACATCATTCTGGAAGACATAGTACGACAGGCATACTTATCAATGCTGTTAAATCTTTTCGTTTGTTTGTTTGTTTTGGAATTTCGCACAAAGCTACTAGAGGACTATCTGTGCTAGCCGTCCCTAATTTAGCACTGTAAGACTAGAGGGAAGGAAGCTAGTCATCACCACCCACCGCCAACTCTTGGGCTACTCTTTTACCAACGAATAGTGGGATTGACCGTAACATTATAACGCCCCCACGGCTGGGAGGGCGAGCATGTTTGGCGTGACGCGGGCCCGAACTCGCGGATTACGAGTCGCACGCCTTACGCGCTTGGCCATGCCAGGCCCAAATCTTTTCGTGTAATTTGATTCCAATAAACCACCCAGGTATGCGAAATCAACAGTCATGTTTCTTCGTAAACAATTAAAGCAACTTTAATGGAATCTACCTGTACACTGATATTCCATTTGTTAGTTCAGGGTAAAACCTAAACATTATTACAAACTTACAAAATAAGACATAGCAATTAGCGAATTAATTATGCCATCTCAAATTCTGATACACTGCTTCTCCAAATTCGAGCTGCGCATCACCAATCCATTCTCCCCCAGTGGCACAGCGGTATGTCTGTGTTTATACAAATTGCATAACATAACCATAAAAAACACCCAAACTCTAAATAAAGAAACAAACATAAACAAACGCAAAATTAAAGAAGCCTTACTTATACAACAACTCAAGCCCAAAATAAACCAATACAAAGGAACACCTTTACACCTATGTTAATAAATATATCCAACATCTGAGCACGCCCTCTACATTTCTACACTCAATTACCCCCTTCAAACATGTGGTCAGCTGTCGGTCAGTTATCTCTTTCTTTGTGAACCTGACGATGACCGAGGAAGGTGGAAACGTTGTTCGCTCCTCAACATAAAAATTTTCTCAATCCATACCAGCCGTTTTTACATGTATATTTCCAAGTAATTCTCACATATTGAAACATTTTACCCTTAACAGTGTTTCAGAGGTATAATGAATCAGATACATTCAGAATTTGATTACATGTGAAATCAATACAAGAGTCAATAATATACGAGTGTGTATAAGAGAAAGTAAGTGTGGTTTATTATAGATACCAAACAAAAGGAATTCTAAGTCTCAAATATTTACCATACATCAAGACCACATTTATGTGTTTTAATATTTTAACTGCATTGATTATATCTGGTATAAATTTACTTTATAATTTAGCGGACGTAAATTTCGTATTCCTTTCCTTTTTCCAGAAAATAAATAATTTCGTTTTTTCAATATTAAACTCACTTTTGTTGGTAACCTAACGTTTTTTACTGAGTGCACGAGACTGCTTCCTATCGGAGTTCCTGTCCTGTTCCCTACGAACGATGGGCCTGGTTTTATCTGTATCGGTTCTCCACTGATTTTCCTGCCAATGTTGGTGGTGGGCAGTTCAAAGGGTAATTTTTTATCACAATTCAGTCCACTACTTCTACCTCCTGTTTTCAAATATACGCTGTTCCTGTTGAAATGTGGTATTTAGTCAAGTCTTCATATCTCTTTCATGTTTGTAATTATGCTCGGCAAAGTACACACACCCAACACTTAACAAAAAGTTGTATTACAGTTAAAGTTTCCGACCTGACGTCTGGTTTTATTAGTTCCAAAAATATCTTGTGTAAAATTGGCATTATTCAAATGTAATAAGATACATATATATATATATGTGTGTATCAGACCACTGATACAAAAGTAATAGTAGCCCAATAATTAGAGGGGGTAAACTATTTACCTTCCCTCTAGTCTATTAGTTCGTTTATATATGTATATATTTATATATACGGATAATAAAACTGTATAAACATGTACCGATCATCCTTTGTTAAAAGGTTCACTGAATTCATTGCACGTAATACTTAATAATTGCGTATAACCACGAACGGTTTCGTAAAGGGTTCAGAAATGTTTAAGTTTTAAATTATATTTACTTATCTTTTAAGTTCCGTGACAGCTTAAGACCATCGGGGTAACGGAGGTGCTAATGTTACCTTGAGGCACGCACCTTCTCTGCGGCCATAGTCGTCACTGATTTAGCAACAACTAGGGTCGAAGATAGCTAGTTAACACCAATCACCTTGGGCTACTATTTTGTTTGTTTTTTAATCGACAAATAATGGGATTAATCGTCGTATAATAACGCTTCCACGGCTAATAAGTTCAGCATGTTCGATGATTTGACCCCACGACCCGCGGATAGTGAGTTAAGCATCCTAACCGTCATGCCATAACAGGCCCTCACTGTTATACATTTATAGCAACACCAGCTGATTTATCCATTCACTCATGACCCAAGAGGACCCAGAAAAACGTCATATCTGAATAATGACCCTCGTACATAAATTTCTGGAGAGTCTAAGGCCGTATGCCACACGTTGCAATAAATCATAAACTGAAGGCGTAAAGAGTGGATACAGACAGACAGAAAAACTACCAAGAAATTATAAGATCCAACTCTCTTATGTTACTTCTCGAGATGGCCACAGAGGGTAACATAGATGGGGGGAGATCCTCACGTTTATCCCTTTATGTAACTCCTAGAGAAGTCTCAAGGGTAAGTGTCGAATTAGTTTGTCTGTTTTTCAGATCGGTCAATATGTGTTGGCGTGAAGAGCAAACAAAAGACGACACTTCTACTGTACATGTATATATATACACGTATAATATGCTCGTCTGAATCGTATAGCTGTTCCCAGTATCACAGCTGTAAGTGGACGGACTTACAACACTAAACAACTGGTTCGAATCCAGTTACCACAACAATGCGTAACAACTTTGGGGTTGGCAGTGGACTGTAAGACTGATACAAAAGTAAGAGTAGCCAAATAATTAGAGGGGGTAAACTATTTACGTTCCCTCTAGTCTATTAGTTCAAAATCAGGAAGGGTTATGGGCAGAAAACTCTTTCTGTAATTTTATACGAAAGTTCTAAAACAAAGAGATAAATCACTACTAAATCTATCTTCCAGGTTAGGTTTTTAATGGCATTCATTTCCATAACGATACAGTTTCTGTGAAGACCTAATGAGACGTAAATTAGACACTTCTAGAAAGTATTCATTTTTACCAGAGCTTTGCCGTCTAATAAACTTTAATTTTACTTTGATAATGCATCATACAATATGACATTTGTTTTCACAGCTAACACTATAGAAGCCGACACGTTTGTAAAGTTTTTATTTTATTCACAACAGCAACTATGCATGTGACAACCAACGCATTTGTGGCTTGAGACTTCAGTTTGTTTAATAGATATTTTTTCATAAGTTTGCTAAATAAAAAAAAATAATTAATCATATATATATATATATATATATATATATATATTACCGTTTCTTTCGCTCGTCTCGCTTGAGGCAAACAACATTAAAGATTATACGTTCGTTGCTCTTTAATTAAGTGGATTGTTTAATTTAAATTTCCTTAAATACAAAGTCCCCTTCAGGGACTAAATTCCCCTCAGTGGACACAGCAGATAGTCCGGTGTCACAATTAACTAACATAACTTGTACGCCTTATTAATCCATCTCCAATATTAAATATCAAATCGTTTCTTTAAATAGATATTTATAACGACAAATCAAACTTCTCTACTTTGATAATTGTTTTGTTTTTCACGTTTTTTGATGTATTGTACTTTATAGATGAGGGAAAATACTAAGGCAATTTGGAATTACTGACAACAGCTACAACTTTTACCTGCTTTAGTATAAAGTCAGAATTTCAATGTTTAAGTCCAAGGAATATATTAAAAACGTAAAATTGACGATTACATTTATTTCTCACCATATAGCTACGAACATTCATAGACATAACTTTGTTTTTTTATGTCTAATACCTTGCTTGGAAAGCGTAATGTACATCCATGTACATTTTGTTTAATTAAACATGAATATTATGGTTCGGGTGCGCTTCATATTGTAACATAGATAATTAACCATTCAATAGTATCTCCTACTATAACGCCTTACACTTTTGTTTCCACGTATGACAATATTTAACAATTACTGCATTTTATTATATTTATTGGAAACCATTTACACATTGACAGAGTTGACAGAGAAAGTTTCCAACGATATCATAATTTTCTCTTCGTCTTTTATAGTTCTTAGTGTCAAAGTAGTTGGTCTGCAGGCTTATAAAGCTACGAATACGGTTTCGATACTCGTGATTAACTGCAAACAAACTAACGAATAATTTTCTTTATGAATTAAGTTCTCCAAGTGTCTTGCCAATTCTGTCTGTTCTTTCAGTTTTTAGCATACTTCTGATATTGCATTATAAAACACAAATAACCGTAATTTTTTATATATTTTTAACCTTTACAAAATAAGTTTAGTGGTTTTAAATTCTTTGGTTTTATACGATATCAAACTGTTTTACCATTAGTTCTTTATTGTCAATACAAAAGTACTAAAGTACAGCGTATAGCTGGAAAGTTTTCCTGATCTAAACGTATATACGTATATATTCAACACGAGTTTGTTTTTTTACAAAAAGTGCTTTAAGTTTTCTACAATTAGAAAAGTGTCTTTTAGAAGGGCAACACTTCGTTGTACACTTAAAAAAAAAAACAGCGAGTTTCTGGATTGCTACTCTCATAATTTCACGTTTAATAATCAATACTTCAATTTTTTTGCCCACATATACCAGTACCTCATGGAAAACGTACTTTATGCAATATTGTGTTATATTGTATCCTGATAATAGCAATTCTAATCTTTCTGAGAACATACATTCTGAGTTCTATTTAAGTGAGGTATATATAATTTATATATTTAAAGAGTCGCAACTATAAATAGTAAACACAAGTGGGTCTTGTACATGAATGTGAAACTGGAACTGATTCATAGAATTGGTCAGTATTGACTCCAGCGTACAAAGCAGAATGGTAAGCACGTATATCCTTGTCAATTATCAAAGAAATGGCGTTGTGTTGATGCCAGTTCCACCTGTTTAATGCCAATAATAACGAATATACGTTTGACGAGAATGTCATATTTTGGTTCACGTTTTCGTGGTTAAGGAAAGTTACATTACAGATGTAGTAGATATCAAATATTCAAACTAACAGACCACAAACGAAAATTTATTTATTTTGATGTTTTGTTTTTCAAACCGAAATAATAAACGAATTACTATTAATATGCGACGATCTTTGGTTCGAATCTATCTTTGCGTTCCATATTGTAAGCAAAAGTAGCTTTGAGTTGCTTACGTCACAGTAAATGTTTATCCATTCATTAATAGGCTAGAGGAAAATCTAATCCATAGAAGCTAAGATCGTTATTCAGTGTTGACGAGAAAACCCACTTGTAGAGAAAAATATATACGCAATAACGGCTCTACATAAAAAAATTCCTCAGTATAAACCAGCCGTTATTACATATATATATTTTCTAACATCGTTATTGTCCGTACTGTATATCACAGAAACGTTCCCTCACCACTACGGATCCGAGGGTCTCACATTTGCGTCCCTTTACCGAAAAATTGTGCTCTGTATTCTAGGGCTGAAAATGCGTTATAAGAGTGGCAGTGCGATTACAGTACTTAATTAGAGTGGAACGAGAGCTGGCGGTGGGAGCCGTTAAATATATTTTTTCCTCCTCTCCTGTTTAGATTAGAAACAGATATTACTTTCTGTAGCCTTGCGCAAATATGTGAAACAAAAAGAAACAGAGCTATAACGTGTTATTTGAAGTTACGTCTACCAAAAACTATTTTTCTGTTGTAATAGTAGTTTAGAACTATTTCTTCCAACTGACTTTCACGATCTATGAGAGGTAACAAAGTGGGAAATCTTACCACGATCTATGTGACGATGATTTATTTTCTTGGTTCGTAGGATGACCTTGTATCTGTGGAGTAAACAGGCTTCTTCTGGGGTAGACGTCGTCAGGTCCTGTATAGTTGTTTGTTTAAAATATATTAAAAAGTTTTTAGAGGCCAGCCTCCGATACGATATCATTTTGAACATATTACAATCTAGTAAAATTAGGCCTAGAGCCACTCCTTTCTGGTAGTATAATTATTATTTCAGATAAAAAAATGAAAGAAAATATAAAAATCGTTAGTGTTTAATTAACGTTACATTCATCGAATACAGATTTTTTTTGTATCTAATACTAACTTCATAACTTGACATTTTTTGTGAAGTTCAAACAAGGATCTCGTGAACACTTACTAGTTTTATTGTGGCTCAACACAGAAGGCGTCTTAGGGTTAGTTTGATAAACTACTTCAGATGGATTCTTCTCAGCTTTATGAACCATGAAATGGTTTTCTCTGAGACCTATTAAAGTGTAATAATAGCACATGTTTACGCTCACCATTAACCTTTCTTCTGACAAACACTGTCGTTAACCTACAAGGTTTTATGCGCTATTTTTTGTCTAAGGTGCTTAAAAATGCTAAGTTTTTGCCCTACACTGTTTATGAAACAATGCCTTAGTTATTGGTAAGTTTTTTGTTCACTGTTTTAAAGCTGAAATATTCACCGGTTTAGTATACATTTTACAGTTACTGTCCGTATTGTATATCACAGAAACGTTTCCTCACCACTACGGATCCGAGGGTTTTATGTAGCCCTTGCGAAAAATCGCGCTCCGTACTCTAGGGCTGAGGGTGTGTTATAAGAGTGACAGTGCGATTACAGTAGTTAGAGTGGAACAAGAGCTGGCGGTGGGAGCCGTTAATTATATCTCTTCCTCCTCTGTTTTCTCCATTTGAACAGTTATGAAGTTTACATCAGATGGTGCTTTTGTTAGAAGTGTTTGCAACACATCAGGACAGTTTGATCATTTTAAAGATTAACTGGAATCGGAAGAGCTAAGAAACTACAGCAGGTACACAACACCTGTTATCACAAAATGTAACTAAAATCATGATAATTTCAGGTACTTATTAAAGATCCAATGTTAAAATTAGGATCCGAGATCATATTTGAACAGAGTACATAGTTTTACACATGTTTCTGTTATCTACTAAAAGATATTAACAAATTAACAAGATTTTCAGGTGGATGCACTTTTCGTCTATTCCCTGTACAATCAAAACAAAATAAACGTATGTGCTGTTCCTTTACACTGTAAAGTTTATTGACGTATCAAAAACATTACATTTAAACAGTCCTCTTCCTCTTGTCGAAGTCCGCTTAAGCCTATTCAGTTACTTTAAAATTTCAGTTAACAAGTCGAACTGACTTCTCTATTACTATCGCCTAACTATCCCAACTTACTTTATCGCAGTGGTTCTTAACCTTTTTGGAGGTACTTAACTTTGGAAGTTTCGTACTTGCATTCACTGAAGCCTTCGTAATTGGAAAAATAAAATATGATTTTTTCAAATTCAAACATAAGTAGATATTTTATAAGTGCACAATGTGAACCATGCATCAATTGCACACAATATCACTGTGTTTGCTTGACATAGTTTGTATGAAGGGATTGAAAGATTAAGAAAAAAATCACAAATAACGCACGATTACTACAGTCACAAGTCGGCTGCTAAGCGCACGAAGTTCCCTGCAGCACAGATATTAAGACCAAGTGATGTGACGTGATCAGCCGCAGCCAATGATGGCCAAGTGGAGCATGACGTCACGAATCATAGGAGTGGGGTGAATGGAATGGACACACACATAGTGTTTTTATAAAGGAACACCATTATACCTATATTAATATTATAGACAAAATTATATATTCAAACCGCGCCCTCTACATTGCAACACTCAATTATACAACCCCTCCCAAACATGTGGTCAGCTTCCGACCAGTAACCCTTTCTTTGTGAACCTGACGATGACCGAAGAAGGTCGAAACGTTGTTCGCTCTTCTATTTGAAGTGTTTTCTGGGCCCAGAACAGCCGTTTTTGCATATAAAAGTTCTCAACAAGTGGGTTTCTCGACATCACTGACACACATAGTGTGTGTGCCTTGACCTTCACCGAACTCCTGAGGTTTGATAGAACCCAGGCTAAGAACCAATGGTTTATCGTCAAATTAATACGGTTGTATCCTATATATTTTAACTCAACTGCTCTCTTTTCTTCTATTGTATTTTCAAATATCGTCTGTCTATTTGTCAAAGTCCACTGAGGTTATTTCAATTACTTTATAACTCTATTTAATGAAAAAAACTATCCTTCTAATATTTTGTTTATTCTACTGTTAGTTTCTTCTAATATATTAATAGTTATAACCTACATTAACCGTTAGGCCTTTCCCTTCACTTTGGCTGAATTCCCTTCTCCTAACCTTACCTTTTGCCTGCTGTTTTTCCCATTCATCTTACACTATTTAATGTTTATTACCACATCCTGTGCTCACTATACTCTCGACATCAATGACTTATCAACACAAATTCTAATACTAATCTTCTTTTAGCTCTTATAATAAAATATAAAACTAAACAATCATAAAATGTTCATTCACAAAATAAACGAAATTAATAATATATGAACTAAACAGTCTTTTATTTCATGATAACAAACACAAGTTATGCAAAAAGAAATTCAGCAAATCTGGAACCCACATAGCGAGTTATAGCAATAATGTCAGTTTTTATACACAGTTATGCCTGCTATAGTTATGAGAATTATAACTACGTTGACCAAAGAAGACTGTTACAAATCAGAGAGACCTGGTGGCAAGTTTTCTTCGTTCTTTTGCATGAAAAATCCTTTCTTTAAAGTTTATTAGAAAAAGAAATGCTGTGACGTTTGTATCATGATACAAAGTCTTTACAAACATTAGATAATGTCGACGATTCTCACCAGGTGGAGTATATCTTTTAAAAACAACGCTTTAAACTGCAAAAAGTAATTTTGTAAGTGTTCACTATTTTTTGAAAAGTCACTGTATGAAAGTTAACCATATATACGTCATATTAATTAATTTCACCTTTTTTAAAAACAGTATTGCCCTAGATATGCTTCAGAGATAAGTCGATTGTCAAGGTTAGCGCTTAATACCAAATAAAGAGAAACGTTTACAAATACGTAATATTTGCCTTTCATACAGTTTCATCTTTAATTAAGTACCAAATGTTACGGCCCGGCATGGCCAGGTGGTTAATGCACTTGATTCGTAATCCAAGGGTTGGGGGTTTGAATTCTCGTCACACCAAACATGCTTACCCTTTTAATCGTGGGGGCGTTATAATGTTACGGTCAATCCCACTATTCGTCGGTAAAAGAGAAGCCCAAGGGTTGGCGATAGGTGGTGATGACTAGCTGCCTTACCTAGCGCAGATAGCCTTTATGTAGCTTTGCGCGAAATTCAAAACAAACCAAATGTCACCATCATCTATGTGAAATAATGGACAATCTTGAGTAATCTGAATAGCTACTTTGTCAAATGAACATTTACTTTGACCTTACAAATTGCAGTAGTGTTGTTACTTCCAGTGTAACCACAACACTCAGCACACGTATGGTACTTAGAAATAACTTCAATTTATGTAACACATGAGCTAAAATGTCATTTGTGAAACACCACATATTCATCCATAATTAAGAAATGCTGACCAGAAGGAGAACAAACAACAACAACCGCCGCCCACATGCCTATTTTTACTTGAATAATATTATTGGCTGTCACGGTTATAATGAACTAAGGCTCTACAGTTGAAAGTGTGAACCTTATTCAGTAGAACATCAGGGTTCGAGTCTTAGTTTTTAAATCGGTCATCTCCGGCCAGTTGAGAAAGACATGTGAAACACTTACAACAATTAGGTAGATAAAATGAAAACCAACAACAGTTTATGTCAACCTTGAAAACTTAAGTACGCATAATAATAAGTTGTTTAAACACAAACTTACCATCTGTATATCGACCTCTTTTTATGTAACTCGAGACACATGTGCTGATAGTTCTGTCGTTAGTTGTCTGCGGCAGTTTCGGATCGTGTTCTCCAGTCGATAAATGTTGACAACTATCTAAAGGCATTTTCTTGTGAGAGGAACGTTGCAGGGGATGGTTAACGGGGTGACTGAATAAAGCATGTCGCGGTTTTTTAATATTGAAGATCGGCGCTGAGAAATTTCGTTTACATCCTGTATCACCTAAAAAGATATATATATATTGCTACGACGTGTTTTGACATTCCATACATTCATAAATGAAAATTTTGGATGAAAATGTATCAGAACTTCCTTCTAGCTATACCACAACCAATCATATTCTAAAGTTTTTTATATTCAGATAAGCTGCTAAACGTTGTGCGATACGTATTCATATAAGCGGCTAAGATATCTGTGATACGTATTCAGATAAGCTACTAAAAGTTCTGCTATATGTACACGCTGAAGAAAATGTTAAAAATACAATTATAAAAATCGAAAAACATCAAATAAGCAACAAAAAGGGTACTTGCTACTGATATATAGAAAACATTAGAGAAAAAATAATCGTAGCCGTGATGTCTCTTCAAATTAAGGCTTAATGTTTAGTACGAAAATAATGTACGGCATCGCCAGGTGGGTTAAGGCGTTCGACTCGTAATCCGAGGGTCGCGGGTTCGAATCCCGGCCGCATCAAACATGCTCGCCCTTTCAGCCATTGGGGTGTTATAATGTGACGGTCAGTCCCACTATTTCGTTGGTAAAAGAATAGTCCAAGAGTTGACGGTGGGTGGTGATGACTAGCTGCCTTTCCTCTAGTCTTATACTGCTAAATTAGGGACAGCTAGCGCAGATAGCCTTCGTGTAGCTCTGCGCGAAATTCAAACCAAGCAAACAAACGAAAGTAATACATCTTATGATACAATATAATAACATGGAGAAAAATGAGTCAGGTATAATACGTAAAATATATATTAAATTACGGTCACACGCGTGTGCTTGATCTAGGGTGGGTTAGTGCGTGAATTTCTTTTGGTACTTTTACGACAAATGTAATTATTTATTTTGTTTGTGATTAAGCGCAAAATCCTATTTCTACTATTTTGAGTCTGTAAACATACCGCCATATTCCTTAGGGAGGGGAAAGAAATGTAATGAAAATATTAAGTTAATTCACACTGGCAAAATATTGATCGTAATTGTTGTTCCCTCTTCTAACAACTGGAAATATAAAACTTAATATTTGAATATAACTAACAGGTTTATTTACAGTTGATATGTATTTGACAAAAAATAAAGTGAATGCTTCAAACCACCAACTTAACCAAAATAAAAATAAATATATAAAGTTATTTGAAAGTCTTTAGGGACTGCTTTCTTTCTTTAAATTGTATTGAAATATTACATTTACTCTCTTGTGGTTAAGGCGTTTGACTTGTAATATCCGTCATACCAAACATGCTCGCCCTTTCAGCCATGAGGACGTTATACTGGCACAGTTAATCCCACTATTCATTGGTAAAATAGTTGACGGTGAGTAGTGATGATTAACGAGCTGCCTTCCCTCTAGTCTTAAACTGCTAAATTTGGGAAGGCTAGCGGAAATAGTTCTTTTGCAGCTTTGCACGAAATTAAAAAACAACAACAAATAAAAACTTACATTTACTCTCTTAATATATTATTATTCTGTTACATTCCTTCATTATAATTCGATTACAAAGCATTAAGTACAAAAGCGACCACAGATGCAGTGTATATAAGCAAATAATATCGTTATGGTGTAAGGTATACTGAAAAGTATAAAAAGATCCTGCTAGACGTGACGTTATTCATTATGTATGCATTTAATATAAATTTTTAGATATTTAGACGTAGAGAAAAATGAAAAACGCTGAATTCGAGAGACCGAATACGTAATAAACACTAAAGTATTATTACCCATATTCCATTCCATTTTTCTCATTGTACGCGTATACATAGACTGCCACCACATTATTGCAATATATTCCTGAACTAAAACTTGAATCGATTTGAAATATATCTCTTATAAACTCACTGTATACACCTTGAGGGTGCTTATGGTATGTGAAACATAGTAACTAACCGAGACTGAACTAACTGGTCAGTCCATCAACACTGCGTATGCATTTGGGGGAGATCATAATTACATCTACGAAAGTAAACATTTACATTGTTTTAAACTTGAGCGTTTGGGCTTCACATACCATAATAATATAGATATGTGAATAATACGGCTTTGGTATGTAGCAATAGAAAATGGCGTTTGGGAACCATAATTGTGAAATGTAATAATTAGCACGAAGACTGGAATATTAATTCTTTAACAATCATGCCTAAAGTATAGAAGTTTGTTTGTTTTTTAATAAAATACGTATATTCGCTTTCCCAATACAACTGTTGCATCAATGTCGTCGAGTCGCATGAAATTTTAACATCAGTTGATTTACTATATATTATCTGTTTGTTTGTTTGTTTTTAATTCGTAGTTATAGAAAAGTTTAGTAAAATAACTTGAACCCTAGTGACAACGTGAAGCACTTCGTGGAGAATAATAAACTGTGTAATGTTTCTACCAAAGATCATGAAATCGGATTGTATCATGAAACGAATAATGAGTTGTTTAAATTTTCGAAACTGATATATGTTTATCAATGAATAAGGTTCTTTATTATGATGATATAAAAATATAATTTTTACATAAATAATGTAAAGCTTTGATAAACTTCATTTGCATTTCGTGCAAATTTATAAGAAGGCTATCTGCGCTAACTGTCCCTAACTTAGCAGTAAAAAACTGAAGGGAAGACAGCTAGTCATCACCACTCACTGCCAACTCTTGAGCTACTATGTTACCAACAAATAGTGGGATGGACAGTCATATTATAACGCTCCCACGACTAAAAGAGAGAGAGAGAACATGCTTGGACGTTATCTTGCAAGTTACCTTGTATGTAACGAACCATTATAGTTTAGTTTGTAAACATTACGTTATCGTGACTTATCATATCCGACATAATCTTGTGGTTGGAGCACTAGACTCGCGATATGAGGACCACAAGTTCGAATCTCATTCCCAAGACGTTTGCTCTTTTAGCCGTGGCGTGTTATAATATTATGATCATTCGTCCTATTCGTTGGTAAAAAGTGACCAAAGAGTTGATGGTAAGTACTGTTAACTAGCTGCCTTGTATCCAGCCTACCACTTCAGAACTATGGACGGCTAGCAAAGATAGCCCTCGAGAAAATTCAAAGGAAAAAAACAGACTTAATGCTTTTTTAATTGCATATTTAGTATTTGTTTTATTCTATAAGCTACAACCATAATTATCTTACTTACCACTAACTATAACTTATCGTATGAGCTTCTAACTACCATATGTTATATATTCAAAACCAATCACAATACGCCAATAAAGTATCAGATTCTGATAACTGAAATCTCATATTATGAGTACTAATTAAGTATACTTCCTTTTGATATAATTTCTCCCCCCCCCAGTCTATCAGTTATTAGTTCATAATTATGGTTGGCTCGTGCAGAAAGTCCTTCACTTAAATGGCTTCGCGTAATTTCTATTCATGAAAACAGTTTAGAAAGATTTTTGATTGCAGGGTTAACTTTTCTTATTGCCAAACATTTTATATGTTCAAGATGTCCTTTATTTGAATGTTTCTGAGATGAATTACATCTGCCAAAGAAAATATATTAATGTTCTTCAATGTTATTTTAACTGTGATGTATTCCATATTACGTAACCATAGAATGTATACAGATTGCAATTAGTCAAGTAGTGATCAAAAGTCTTTCAGTGACACAGCGGCATGTCTATAGCCATACGACGCTAAAAATTGGGTTTTGATATCCGTGGTGGTCAGAGCACAGATAGCTCATTGTGTTACTTTGTGCTTAAGTCAAAACAACAGCATCAAATATTTAGGATATTGAAGTGAATATTTTTTCTTGGAGAGCATATAAACAAGCTATCAGTAACTAACTTAACGTAAATTCGCCTTGTTGTAAAAACACTTTAAAAAATACATCGCATGAACGTTATCAATATATCATAATTTACTTTATTTAAATAAGAGATTTAAACAAGTGCAGCAAACACTCAGTGATAAGTGTACTGACTTACAACGCCAAAACCGGGGTTCGGTTCCAGGTGATGGACAAAACACTATAGTTTTGTGGCAAAACAACGACTTTTCTAGTTTATTTAACTTATTACATTACAAGAATGTATCACACTAAAACGATTTTCTGCACTGCGGTTTGTGTTATTTGTGCATCCATTTCAGCATCGTAC
This sequence comes from Carcinoscorpius rotundicauda, assembly GCA_011833715.1. NCBI lineage: Eukaryota > Metazoa > Arthropoda > Merostomata > Xiphosura > Limulidae > Carcinoscorpius > Carcinoscorpius rotundicauda. Next base: position 24,523,482 of record CM022403.1, read on the forward strand.
GAGCTCATGCACGCACAGTCATACACGTATATATGTATATAGTGACTCTCTCACTACAAAATCCATTCTCCACTTTGTGTGTGCGTTACTGGTTTTAATCTCTCTGCATTCATTATCCCTAGCATGAATTTTCTGCTGAACAAATTGTTTTTATCGTGAATTACTATTCTATTATCAGGCTACAACAAAATCCGTTTGGTATCATTACAATTAATAACATTAGCTACCGTATAACCCAATCCTTTACCAATTGTTGAGCATTAAAGAGACAGCGAACAATATGAATAAAAAAAACACATTAGAATTAAAAACCTTCAAAGATGGATCGTAACAAAAATTAAGGCTAGAAACACTGTCGAGATTATACACTCAGACTGCTGACCATTATTTTTATTTCAACATGTTACCTAGAAATACATTTGGTGAAGTCAAAATTTATCTTTAATTCATCTTGTACTCACGATTTTCACCATAATTTCGTCCCTCTTCTATTCCATCCAGTTTTATTTAATATAAACTTTAAAAGCAATTCACACATTCAAAAAACTTTAACAAAAAAAATAAGCCCTTACGAAATGCAAACGCCAGGAATATAGCTAAGTGGAAAAAATACATGTTAGATAATTATAGGATATTTCTGGAAATAAATCTTTTTGAGTAAACGTGATCATATTTACCACAAAATACCAAAACATAAACGAAGAATAAATATTTTAACTATCATACTTTGAGTTCGGTTCCACATGATAATATGACTTCAGTATTCCAGCTCTTATATGGTCGACAAAAACAAACCGCTTAGAAATCTATAAAAAAAAAAAGGAAAAAATTATTGCTCGTGGAAAAATCTTAATGTGTACTGTCTTAATGCGAGGACGCTAATAAAACATATAATAACTGATGTTGCCCGCTAAAGTGATTAAATGAATAATATTGTTTACTTACAAAAATAAATATTTTTACCTTTTTACAAAAAAGTAACTCCACGTTTTCGTTGTTGCTGTTATTAGTACCATAACTGTGAAAACAACAACAAGTAGGTAACAAGAAACTAGTAAACAAACATAATTCTTCAAGTCTCTTTAACCAATAGTCTCTCAAAAATTTAATACATTGTGCTCTTAAATTCTCGGACACTTTTATCCTTTGCTGTCTTTAACTTTGTTTTTCTGAAATCCAGAGTTAAAATGATGTATTGTATGCACGACCAAGCTGACCAGGCTATTTTTTGTAGTTGGTATCTGGATGGAAGAGGTTTGTACAATAAAGTTCTACGATTTTCATAGAGCAATCTTTAGGTGTCGCTAATTAATATTTGCGTGAAATTTGTGTTTGTCACATAAAGTCACATAATGGACTGAGTGTGACGTGTCTGGTTTTTACCGATGTGACCTCTAAGAATTACCAATAAGCGATTGGAAACAATTTATTTTTATATTACTTTTCTTTAACCCGATCAGATTTCTCCCCCCCCACCAATGTTGTTTTTTACCAATGTTACGTTTTTGTTTATGTTTTATGTTTTTCGTAAACTAAACGCAACAGAAAAACACAGATAACAGCTTGTATAATTTATTACACTAAACTATTAACAGGTATAACATGAATTATATAATAACAATGACAGCTATTAAGTTTAAACATTCAAAATTAATTACAAAACAAAATGGTACTAGTTTCAACCTTCAAAATTAATTACAATACAAAATGATACTGGCCTGTATCTAATATATGATCTAAAATGAAAGTCTCAAATTCTAGTCTAGGGTGTGAATTTGGTCCCACGAAGAAATTCCGAAGTTTAAATGAAGAAGTTCAGAAACAGTTCACAGTTCAATAAATTCGACGAAGTTCTTTTCACGTTGCCTCCGATGAACGTCACAAATTTGTCGCCTTCAATTTTTCCAATCTGCCCGGACGTTTCGACCTTCAGCACAACCAGTAATTCGAAAGAATCGTAGAGATTGACGAAATAAAATCACAGCTTCCGTAGATCTAACATCAGTCACAAATCCAAGTTGAATAATCACAGCAAACACTTAATCTTTCTCAAATAACCGACTCTCTTCTTTTGAAATAAAACTAATGTCTGACTCTCTTCTCTTCCTCGCATCTTCGTCTGTTTATATATTGTAGGCCTAGACTCCTCGAACCACCGCGAAATTTCTACAGAACTCCAGAGCAATCCGCGCATATCCGTTCTTGCACGAGACTAAACGTCTAGACACGAAGTCGCCAGCATTTCATTTACAAACATATGATTGGTCTACTTAATTCAAGAAAATTCTAAATGTTACCCTAAATGAATAACAACATATTTTATTAGTTTAAACTTCGAAACAATAATATAAATATGGAAATATGAATAATAGAAATGAAAATTTAAACACAACACGACATGTTGTCATTTACAAAATATTTACACGACATTTACAAAGTGCTGCTTTCAAAGCATAAGAAATAAGGAAACTGTAGATCGGTAATTTCAATTAGCCCAAGGAGCAGAAACTGTATATACAATTGTGTTTCAAAACTCATACTGCAGGTAAAGTAATGTACAAAAAAGACGTGTTTTTTATACAATGTATTTTGATTGCTAACTTTTAGCCTTCATTGGACAACAGGGTACTGAATCATACAATTCGTTTTTCTACAGAACACTTTTTCAGGCAGATTCCTAACCAACAATACTATCAGTACCTGTCATCTACTGGATGAGAAAATACTCAAAATAAATTATTAAAAGTACAGACGTAACAAAAAAGAAGTTTTTAAGCTTTTATATGTGGGTTTGACATGGCCTTATCGTCAACGAACATGTTCACTCTTTTAGCTGTGGGAGCGTTATACTGTTACGGACAAATATTCTGTTTGTTGATAAAGAGTAGCCCAAGAATGTCGGTGGTTGGAGTTTACTAGCTGCCTTCCTTCTATTCCCTTAGTTCAGAATTAGGGACAGCTAGCGCCGTTGTGAAATTCAACAACGACAAAAAAAGAAAAACTATTTATATAGCCCTCGTGTAGCTTTACGAAAAATTCATAAACAAACAATTTATATACATTCAACAATCAAACCTCATACTTTGTAGCCGCATCACAATATAAATATCTTGCATTCTCTGTTGTATAGAATTTGAAAGATAGAACAAATTACTTGAATATTATTAACATAAGAAAATAAAAAAAATATTTTAACATACATAACGTATGCGAATGTAAGATGCTCAGAATATAAATTAATATATTACATAATTACTGTTCATGAGTATAAGTACAAAAGAAAATGTTAAAAGTGTAATTGTACGTTGACTCTAAAACAAATTATTCGGTTGATAGAATTTATAACCAGTATCCATACGGTACTAAATCATAGTTGGTCAGTACACATTGCTCGCTCAATGTTTCAAGTTTCGATGGCAATGGCTTACTTGATATTTTCTCCGCTAGGTGTGTGCTTCTCTGTCAATTATATTTACATCTTTTAAGTCTATTACGTGATCGATTTTATGAATGTGAAAATATAATATCAGTATATATAAAAGTTAACTAAAGCAAAATTAATATGATTTATGTTTCTGTTTTAGGCCACCAATGGCTCAGCAGTAAGTCTCAGGACTTATAACACTAAAAATCTGGTTTCCATGCCCGCGGTGCAAAGAGCACAGAAAGCCACGTGTGTGTTTGTGCCTAACAAAACAACAATAAAAAAGAAAGAAAGAAAGAAAAGGTTTGCTAAATAAAATTATATGTAATAGATTTATCTTAATTGATTCAATTCAACCTTAGGTTTGATGTTATTTTATTTTTAAGACTTTATGGTTAGGTCTTGTTCATATAATATTATTATGGAAATGAGACAACAGTATTTTAAAAATGTTTGATATGTTAATTTTAAAATAGGTTATTGCTTTAGACTTCTCAACTTCACCTTATTTCGAACATCTAAATGCTCAGATGTAACTATTACTAAGTACGTTTTAAAAGTTACAGCTTAGTAAACCTACTATTTTGTTAAGGGTATGTAGGTTAAATTAGGAAAGTAGGATAGTATTACAAATAGTATAATAAGTAAATCATAAAAAAAATTAAAAAATGTTTTCCTGAAGAAAGACGAATGCTCGAAACATTGTAATTAATTGTTTTTATAACTATTTTAAGAAATTCAGTTACAACAGTTTATATATCCGAATCTTTCCTGTATTAGAATTATTTAAGTGCACATTGAACCAAAAGGATTTAAGGCTTAACAAAACATAATATTATTTAGGCTAGGACTAATAACAGTAAATTAATTTTTAACAGTCAGTGAAATTTAACAACTTAAAACCCAAACTAGTTCTCTTTGTTTGTATTACATGCATTACTAAAAAATTGTAGCAATTAAACTGCTCTTTTATATAATTTTTTATTTCTTAAGTCAATATACTAAATTCTTTAGTTTGTGCGGGAACGTATAATTAGGCCTAGGCTTATGAACAAGTTAGTAGCCCATTAAGCCTACGTTCATTTTCTTAAAGTTAATTCCTTTGGAAAATTTATATTATTATTTTGTAAACAAAAATAAATAAATAAAACAATCAGAAAAAAATACTATCTGACAAAAAATTATATTTTTACTTTATTTTAAACATATTATTAGATCATTTTACAATATGCGTTAAAGGACATATACGTACCTAGATACATAAGTAACATGTTAGAGCAGACGACATAAATGAAGTACACTTTATTACAAACGCGGATATCCCATAATTGGTACCTAGAAAGAGTAGATGATGTAAAAATATGATATTTATATGTGTGATTGATCATACATAATTTACGTATTTCATTTATAAACAGTTTTTATACTTCTGTTCGCGCGTGTTAAGTGGTTATCTTGTTTTATTTTACAATATTTTGTCATTTAATGACTGTGTGCTAATTTAACGGAAACTATGAGTAGATATCCTTGAAAAAGTTCTTTATGTGATATAATGATAGTAGTTGAAGGGTATCTGATCCCCTACTCAAATGCTTTAAAATTAAGGTTCAAATGATGTTCCAAACAGTTACTGAATGAGTTAGACACCACATATCACGTTGCATTTTGAACACATTTTAGCCTATCAAGTGAGGCTCTTATACCAGCAAAATATAACACTTCATTTGTTGTCCGAATGAAATTGTCTAATAAAATATATATATAATGGTATTAAACTCTGTGCGGTCAATGAAAAGTATTAAAAAATTATTATAAATGCCGATGCTTTATTGGCCGGAAACAGAGTTTGTAATTGAAACTTTATGGAGCCACACTAAAAATAGAAAGTTTTTAATCAACGAATGAAGAACACGAGCATACGCTTAATCGAACCTTTTGTTATCACTGAGACATCAGCCGCGTTTTTCGTGTGTTTTTTACACTTTTCCAATCATTGGCGGTTGAAGAATATCTTAATGACGGAAGGTTTTGTTTTGTTTTTTGAATGTCGCACAAAGCTACATGAGGGTTACCTATACTAGCCGTCCCCAATTTAGCAGTGAAAGACAAGAGGGAAGGCTGCTAGTCATCACCACTGAAAAGGTGAGCATTTCAGCCATGGAGGCGTTATGTTGCGACGATCAATCCCACTATTCGTTGGTAAAAAAATAGTCCAAGAGTCTTACTTTGCTAAATAAAGAATGACTAGTGCAAATAGCTTTCTCAAGGTATCGGGCCCGGCATGGCCAGGTGGTTAAGGCACTCGACTCGTAATCAGAGGGGCGCAGGTTCGAATCCCTCTCACACCAAAGATGCTCGTGCTTTCAGCCGTGGGGGCGTTATTTTGAGATGGTCAATCCCACTATTTGTTGGTAAAAGAGTAGCCCAATAACTGGCGGTAGGTGGTGATAAACAGCTAGCTGTCTTTCCTCTAGTCGTACACTGCTAAATTAGGGACGGCTAGTGCAGATAGCCCTCGTGTAGCTTGGCACGAATTTCAAAACAAACTGATCAACCACAATGTATTCTTTTACATATTCGATAAGTTAAAACCTTGTTTTCTATTGGTTATAAATGATGTAATATTAATTATCGGAGTTAATTATTAGTCATTTATAAGATGATGTGATGGGAGGGTTTGGCCAGTGGGTCCGATTTTCTAGTTTATAATCCAATTATATGAGACCTGTGAAAAAAAAAGAAATATGTAAACATTAGACTATGTCGTCGGTAGTAAACAAGTCTAGAGAATCACCTATACCAATGACTATTATTAGTAATTTACATTAAACGCAGGACATCAGAAGAGAGGAGGGGGGCCAACGTAAAGGATGGGCAAGCGGGAACAAACAAATATCACTATTCTCGTACAAGGGTAGATTGATAATGTATTTACATATTTCCTTTTAGAATTATACAATATAAACTTAAAAATTATGTTTGCAAGTTTAGTTTATTTATGTACATTGATAATAAAGTAATTCAATTAAACTACGAATGTAGCCCCCTCGAATCCAACCATTCAGCATAATTATCTTTTCAGCAGTGTGTGTGTGGGTGGAAGGAGTGTTATAATGTAACAGTCAATCCCACTATTCATTGGTAAAGATCGGCCTACGAGTTTGCTGTGGCAGTGTGTACTAGCTTCCTCCCCTTAAGTCTATCATTTCAAAATTATGGATAGCTAGCACACTTAGCCTTCGAGTATCACTGCGTAATCTTCAGAAAAAAAAAGTTAAAAAGAATAGCCTCATAGACTGGGGTAATACTGACTGGTTACTTTGACCCTGGTTAGGAGCTACTAATTATGGATGGTTATGTCCGAATATTGGATTCTCCAAGCTGGTTGTTTAGCCTATATGCTGCACAAGGTGACATTAAGGTTGAAAATAACAAATACTATATCATAATAAACAACAGAATAAATATAATTGAATGTTATTTGTTCTTTGCAATATATTAAGGAGACATAATATCAATATATGCACGTACAGGCGGGGTTGTGGGACAGTTGTCCTCCCCCACCCCTATACATTTTTTTTTTCTTCTTTGGAATACAATATACACAGAACATTCACAACAGTTAAGTCAAACTTTTTGTAGGGGCTTACATACACGTTTCGACCATGTATTCGTGATTTTAAAATAAAATAGGTTATACCACTGATTATCTGGAAACCATTAGATGTGCCTGATTTCTATTAAAGCTACCTACTTACCGCACTGCAGCCCCCGGTTTCTCATCACTTGTTGCTGTAGCAGCCAGGTGAGCTGTCAGTGGTCTCGAGTTTACACTTAGTAATTCAGCTGCAATCGTGTAAGCACTATTATATGCGCGCGCGCACGGTGATTATTCAGATGATTATTCGGGTGTTGTGAAAGTGTAAAAGAATAGCTACTATTTGACAGGCGTTGCTTGTGGTGGATGGTTCTATTTTCAGCCGAATGTTAGCCTACTTCGAGGTTTAATAAACCAAGAGCAATTATTTGGAGGAAAGAAAATAAAGAGAGAGAAAAAATAGAGCATTTTAACAAGTTTCCAGTATGGGTTTAAAAGCGTCTATTCGACTGTATAATTATTTCTTTCAATATTTACGTCCCTTTTTAAACAACTTTATTTCTCGCTTCCAGCATCCAACTGTCACGCAAGAAAATTCTACTAAATATATGACTTCGTCCCAACCGTGCGAAGCGAGACACGAGTTTCATTACCACAGAACACCGACACAGCAGTCGTACTGTGTTGAAGCTTCCGCCTCCATCAACTTCGACTGGAGCACTCCGTACAAAAGTATTCCTTCGCCAAAAGGTTTTCCTTTGTTCGGTACAATCTTTGATATTTTGGTAAGGGGAGGTGCTCCAAAAATCCATGAATATTGTGACAGACGACATGAAGAGTTGGGCAGTATCTACCGCGAGAAGCTAGGGGTTGTTGAAGCGGTTTTTGTGGCCGACAGTAAACTTATTCAACAGATTTATCAGAATGAGGGCCGTTACCCCATGCATATGGTTCCGGAACCTTGGACACTTTACAATGAGATCACCGGTATTGGAAGGGGTCTTTTTTTTATGTAAGTTGACAATGTTTAAAACGCATGAGAGAAAAACAAACAAACTCTAAATCCGTAAATTAATGTTTTAAAATATTAAATATGTGTCAAACCTAGTGTTATTTCTCTCTTTTATATATAACTTTGAGATACAGCCTTATAGATTATGTCCACGACGTATTCATTTCGCTTTCAAGTATTTGGAAATTAGCTGTGAACGTATTCGGCTCTCGTCGAAAGTTTTTGATTTCAATATGTGCTGTGAGCATACCAGTTTTGTTTTCATTCCGTTTACTCCATTGTAATAAAATAAATATTTTTTTAAAAAAAAAACTTGGTACGCCACATTATTATAAATGAAAAATTTAAAGCAGTTATTATTTCTTGAGAGCTTTCTTAATGTGGCATATTTGAAGTGTATATGTACATGAAAAAATATCTGTGGCAATGTTTGTCTATCACATCATATCTTAAACAGTATAAATATAAAAAAATGCTTTGTTTCTAACAGTGTGCAAAAGCGATTTTTATATCAAAACTTATCCTATATTTGACAATCTTATGATTGTATGTTTATTCTTATTTAGTCGATAGCCAGTAGGAAAAGGTGGAATGCGATGTTGAAGGCACAGTTTTGATAGCCCCTTTCGTAGCTTCGCGCTTAACAAAAAAACACACAAAACAAAAACGAACAAACTCCAATTTATACATTTTCTTCGTGAGAGTAAATATGGGTTTGTACTGAATAAGTTGTTTATGTATATATAATGGATAAGCAGCTCAAGTAATATTTACGTGTAAAATATCATTTAATACGTAAATTATAAATGCATCACGCAAAGCTGTGTTGCTTTTCTTTTTTGACATTCATGTAAGATGATCAAATTAAAAATTAAAAAGTATCCTAAGTTGATTGATAGCCTTCGTGGGATATTATAAAAATTATGGCCGAAAGTGTCGTTTACAGAGGAGGTGCCCACCCATGAAGTACTGTATTCTAACCATTATGGGTAAGAACGATATATTAGATTGACTAACTGTAGCCCCGGTTTTATTTTCTTAGTTCTGAACCATGGAAGTAGCTTACAGAAGATTTTTACTTTTCACATGCATTTCTGAGACTAATTCAGAATGAAAATTTGTGTATAGCTTCTACGTTTAAAGACATAACCTAATTTTAAAAAAATGTCGTAATCAAATTTATTAAAAATTAGGGATGGTCCCCAATGGAGTAAACTACGAAAGAGTCTCAACAAAGAATTCCGCCAACAGACAGTCTTAGGCCGAGCTGGAATGTTTAATGATATTATCAGCGATCTGTTAGAGAGGTGGCGGATTATGCGGGATCGAAACATGGAACTAGAGGATCTGGAAAAAGAATTATACAGCTGGTCTATTGATTGTTAGTATAGTATTTTTAGTCATATTTCTAGAGATATATTTAAAAAACGAATATCCTAATCGTATAAGAATAATTATATTTCGTAATGTTTCTCCAGGAACTTGAAACACTTATAGAAATTAGTCATTGTAGTAATAAAACGTTCAACATACATGCTGACTTCAGTGTACAGTTTATTACTACTAGACTTTTCTTACCTCCTGCGCTCATGATGCAGTCGTCCTCGGTATCCTTAGTTTACCAACTGATACTTATATTATTAAATAATAAATGTGAAGAATTACGAATGTTTGCTGAAGGTAAGTATGAATTATAATACACAAACCATTGTTCCTTATTGTATTAAAACTTTTCGATAGACAGTGTAAGACTGATGTTGAGGTAGTAATTACTTCACTGTTTACTAGTTAATTGAGCTTGTTACTTCTGGATCTCCATGCTTTGATCCTGATATTAAGTAATTGTCTTTTAAAGCCTTACTAGCATTAGTTCCCCGAAGGAAGTTTGAAGTTTCCTACTGACGAAATTCGTCTACGTCTCTTAAAGTGTTAATAAAGTAACATTTAAAATAACGCAGTGTAAAATAGATAAAATAACGCAGTGTAAAATAGATAAAATTACATTTCCTTTTTTAAAAGTTTGAAAAAAACAACAACGAATTCGTCTGTTTTGATCTTTTAACATTAATTATCCGGTTTTGCTTGGAGTTAAACCCAAAGTTTTAATTTCACTCAATATCAAACTTGTTAATGTTTAAGAATTTCTATTTAACAGGTTTGTGTATTGCTGGAAAAATAAGACCGACTTTCCGTTTTTCGTGTAGGTCATTTCTTGGATAACTGTTTATTCAAAACCCTAATTTACCAAGGGGTGTCTGGTAGTTATGTTAATACTTCGAAAATTTTCAACCATGTGTTCAACTGTGTACTCGGCGCCAAAAATGTCGCATTATTTACGGAAATCACTTTAGGAGCTTCAATTAGATAGGAAAGATAACCAATGACGTAAAGCGAAATTTAATACAGCTTTCATTGTTGTTTTTGTCGTTTATATTAGAAATCATTTTCACGAGTAAATGTTCTACCATTTTAGGTGATAAATCGTGAAACGTTTATAATTTTTTAGGCTTAGGAACAATGATTTCGGGGCGACGTTTAGGATGCGTGATGCCCACTTGTAAAGATGAAAACATTCACGACCTCGTTCGTTGTATACAGCAAATATTTATCGAATCTGCGCAAATGACTATGATACCTCCTCGGGTTGCCTACCAGCTTAAACTGCCCGTTTGGCGGAGATTTGAGAAAGCAGCCGATAGAGCCTTAGAACTAGGTGAGGTAGTTGTGAAATATAAAATTTCCCATTTAATTATCTGTTTCAAAATTGTTACATTGTTTTTATATCTTGTGACAAATGATTTTTTGAAATTCTTTGCAACCTGTTTACAACGTAATACAAAATCGGTTATAACGCAACGTAAATAATTGTATTACATTTACTGGTAAAACAGACGATGATTTGATTCAACTAGGAAGTTGTTCCATGTAAGGTTTTTAAAACGTTTTTACGAAATTAATAAGATTTAATTATACTTTCCACAATTTACCAAAAGACGGCACTAACAGCACAAGTAGGAGAGTGCTTGCTGAAGAGTATAGTTCTGGTCATGATTTATTTTAAAGCATAAAAATTAAAATTGTTAAATTTAAGAAATTATATTTTATGTACCTCGAAACTTTATTGTATATATTAATTCAATGAATATATTATTGTAATAACTTCGTGTAACCATTATTTAATTTCCGTAGTACATATTGGTGTATAGAAAACATTTTAATATTAGAAATAAATTACCTCAAATTACTTGATCGTTTGTTTTAACTGGTGTAACAGATTTAATATATATATTAGTATTTTAATATATGTTTGTTTCAATTTAATACGCATTTAGAAATGCATGTAATTTATATTGTTAAATACATATTGCGAAAGTCCCGCCTGTTCTCTAAATTTGTAGAACATTCTTGAATATTGAGGATCAACGATTTGTTTTACATTGTTGCCAATGAACTTTCGAGAACCTCACTTAAAGCTTATAAATCTACGCGCCATGAGACAGTTTCCACAATATTGTTGGTTTGCTACAGTTAGCTTACTATAAACCTCTGAAACTGTAACTGTGATTAAACTCTTATTTATCGGAAAACCACGGATATTTAACAAAGAGTGTTTTGTAGGTTTCGAACATTACAGACTTCAATGTTAGATAATTAACTTCGGACGTTAGTATTTCGAGGAGGCATTTCGATACTTTCCTGTCTGGGAAGTTAGCTTGCAAACAGCGTGAGGCTAGCTAAGAATACAACCAAGCAGCTTTCCATCACACCCCTCGCTAGTACAGCGGTAAGTCTACGGAATTACAACGCTAAAATCAGGTGTTCGATTCCCCTTGGTTGTCTCAGCAGATTGCCTAATATGGCTTTACCATAAGAAGAAGAAAAAAAATTCAACTTTCCATGAAGTGTAACTAACTGTGTATCAACATAAATTAATTTGCTCATTGATAAGATAGTTCCAGGCCCGATATAAGACTGGGTATTATAAGTTTGTGAAACTTATAAACTAAACCTTTATTTGTAATAACTGTTATTATAATTTGTTGTTTCACGATGACGATAAACTCTCTTCAAGTAAAAGTGTATTCTGAAGACAGTAGGTGTGGGTAATGAAACTTCAACTCTACGAAAGTTTTAATATTCATACCAGCCATATATAGAATTCACTTTTTTATTTTTTTTTATGGTAAAATGTATTTAAGAAAACTGTATGAACCTACTCGGCAAATGTCGTAAATGTAATACATGTCGACATTCAGTTAACTTCTAAATTAAAATTATCGGCTATTTGAAATCGTAATACATAATAAATCTGAGACCCATCCGAGATAAATTATAATGCGTAACAGTGAACACAACAGCCGTTTTTAAAATATACAATTTCTTGTTACAGCTTTTTCAACAGCAAAGCTTCAACAACAAAAAAACGAAACTTTGAAGTTCAGTTATAGAAAACAATTTTGGTGTTTATAAGAAGGTCGTTTATTTCTTGTGATAAAACTTCTTATTGCTCCTTTTTATCTGTATTAACATTTCGAAGTCAATTAAAGCTTAATTTCTGTTTAAGCAATAACTTTTAAGATTCGTAAAACGTTTTGTTCACTAATATCAAAATTATGTACACAGCAAGATCGTACGTGAAGGATAATATTAAGGAACTGTCTTCCAAATATGAAATGGGACAGCCAATAGAGGGCGTCCTCAGCCGCTTGTTGTTTCACGACAAATTGGACGAGGAAGAAGTCGTTCGAATTGTTGCAGATCTTTTAGTTGCTGCAGCTGACACAGTAAGTATATTTAAGAAACTAATTTAAACAAAGTTTGTTTTGTTTGTTTTGTTCTTTGAATTTCGGACAAACCCACTCGAGGGCTATCTGTGCTAGCTGTCCCTAATTTATCAGTGTAAGACTAGAGGGATGGCAGCTGGTCATCACCACCCACCGTCAATTCTTGGACTACTCTTTTACCAACGAATAGTGAGATTGACCGTCATTATAACGTCCCCACGGCTGAAAGGACGAGCATGTCTGGCGCGACGGGGATGCAAACCCGCGACCTCCAGATTACGGGTCGCACGCCTTAACACGCTTAGCCATGCCGGGCCTAAACAAAAATTAAAACGACAAATCGACATGCTAAAAGTTTAAAGATGAATAGTTTTCAATTGAATTCTATCTGTTTGGTCCCTTTTGTAATGCTTCCAATTACTATTTTGTTAGCGTTATATAACACAATGGGTTATTCTGTCCAACATAGGATATCGAACCCCAGATAATTAATGTTGCAAGCCCGTAAATGTAACCATTGCCACCTGAGGGACAACTTATTACAGGTTGATTGGATTAAAACAAACTGTTCTTGCTAATAATTTATTTTCGCGTTAGTGGTTGCTTTGTACAAAGATATACAATTCATTAAATAAGCACACCGTCCATAGCAGAGCAAACATTTTCAATGTAAGCTGAAAGAATGATTTCAAAAGCAAAATAATTGTTACTGATGCTTCCCACCAGTATTACAAGAGTAAATCTGGATACTTAACGTCAAAATCCAGGTTTCGATATCTCCTATGAGCACAGTAGACAGCACATTGTATAGCTTCGTGTTTTAAAATAAACCAAAATCACGAGTAATAATGGAAACCAATAAAATGCAATGTTTGATAATTACTACTTTGCTAATGGAGTACGTGGTGTTCTAATGTTTATTAAATAGTATATATAATACACGTTGATCGATGTTATGAAATCTCTTAACGCGGATGCTGTAAGATTATTAAACTCGATTAACTAGAAGAGAAACTATTTGCGTCATAGGTTGCTAGGCAACCTTTAATTCGAATAACTTTCATGTCAATGTTTTTGTAATGATATTCGGTACCCTATTTCCAACGTAGTGAAACTGAAAACAAAACCAGGCATTGATGTAATATTTAATATTTTTTTCTTTGTACAACATAAGATAGTGACTTCGTCCGTGATTAATGATTAACCACTTACTCTTATGCTCTAATCAAAGTATTTTATCAAAAAAAAAAAGCGTGCTGATCATTTGTCAGTGAGCCGTACTAATCTGCGGGTCCTAGGGTCATGTCCCGTTACTCAAACTTTCACCACGTATTTGATCCCGTTTCTATCTTAAGGGTGAGAGTTGAATTCCAGTATTCCGTCACATAGAGTAACCTAACATTTGAACTTTAGTTATCTTCACAAAGTGTCATCTCTATTTAGTAGTTCAAAATGTTTTTTTTTTTAATTTCGCGAAAACTATACAAGGGCTATCTGCGCTAGGCGTCCTTAATTTAGCAGTGCAAGACAAAAGGGAAGGCAGTTAGTCGTCATCACCAACCGTCAGCTCTTGGGCTACTCTTTTACCAACAAATAGTTGGATTAACCGAACATTATAACGCCCCCACGGCTGACAGGGCGAGCATGTTTTGGTGTGACGGAGATTCGAACCCGCGAGCCTGGGATTACAAGTCGAATGCTTTAATCACTTGGCCAGGCTGTGTTTTCAAAATAATAGACGGTTAGCACAAGTAGGTATTGTAGCCTTGTGGGATAATCTATGAACCTGCACAAAGAGGGACAAAACAAAAGTGGGTGTTTTCATGGCGATCACATTTAAGTTGTAAAATTAATGTAGTTTTAAAAGGTGCGCCTCTTTTTTTTCAACACTCATTTGTTTAAAACATTCTCAAATTACTGGTAGCGCGTGCTAAGTCAAACTGAAAGTGATGTGATTTTTGTCATTAAATTTCTAATGTTTCCCGCGACTATTGGAGTTTCAATAGTTTTTAATATTTAGCAAGTAGATTAATTATTTAATGCCAAAGATATTGAGCTATTTCTTAAATTTAATTTCCTCTAGATGGCGGTGTTTTTACAAAAAATTAAATTATGCTCGAGTTGATTTTCCAACTTGTATTAATATGAATTTTTTGTGCATGAACTTGCAACGTATTGCTAACCAGTTAATATCTTTTGAGTAAACGTTAAACAATATATTACATTTACTCTTTTCTATTCATTCTGGAAAACTCGTTTTCAAACCATCCAAGAACAATCGATTATTTTCAAGAAATGAAGTCATTATTTCCTTTCGTTTTTCTTTTTTAATTTTTCATTTTGCTTTCGTAGACGTCTCACGCCACACAGTGGGCACTCTACATGCTAGCGAAACATTTCGAGTTCCAGGAAAGACTTGTGGAAGAATTAAACGAAGTGGTTCCTTCTGGAGAAGTTGTTGGAGAACACCATATTCAACATCTTAATTTACTGAAAGCAGTCATTAAGGAGACGCTGCGGTATCTATGTCAAAACTTAAGTTTTTTTTGTAGATGTCTTACAAATGGCTTCTCTATCTCCAATTGTTATCGCACAAAAATGTTTTTATATTCTAAGGACTTGCGTATGTTCATCATTAACATTTTTAATATAACTGTTATGTAAAGCTGAATTTCTTGTAAGCCATTTTAAAATAAATTACGCTGGTGATTTTGTCATAATAATAATTTTAAATGAACATTTGTCTCTTTTTGTTACTTTATGCATTTTGAAATTGGCTTTTTCTTTCCTCGCTAATTAAACTGAATTTTTGTCGCATATTTAAAAATATTAAATTCGCAGAGATGCCAAATATTTCAAATGGCTGAGCGTGATGGTTGCGGACAGAGCCGTTTATCATTTGCGGCTGCTAGGCCTGACCAATGTCTCCGAGTTGTTTATTACTATTATTATAACTATTACTAGTTATTACTGCTACAGATTGCTCATTTATTACTTTTTGTATTTAATAAGTAAATTTAAAACTTTTTCATTTTCTGAATTCTTACTCACAAATGTCGTTATCTGCGTTGTTTTTGTGTTCGCCTCAGCCTTTTGTTGGTGAGATGCCGATTTTGTATGTCTGGAACAATTGTTTATCCCGCCATGCGCCACATAAAAATTGATGTGACAAACTGTACAAAACGTATGACTGCCATTGACTTTTGATGCAATGATAGGATATTTTGCACTATACTCTTTTCTAAATTTGATTCACGATTTTAATCCTTTTATATTTGCCAGAAACAAGACAATCTTGTGAAAGAGGCTTCTTTGTTTTATTTTTTCTATCTTGTGAACGATCGCATTGGTGTTTCAATGCCGCTTAGAAAGCGAGAAATACCCATCTTTGCGAGCGCTCATTGGCTGACAAGCACTGATGACGTAACTATGGATTCCCCCATGTACCCAGTATGGAGAAGCACTGCATTCAAACTATTGGTTGATGTCGGAGATGCAAATATTATTTCAAACACAAACATTTGAACTATGTATTTTATTTATTATCAAAATTTATTTGTATCTCGTTAGAAATTTTATTTTTAACCCCATTCAAGCCCTGGTGGAACATTTTATCACTTTATTATATAGGCCTATATAATACATAATAAATTGGGAGTTGCGACAAGTCGTAATATTTGTGTGTATGAGCGTATAGTCGTAATGTTTAAGCTCAAATCGAAATGGTTGGCATTTCTATATTCGGTTATTTACGAAGTCTGAAATTACTTTTGAATTAAATCTGTGTGCTTGGCCCGGCAAGGCCAAGTGTGTTAAGGCGTTCAACTCGTAATCTGAGGGTCGCGGGTTCAATTCATGGCCACATCAAACATGCTTGCCCTTTCAGCCGTGGGGGCGTTATTATGTTTCGGTCAATCCCACTATTCGTTGGTAAAAGAGTATCCCAAGAGTTGGCGATGGGTGGTGATTTACTAGATGCCTTTCTTCTAGTCTATCACTCATAAAGTAGGGGACGGCTAACGCAGATAGCCCTCAAGTAGCTTTGCGCGAAATTCAAAACGAACGATACTGAGGAGGGAAATTAGGTAACTCCAAAATATAACACGAGTATTTTAGTAGGCTTGTTCTTTAATTACAAAGTTACGACCAATAGCATCGCTAGTTTTTATAACGCTTGGCTGAAGAATGATTTCTTTGAATTTTTGTCTTTTTAGTAACGCTTTGTAGTTTAATAAAACACAAAAACTATAGCACAGTTGAATATCGGAATACGCGTGGTTGAATAGCTGTGAGCATGAAGGTAAATTTGACCACAGATTACGGAAGGAGTCACGTTAAATGCCTAGAAACTGCCAATATTATATCTGCGGAAAGGAGCAGGTTCTTATGCCTAAATTATTTGGGGTCCCGAGCCTTTTTTGTTGCTCCCCTGGATTATAATGTTATCAAATGTTTCGGTTGTGATAAACATTTGTAATTAGTTTAGTTTATTCTATTTGTAACAACACGTGTATCTCTGTACAGATTATATCCGGTTGCCCCCTTTCTGACTCGGACTTTGTCGCAAGATGTCGTTCTGAATGGCTACAAAATACCTGCTGGAGTGAGTAGTTCAATTGTTTGTTTCTATAACTATTTTTCTCTGTTCAAGATTATTCAGTGGTGGATCTAGGAGGAGGGGTTAACCACCTTAGCCACCTCCCTTCCTAAACACACCGTTATTATTAATGTGTTTTAGTTTTCTGTTCCTTAATACATTATGACTTTGTACATAAAAGGTACTTTACACTTTGTTTTTCTGTTATTAAACTTCAATATCATAAGGTTTCATTATGCTATGTAAGCGTGGTTGTTAAAATTATGACTTCTGAAATCGAATTTCTTTTGTAGCACGTACAAGGATGTAAAGTTGTATCTGTGGCGGGTTGCATTAGTTCGACGAGGCCCTACATGGTCAAACGTGTTAAGGTGTTCGAATCCCGATCCCACCAAACATGCTCGCCCTTTCAGCCGTGGGGCTGTTATGTTGTGATGGTCAATCCCACTTCTTTGTAAAAGAGTAGTCCAAAAGTTAGCGTGGGTAGTGATGACTAGCCGCCTTCCCTCTAGTCTTGCACTACTAAATTATGGAGGGATAGCGCATATAGCCCTCGAGTAGCTTTGCACGAAATTCCAAACAAGCAAACAAAACGTTAGCTAATACTGTAGCTATTATGTTTCATAAAGTTTTAATACACTTTGTCGTAAAAGGTCTATTGAACATTCTTAATATGTTGCCAACCCCCCCACTAGCACAGCGGTAAGTCAATGGATTTACAACTCTAAATTCAGGAGTTCTGTTCCCCTCGGTGGACTCAGCAGGTAGCTCGATGTGGCTTTGGTATTTAAAAAAAAAAAAAAAAAAATCAGGCACGCTCTTAATCTGTTTTGTGTCGTGACATGTTTCTCTATGTAGTCGCACTTTATCTCGAGGCACGGAAGGTGCGGGTCTTATTTTGAACATTCATGTGTTTTTATTAAAACATTTCAGAAACTAATCCTCATGTCGCTCTACACAACCGGAAGAGATGCAAAATACTTTCCAAACCCTAATCAATTCTTGCCCGATAGGTGGCTACGCAATCGGGACAGTCATGACGTCATCAATACCTTTGCGTCACTACCTTTCGGTTACGGCCCTCGATCGTGTATTGGACGTCGGGTGGCAGAGATTCAGATGGAACTTTTTCTTGCGAGAGTGAGTAACATGTAACAATTTACTAGTATATTTCTAACTTAAACAAAACTTTTATATTCTTTACCAATTTACATAATTTTACCTGAGTAAGAATACTTCAGTTTGTATTTATCTATGTGGAATTACAGGTATATGAAGCGTATATCAGAATCACGAATATTCGTTAAATTATCTTTTTGTTATCAAATCGTTTATAAACCAGCGTTGCCAGGTGCGACTCGATAGTTAACGTGCCGGTCTTTGGATCGGAAAACCAAACTACAAGCACAATGAACAGGCTCTGCACTTTCGGCTGCGAGGTGCTTTAAAAAGCTGACAGTCAGTCTTGGGATCTAGTTAAGTGATACAAGTAGCGGCTGCTGGAGATTGGTTGCTTCCCTGTGATCGGCAACTCCTAAATTAAGAGTTAGGCGCGAATCTTGGTGCCTGTCCTTGTCACTTAGCCCGGTAAAATATGTTGATTTTAAGTATCCTTTCTAGCTTTTATCTAATAAAGCTCAAATAAACTAAAACAACTTTTTCAGAATGATCATTATTTTAATTTGACTTTTCTCTCTTTTAAAACCCCTCTTAAGTGTAGCATTTAAACTGCTAATTTGTGATACAGTTGTTGACGAGTGACGCCGTCTGTTCCATTGCAACTGTAACTGATAATGGCTTTATTTTTTTTTTATACTTTCTCTGTACAGACAGTCCAGGCATTCCATCTAGAACATGCTAATACGAGAGATGTAGGGATTACCATGAGAATGATAACGACTCCTGATGAACCAATAAGATTACGTTTGAGAGATCGGACCAATTAAACATTTTTATCAGTTTGTCTAACAGTCAGTAAGAACTTCCGTTATCATTGGAAACTTTAAACGCCTCCTTCCGGAAACACAGATGCCAAATCCTGTCGGGAACAATTACGTGAAAACTATCATGGATCGACTTTAAGGTACAAACTGGTTCAGTGCAGTCGTGATGTTTTTAAGAAGATATATCCTCAATATTATCATTAAAAAAACAACACACAAACTGTTGCTGTGGTAATTAATTCATAATTAAGAAAGTTCATTAAAATGTTACTGTAAAATACACAAAGGATAAGTAAAATGAATTTAATTAAAAATGCGAAAATCGGTACATACATAAGTGGTTTTAATTATCTCTACTATTACTTCTGAGAAACCGTATATAAGAAAAGTGACAAGAGTAAAGGTCTTTGTAATATTTCATAATGTTTATTTTTAGTTTATTTACCTCAACAAAGTTCTATTTAATTGTAGATCAATCACAATTGTTTTACTTTTATTGTAGTGTATGTACAAATGTTTAAGTGCCTCTGTTACCAACACTCCTAACGTATGAAGTTCGGTAACCTAGGCAGTGAAAACTGATGTGATTCATAGTTTTTGGTTTGTTTGTTTAACGAAATACGTCTTGTAATTATTTCTCATTTCATCTAGAGAAGTAAAATGAACGTTTGTTTAATTAGTCGGTGGAAGTTTCGTGTGTTAACTGTATTCTGTTAAATACAACTTATGAACATGTAAGAATAAAAAAAAAAAAATTAAATCTTAAATCGTAACCTGGACTATTATATGTATTGATACCTGTATTCAATATATTTCTCATGTATAGAATGCTTTAAGAACTTTTCTACTTGTTGGTCAAATTAGCCAAATATACCTCCGATGGCTAAACGGTAAGTTTTAGACTTAAAACGTAAAATCTGGAGCTCCACTCGCCAGTGGACAGTCTCTGAAACAACACGAATTTCTCGTCCCGTATTTAAGTTCAAGCAAATCCTGAAAACAACACTTTTTCTACCACTTTATTTCATTTAAATGATTTCTAATGTACATTATGATCTGTATCTATAATTGACTAAACTTTTATCCATACTGGCTGTAAACTGTACAGGTATTTGACAGACCACAATCATGTATAACAATTTCTAATTAATTTATAAAAACTTAATTTGAAGTTTCTTCCCTCTTTCCATTCAAGAGTGAAACTTGAATATATCGCGAGACAACAATAACCAGCATACAAGAATTTTTCGCACTTTATTTCGTGATCCACATTTTAGATTTTTTTTTAACGAAAATTAAGATTTAATAACCGTAAAAGCAAAACAAAACCTTTTTTTTTTATATACTTTCTTCCATTCATTAGTGAACTTAATGTTGTCAGTCTACGTTTTTCATCTCAGTAATAAACATCCCTGAGTTTAGAAGACGTCACTAGATTAAATATGTATGTATTTTTAGAAACTGTTTATAATTTTTATCTATTTCTATTGAGTTTCAATAATTGATTATTTTTTCATGAACAGTTTATTACGTTTCAATATTAAAAATGTTCTTGCACCAAGAACTTATTTATAAGCAAATTAAACTAATTTATCAAGAGTTTAAACAAAACAAACATCCAAGGTTTGTTTAACACAGTGAAAGACGAGTTATTTTATTGGTTTTAGCCTACTTGTTTCAGTTACAAGTTACCATCGACATGGAGTGAAAACTAAATCTCAAATGAGGGATTTCTTAAATAAAATGTAGTATTATAATTGGACATGTTGACTGGTTCATCTCTATTTACAAATTCATTCTGACATTTAAAACGAACTCGGACATCAGTAGGGTGTAGCCAGAGACGTATTTAGGATTTCGGCGCCCCTAGGCACAAGGTTAGGTTGATACTTTTGCCCCCCCCCCCTCCGTGCCACAACTTGCACCAAGCATCACCATCACAACAACAGACAAACACAGTTGTTATCATTCAAAATCAACACAACGTTTATTTTACAACACGATAAAAAATGAAACATCAAAATCAATTATCACTAAATATTCTGCGGCTGAATATACAGGCTTTCTCCTTGCCTTCTGTTCCGAAAACATGTTTATTGCATCGTCATAGTTTATTCTACAAACAATATCACTTTCAATGGCGAGGAGTGACAGGGCATTTAGTTTATCTTCTGCCATTCTTGATCTCAAGTAATTTTTCACACGTTTGAGAGCCGAGAAAGATCTCTCTGATGTACAATTAGTTGCTGGAATGCACAGAAACATGCGCATAGCAATATTCAGGTTTGGATATACAGTTTGAAGTCCTTTAGCTCGCAGATTTCTGTATACTGCTAACGCAGAAAAGTCGTCATTTTGCACTTTCATACTCACAAGATGTGCGCGGAAATGTAGACATTCCTCTACAAAGCTCACTTCCAAATCATTGGGGTAGAGTTTCAACAGTGTTCCAGCATGACTGATGACATCAGTGGGTTCAAGATTTGTTATCTTGAACAAATATCCAAACCTTGCGTGGATTTCTACATAATCGGTTTGTCTTCGCTGTAGTTCTGAGCAAAGTCTGTCAATGATTACATTGAAAACATTTACTCTAAATGCCTCTCTGCCTTCTTCCACTGCCTGGATGTCACCATCTGAAAAATTTTGCTTCCTTTTTCGCTTAATTTCGTACGTCTTCATGCAGGACTTCAACATCGCCTTGTCTTCAAAATGATCGAACAGTTCTCTTGAATCTTTCACAAACTGCAGCAAGGAAGCATAAAGCTCGACTACAAGTCCGATGTCCATATCAGCACTTTGCAACTTTTTACTGGCAGCATTGAATCTTTCCAGTATTGTTCCCCAAACTGTGGACAAAATAGCTGTTTCTAGCGTTCCTAGTTTGGAAAGAAGTCCAGCGGCCTCATTCCTAGCGGCTGGTTTTTCCATAGCATTTTCCTCCATGGTGGTGAGGGCATCAAACACTTGTTGCCAGTTTCTGTTGAGGCTTTGACAAGCATCTTCACGAGCGGACCATCGAGTGTCACTGAGTTTCTTCAAAAAAAGACTTTCTTTATTTGCGGACAGGTGTTTTTGTAGAATTTTCCAACGATGGGTTGAAGCATTGAAGAAAACTTAGAGACTTTGTAAGAGTTCGAAGAATGAACATGCTTCTCTGCAACATTCAGCAGCACACGTTCCTACAAGATTTAATGAATGTGCTAAACATGGGATATACACAGCTAAAGGATTTTTCTCCATGATACGAGCCTTGAGACTACTGTACTGACCAGACATGTTGCTGGCGTTGTCGTAAGACTGTCCACGACATTCAGAAATGTCAAGCTCATATGACTGAAGCAGGCTATGTACAACTTCTGCCAGCTGTTCAGCTTTGTGGCCCGGATTGGGTATAAAAGTCAGGAAACGTTCCATAGGTGAACCATCACTGTTCACGTACCTGATGATGAATGCCAACTGGTCAACATGGGATATATCTGGCGTCGAGTCCACGCTGATTGAGAAATATTTTGCAGTTTTGACGTCCTTTAAAATGTTCTTTAGAACAAGGTCTGCCATAAGCTGGATGAATTCCTCGCAAGTATTGAAAGACAGGTAAGACGTGGATCCCTTCCCAGCATTGCCATATCGGTGAATGTGATCAGCAAGGAAGGGGTCAAACTCCGCATCTAGTTCTAACGACATCATAAAGTTGCCGTTGTGTACTGAGCCAAACTTATCCCGACCACGTGAAGCCAATCTTTTCGCTACAGCTACCACACGAGTGAGTACATTTCTCCAGTATTTGATTTCGTCGTGCAGCTGTTTGGCCATCTGAAGATCTACACGTCCCAACATGTTGCCCCTTGCTACTAGAGATAAGACTGATGCTCAGGAGAGTTTTCATGCTCATTCAGCCGGACAGTAGCATTTTTCCAGTCATCAAAGCCTTCGTCAGCCAGTTTGGATTTTTTTCCAAAATCAAATAAACGACAAGGAGCACAAAACAGTCTACCTTTGCTCTCTGAATAAACCAAATATGTCCGCTTACTTTTTTCGCCATTTTGCAGTTTTCTTTCAAACATGCCTTTGGTTACAGATCTGATTTTCTCCCCGTCCTTTTTCACAGAGTTCTTGAAATCCGAGTCATCGTTTTGAAGGATGGCATGTGTGGCAATATAATCTTTCGTGTAATCATCTATTATCCACTCTGCTGGATCTGAACTTACTTTGTCTGAAAAACTTGCTGGAACCATTGACGTTTCAGGCACGCAACCGGCAGATCTTACTAGGCCTGCTGCTGATGACGTCACTTGTTCAAGCTGCAGTTCGATATGTTCGGGTCGTTCAGATTGTTCAAAACTGCTACTGCTAGGCCCGTCATGTGTATTCCCTCCATCGCTGTTGGTTTGAACATCATCGCTAGTAGGCTGTTCTTGCCTTTGTTTAGCAAAAAAGGCCTCCATCGTCGGTGTCTTATCCAAAACATCACGTGTGTTTTCATTTTTTAACTTTGCTATCTTCCTATAAGCTGCTCCACTCAGTTTTCGGCGTATGTTACTCATGACGATATCACTAGAATCCACTGATCGTATATTGAGTATTGACAGTGAATTTGTTACTTTCACATCTCAGATCATTCTGTAAGGACTACATTGGAATATAGACAAGCGCATATTCAATCAATCAATTAAAAATAATCAATTAAGTTAAACTGTGAATGATGAGGAAGAATATTTCAAATATATTATTTCAGATAATAGCCTGAAGCAACCGAAAATCCGAATTTTCGTATACGCAATTTCACAAAACAAAATACGTTATTAGGCCATGATAAAATATTTTTTGTGTAGGCGTAGCACACTGAGTAATTCATTGTTTGGTGTGTCAACATGAGTAAAAAAACATGTTGGGGGTTTTTTAAAAACACAAATAAATAACTGAGTTGAGGGCGGATGGGTTGATGATGTGGGGGGGCGAGGCGTATTAGGTGGGACTCAGGGAGAGAAGGTTAGAAATCTTTTAAACTTTAAGCGACCGACCCGACGGTGTGGTGGAATAGTGTGTGTGGGGTGGGTCCAGATTCAAGAGGTTATTGGGGCGGCATAAATGGCAGGGGGAATTAATAACCAGGGACTACATTTTAAAATGGTGTCCATTCTTTTTCTTTTTTTTTGGGGGGGGTCAAAATTTGCCGCCCCAGGCATGTGCCTATGCGTTAATACATCCGTGGGTGTAGCTGAACGTGTTCTGGTGGTAGTGGGTGGCCTGAAACCAGTGATAACGATTTTTACTTTTCATCGTTAGAAAAACTTAACTTATTTACAAAATATAATCCACTTTAACGGTTCGAAAGAATAGAATGCTAAAAAAATTATATTGAACCAATATTTTTTCAATAAAAATAGGGCTAAAATAGTAAGAAGCGAAACCGTGAAGTATACTGCCATGACGAGGTTTAGGGCGCTTGAATCACTAGCCGAAGGTTCGAGTCCCCCATCTAACGAAATAGGCTCTCCCTTTCAGCCGTGGGTACGTTATAATGTTAGGGCCAATCCCACTATTCGTTGATAAGAGAAGTCCAAGAGTTGGCGGTAGGTGTTGATGAATACTGCCGAAAGAGAAACATATAAATATATAATGATGTAGCAAACACGCGTGTTGGTGGTTTACAAATTTATCAAGTTCCGTAACAACTCTCCTGAAACTTGTCTCCATGGAAACCTCTTCCAGAATGCTACATCAGCCAAATTTCTAGGCCTCGTCATAAACGAGATTACAAACAAAATCTGTAAAACACTGCCAATAATCGAATATGTCTTCCCAATAGAGATTGGAGAAGCCCAAAATTATATGAAAACTAAAATACAGACGTCGCAAAATTCAGTCCTTGTCAACTGGTATAAAGTTCTACGGATCACAAATTAATGTTTTTCACTTGACTATACAAGCATACAACATTTTACGAAAGGCTTCTAAAAGGCCTTAGATACTTCTGAAAACACTTAATAATAAACTACCATGTTCACTTGATTTCTATAGCTAGAATGTTGAACCACTACCTTGAAGACGTTTCGTCCTTAAATGGATTTAAAAGTATAACAGTCGGCAACCCACTGTTAGACTTTGTATAATATACATGTTATGCATTAGGAAAACGTTCATGCAAATACATACTTAAGCCAAAGGAACAGGCTTGGAGAAACCAGCGGGTAACAGAAGAAAGAAACTTCTGATGAACAGAGAAAGGGCTCGGTATGGTTGGGTGGTTAAGGCATTCGACTCCTAATCTGAGGATTGCACCAAACATGCTTGTCCTTTCACCCGTGGAAGCGTTATAATGTAACGGTCAATCCCACTATTTGTTGGTAAAAGAGTAGCCCAGGAGTTGGCGGTGGTTGATTATTAGCTGCCTTCCCTCTAGTCTTACATTGCTAAATTAGAGACGGTTAACACAGATAGCCCTCGAGTAGCTTTGTGCGTAATTTAAAACAAAAGAACGGGGAAAGAGCTAATGCCACAGAAAGCATTCATGAATAAAATTTCTAGTTGACGTGCCATCTTTTGATGTTTTTTATAATGTTTTATTTGGATAAGATTCACGTCTGCTATGCCTTTTTATTTATTAATTAGAAACTACCACTCTGATTTTGTACACGGAAAAAATGTCTTAACTTCGTGTAATTTCACATTTATTCTTTAGTTTATAACGTTTTGTGAAAGTCTGATACCATTGAGATTAACATTTAAAAACAGCGGAGTAAAACTGCTGGTCCTGGAACATTAGACGAACAATCTCGCACTTTCAGCTGGAGAAATTATGTTACGATCAAGCAACCTGTCAGTTGTTAAATTAGTAGCCAACTTAAGTTAGTTAGGTAGTAAATTAGCGGTTGGTGAGGTTCACTACGTCCCTTCTCTATTTTGGTACTGTTAAATTAGGGACGGTTATAGCAAATGAAAAAGCAAATCTCGAGTTGTTTTGCACGAAATTCAAAAACAAACCAATCAGAGTACTAGAAAACATTCACAACCGTGCTTAGCTGGAAATGGGGAGAGCCAAAGTATCTAAAGGGATCTGTCCACCTTTTTTTAAGTAAACACCAAACTTGTGTTGTCAATATCATGTATTGTCAGTTAATAACTGATTTAAAATGGTTTTTGTTTTATTACTTTAATTAGTTATGATATTTAAATAAAATGTGACTATTTTTTTTCTAGCCAAAATTGTGACTTTTATTTCACTACACCACTGGTACATTAGGCCTAGCTTGTCACGTAATGGTTAATAAGCAACGGTGGTAGAAGTGAGGTTATATTTTATCTGTTTCTTAATATCTTCGAAGAAGATGAGGTCAAACCTTTGGAAAACCAATTGAGAGAGTGATAAAACTAGTATTCCACGAACTCCTTAAACAATTTAGAGGTCGCTTCAGTTAGAATAAGTATTTTTGCGAGAAATAAGGAAATATAAACAAAGTACTTGTTATTAGAAAGCGTTTGTGAACAATGTGAATCTTGGCAGATTATCCCCCCCTAAAGTAAATGATTTTTTTTTTAATTTTGCGCAAAGAATACTTGAGGGTTATCTGCGCTAGTTGTCCCTAATTCAGCAATGCAAGACTAGAGAGAAAGCAGCCAGTCATCACCACTCACCGCCAAATCTTGGGCTACTCTTTTTACCAACGAATAGTGGGATTGACTGTCACATTATAACGCTCCCACGGCTGAAACGGCGAGCATGTTTGGTGTAATGGGGATGCTAATTCACGACCCTCAGATTACGACTCGAGTGCCTTAATCACCTGGCCAGGCCGGCCCGAAGAAGAAAGTCCCATATTTCGAAAGCACTAAAGTTAGTTTCATTTCTGTCAAGACTTCTTGAATCTACGTGTTTTTCAAACATCATGAAAGTTAATAATATATATGTGTGAAAAACTGGTCCATTACTCTGTAATTATAAAAGTTTTTTTTTTAGCTAATCTAAACGTAGATGAAGTTAATCTTACATTATGAATGTGAACATAGTTTATTTATTGATACTTTTCACAAACATATTACTGGTAATTTGAATATTATAAAAGATGTTTTGTGAAATAGTCAAAAAAGGATCTAATTACAGAATAGCTACAAAATGGAATAATAACAATATTCTAAAATATATTGTAAACATTATTGATGAATACATTTTAAAACTTAACCATATTTCATTTTATTCACCTCAATGGTTTCTGGAATGAAAGTCGTATGTGCTTAAAAAAAATATAAAAAATATCCCATACAAATTTATCATTCAATCAGCTATAACGTTATAATTCCTATTGATAAAGCTAACTGTAATATTGGTATAATTTGCAAAAAAATCTATGTATTAATTATGATAAAAGAAGTTAATAGTACACCAACAACCTTTAATGTTGTCAACTGATCCCAAGATCAGGTAATTAACAATTTTGTCAAAGCTTATAATAAACATTATTCTAAACATAATTTTTATGTAGATTTGCCGTTTCTTTATGCTATTCCAAAATTACATAAATCTCCAATTAAATTTAGATTTATTTCTAATTCAGTAAGAACAATTATTAAACAATTGTCTATATTATTAAATAAATCGCTCAATATTTTACTTGATAAAATAGAAAAGGTTTAACAATAAGACGTACGTTTTGGATAATAAAAAAATAACCAACCAATTTCAGAATTGCTAAGAAAGTGTGGAGAGATAAGTGGTATTCAAACATTTGATTTTACAACATTACATACCACAATACAATTAAAAGACTTAATCTTTATTTTAAATTCAATAATGGAACAATCTTGTTATCCTTTCATAGAACTGCAAAATATAAAGTATAGTTCCGAAAACATAAGATATATTCAGTTTCTGTATTTACAATAATTGCATATTTTTCAATTAACAGATTTTTAAATAGTGATAGGAGTTCCAATAAGACCTAACTATTCTACTTGTACATCAAATTTATATCTTTAATATTATGACAATATATTTATTGAAACCTGCGAAAATCCAGATATTTTCACCTGAACTTATGGATATACAGATTATGTAATTAGTATAAATAATTCTAAAATAAATAATGCTATTAACACTATTTATTCACCAGTATTAGAGATAAAAAAATACTTCAATATCTAGTTTTTAGATTTAGGAATTAAAATAATTGATAAGGATATCAATATAAATATTTTTGATAAAAGAAAATATTTTGACTTTCCAATGTATGGTTTACCATCTTGTAATAGTAATATACCATACCCTTCTGTTATAAACATTATAACTTCACAGTTATCCAGATATTGTAAAATTTCTAGTAAATTACAATATTTTATTAGTAAATACTGAGATACTAACACAAAAATTAATAGTTAATGGATTTGCCTAAGAAATTTTAGATAAAATTATTAAATTATTCTGTAATAAATACAACAATGTATTAAATACATTTTAAGAAAGTAAAATCTGAAATTTTACTAAAATTACTAATAAATAGTTGAAGTTAAAAAGTAAGGTCATTTAAGAACTTGACACTACTTTCTGCGGATGTACACTTTCAGTCGCAACGTCATTCGGATGTGACCTTGTTTACTAGGACTGAACTTTAACGACAAAATTATCGTCTACTGATGCTGCCTCGCGACAGTATTCTGGGGAGATTTCAGTTAAAATCTAATAATCGTTGCCATAGTAACACTGAAAACAGAGAACAATGGCGTAGAGGGCTAATGGCTGGTTGAAAATATCGTGGGTACGTGATAAATAAGAGCCTGCCATGGACAAGTGGATAAGGCATTTGACTCGTAATACGAGGGTTGCGGAATCGAATTTCCGTCACATCAAAGATTCTCCTCTTTTCAGGCGTGGGGACTATTCGTTGGTGAAAGAAAACACTTATAAACATTAATTATTATATGAAGGCCTAGCACATGCATTTTCTCTTCACACTCTAAGCAATGAAAGTTATAGATATTGTTTCTGTGAAGAGAAATAATGCATGTGCTATTCTAGCATTGCAAAATTAGGAATGGCTAGGGCAGATAGCCCTCGTGTAGGTTTGCGCAAAATTCAAAACAAACCAAACGTAGTAAATAAATACAATATTACATTACTCAGTTTATAATCAGCCCATATTTCCACGGGAGTTTCTCGAAACGTTTTTCTTTTTTAACATAAAAAAGATGACTACTAGTGCTGACTGGGGGAGTGTCTTTTTTACAAAAAGGAAGTTTCTAGACTCCTTTAAACAAAATTAGCAACGTAACATAGATTTTTTATATACATTACTGTAATAGATTATTGTCTACTCCTTGTAATTGTGGTTTATTACCTTACTTTGCGCGAAATTCCAAAACTAACAAACAAACCAATGTGTTCTAACGGTCTTATAAATCTAAAAACCATACAACTTTGGTACATTTTGCATTCTACCTGCCTTATAAATCCACAAACAAACTAAACATTTTATTTTTACTGTCTAATGATACCATAGCCAAAATAAATAATATTCGATGTATTTTTATACTTCTCTCTAATAAATAAAACTCCACCATTAGCTAAACGGTGAACTACGACAATAATATAAGTTCAATAAATATAACACTCCACACTCTGCTAACATAAAAATAATAAAACAACAATGATTTAGTTTCCATGGGGGAATTAAATATAAGAAGACCAGTGTTATAAACTCGTCGTTCTGACGTTCTTGGTAAGAGACACCAGATGTCGCTTCTATATGATTATAAGTTTTAATCACTGCCCTTGAACTGAAACATTGCTATCAGGTAAGTTGCCACTGCACCAAACAACTGGGAAAAAGAAGAAGAAAAAATATAAAACACAAAATAAACTTAGTTTATTCTTTCATTCAGTTTCTTTTAAGACTTTTTGTGACTTGTTAGATAAAAGTGTATTTCAAAAAATTTTTAGATCCCGACTTTTGAATTTTCATTTGCCACTGCACCAAATAACTTTATGTACATTAGTGTAACAGACTGTTGTCTAGTCCTTGTCATTGTGGTTTATTATCTTGCTTTGAACTGTAACATTGTAATTACAACTGGTGCCGACAGTGGTCGTAAGGGCATTGTCATTACCTGAGTGGGTATCTGTGTGTAGTGTCAAGTCATTATTCTGAATAGCTAGTAACCTGAGTATCTATGAAAGTTTCACTGTTTTATTGATCCCCCCTGAAGTTCCTCTGCTTGGGGGGTGGCTGCTGTCAGTCACGCGTACCCCCATGTACACAAATATATTATTCCCTCGTTTTCTCTAACTCGAGTTGTTAAACAATGATTACATATGTATGTTAGATTTCCTTTCACCAAATGTAAAATTGAAAGGAAAATCTGTCTCATAGCCAGGTTTTCCACTTGAGGGGTTGGCTGGTAAGAAAATGTTAAGGCGGCCAATAAAGTATAAACATGATTTGTTTTGTTTTTGTAATTAATCACAAAGCTACACAATGGGCCAAATGTGCTCTGTTCACCACGGGTATCGAAACCTATTTATAGCGGTGTGAGTCCGCAAATATAACGCTGTGCCACCTAGGCATCATATATAAAGCTGAGACAATGCTTTATATATGATCTGTCTGTTGAAACAAATGTAATAGTGTGTACAGAAGTTGTATTTTTTAATAAATGGTACACAATGAGTTATTACACTGCTGGCCAAAATATTAAGGCCAATGAACATAAAAAAAGCAATTTTGTCAAAGCTTCTAAAGATGAAAATAGGAAAAGGGAAAATAGAAAACCTTTTAATATTTAATAGGGATAATGTGAACACCATGAAATTAGCCTAAATACTAGCTGGTCAAAATTTTTATACCTTACTGAAACGAAGTCCTAAACAGTGTAGGTAAGCCCAACAAGAGGTCTCAGTAGTGAGTTACACGGTCATCATTGCGAATAACTTCAAACGTTTGTAGAAGGTTGGCTGGAATGTTATTCCAAGTGGAGAAGATGGCTTCACGAAGATCATGCACTGTTTGGAATTGACGTCCATTTTATCCACCTCAAACATTTTCAATGGGGGTCAGTTCGAGCAAACACGCTGGATGGTCCAAAAGAATCACGTTATTTGCCATGAAAAAGTCCTTTGTCTTGCGGGCATTGTGGATTGCAGCATTGTCCTGCTGAAAGATCCAGTGATTTCCACACGAGCGAGGGTCTTCAGTTAATAAGGATGCTCTCTCCAACATGTCAATGTACCCAACTGTTGTTTGACCCCTGTTTAACCTGTAGCTTCATTGTTCCATGGAAAGAGAAAGCATTCCAGATCATGATGGAATGTCCTCCACTGTGACGTGTAGAAAATGTCTGGCGGGATATCCTTATTGTGCCAGTAATGTTGGAAGCCATCTGGACCATCCAGGTTAAATTGTTTCTCATCAGAGAACAAAACCTTCGTCTCCTTTTCTACGTCCCATGTTTGGTGCTTCTCAGCAAAGTTTAACCAAGCTCTTTCGTAGTGTAGAAGGAGGCGTTTATGGTTTTTAAAGCCTTTTTCTCGTAAATGCCGTCTTATTGTTCTTGAGCTGCATTCTGCGTCCGTAAGGGCCTTAATCTGGTTCGACGATCGGCTGGTGTCTTGCCGGACTACCCGTCGAATCCTCCTGCTCAACTCCGGCGAAATTTTTTTTGGCCGACCACCCGAAATTCTCGTTTCGCATTCCTCAGAGTCTTTTAAGAAATTTACAACAGCAGTTTTACTTTGCCGAATCTCACCAGCGTTGGCACGTTGAGAGAGACCTTGCTTTTGCAGTTGGACGATTTTGCCACATTCATTCTCTGTCTACTTTTTAGCTTTTGCCATGTTTTTACCCAATCTAACAAAATAGATGGCGGTGGGAGATGCTGACAACGCAAATGCTTGAACACAAATTTCTAAATTTCTTTATTTGATTACCGATTAACGCTTCGTTTGAGTATGGTCTTAAACGTTGGACCAGCTAGTATTTAGGCTATTTCATTATGTTCACATTTTCCCTACTAAATGCTAAAAAGTTTTTTATTTTTATTTTCCCTTTTTTTATTTTCATCTTTCAAATTTCTGCTCAAATAAGTGGTTGAGTCTAACAACGCAAAATGCATATTTTTTCTTTATGTTATTTGGCCTTAAGATTTTGGCTAGCAGTGTATATAAAAAAAACCTGAAAATGATATAGACGTAGAGACCTTAAAAATTCCATCAATGTCAAGTTTTTTTGCACACTGTGTTAATTGCATCTTTAGCGTTTTGTATGTACATGGGCTAAATGGCCATGTAAAAGACCCTTATAGAATCCAGGTTTACCCATCTCTACTTTTAATAACCTGCTCTGAGGCCAGCCAACACTATTCTCTATAATATGGACTCTTTGAGCCTAATTAACTAACACTCTGAAAACACGTTAACACCTAAAAGTAAGCAACGGGTTTAACAGTATTGAACTCTACATTCTCCGATACGTAGCCCAGCATGGCCAGGTAGTTAAAGCACTCGACTCGTAATCTGGGGGAAGCGGGTTCGAATCTCTGTCATACGAAACATGCTCGCCCCTTTAGCCGTGGGGGTGTTACAATGTGACGGTCAATCCCACTATTTGTTGGTAAAAGAGTAGTTTAAGAGCTGGCAGCGGTTGATGATGACTAGCTGCCTTCCCTCTAGTTTTACATTGCTAAATTAAGGACGGGTAGCGCAGATACCCCTCGTGTAGCTTTGCGTCAAATTCAAACCACGCCGATACTCAGCCCGAAACACTAACCACAAAGTCAAGCCTGTCTTTCTTGACCCTAAATGCAAGCTTTAAAAAGTACAGTGTGATGTTTGGTAACCAAATGTTAGAAACTTTGGGAAGACTCTAACTTTAGATAATAGGTTGCTCTTCTTTTCATTCGTTACATTACCTATAAAGGAGGCCCGACTTGGCCAGGTTGTTAGGGCACTTGACTCCATCTAAGGATCGATGGCTCGAATCCCGGTCGGACCAAATATTTTTGCCATCTCAGCAAGAGGCGTTATATAGTTACGGTCAATCCCACTATTCGTTGCTAAAAGAGTAGACCAAGAGTTGGTGGTGTGTGATGATTACTAGCTGCCTTATTTCTAGTCTTATACTGTTAAATTATGGACGGCTAGCGCAGAAAGTCTTCGTGTGGCTTTGCGCGACATTCAAAACAAACGACACCAAACCTCTAAACATGATGCGATTAGTTTACTTGTTTGTTAATAGGAGCTTTGCGCAAAGCTACACAGTAGCCATCAGCGCATCATTTTGTTTAAGTCGTTTTTATTTGTTTGACCATAAGAAATTTCAGACACTCAGTGGGGCTCACCGCCGACTCCTGTCAGATTTGACAAACCCTGCTATAACCCATTCACAAACCAAATTA
The DNA here is from genome assembly GCA_011833715.1 of Carcinoscorpius rotundicauda. Taxonomy (NCBI): domain Eukaryota; kingdom Metazoa; phylum Arthropoda; class Merostomata; order Xiphosura; family Limulidae; genus Carcinoscorpius; species Carcinoscorpius rotundicauda. Next base: position 24,557,222 of record CM022403.1, read on the forward strand.
AGGGGCGCGTTTTTGCCAACGGGGATCGAGTCATGAATTTTCGGATTAACAGTTCAAACAATATTCGAAATATATATATATGATATTCATGTTGAAAGTTTGTGATCATGAGAAAACAACTTGAAAGCAAAAATGTATTCTAAAGACAGCTGGTAGGGGCGTTAAAACTTTAATTCAAATAAAGTACAGAACAACGTTTCGACTTTCTTGTGTCAGCTTCAGGTTAACAAAAACAGTTTCAACAAATTAATTAATTGAAACATCACGTTAAGAATAAACATGTTATAGTTTATTTAACTGTGGATAGCTGTCACTACTATAGAGCAAACAGTTTTATTAGCTGTCGATGCTGTGTCCACGGAAGATTGTTTTTGTTCTTTTGAATTTTGCACATAGCTACTCGAGGGCTATCTGTGCTAGCTGTCCCTAATTTATTAGTGTAAGACTAGAGGGAAGGCAGCTAGTCATCACCACCCACCGCCAACTCTTGGGCTACTCTTTTACCAACGAATAGTGGGATTGACTGTCACATTATAACGCCCCCACGGCTGAAAGGGCAAGCATGATTGGCGCGACGGGGATGCGAACCCTCGACCCTCAGATTATGAGTCGCACGCCTTAACACGCTTGGCCATGTCGGGCCGTCCACGGAAGAAACGAATCAACCAGGGTTTAGATTAATTTATGTGCACAAAATCTAATTATTATGTGTACATCTGTTAAATATTCTTATGAATGAGTACTGTTACGCAGTTAATGTAACTTTTGCAATTGGAATATTAACAATCAAACTTAACTATTCTGCTATCGTTTCTTAATTATCCTGCGCCTTGCTCTGTTAGGCTAAAAATTAATATTTCGTGTTGTGCCATTTACGCACCATTGCTCTCCATGGAAATTATCCTCATGTTTCATAAACTGTGTACCATTTACCTGCAGGGACACATAAAATACGTAACTAATAACATGTTTAAATCATGAGAAGTCAAGTGAGACTTGTTGAAGTTTATCGAAAATCGTTATTACTTTAATTGAATACATACAAATGATTTTTTGTTGTTGGTTTTCGTAATTATAAGTTTATGATGTTGGAAATCTAATTTATTATTTCACAAAACTGTGTGTGTTTGTCTATTTATCTCTAAGTCTTTCCTGGGTACGTCAGATAGAAAGTTACCAATTCTAAATTCAACAACAAATTTCAAAGTTTTTTTTAAAAAAATGAATAATAATAATTAATATTTTAGAGATTAATTAAAATTACGTAGATAACACGTTATGAGCAACTGTTTCAAGTTCACTGTTATTTTGACATCTGGTTGGGAATTTGATTTAATTTTGGGAGTTTGTTTTAGTGTAAAGACTGGTTAGAGTAATGTACGCTGGGGGGAATAAAATTCGTTGTAAATCTGCAAACTTACCGCTGTGCCTCGGGAGGCGATGGGGAGCGACCAACAGCTCCAATTAAGTTGGCAATATGCACGTGACCATGAGAAATAAACTGTTTGTTTGTTTTTGCAATTTCGCGCAAAACTATACGAGGGCTATTTGCGCTAACCATCCCTAATTTAGTTGTGTAAGACTAGAGGGAAGGCTGCTAGTCATCACTACTCGCCGCCAACTCTCGAGCTACTTTTTAACAACTAATAGTGGGACTTGCCGTTACATTATAATACCCCCACGGCTGAAAGGGCGAGCATGCTTGGTGGGAAGAAGATTCGAACTCGCGACCCTCAGATTACGAGTCGACTGCCCTAACCACCTGGCATACCGGGGGTTAAATAAATGGAACGTAGCGATGCAGAACATTCGATAACCACAGTTTTTTTGTTTTTTGAAGTTACGTTTTCTTCTTTCACGGTTAATAGTAAAAAGAGTTACTACAAATAAATATTCGTTATGTTCGATGGTTTCCATTTGCTTATTTTGTAACGGTTTGAGAAAGGAGTTTAGAAAATTGGTTCGTTTAAGATTTAATTTTCATTTAGCCTTCTGCAATTCGCTATATAGTGAACAAACGTAATTTAAATGTGTGTGAATAAGTTTTTGGCATTACTCCTAATCATGTGATATTATACAGTGGGTAAACTATTTAATAATTATGTATGTTTGTGACAGACGTTTTCTTAGTTCCATTAAGTGCAAAATTAAAAATATTTGTGACAAGAAAGGGGTAATACATTTCCTGACGTCTCCGCTAGTACAGCGGTAAGTCTACGGATTTACAACGCTGAAATCAGGGGTTCGATTCTCGTTGGTGGACTCAGCAGATAGTCCGAGGTGGCTTCGCTATAAGAAAACACACACACACACGCACATTTCTTGATTGGTTGTACCCTCTGCTGTGGACTGTAGCTTTGTTATTCAAAGTTCATAAGAACAGCTTTGTTCAGCCTTTCCCAACTATTTGGTCTGTCTGTCTGTCCATCTATTGACATATTACTACAAGTTTTTTCAAATTCATTGTCATGAAAGTCCCAGGTCGGTACATATGTATGGTTCATTATATCGAGTTTCATAATAATTATCGTATAATTAATTATTTTAGTGTTTTTTAGCAAATATTTAATTTTATCATCGAATAACCTACGTTCCTATAGTAACTGATAAATTTGTTTACTATGGTTACTAAGCAAGTCTGCTTTTAAAACGGAAAGATAATAAATAGCTTTGCAAATTGCTTATTAGCACAAATGGAAACGAAGTAATGTTTGAAGCATTGTTCGTGACGTCACTGAGATGCTGATAGCACATTTATCGCCTGCTTGCATGTCACAATCATCAAAATTAACGAAGATAAGGGAGGAAGAAGAAGGGATTGGTGTCGAGGTAGGAAATTAAAACCACTTCCAAGTAAATTCGAATTTTTGGTATTTCTTGATACTTTATTTGGTCAAATAGCATGTTTTAAATTTTAATTCTTACTTTAAATAAAACCAAGAAACTTTAAAACAGCAATCTTCATAGATACAAACAATATTTACTGTGTATATGAAGATACGGTTAGGCCAAAGTCTTGATTTAAATTGATCACTGCCAGTCCAATTGTGTTCATCGCTTCTGTTAAATTATACATTTAAACTAGGATCACATTTTTTTGAAAACCAATAAATATTTGGCTAAGTTGCTGTAAAAAAAATCTCATTACTAAAGTGACCAGTTTTGGAACCCTATTATTTTGTACAATAACAGAAAAGGTTCTATATTTAAGGGGTGTTTGTTAAAATAAAAATAGTTGAAACCATCAGAATGCATTGTAAATGTTTGTTTTATGATTTTTAAATTCGTACCTCACTCTCTAATGTTGTTTTGAATCTAGTTTCATTTTTGATATAACACGATCCTCATAGGTAATACTATTTATGGAGATATTTTAGTTCCAAGCATACTAGAACCCTAGGTTATTTTTAATATTTTATAGTTAATACAACAAGTTTTGTATAGTAGTAAAGCTATTCTCATACACTGGATCCTTTTATTTTCTTTATTTCTTAGTTGGTGTTGATCAAGGAGTTTATTGAGATAAAAAATAAACAACTTATCAAGTTAACAGAAACGGAGACCAAGATATGAATCGCCTGAGAGCTAATCGTATCGGACTTCAAGCAGATTTATCAAGTGAACAAACGAAGGCTCAAAACCCAATTTTTGTTACTGATTATGGCCAATGGGTGAAGCCAACCACAGAAGACTCACCAGGTGCTCTCTGTGATAATTTCCGTCCTTTAGCGTTTTATGCGAGAATTCTCGGGATTTGGCCTTTGAGTAATGTAACTTCTTTAAGTGTTGACATTCTACACTTCTCATGGAGCTCTTTTTGGTTCATCTACAGCGCTTTTCTGGCAACTATAATGACAGGTAGTGGTCTATTCTACCTTTACGTCAACTTGATGACGATGTCAAGATGTAGTCTTATTCAAAACCTTTTTGTCATCTTGTTCTTGGGCGGTTGGCGTATCCAAGCAATCATCAACATGTTGACATTGTTATTTAGCGGCAGAAAGATCCATGCTTATCTACAAATCTGGTCTGACACTCATACTAGATTAAGGGTGACCTTCGGTAAGAAATTCTTTAAGATGGCAGTTGGTTTTCTTTTATATGTCCTCGCAGTTCAGATTTTATACACTGGAATGCTTATTCCTAGTTCGTGTCTTCTGTTGAATGGCATCAGATGCCATCGAGACAACAAGAATGCGTCCGTTTTCTTCTCTCCAGGTTGCTTTGTTCAACCCATGTCCATGTTCTCCTGGTCTGTTGCTCACCATCTTCATTCCATCAGCGTTTTTCTGCTACCAGACCTCCTTATAATTTTCTTCGGCTCTACAATTCAACATTCTTTTACTGAGATCTCTAGACGAGTCCGTACTATACTGCAGTCAGGTAAAGAGGCATTAGAGGACGACTTGGCAGCCATCCGGGTATGTCATCACCAACTGTGCACCCTTATCAAGGAAACAGATAAGCTCTTCTCACCCATTATCTTAGTGTCTTGTCTCGTAAATGTGGTGCACATGGTGATTCTCCTCCACCGGATTCTTTTGCCAGACACTAGTTTTCAAGAAAAGGTTGTTTACGGAGTTGTCTGTTTATATGTGCCCATCGTCCGGTTGGTGGCTCTTTCAATCCAGGCAGCCAAAATAATAGACGAGGTAAGTGGTGTTTGTTTGTATTTTAAAATGTCACACAAAACTACACGAGTGCTACATGCATTAGCCATCCATAATTTAGTGACGTAAGACTAGAGGGAATGCTGTTACTCATCACCACCCACCGCTAATTCTTGGGTTACTTAACTCACTCAACGAATAGTGGAATCGACCATAACATTATAATGCTCCCAAAGCTGAAAAGGAAAGCATGTTTGGTGCAAAGGGGATATGAACTATTGACCCTCAGATTGTGAGTGGAGCACCTTAACAAAATTCAGTTCAAGTGGTGACTCCTTTCTCATACTGATTTTTAAATGAAACTAGAAAATTATAATTACGTTAGTCGTGCTATGTTCTTGTTGGAACAAAAACTATTTTTTCTTTAAAGAAAGAAGGGATTCAAATCAACTAATAATCATTATTAATATTGATTACAGTCGTTAACAAGCAGATATGATGTGCACCTTATATTTAAAATATCCTTCTCTTTACCTTTCTCTGTTGAATGACTCAATCTGCAACAAGTCTGCAGATTTACAACAATGAAATCATGGGTTCGATTCCCCTCGATGGACTCAGCAGATAGTTCGATGTGGCTTTGCTATAAGAAAACGCACACACATACTCTATCGTATGTCATCTATAATAGTTGATTCTTTTACCTGAAATAATATGTTCTTTTACTGTTTTATTTTTTATGATAACATAATTGTTGTTTCTTTTCGCCACTTACTTTCCCACCAGAACACAAGAAACGTGCATCTTGTGATAAGTGAGGATCAGACAAATGCTTCGTACTACTAATTATTATCTACTAGAGTCCTGCAACTAGAACAATCAGCCATAGATGAAAACTCTTGAAACATCACTTTCATTTGAATGAAAAAAGCACAAGATAGGTTCATGCTAACTCACCACTATCCATAATAAACGTCAACAAAAAGTGTAATTCACTGAAACATTATAACGCTCCAAGGCTGAAAGGAGGAGAATGTTCAGTGACAGGTTGCAAATGATATGCCCTGACGTCCAGGCCAATTTCAGGTCAAGCACATTCCTGGTCAGTGAAATTGTGTGTTTAGAGCGACAGGTGTCAATAAACATCTCAATCAACAACTGTTGATACAGAAGCATACGGTAAGATGGTGAACTTACAAGAACGTTACCTTTTACTACAGGGAAAGGACTGCACGAATTTTGTTTCGAGCTCACTCAGTTATTTGTTTTAATACATTTACGTTTTTAACCAATGATCAGCTATTAACTTCAGTTTCTTTTAACAGGCCATGTCACCGCTTGAAAGTCTTCATTCAGTCGCCACCTACCGGCTGACTCAGAGTACCCATGATCAGGTAAGCTGTGGCAGTACGTGTTAAGAAAAGTGTTTCTAACTACGAGATCACCAGGTCTTCCAAGTGGTTTATTGCGTAGGAGAACGTTCGGTTATTCTTTGTTCCGAATAATATTTGTTTCTCTCAAGCTGCCGAACATGATGAAAATGTCAGTTCGGAGACTTTAGGGTTGGGGCATAGCCACTCGTAATTTAGAATTGTTGAGTCAAAGGGAAAACAAACCATTCAAATCATATGTCGCTTTTTAATTTAAAAAAACCCTAAGATTTGGAGCGTTACAAATTACATATCGCGACTAGAACTTTGAACCTTTCGAACCGCAGCCCAGAATGTTGGTCTCTAAGCAAGTCTAGCTTATCTTATATGATATTATAATCATTTTGTGACAAATAATTTTTAAACTGATTTTAATCAGGTGTAGAATCGAGGAGAAAGCAACCTTAAATTACGTTTAGTAGCAGAAGTGCTAGGATGCATATTGGAAGGTCCAAGGTTCACATCACGAAATGCTGAACATTCTTCTCTCTTTCATCCCTTGGTGCATTATAAGAGTGACAATCTATCTTTTTTGCTTGTTTCAAAACCGGATACATCCCTTGTGGTGGAGATTACTATTGGCCAGTGTCGTAGCCAGATGCAGTTTTCGGGGGTAAAATGACTGATGAACAAATTACTCAATGATTTCTGCGGTGAAATAATATAAGCTATACTTGAACACTGGGGTTCTCTGATCTGACGATGTGTTTCGTAAAATTACAGTCATGTTGTGGTTGTTGTTTTTGAATTAAGCACAAAGCTATTCAATGGGCTATCTGTGCTCTGCCCACCACGGGTATCGAAACCCGGATTTAAGCGTGCAAGTCCGCAGACATACCGCTGAGCCAGTGGGGGGCAAAATTACAGTCAAGTTACAAACATTATTGGTTTAGGTCAGTGTTTCCCAACTGTAATTTGAAAAGGTACTCCAAGGGTCTGCTAGTAATGTACGAAATTTCATAAAAATAAAAATAAAAAGATTGATAGAACAAAGGAATATTCTTCTTAAAATTAAATATATAAGAATTAAAACGTTTAATTTTAGAATTTTTTTCAAAAATAAAAGAAGAAAAATCTGCATTTTGGGGAGGAGCGAAAAAAATTATATTAAAATTGGTTTTCGCGTTACTAAATTTCGATAACTGTTGCTTTAGATTATGGTCAGTACAATCGCTATTTGTGAAGAAGTTGTAGATAGAAATTACTTTCTTTGTATTTTAAGTTACAGACATTATAACCGCTGAGGTGAAACTGACAGCTCATCCTTCAATCAAACATAGCAGTTATGGACTTTGATGTTCATGATGTTTGTTTTTTTATTAAATAAATTCAGTTTTTAATCTGTCTACCTAGTATAAGACATACAGGATGAATGACATCCTGTCATCCCCACGAAGCCAACAAAAATGCACGAGACATGAGTATATCAACTAATAACTGGCATTTTTTTGTAGTTGTTTGTTATTAAGCACAAAGAGATCGATCTTCGAAGTTTAGCCTTATAAATTCTCCAGTTTCATTACAATGGTACTATTTTTTTATATGAAGCTGACTTACAGATAGGTTTCTAAGTTTTAGCGGATTTCGGAGTTTATATAATTTCCATTAAAACTAAACAAAAAAAAAGGTTTGTTGTTGCTAGATTAGATTTCTTTTATAATATTCGGGTCCTCCGCTGGTACAACGCTCAATCTACGGATCTACAACGTTAAAATCAAGTGTTCGATTCCCCTCGGTGGACTCAGCAAATAGCCCGATGTAGCTTTGTTATAAAACACACACACATTATAATATTTGACCTCTTCATGAACTTTTTTCAATGGACAGAACAATAGGTCTCGATTATATGTAGTCTAAATTCATTTTTAACTGTGTGTTTTTGGATGTAAGACGTACATAATACTTCAGAACTATTATTTTAAAATTCCTACAACAATCTAGACAAGTGCACACAAACGGAATTTGTTTTTCTGTTTAATTATATTTATTGTCTTGTGCACAACAGCAAAAAATAAAAACAAACACTTGTAGAGAAAAATATATTTGCAAAAACAGTTGGTATGGGTAGAGAAAGCACTATGTAGAAGAGCGAACAACGTTTATAACAACAAAAACACAAGCCGAAAATAAACCAATACAAAGAAACACCTTTATACCTATATTAATAAATATAATGCAACATCTAAGCACGCCCTCTACATTCAATTACAAAACCGCCTTCAAAGATGTGGCCAGCTATCGACCAGTTACCTCTTTCTTTCTTTATGAACCTGAAGATTACCGAAGGAGGTCGAAACGTTGTTTGCTCCTCTACGTAAAAACTTTCTCAACCCATACCAGCCGTTTTTACACATATATTTTTAAAAAAACTTTGTTTGCAAAACCAACTTTCTCAACTCAATAAATTCCTCGATGTCTCAGCAATTTCCGGAGTTTATAACTTTAAATTTCAGAGTTTAATCTACACAGCACACAGAGTATAGGAAGGATATTGAGAATCTGTTTGGATCAAATGTGTAGCTAAGGGTTATTGTTCCAGATTCTGGATCAAAGAGTCGAAGGTTTGAACTCGTGATACGAACAGTCTTTTTTCTTTCATCTGACAGTTAGTTTCGCTACCGTGTAGGCGGCGGGTGCTGCTGACTGACAGCGTTTTCTTTAATTTGAAGTTGAAAGGTATGGACAGTTGTGACTGAATCTTGAGGTCTCTGAGAGAGGTCGTTATACACTAGCACACGGGGTCTGTTCCCCGAATCCCTAGTTGGCGTTTTGAAATATCAGAATAGAAAACTATAATCCATATTATACTGAAATGGCAAAAATTATTGCGTTTGTATTGGCTCCAGCCCCAAATTAACTCACGACATCATAGAATTTTGCCTCAAAACAAAGCAAACATATTAATTTTTCAAATTTGATAAATTTCCAGTTTATTTAACAAAGTTCCAGATATGATATTTAAAGAAAATAATCTTTCTTGCTCATTGTATAGATTTTCTGAAATGAAATTTAAATGATAAAAAAAAACTTAGGTGTACCTTGGTCAGATTCATCATTGCTACTAAAGAATCGGATAGCATTATATTTTTATAATGCCTTCTGAAATGAAAACCACTTTAATCGTTTAACGTTTAAGAAATTATCTCGATTTTTATGGTTGAAATGTTAATAATGCAAACCATTTCACAAAATATGATGCTTTAACTTTTTTGATTTATTGTTCATATAGTTGCGACTTTTCATCTCGAAATTAAATGGATTCAACACTGGTTTAAGCGGTTCAGGATACTTTTCTATCAATCGTGGACTACTTTCGTCGGTTAGTATTTTAGCGTCATCTCTTATTTGATTGTTGAACTATTGTAGCTCAATTTTTTTCTCTTTTTTATTTTTTCAAAACTCTTTTTGAGGACAGTTGTATAATCCAGTACAAACAAAGAATATATTTCTTACATGTTTAAACTGTTGTTAATGTGAATAATTTGTTTGTGTGTGTATACATAGATTATACATAATAAAGACATATGAATCTTAAATAGTTAAATGTTATTGTTTCTTTTCTAATATCTCATTCAAAACCCTCATGATGTTTTTATTTTTAGTTTATCTTTAAAATTATCAGTGAATATTTTCTGAGATTAATAAAATAAGACCTATAAAAGTATGGTTAAAGTAATTTTAATACTGCAAATTAACTGCTAGACAAACACAGAGGTTAAAACAGCTTTGCTTGGACAGACGTGTTAAACGGTCTGTTGAAGCATCATATAGAATGCGTGAGTCGCACAAATTAGTAATTTTATTTCAGTTTTAAAACACTGAAATGGATTGACTGGAATATATTTCTAAGACGCGATCCAGAGAGCAGTACTGGGCATGCGTAATGAGAAGAAGCACTAACATGAATATGGCCTGATGATTGGGGCGCTCGACTCGCCATCTGTAGGTCACAGGCTGGAATTTTCTTACCAAACATGCTCGCTCTTTTAGCTGTCGGGACATCATACTGTTTGGATCAATCCTACTACAGTGTTCCTTCGCCACTTCGCGGGCTCGGCCGACCCCCACACATATATATATAAAATAATAAACATTAAATCTAAAATATAGCATTAAATACCATTAAAATATTTAAAATAAATATAATTAATAGTGTAAAGAATAAAAACAGGTATATTTTGAGATATAAACATATATTTGAGTTTATAACAGTGTAAAAATGGAAACAGAACCAACTGGAAAGGCTATAGATGTACGCATTGTGCGTCTGCGAAGGCTACGCGAGATCAGCTTCATGGCGTAGCGATGTGCAAGACGGGCTATGATTGGTGCAGAAATGAAAGACGGCCAATGACAGCTACCCATTTTGATTGTTTTTCACCATTGCTACATGTCTTCAAAATGTTCATAAGGCATTGCAAGAGATGAAGCCCTGCACCGTTAATGCAAGCTGGAAGAAGTTGTGGCCTGAGGTTGTGCACGACGACAAGGGATTCACGCCTGAAGAAATCCAACACTCGGCTGTTCAAAAAGCTGTGCAATTAACTTCGTTAATCAAAGCTGAAGGATTTGCCGATATGACGAAGGAAGACGTAGATGAACTGATTGACTTAGAATCCGAACCACACGCCGACCAAGACTTAGAAGCACTGACGAAGTCTGCTGCCGAGAAAGACGACAAAGTGGAAACACCGAAAGAAGCCGAGGAAACAATCGAGCAAAGTGGATGGTCGTTAGAGCGGTTAGGTAAACTAATGAAACTAATTAACGAAGTGAAGGAGTGCTCACAGGAATGGGACAACGATATGGTTCGATCACTAGAATTTTGCAATAAAATAGAAGAACTGATGACTCCTTATCAAATGATTTTCGATAGGCTAAAGAGGCAGAGAAAACAACTGCCAATAACAATGTTTTTCCAGCCGAACAAGAAAGAAAGGGTACCGGTGGCAAGTACTGTTCCTGAAGTTGTAACGACCGACGAAGAAATTGCCGATTCACCTTCCACAGAAGAGGTAGTGGTGTCCCCCGAAAAGACACCACCTGCTGAAGATATGTAATTTTTAATTTAAGGCTTAATATCTTAATAACTGTTCTTATTATTTCAGCAATAATGAACAGTATTGTAATGGGAGGGTTAAATAGTTGTACAGGGAGGGTTTTAAAAGTCTAAATGCACATAAATATATACGTAAAAATCGGCGATCCCACTTCGCGGAAAATCTCCTTTCGCGGGGGGTTTTGGAACGCATCTACCGCGATACACGAGGGAACACTGTATTCATCAGTAATTAGTACCCCAAGAATTTTTAGTTGATGTTGTTGACTAGGTATATTTGTTCTAGCCCATCTCTGTTAAATTTCTGACGGCCAGCGTAAATACGCTCGTAGTCCTGGAATAGTTTTGCACAGAAACAAATAAATCGTTTTGAAATAGTTTTCAAATTGAATTTAGATACCTTGTGTGATTATATCTCTTGTGTTTTGAGATATAAAAGTTGTGTACTTGCTGACGTCATTCAATAATAATAACAAAAATGCTATATTATATTTTACACCATTCCGTGTATTTTGTGACGGTGTTTAATTATTGGAAACGCCTTTGGTTTCGGTCTATTAATCGGTAAGTGATTTGAGACATGTCTTGTCATTTAGAGATTATTTTAAACCTATCCTTTTATTCATAGCTCATTTGAGCTTCATTGTGTCCTGTTTTTTTAGTGGTAGATGACTCGAAATCTCATTATTTCTTAGTGGTAGATGATCTGAGCTCTCGTTGTGTCCTGCCTTCTTATTGGTAGACATTAGCTTCTAACATTGGCTAAAATGCCTCTTCTGTGATTGTGTTTTGATATGAATGCCTTTTATAACAAAATAAGCTTTTTACATTAAGCACGATTCTAAAACTATGGCCGACAGATATATGTCGTATGAGATAAACCGTGCCGTTTTACAGCAAAAAATCCAAAAGAAAATTGTGCAAGAAGATTTTCACTACTCCCTCATTTTAATTTTTTCTGTTTTACGCATGCTCAATAATAAGTTCTCAAAATTATCTGGAAAATAAAATTTTAAAAATTTCAAACATATATTAATAACATTTCATTTCTGTATTTAAATGAAAATTCAAAAGTCGGGATCTAAAAATTTTTTGAAATACACTTTTATCTAACAAGTCACAAAAAGTCTTAAAAGAAACTGAATGAAAGAATAAACTAAGTTTATTTTGTGTTTTATATATTTTTTTCTTCTTTTTCCCAGTTGTTTGGTGCAGTGGCAACTTACCTGATAGTAATGGTTCAGTTCAAGGACAGTGATTAAAACTTATAATCATATAGAAGCGACATCTGGTGTCTCTTACCAAGAACGTCAGAACGACGAGTTTATAACACTGGTCTTCTTATATTTAATTCCCCCATGGAAACTAAATCATTGTTGTTTTATTATTTTTATGTTAGCAGAGTGTGGAGTGTTATATTTATTGAACTTATATTATTGTCGTAGTTCACCGCTTAGCTAATGGTGGAGTTTTATTTATTAGAGAGAAGTATAAAAATACATCGAATATTATTTATTTTGGTTATGGTATCATTAGACAGTAAAAATAAAATGTTTAGTTTGTTTGTGGATTTATAAGGCAGGTAGAATGCAAAATGTACCAAAGTTGTATGTTTTTTAGATTTATAAGACCGTTAGAACACATTGGTTTGTTTGTTAGTTTTGGAATTTCGCGCAAAGATAATAAACCACAATTACAAGGAGTAGACAATAATCTATTAAAGCAATGCACATAAAAAAATTATATTCTTGCTAATGTATTACGTTTGTGGTTTGTGTTGGAATTTCGCGCCAAGATACACGAAGGCTATCTGTGCTAGCCGTCCCTAATTTAGCAGCATAAGACTTGAGAGAAGTCAGCTCGTCATCACCACCCATCGCCAGCTCTTGGACTACTCTTTTACCAACGAAGAGTGTAATTGACCTTAAAATTATAACGCCCCCGCGGCTGATAGGGCGGGCATGTTTGGTGCGACGAGGTTTCGAACCTAGCCAAACAGAGCCTGAACATATTGGAGGTTACATAATTTTTAGCTTATGGATTAATAAAGCGGTTATAAAACTAAAAATTAAGACACATTTGGCGTATTTCAAGTTTCCGTGAGTGCACTGAATGGTTAACACTAAATGATTATCAAAGTAACACCACCTGTATTTTAATGTATTTTTGAAAAAATGATAAAAAAAGCACAGGCTATTTGTAGACTTTTTGCCACAAATAAAGAATTTTAAGAATCATCTCCAACAGTTGTAAGTCGTCTCTATTTATGAAGCTATAGTTTAATTTCTTTTAACGTTTCTTGTTTCTTATTAAATCTATTTTGTAAATTGTTTTTCTGTTTTTTTATCTATTTATACACTAAAACTTGTAGTGTTTTTTTCTTATTGTGCATGTTTCCTTTCTTAGATCGTTTAACTTACATATAACGTAGGTTTTATGGGTTTAAATCCTGAGTTTAGCCGTTTCAGGTACTGATAAATTTCTTAAAAAGTGCAATTAATTTTGAACAACTAACAATGGATTCTGTTGACGCTTTAAGTGCATTTTATAAATTATTTCTTTGTCAAATTTCCTCATTGGTCCCTGACAGCACGCAAGTCTCATAAAAATATAAACATAAATACTGCAGATATTAAAATTTGTTCTTTAATTAATTATGGGACACTCTATGTATATTACTATGAAAATGGCTAATTCCACCAATGTTTCTGGTTACGTCTTTAGGTATTGTAAGAGGTAAAAAACAAAACTTATTTTAAAGTTAATTAATTAAAAACTAAATTCGTCTTATACAGTCTATTAATGACGACAATAATTGATGTCTACCTGTCACAACCATATTTATTTCTATAAATAATTTTCTTATTACTCTACACGTAGCAACGTAAGTGTCTTAGAGATTTAAAAAAAAAGATCCCTAATACAAAATAAGTATTCTTCTTTCAAATTATTTCTTCGGGATTTAAAAGTTTGTTTTTTAAATCTTTGAATTCATAATTTAAATCATTAACCTTATTATGTAATTTCATATTTCAATTGCGGCAATAATTTATGTAAACAAAGTAAAATTCTTCTAAAAAAGCGATATGTGACATTACATTTGTTTCGACGGCTTTCTTCACCTCACGACGTTTTAAAAAACTTGCATTGTTTGAGATGCGCGTTATTAGAAACACAAATGATATTTACCAAAACAACAATGCATTAAAAAAGAATAATTATTTTGCTCACAACATCTCAAATATTTTACCGTCAACAAGTGTCACTTACATCGATTATAAGGTATTTATAATTATATTGCTTTTTAAAAAACATATCTTTTTCATAACGCAAATGAAGTCTTAAATTGCTTTTTATTCACATTGATAGGAGATTGTAAAAAAAAATTCAGGTTGATTCTTTATGTAGTAGATCCCCTGCAAAATAAATAAAAGTGAATTAAAACTGACAGAATTAGCTTGCATGCTCACCCATTCACTCGTCTCAGTCTAGAGGCACGACTGTTACGCTGTTAAACATGTATAATAAATCATGTTTTGTCTGACGGGCGTTTGTTTAAGTAATTGGCGACTTGAGGCCCCAACACGTCAACAATTCCTACCCACGAACATAGAAAATGGATGCCTAGGTAATTATAGTGTCTTTAGCTGTACAGCATGATATAAATCGTTCATCTCGTGTTTGAAAAACCAACCAGTCGAAGAGTGTTTCGGCACTCACGTAGCTAGTGGTTTTGTATACGTAATTAAATAGATTTTAATTTGTGTTTCTCTAATAGCGCATGCCAAGCACTCTTGTTTTGTAGTTTTCATCATCTTAGGTCGCTTAATTTCGTGACCAGCCAAAGAGTTGAAACATTACTTTGAGATTCTTTTATTATCTCGTGAATTGGACAGAGGGGTCGGTAAGTGTTCGCACGAGAGGCCCTGCTTCTTTGTTTGTTTGTTATTGGAATTTCGCGCAAAGCTACAAGGGGGCTATCTACGCTAGTCATCCCTAATTTAGCAGTGTAATGCTAGAGGGAAGGCAGCTAGTCATCACCACCCACCACCAGCTCTTGGGCTACTCTTTTACCAACGAATAGTGGGATTGAGCATACATTATAACGTCTCCAAGGCTGAAATTATTATTTTACGAAATAAACGAGCGAACATACATACAGACACGAATGATATAACAACAGGCAGTTACGAAAAGGTATATAATAATTCGTGAGGTTGAATTCAATAGACGGTAAATCCATGTGACTGTCACGTTATGGTACATAACTGGCCGTTTACATATCGTAGATTATTATCTAGTTTTATAAACCTTATTCAGGTAAAAACAGGAAAAATTAAGAACCTAAATAATTAACCAATCAGCCATGTTTAAAATCATTCCAGTTTCTCAACCGAACATAGTTTATAAGCCGAAACTCTTGTATTACTTCTACATTAGTAACATAGTTCTTCTGGATGACGCGAAACCCTCTTGAAATAAAAATGTTTCTCACTTTTATTGATAAGCAAAGAACAACGTTTCGACCTGAAGATGACCTAAGGAAGTTGAAACGTTGTTCCCTGCTTATCAATAAAAGTGTTAATAGCAATACCAACCGTTCTGAGGTACAGTACCATAGTTGGCTTTTTTCATTTGTTCTGTTCATTTGACTGCTCCTTCATTCCTAGTCTTCTAAGTAAAGCTACCTTTTGTACAAGTAGGGTTTGGCTCGTACTGTTTCAAGTTTAATGGTAATATTTCAAAATCCTAAAGAGCAAGGATTGGTATTAACATTTCCAGACGTTTGGTAAACGTTTTAAAAGTAATTACCGTTAATCATCAGATATTAACAGTTGGTTTATCCAGAGTGAGGAGGGGAATACGCAAAGTCTTTTCCAAAACCAGAAAAGAACCTCATTGAAAGGATGTAGGGGTTAAATAGAACTGTAATCCAATATTACAGCTGTCACTTGTTTGAATAATCATGTTGGTAATATGCCGAAGTCCCAAGAAATGATTCCGAATTAAAAATTAGCTCCAGAAGTTAGAAATAAATCTATAAGTTACTTCCAAATTGTAGCCAGTGTTTGATACGTTGAAGAGAACTAAATTTTAATCTTTAAAATTGAATTAAGTGATACTTTTCGCCTTTGTTAAAGCGCCCCTATATAAGTTACAGGAGAAACAGAAGTTAGTTGTGAGTCGATATTTTAATTAGTTTCTTCGGTTACAAATATCTGTTGTTTGCTGTAAATCGTTTTGAAAAATTATTGTAATTGTATTTACACACACACGCACATACATACATGTATATATGTATGTGTAGTTTATTTTTCCCGCTTTAAATTCCCTAAAAAGTGTATGTAAATTGCATTGCAATTTCTATACTCTGAAACAGAATCAAATGGATATAGAGTGTGTGTTTTCTTACAGCAAAATCACATCGGGCTATCTGCTGTGTCCACCGAGGGGAATCGAACTTCTGATTTTAGCATTGTAAATCTGAGGGTCTTCTTTTGTCATACAAGGAGGACATGGAGTAGTCGAACCTGCAACCCTCAGATTACGACTCGAGTGCCTTAACCACCTGGCCATGCCAGGCCAAACAAAACATTGATTAGTTTGAGGGACCCCGAATTAAATTTTAAATTAAAAGAGGTTTTCAGGGTACTAATGTTTGAGAATCGCTGATATATCAGATATTTTTTACTGGTATATTTGTGTGTGTGTATGTGAGTGGGGTGGAACATAGAGCGTAATTTAATTGCAAAGGTGTGGGGTTAGCGGGGGTTTTGTGGCTGTATATAAAATATTCTAAAAAGAGTTATTTCTGAAGACATATCTCCCGCGTCCATCGCTGAGAATTACGCTTATGAATGGGGCGTTAAGTAATATATATACAAGAGGATGAGGACTTTCTCTGAAACGTTTGATCGACACGGCCTTAAGGAACAATTTTTGGACTCCTAAGTGATTTGGTGCGTGAACAACTTAGAATAATTGAAATGTTTAATAATGCCAATAGGTTAAATAATATGTATGTTTAAAGTAAAACTCTTTAAAAGATTCATTCTCCTAATTAAATCTCTCTTCTTCTTGCCCCAAAATTTTATGTATAGTTAAGCATAAATCCAAAACTAGATTTTAGCGTTATAAGTCCGGAGACTTACTTGGGGGGATATTTTGGATTTAAGTTTCAAAAAAACAAAAGAAAGTTACTCTTATTAAATTTTGAACGAATTTGTTTTTATTTTCAAAACTGCCACGAGATAGCGTTGAAATCCTGATAAATGAAAAGGAAAGAGCTTGAAGCCCCCTTGCGGAGATTTTTAATAAAATGAGATTTGTCTTTGTACTGATAACTCTTTAGAAGTGTATTAATCGGAAAATTCCCAAAGTAAATGGAGTGATTTTATTTTTAATTTATACATTTAGCCAAGTTCGTTCAATACGCTGGTACAGCGGTTACTCTTCGGATTTACAATGCTAAAATCAGGGGTTCGATTCCCCCCGGTGAACTCCGAAGATAGCCTAAACTGGCTTTGCTATAAGAAAATATACACTCGTTTGATACTTTTGTCGTGTATTAAGTTGCGAAAATCTATTATTTTTGATCATGTGATATAATATTATTTAGTATTTTATATGATTCTATTTTAATAGAGGGCAGTATGGTGCTTGAATAAGATACGGCTGACACTGTTGTTAAGGCGTGGTATATACGATCCATAAAACCACGAAATATTTTTCCTGAGGAAACAGTATTATTTGTTTTGTTTAGTAAACGAAACGTTAAAAATATAGTGATTTTATATACGTTACTGCTATACATCAGGTGTTAAGCGTTTTTTTTTTCTTTTCTTTTGGTAAATTCCAGACGAACTGATAAATCGATTGACCAGCTCTTATCGTCACGTGGTGGCGCCAAGCACGTCGTTCGCTTCGGAAAAGGTGAAAATAAGAGAAATATTATTTTCATCTCATTATGCTATTATCAGGGCCACGTTGAGGTGAATGGCGGTATGTTGTCGTGTTTGGTAACGCCCTTGGCGCCAGAACCGATATACCTCGCCCCTAGAGTTCACCTGCAATCACGTATTAGGTTTTGTCGCTATGCGTCTATTTACGATGTATCCAAGCTGTTGCCCGATTCTTCGGCCGAGTTGTGGAGATAAAGCTGATAAGTACCGCCCCCTGGAGGATAAAATAGCGAATTAGAAAAACTAAAACAATTTCGCGGAGGTTCCTTCATTGTTTCCAGTTTCTCGAAATTCGTATCTATAAGGGTCAAACAATGTTCTACATTCTCCCACTCTTACCATAACTTTAACCCTCTACCCTTATCACACGTGTACCACTCACAATACCTCTCTTCGACTCAAGCAATACCGCCGCATCGTGACTGTCTGGGAGGAGGAGGACATCTGCGGCCTGTGGGGTCGTTTGACGAACCCGATGATGGTATAATGCGCGACTCGAAGGTTACTTTGGAATCTAAGGAACTGTGGGAACTCTGAGAACAGAGGTGGTGGTAACTGACCTCTGACGGTAAGATATCATAAACTTTTATTTGCAACATTTGGAAACTTACTTTAGAAAAAAAAATGTATATCTTAATTTTTTCTGTCATTCAAAGGAAAGGTTTAGTACCACTTATACGATTACGTCATCATTTTAAACACGAAACGGAACCAATAATTTTCGTTCTCTTTCTTAAAAATAATCGATTACAAATTACAGTTTCATTATGCCATTAAGTCACATGACTTTTTTTCCACACCGCGGCACGTGCCACAGTATCTTACCAATAAGATGAACCTGATCACTTCTGTTTTAATAAATAGCGTAGAAAACTTCAAAAAGATAAACTGCATAATTTTCATAAAACGTGGGATCGTGTTCGTCTATACTGACAAGAAACGCCAGAACTCCACAATATATGATAAGACATTTGTTTCAACTTTAATAAACATTTTAGTTAAAGCGTTAAGTTTATACCAAAATTTAAATACAATAATCTCACGAATAAACTTAATATTTTAAAGTTACGAAAAGCTGGTAGGTTTAGAATAGTTCATTGTGTAATTTTGTCCTAAAACAGCAGCAACAAAAGATAATCTCTTCTCTTATTATAATGTTTTGTAATCTAAACATTTTATTATTTCAGTTCAAAATTGATGTTTCTTTTAAACACAACGTCTCTTAGCCCTGATCATGGTTACGTGTTAGTAAAACTAGTCGGCTGAATATTTTTAGTCGTGGCATAACCTAAGTTGTAACATTACGGTCAATCCACTATTCGTTGTTAAAAGAGTAACCCAAGAGTTGATGGTAGGTGGTAATGACTTGCTTCCTCCCCTCTAGCTCTAGCCTTACTCTGATAAATTTGGAACGGTTAAACGGTTAGCACAGAAATTCTAAAACAAACAAATTATGGTACTATCTCAACCAGAGAGAAGCGCTCGTTAATTGTAAACAATGGCAACACTTGAAGGATATTATTCTAGAGGTCGATTTATACAACAATACTTCGAATTTAAGCTTTTCGTCAAGCGATATTTAAACAGAAGTGGGAACTAAGTGACCTGAGAGCTTTCTGAATCGCATTTCTTGTTTTCTTATAAAACTTGCACGGTTTTTATTCTTTCCGGATCATTGTTCTCTTTGCTTTCTAAAGTAGCCATGTTCACTGGTACCTGTACTCTGAAGAAACTGTTGAAATATTCAATTATAAAAACATGAGAGTGAATTTAGAGATTATAATATGTTGGCCCCGACATAATCTTTTGTCCAGTATCAATGATTATCTGGCTGGCGGGGACACAACTGACGTAGTTATGTTCTAGTTTAGTGGTTCTGAAACTTTTGTGACCCGATGACCACTAGGGCTATTTTTTGCTTAAAGTATTTTCGTGGACCCCAAACCTATCGATATTTTTTGTTATGAAAAAATCATAAAACCTGTATACATGAAAAACTGTATTCTAAAACCAAATTGTTTAATTTTTGTAAATGTTTCGTATATCTGAGAGGTATTGAACCCTCTATAAGCCACTAGGATGGCGAGAACACGTTAGAACATTTCCCTAAAAGTAAACTCCATTCATCCCACCAGCGTCGGCTCTAGAAGTTCGGCAAAAACACCCCATTTCGTCAAAATAGTTACAACTTCGCAACATGCTTCAAACCTAGGCCTCACGGCATGTTCCATCATTTACGCTACAAGTCAATTCAAACTTGGAGATCAACCCCAAGTATCACACGATACGCCTCCACCATGATCGAGAGAATTATCACAATAACCCAGCATACCCAAACGAAACCGTAAAAAAAGGAGGAAAGTCACACAGACCCTGCCGCCTATCGAATCTCCTAAATATAAAAAGCGGAGCTGCCAACCCCACCAGCATTACCATCCTTCTCTGCAAACGTAAAACAAATTACAACGTAATCGCCATCAACTGAATCTCAAACCTACAGACGAATCCAACTGCACTCAGTTCTCTTTCTTCTGTCACTCTTCGACCAGTGACGAAGACGATTCGCCTGATGATAGACCTCCTTTAAAACAACCTGTCGCTTTCAACTCTTGTTTACACAAACTATCTTCCTCCCACGACGGTTTCACATCATGCAGTTCTCTGCTTTCTTCACCACTAGTTAAGCCAAACTGGACATCGACTAACAATTATTTGATGCCACCAAGTAAAAGTGGGTTTTTCTCTGGGAGGACCACGTTACCCCCCACATCTAACTCTAGGCATCGAACATGTAGATCAGCCGCTATCCTGAAGGACCATGAGTCCTACATCTGTCGTTGGTTTTGTTCTGACCATCCCTCATCCTCTACCTTATCTGCTTTTTGTTTGTCGCAGATCCATCAGCCATGGAATGATTTTCATATTATCTGTTGTTGTTTTTTCTAGTGAACTTCATGTCCAATAAAACAGCTCACTCTATGAACAAAAGCGTAGATTTCAAATGTTATTTTTAGTCTGTGATTCCCTGATCATGAAGCAGATATTGTATAAACTAATACTCTCCTTTTAATCGGCTAGTACCTCATATAAGACCACAGTTTAAATCTTATAGATTATTTGTAGAAGCTAGCATGATTAAACTAAGGACTAGGAGTTCAGGAGCAAATTTTATACGGTTTGTTTGCTTGTTTGTACTTGAGTACAAAGCTACGAAGTTGATCATCTGCACTCTACCCATCACAAGTATCGAAATCCGGTTTCTATCATTGTAAGTCTGCAGACATACCGCTGTGCTACTGGGGGTGGGGAGCATTTTGTGGGGTGAGAAAATAACCTCAAACATAAACTTCCTAAATAATTCATGAACAATTCAAAAACGTTTATTAGCTGCAGTTTGAGAAATGCACAAACATGAGCGAATACGAGATAATATGCAAACACTAATTTTAATATTTGTTATAAATATAAAATAGTTACAATTAATTTTGTTGTTAAATGACCGAACAAACATTGTTCAGAGAACAAGCTGGAAGAACATGGCAATGAAATATTATAAAATTCCATACTTATATGAAACGACTAAAATTGATGTTGTCATATTAACCCAGTTAGAAACGTGTATTTCAATGAGATATTCAATGTTATTATTTTTCTCTTATTCAGAAGCCCCGGGGGTGGGGGTACATATAGTTGAAAATAATGTATTTGAGGACTAATCTATTAAAGTAGTTCAATCTTCAAAAGGTTAGTCCTTCAATACTTTTTACTCAACTGTCTCTCTGGACTAAGGTCCTTTCCACCTGATCTACTTTGGTAGATTAGTCCTTCAATACTTTCTACTCAACTCTCTCTCTGGACTAAGGTCCTTTCCACCTGATCTACTTTGGTAGATTAGTCCTTCAATACTTTTTACTCAACTGTCTCTCTGGACTAAGGTCCTTTCCACCTGATCTACTTTGGTAGATTAGTCCTTCAATACTTTTTACTCAACTGTCCCTCTGGACTAAGCAGTTGCTTCACTTCATCATGAAGATTGCTTAAATCATCTATAAAAGCAAACCTTTATCATCTAGTTGTGATGGCACGAAATGGCTTAAACCTTCCTTCACCACACCTGGTGTATCATGATAACTGTTTTATAACAAAATCTTTGTAACAGTTGTTAATTAGACGTACAACAAGAATCGTGAATCATTCTACACGTTATAAAGACGGTTTGTGTCTCAAGATGACTAGCTTCACTGGTTACTACTTAATATATTTTAAATATAATTATTATATACACTAGGCTTATTAATGCCTGATAATATAATTAAACAAGTGACAAGATAAAGACTTAAAAACAGGAGATTTTACGATTCGATGTTGAATCGCTTTGTCACCGGAACTTCTAGTTTGTGAAACTGCAACTGGTTCCATTTATTTTTCGTGAAAATGAAACGTGAATAAATTATACCTTACGAAGGCCGTGCCGAGGATATAAGCATTAGTATATGACTGTAATAAATCATTGTGACATTAATTATGGAACTTTGGTATTAATATCCAGCCGCTTGAAAGAAGAATATTGCATATTATTTTTAGGGTTGTGACGTAATCTACATATACATGCACGAGCAACGTTATAGGATAGCAAAAGGCTAGGAGATCTGAAGGAACATTTCTCTTTAGAGTGCGAATCCGAGCACAAAAATAGTACCATTTACAATGATTACCTGAACAGCAAGAACAAAAAGAAACAAACCTATTTTCTCAAGATATTGGGTGAATTAATCGACATGTCTAAGAAGATACCGTTTGGGAGTCAGCGGTAACTCTGCAGCCTCGTGAAACTAAAAAAACGAGTGTCGGTACTCGTAGTGTTGTTGTTGTTTTGAATTAAGCACAAAGCTACACAATGGGCTATCTGTGCTCTGCCCACCACGGGTATCGAAACCCGGATTTTAGCGTGTAAGCCCGCAAACATACCGCTGAGCCACTGGGGGGGGGCTACTCGTAGTGAAAAAGCGTAGATATATGTGTACTTAATCAACCAACATAATAACAGTCTG
The DNA here is from genome assembly GCA_011833715.1 of Carcinoscorpius rotundicauda. Lineage (NCBI taxonomy): Eukaryota > Metazoa > Arthropoda > Merostomata > Xiphosura > Limulidae > Carcinoscorpius > Carcinoscorpius rotundicauda. The sequence goes on from CM022403.1 coordinate 24,580,334, forward strand.
AGAACAAAAAAAATCAATTCTGCGCACAGCATAGTTTTTTTTTCATGAGCCGAAACTAGAAGTGAAACTTTATTTTATCTTGGGTGGACCATCATATGTCGAATCTTGTACTCAATTTAGTAAAAACGGTTCAAGAACTGGCCACCAGGTGAAACTAGCAACTTTAAGTAAGTGGTTTCCAGCCAAACCAAACATCTTCGTTTAATGATGCACCACGATCTTTTGCTAATTAGTAACGTTAGCTTTTGTAATTTTTTCTCGTCTGTTAAAATAGGCTTATATTTACTAAAACTTGCTTATATGTTTGACGGGATAAACGCGAAATAAAACGACAAAGTGAAAAAAAAGTTTTAATAAATTCACACTAGATGACCGAAGAAGGTCGAAACGTTGTTCGCTCTTCTATTTCAAATATTTTCTGAACCCAAACGAGCCGTTTTTGCATATAAAATTCTCAACAAGTGGGTTTCTCGACATCACTGACTAGATTAGTTGTTGTTTTTTTAATTTCGCGTAAAGCTACACGAGAGCTATCTGAGCTAATCGTCCATAATTTAGCTACTCATAACCACCTACCACTAACTCTTGAGCTACTCTTTTACCAATAACTAGTGGGATTGGTCGAAATATTATAACGCCCACACGGCTTAAAGGGCGAGCATGTTTGGTGCAACGGGGTTTCGAACCTACGACCCTAATCACCTGGCCATGCAAGGAAGGCACCAATTGAAATGACATCACTAACAAAATAGGTTATAAACAGAAGAGTGTGTTCAAAAGCGCGAATTTTTCAATACTTCTTAAATATCATACCTTGTGGCGACTCTTAACATCCTACCGTTTTTTTATGTTCGTCTTGTAGTTTTTCACTGCATTTTTAGTATACATGTTATCAGTCGCAAAAATGTACAATGGGCTGTCTGTGTCATGCCAACTATATGTATCGAAACTCGAATTTTGATTTCTTAAGCCTGCAGACTTATCGCTGGTCCACCTGGAGGTGGCCTGTACATTAGCTTTGGCTGGGCTATTGTTAAGCGCAAAACTACACAGTGGGCTGCCTGTGCTCTGCCCACTACGGGTATCGAAACATGAATTGTAGCGTCATAAGTGTTTATCTGTCTACACGCCTACCTATCTGAGATATTGCTCCATACTGAAGAAATCTATTTGTAATCGATAACTAATCATGCTAGACATTTCAAAACTAAAAATACAAAATGGGATGTCTATCCATTACTCTGTAGAGACCACCCCTTCCTTGGATTCTGTAAATGAAATCCTCGTATATCTTCAATAAAGTCTGTAGCAGCTGTGGGTGTTCTCATCAGCTTCTGTTCTGGTGAGATGTAGTCCGTGGTTTTAATCTGTTTCATGTAGAATAAGTATTACATTGATCTGAAAGAAAAAAAGAAATGCGTCCCTTTTCCTAACGCAACGAAGTTAATGTGTCGTAAAATCCATAACATGACCGGTTATAATCAAAAGTAATACTCATGTTTATTAAGAAAGTTACAATTACAGCCTATACCTTGTTATACACGGCCAAACTGACAGAGGCCGTAAATCATTAGAATACTGTGTTAAGTAATATCCTGTTGGACTGTCATGAATGTTTTCGAGAAAAATCTAATGTTAATGTGTTTTAATTTGCTGTACAAACTTAACTATTATTTTTACTTTAACTGAGAAACTACAGTTCTTTTGATGTTTAATATATATCCCGTAAATAATTATAGTTTAATAGCAATGAGTTTTGTTTACATCACATACCAAAGCAACCGTAGAACTGAAACAATGATAGATGTGGGATTTTGGATTTGTAACACTTGTTCATTTCACATTAATATCTAAATTAGGTGAAATTAGAAGAGAAAAATCTCAAGCAAACATTGTCCCTGGTCCTTCAGTGACTCAGCGGGGAGTGTGAGAGTTTGCTTATCATGCTAAAAACTGTTACTGTGGGCGTAACACAGGTGGCCCATCGTTTAGTTTTGTGTTTAACAACAAACACGTCATTCTTTTAAACTGGGTGAATGATAGAATAAAACATTTGATCAGTTGACCGTAACAGTTTAGACTAGAAGTGAGACACTAGTTAGGTACATAACCTCTGAGCCAAGAAACAAAACACCGACTGAAACAACGAAGCATCCGTAATTCGTGGTTTGGAGGAATTCCTAAACATTTAAGTTAGGCTTAGGTGAATAACAGTTCATCCGCTGATGAATATGTTTGACATGATGATCCACTGATGAATATGTTTTCTAAGTTTCTTTGCTATAATGGATCATATTCCATTCTTAAAGAAAATTCTTACTAACAAAATAATCCAGTTCATGAACTTACTATAGTTGTAAACCTGCCCTTGTTGTGACTAGATTACTTTTAGGTTTTAGGGAAAGAAATTCGAACGTCTGCACTAACAACAACTGTTAATTAGGCTTAGCGATAAGCTGGGAGCTCATTAAGACTAAAATTCTGGTTCAATCCTTGCGGTGGGTGTAACAAATATGGCCCATTGGGTGTAGTTTTCCATAGCAATCAACAAATAAATGCATTTTATAATTATCAATTCGTCCTAACTTCTTCAGTTTCTAAAATTCGTTTTTCCTCAGATTGCTTATGGATTCATTATCATATTGGGCCCTTGATAATATAAGAGGAAATATTATCACTAGTTACTTAATTTACAGAGAGATACAAATAATTTCATCTAGATTAAGAATGTTTGGTACTTGCATGTTTAAAATCTGATAAATACAATGTTTCGTATTTACAAACTTGAAAAGTTTATTCATGGCCTTGATGGTTTCCACAAAAGACACACACAGCATGTTACGTATGTCGATACCTTTTACGTCGTCTTCAGGGGTTATTTACAAGGGATTTTAATATTTATGCATTTTGTAAGTCATATGGTACTACGTTACAATGTTTTTTTACATAACTCATTAGCCAACGCTAATTTATCAGTGCAGTGACTTGATAGCCATTCATCTCGGTTGAATGTATTTTATATTTCATATTTATTTATTGCTTGTAATGATCTCGAGGGAAGGCAATTAATGAGCGGCATTCGCCATTCCTGGGCTGCCCTTATGGGATAGTTGGAATTGACTGCCTCCCTTGTAACATACCAGCAGTTTCAAATTGCGGAGAGTCCATATTTGTGTTATTGAAACAAATGGACGAACGCTGGACCCGTTAAATTCCCAGTCCAGCACGCCAACTACGAGGCCACGCCAATCCATTTACTGAAGTTTATCGTGCTATTTATTACCTGTCGAAGTCAGAATTATCATAACATAAATAATGTAAGGGCCTGGGAGGCTAGGATGCTCGATTCGTGGGTCGCGGGTTTGAATCCTTTTCGTTGAACATGCCCAATCTTTCAGCCGTGGGGCACTAAATAATAATGTTACGGCCAATCCTAATATTTATTTGTAAACGAACAGCCCAAGAGTTGGCGGTGGGTGGTGTTGACTAGCTTTCCTACTTCAAACTTATTACTTTTAAAGTAAGGTGACTTACACCATAAATGCCTCAGAAGTTAAAAAAGTTAAAAGAAAAAAATACGAAAGATTTTCGTATTTGAAGGAAATTCATTTATTTCTTTGCAGACAACCAAACTGAAGCTTTATTTCAATTCGTTTGCTAAAGGATTTCGAGAAATTCGCTATTCGAAAGAAGACAGGAAACATGTGTAACCTACTTTTTCGTTTCGGTATGTACCGAAGACTCTAAACACTGAACACAATCACTTACCGGAAAGTACTTTACACAAAGACTGTGTTAAGCCTAATCCGCTTAAGGTGACAACCTTACGAAACAAAATTTTCTGTCACAATAGTCTTAACTTTCAACATTAATTGCTGTCAGATTTGTTTTGTTATCAAGGTTAAAATCCTGTGTAATAAATAATCTAATTAAGCTATTAGATCTGTATTTTTCTGTTATTTATTGACGATTTTTCATGTTTTCTGCAGGTCTATACACCCATAAATATAATAGTTCTGAACGTGAGAAAAACTTCTTATAACGAACCAGAATAGACCGTGAAGAACGACAAAAGCTGCTTCTCCAATAGAACTAGAACTGGACATTTCTCTCTCTTTTTGCTGGTTATTCTTCGGCTTGCACGCTGATGTCCACTTAATGCCAGATTTGGAGTCATTTTGGTCAAAATTGTTTTCTTTCTTTTTCCTGGCCCGGCAAGGCTGGGTGGTTAAGGCACTCGGCTCGTAATCTGAGGGTCGCGGGTTCGAATCCCCGTCACACCAAACATACTCGCCCTTTCAGCTGGGGGGATGTTATACTGTGACGGTCAGTCCCACTATTCATTGATAAAATAGTAACCCAAGAGTTGGCGGTGGATGATGATGACAAGCTGCCTTCCTTCTAGTCTTACACTGCTAAATTAGGGACGGCTAGCTCAGATAGCCCTCGTGTAGCTTTGCGCGAAATTCAAAACAAACCAAACCAATCCTTCGTTTCCACAATGTTATATTTTCCGACATTAGACTACACTTCTTCCTCCCTTACAAAGTCCGACACTGGGTCTGCATAACTACCAGATGGCGTCTTTTACTAGCAAATGCAAGTATAAATTTCTGTTATTGCCCTTACAAAGTAAACAGTCCAACAAGAACTCGATCCGTTTCTCTTAGAAGTGGTCACGCCGTCTTTCTGACACCCACTGTTTATCCTGTTATAAAAAAGTGTCTCCTCTTATCATCACCCACTTTCAACTGTTCTCCAGATGATATTATAACCAAATTTTCATCATCATTAGAATAGTTCTCAGTTTCTGGAAGACCAACTGCATCACCCTTCCTTCCAAAGAACCCTGAATTTCGATGGGTGGTTACTTGATTTATCTAAGTGAAAAAAACGGCCCCGGTTTGTCTTCCTGTGGGACAGCGGAAAGTCCACAGACTTGCGATGCTAAAATACGGGGTCCGATTTCCCCTCTGTGGACACAGCAGATACTCATATTTTGCAGAAAACATGATAACGACAATATGATATTTTGTGCCTGCTAAGTAGAAGTTGAATGATATGTAATAAATAAATCCGTGAAGAAATACAGGAGCAGAACAGAATTGGTATTAAAACGACCACGTGAAAGTTAAGTTTAGAGTATTATTTGATATGATGCATACTAGTTAATACATATATATGAATTAAAAATACCAAATTGGTTTGTTTTTTTTGTTTTTTTTTTGGAAATTCGCACAAAGCTACTCGAGGGCTATCTGTGCTAGCCGTCCCTAATTTAGCAGTGTAAGACTAGAGGGAAGGCAGCTAGTCATCACCACCCACCGCCAACTCTTGGGCTACTCTTTTAGCAACGAATAGTGGGATTGACCGTCACATTATACACCCCCACGGCTGGGAGGGCGAGCATGTTCAGCGCGACGCGGGCGCGAACCCGCGACCCTCGGATTACGAGTGCACGCCTTAACCCGCTCGGCCAACCAAATTGGAAAAGTAGAAAATTTCTGTTAAAACAAAAACAAGCAGAAACCAAGCTTTTAAGAACGATTTTCAAGAGACTGTTGTTGATTTTATAACAACTTATCTTAGACATAACACATAATTTATTTAGTGAACCTCATTTGAAATTAATTCTGTTTAGAAAATTTCACAAAATTTATACACGTTGATTGTAGCCACCTACCGGTGGAACCAGTATATCTTTTGCACTGGACTATAGCCACCTAGTAACTGAACCACCGTATCGTTTATGTTAATCTGTAACCACCTAGTGGTGGAATTGCTGTTCCACCTTACCTTCAGTGGGTTAGCACTAAGTCTGTATGCTACAAACCAGGTTTTAATACCTCATAATAACTCATTGTGTTGATTTGTGCTTAAGCCAAATCAATTACGAAACTGATTATTTATTAAGTTGGTTGTATGACTTTTCTTTTCTGGCTAAAAGGTTTCAATCTTGAAGACCCAGGTCTTCAAGGAATAGGTTTCTTATAAAAATATTACATTTTTGTGAAATAACTGTTTTAGTACAGTTAATTCGTTGCTATTTTGAATATAAAAGTTTGAATGACCGGAAGAAAACTGAGTGAAGTTTTTTAGTACAGTTTTGAAAGATAAGCTTGCAGTGTGTTATAAATGTTTTGGATCTCCTTGAATTGAAGCTGTGATCTCAATTATTGATAAGTGTGTTCATAATTAGCCTTAATTATTTGTTTTTGAATTTCGTGCAAAGTTATACGAGGGCTATCTGCGCTAACCATCCCTAATTAGTAGTTTAACACTCCTACGAAAATTGGGGCCTAATAGGCCCCAGAGCAACTTGAAAGGCTATTAATATTAGGCTAATAATTTTGTATTTAAATGAAATTGCCATTAACTGACCCTATCCTTTTATATTTTAAGGAGCAATAATATTGACTTTTCAGACATTTGCGAAATAATATTTAAATTTTTTTAAAACATCCACTAAGGGTATCACTTTAGTGGATGTAAATATTTTTCGTAGGAGTGTTAAGACTAGAGGGAAGGCAGCTAGTCATCACTGTCTGCTGCCAACCCTTGGGCTACTCTTTTACCAACGAATAGGGAGCATGTTTGGTGCGACGGGGATTCGAACCCGCAACCCTCAGATTACGGGTCAAACGTCCGCTAACCACCTGATAAAGTTACTTTAAATGGATAACTACGTTACCTAAGTCATGTTGCACTCATTCATTGAAATTTAATATTTAGGTGTTCTTTAACGCCGATCCGTAGCCACCTAGTAGTAGAATATCGTTTATAATAGTCCGTAGTTACCTAGTGGTGCTGGAATCAACTTATCGTTTACAATGGTCTGTAGCCATCCTGCACTGGAATCAGTGTACCTATACGCTGGTCTATAGCCACCTGGTGGTGAAAAGTGTATAGTGACATACTCAGTTTGTTGTTTTAAAACAGCAGTAATCTTTCTTTATGTTTGAACAACATCTAACCGGTATATGAAACAATATCACTGCGGGGGATTTGACACGTTGTTTTTCAAAATACACATAATATCATTTCTGTAGAACGTTGTCTCGCAAACCACATGGTTAAAGTTAGAAAACAGATGTTTGTTCATAGTTCAACTTTTGTGGAACGTTGTGTCTCGCAAACCACATGGTTAACGTTACTAGACAGATGTTTGTTCATAGTTTAATTTCTGTGGAACTTTGTTCATACGACAAGATACAATGTTGTAAAAATGAGTCTGTAATGAACAAGGCCATATCATTTTACATGAAAACGTCCTTCTGAGTATGCTGTTGTACATCAGAAAATTAACTATAGTAACGCTGGGAATCAAAGTTATTACTTCTCTGATCAATGATAAAACCGTGAGAAAAGTCAAAATGAAGTCCAGTGGAATGACATCCAAACACTTGTCCCAAGACGAGTGAAAATTACATCACACTTTCGTAAATATATAGTCTGAAAAAGGTACAAAATGTATTATCATATTTCCTCTCCTCTCTGTCATTACTATTATAAGACCTTGAAAGGTTTCCCTTATCTATGTTCTAACCCTCACACCAATAACGGAACGTTTGTATTTCTTTTATTCAGAGATTAGCTGTCTTTCCAGTTATTCCCCGGAAATGAATACAAACAATCGGTTTATTTTACAGAGGCGTTTGAAGTGGAAATAAATAACGTAATAAGTTTTATCAACTAGCTTTTATTTTCATATAATATGTTCGTCAGATTATAGATAACTTATGAACTTCATAACTTTTATGAACTTATAAAAAAATAGATGGTGGTTACGTTGACAGCTTAATGCAATATTACTGGTGTAATAATATTTAAATTAGCAATAGTATTTTTATTACATTTTATATTATTTGAGTTGTATTTGCCTTATTAAACTTATTATATTATTTGAATTATATTTGCCTTCTTTAACTTATTATATTATTTGAGTTATATTTCCCTTCTTTAATTTATTATATTATTTGAGCTATATTTGCCTTCTTTAATTTATTATATTATTTGAGTTATATTTGCCTTATTAAACTTATTATATTATTTGAATTATATTTGCCTTCTTTAATTTATTATATTATTTGAGTTATATTTGCATTATTAAACTTATTATATTATTTGAGTTATATTTGCCTTCTTTAATTTATTGTATTATTTGAGTTATATTTGCCTTCTTTAATTTATTATATTATTTGTGTTATATTTGCCTTCTTTAATTTATTATATTATGCGTACATTCTTTGAAAATATATTCTTCTTAGTTGTTAGTTATTTGCAAATCTTTAAAAATATTAGATACAGCGTCGTATAGGTATATATATATCATACTGTGTAAACTACACTAAAATTAGAGTAAATGATAGTGTTTAGTAAGTACGTAAAACCGAGTTATGAATAGTTTTCATATTTCCGATGTAGGAAATATTTAGTATATTAACTAACAATAGAACTTTAAACATTGTTAGCTTCTATAGGTTGCATCTTAAATGGTCCAAAGTTCGAGACGAGATGCATTATAAACTTGGTGTGCACCTTCAGCTGTAGACTCACGATGAAAGACAGTTAGCCCGGTCATTCAGTAAGGAAAACAAAGAGCACGTTGAGGCGCTGCTCCGCCCCCTTCCAGTAGTTGAAAGTTAGTTTTTTATTTACCATATTTAACACCTCAGGAGATTTCAGACATTTTAAATTATATAACAGAAAATGTTGGATTTTTCATTTAACAGATCATTAAAAGGCGTAACAGGCTGATACACCAGACACGCGTACACAAATACGAGCACAAAATAATACCCTATTTACTCGAGAATTTCGTAGTGACAAGAAACCCACTCGAAGTAAAAACGTGTCTCAAGACAGTTGGTATGGGTATTAAAACTTTTATTAAAATAAAGTAGAAAACAATGTTAAGACTTTTTTAGGTGAACTTCAGGTTAACAACGAGAGAGTTTGGAACTGACCGTTGCTGGACACATGCTTTACAGAAGAGAGTGTAAACGTGTACGGGATTGTAAATGGCGTTGCGGTTAGACATCTTACGTCGTTGTTGTTTCGAATTTAGCACAAAGTTACACAATGGGCTATCTGTGCTCTGTTCACCACGGGTATCGAAACCCGGATTTTAGCGTCGTAATTCTGCAGACATACCACTGAGCCACTGGGTGCCATCTTGCGTTCTCTCTTTTTTTATATATATATATTTTCAAGTCCTTCAACGAAGCTACTGTACATAAAATATTGTTTTTTACGAATTACTGAAACTTGCACTTCCTTATGAAGGAAACTAAACAACAGTATTTTGGTTTTCGTCCAAAATGAGAAACCGCTTTATACTTTAAATATTATGTGTGTCTGAAAGCATCCATCATCTACAAAAAAAAAACAGACCGACGATGAACATTGCATATTTTGTTTTAAGATTTTTGTACGCTAGGAGAAATAACAGTATTGTTGTAGTATTGAAGCCACACAGTACATTGTAAACATTTTCAAACGCGAGTAGCCGTTTATTCACTTATTTAACTGGTAAAAGAACGTGATTTATGTTGGTGAGCTTTATTTATTTTTAAACGCCTGTTTAAATGGCGTCGCGATTTTTATACGATAAAAAACGTTTCAAACGGAGACACAATGATTTATAATTACATTTCAGTCTGTGATTAAACACGAAGCTACACAAAAGGCTATCTGTGCTTTATCCACAATGTGTATCGAACCTCAGGTTCTAACGTTCTGAGTACGCAGACGTATATAACTGAGGGAGCAACCTATACAGTAAAGAATTCTATATGTTTCAATACCATTTCTAGGTGATCCTACACGAAAGACGAATAAAAATTGTATAAAGCTGATATGTGTTCTTAAAGATATCTATATAAGACGAAAATTATAAATATATATTTTTCTCTACAAGTGAGTTTTCTCGTCATCACGGATTATAAACAACGTTGTATAACACGACATAATAGATAATAGTATATATGACACATAACAAACAATACTATATAATACAACAATAATAAATAATAGTATATATAACGCAAAACAAACAATACTACATAACACAACAATAATAAACAATACTGTGTATACAACATAAATAATACTGTACAACACAACAATAACAGACAATACTGTATATACAACTATAACAAACAATACTATATTCCACAACAACAATAAACAATACTGTATAACACAACAATAATAAACAATGCTGTATATACAACATAACAAATAATGCTGTGTATGCGACAATAACAGACAATGCTGTATAACACAACAATAGTAAACAATACTGTTTACGACAACAATAATAAACTGAAATCAGAGAAGAACATTAACGTAATGTTTGAAAACCTTTATCCGTAACGAACTTTTGATAAAAGATTTCGTGTAAAAGAAAAAAAACCCCGGAAAAAACAAGAGAAAAGAAACGTTGCTTGTTCACGTTATATCAATAATTTCATCTGAAACGCCCCATAACCGCCGTTGCAGTGACACAATGGTGACGGAGGTTAATAATCGAATTACCGATGTTCGGGTTTCTGCGTGTTTAGGTCACATGAGAAAATAAACTTTGATTAACGACAACAAACAAGGCCAGTGATAAAAAATAATGTTGTTGCTCCCTTGTTTCCCTCTTCTACTAGTTTGTAGGTTAATAGCAGTTATTTTAGAAACGAGGACCATTTGCTCATTCCACAAACTATTGTTGGTTTATAGGATAGTTTCAAAGTCATTATTTATACTCGATTAGTCGTCATTTGTTCCTTAAAAAAATAGTCTTAAGTTCTAGGTTGTCGTGAATCGTGGTGCATTACTCTCGTAGACGACTATAATTATATAAATAATAACGAAACAAGAATACATATTTAGAAAATCAGACACGCTCGTGCGGGACCAAGTGTACTCTTGGGTTCGTGACAACTTTTTTCTCTCTGTCGAAACAAATAAAATGCAGAGAATATTCGTATAATGTCTTTCAAAACTAGATTGTTTCTATTTAGACAAAGATGTTTCGTTATGTTGTGTTGATATTTATTTTATACTGTGCTAATGTAGGTGTACTTCAAAACAATAATTTGTTTTTAACTTCTGAGTGCTGACAATTAAGATATCATAATGTTTAGCCCTTATTATTCATATATATCAGTCAGATCTCGCCCCAGCGTTTTTTAAGTTTCCGATCTAAAATAATTTTAAGAATCTCAATCTTTTCTCATATGACAACCCCTCCATTCGAGATACCATTTTACTAACCTTTCTATGTACCCTTTCCAACAATTCTTTTCTGAGGTGAGGAACCCAACGACTGAACACAATACTGGAAATGTAGCCTAACCAGTTTTGTATGGCACTCGACTCGAAAACTGAGTGTTGCAAGTTCAAATTCCGTAACCGAACAAACTCGCCCTTTCAGCCATTTGTGCGTTATAATATGACGGTCAATCTCCACTATTTGTTGGTAATAAAAGCAGCCAAAGAGTTGGCGGTAAACAGTGTCGACTGTCTTCTCTCTCGCTCTCTTGTCTAGCACTACTAAATTAGGAACAAGCACAGATAGCCTTCGAGTAACTTTGTGCGAGATTGAAATACAGAAAAGAAACAAACGTTTTAAGAACAGGAAACATTATTCATTGAGATCTTTCAAATGATAATTATCTTTAAGAATAAAATTAATAAAACTAGTAATAAATAATAATAATATGGTAAATGAAAACAATTTGCATAATAAAAATATTCCAAATGCTAGTAGTAAAGCCAAACGTCTAACTAATCTGATGTACTATTTTCGATTTGAAACAGTAGCAAGAGTTTTATTGGTTCGATATTGGATTTGAAACAGAAGAAATAATTTTATTCGTCCGATATGTTACATCACAATGGTTACGATACGAAGCAACTTCTTCATCAGGTCTTTTATATGAACCTTAAAAAACTTACAGAAAAGAAAGCGAGACAACATTTCGTAAAGTATTATTATCTTTCTTTGCTAATGAAGCAGATAAAGTGTAGCAACTGTTTATATTATCGTTTTAAATGAAGTAATAAAACGTTTACTATAGTAAATGCTTCGATTTTCTGGGGCAGACATGTTGTAAGTAGCCTATTGTGTATCTTTGCACTGAGATAGCAATAATAACAACAAACCTTATGCAGATGTGGTATTAAAGTCCGGAAATCATGCGATCCTAGGCATGGGAGATTCTCATTGGTTTATTTTATTTTGAATTTTGTGTACATCTACACAACGGCTATCTGCACTAGCCGTTCCTAATTTAGCAGCGTAAGGCTAAAGGAAGGCAGCTAGTCATCACCACCAAATGTCAACTCTTGGGATACTCAACGAAATAGCGGAATTGACTGTCACATAACGCCCCCACGGTTGAAAGAGCGAGAACGTTTGACATAACGGAGATTCGAACACGCAACCCTCAGAATGCGCGTCCAGCGTCCTTAAAACCTAGCCAATGCCCGACCTGATCTTAGTGAGAGGACAAAAGTGGATATTTGCTTCTTCAGTGCTTTATTGTTGTTGTTTATAATTAAGCACGAAGCTTCACAAAGGGTTACCTATGCTCTACCCACCACGGGTATCGAAAGCCGGTTTTTAGCGTTGTAAGCTCGCAAAGGTATCACTGGGGGCATTACTGCTTTGTCTTGGGTTGCAAGTACTTTAGTGACGCTATTACAATCCAACTCAGTATCTGTTTGCAAATATTTGAAAAGTATTTCGTCTAATAAGGTTTCGAAAATTATTTTTGATAACGAATGACTCAGGTATTCACGGGCGTAAAACATCTGAGCACACGAACACATTGTCTGCAGTATTACATCACAGATATTATTCGTACAACTGTCATTATGTCAACACCAGATTGTTCTATACACATACCAACCCATTAAACAAAGTAAGACTGTATTTGATTATTGTTGTTGTACAAATACATTATAAGTACATTAAATTCAGCAGACATAAGATATCCAGTAGAAAAAAACACATAAGTTACCAATAAAAACACTAAACACCACCTGAGCTAACAACGAGCCCTGGAGATCTGATACATATCAATTAATCGTATAGATTAGGCTTACTTTATCAGCTCCCTACTACTTGTCTATCTGTCCTTCCGAAACTGAATGTTGCGTGGAAAGAATGAGAATGAATATTAATTTTGTGGTTTCAGTGAAATCAAAGAATGACAATGACCTTTTGTTTGTTTCTTAATGTGTTTACTAAGGATTCAAATCACCTGGTACCTGTTCGTTTTGTCGTCTTTGTGACAGAAAAGTATGACAATCGAAATATAAGTGATTAACGATTCCACAAAGAAGAAATGAAATACTGTTAGCGCAAAAGACAAACACTAAACACTTCATTCTGAGGTCTGTTTTTGTTTGGAAAAGGTTTTTACTGTGTGTGTGTTTTTTGAGGAGAAAAACAATATTGAAGTAATCAGTCATATTTACAAGCAGAAGAGTTTGTAACAAGTTTTTTCTTGCAGTTTGTGTAACAAGTACTTTCATAAAGATGCAGTTTAACTGTGTGCATCATGCTCTGTTTACTGTTTTAATCGTTTATCTAACAGTAAAAGCTAATCCCTTCTCCATCAACATTTTAAAGTCTTGTTTTTTACTAGTCTATTCACGGTAAAATTCAGTCACGTTATTTGCAATCAACAAACTAGAAACTGACAACTTCTTTCTACTTTTTTAAAATAAGTAATTAATAGAATGTTACACAGTCAATCAAAAATGATTTAACAGATAACGGCTGAGTGAGTCTCTATAGAAAGGAGAATAAGGTTAGGGTTAGTGTAAGTCTATTTATAACATAAGATCAGTTAGATTTGATTTTGTCTCCACAGAAACGAAAAATTAACTTGTGGCTAGCGTAAGTTTCTGTTTAAAACAATGATACAGATAGTTTGGAGCTGTAACTCCGAGAGTCTATAGTTTGTGTCTCGTATCCATAAATCTATGCTCATCACTTTTGGGACTGTGAGTGCTTTATAAGGGTAACGGTTAAATCACACTTTTATATTAGGGTAGTCGAAGAGTTGGCGGTGGTTGCTGTTAATTAGCTGCTTTTCCTTTTCCATATAATAATTATAGAAAACTTAACACAAATAACTCTCGCGTATATTTTTACGAATGTAATATAAGAAAGAAATAAACAAACCTTTATTGTCTCTTCTTAGTCCTCAGTTTGTTTGTTTTGAATTTCGCGCACAGCTACACGAGGTTTTCCATTCTAACCGTCTCTAGTTTAGCAATGTAAAACAAGAAGGGAGGGCAGCTAGCTAATCGTCACAACCCACTGCAAACACTTGAGTTACTCTATGACCAACGAATAGGGTGATAAACCGCACTTATAAAGACGGTCGCGGGATCAAATCCCCATCCCATCAAACATGCTCGTCCTTTTAGCCGTAGGGGCGTTATAATGTAACGGGCAATCCCACTATTCGTTGTTAAAAAAATAGCCCAAGAGTTAGCGGTGGGTGGTGATGACTAGTTGCCTTTTCTCTGTTCTTACACTGTTAAATTAGAGAGGGCTAGCACAGGCAACCTTCTTGTATCTTTGCACGAAATTCAAAAACATAGTGGAGCAGTATTAAACCAGCGCTCCGAATAAAGTACATAATAAGTAAGAACACAAAGTTTACGGTAACCAGAGGGCGCCAGTATGAGAAATAACTGGTCCAAGTGTCTCTTTTTGTTAAACTAAACAACAAATCTTAAATTCTGTATAAATGCTGTCAGTGTGGGCTTGTTTTAATGGAAAATAGTTATTTTGAGATGTGTAACTTATAGCTTATTTAGTTTAAAATATATTTTATAAAAGGAAACTCTTCATAAAACTGGTATTTTTTGTTTCTTTGCTATCCCTGCATATGAAATAATAAGATGATTTTCATAGGTTATTTCAGACGAAAAATAGCAACTCCGTATACAGTTCTTTACACATATTTAAGTTTAACTTTGATCCGAGATTTCCTAAACGTTAATTTTGTAAGGAATCTGTGGAAACAAACTGGGTTTTGTTTCAAGAAAAATCAGTTTTATTGTGTGTTTTACTTTTTTACATCGTCATCTTTTTCATAAAAGATGTATCATAATATTTTGATTGAATTTTTCCTTACGTAATGCCAAAGTGTATAATTTAAAAAAATTCTGTTAAAGACCACCCACAACAAGCGGATATCTTCATATTGACCACAAGTTACACATATTAATCTATTCTTTCATCTATCTTCCCTAACCAGCTTACCCGTTGTCATCCCTAAATAAGAACGTTACTCAGTAATTACTGCCCTCCCCCTCCTTCCCGATTTCCAATGTTCCAAAGTAAAACGTCATCGCCTCAAGCAGCACGTGCGAGGCTTGATTCTTGTCCCTTGTAATGGCACGTTTTTTTGTGAGTTATTGCTTGTTCCCTCGAAGGCAGGACAAGTTTTTGAAGTGTAATATTGGAGTTAAATTTCACAGAATACCTACAAACTATAATGTCTTTAAGCCATGTTATTAAAATTAATTCTTGAATAAAGATAACACAAGAAGACTGTTTTCGATAGACAGGAATTAACACACACAAATTAAATGTTAAACTCATGCTTATCAGGGTAGTAGACAAAACTTAGCACAGAAATGATACCGCAGACTTGGCTGACGAGGTTTTTGGGTTTTTACCGAAACTAAGGATTTCGAAGGATGAAAACTTAAATCCGTCACCAAATTAGGGACTCGTTAATCTTTAGCGCCATTGGAAGGTAGAATTTCTTTTTCAGAGGTTGGAATGGAAAAAAAGGGAGGTGTACGTTCGAAAGCTCGGGAGCCATCAGGTACCTCGTGCAGTGATGTACAGTGACCAAAACTTGCATCATTTTGTGACACGTATGAATTTAGAGGCCTGGAAACAAAAACGTCGTGAATTTATCAATAACTTGGTGTATATAATACCCAGAAAACTATGTTTAAACTAAACCTCACCTCAGTAGCCCTAGAGGTAAGTAAAATAATTTGACAAAATGAAAAACAAAAACGTGGGTGTAACTTCTTGAACTATTATAGTTTTGTTTCTTTAAATTTTACTTTTAATTTCATGTTTAATTGTGTTGATCCAACAATAAAACTAACCAAAACATGTATTTAAACCAATAACCAAATTAGCTAAAATACATATTAAACAAAAGTGAAACTAAGCAAAATTCGAACTAACCAAAGTATGTGTTGAATCAACAATCAAATGATCCAAACGTATGTAGACCAACAATTAAAATAACTGAAACGTGATGAATCAAGAATTAAACTAAATGAAATACGTGTTGAACCAACAATGAAATTAACCGAAATATATGTTGAACTAATAAAACATGAGTTGAAGCAGCAAACAAATTAATTAACATGTGTGTTGAAAACCAATTTGAGAAACCTTGCTTCAAATTAACATTAAAAAAAATGATTAAT
Organism: Carcinoscorpius rotundicauda; assembly: GCA_011833715.1. Lineage (NCBI taxonomy): Eukaryota > Metazoa > Arthropoda > Merostomata > Xiphosura > Limulidae > Carcinoscorpius > Carcinoscorpius rotundicauda. The sequence continues at coordinate 24,596,813 of CM022403.1, forward strand.
CCAACTGGGAGAACTTCTGTTTAGATAAGTGCACTGCATATCACTTAAAACAAATTCTACTAAGTCAGTAAAATATTTTCAACCATATTTTGTGTCAGTCGCCCTCAATGTACCATTAAGAACAAGAAACTTTTTTTCTTCTTTTTATAAAATAATCAAACAATAAAGAGACGACTGCTTTAGGAGAAACAGTCTCTCCAAGCGTTGTCACGGGCTGCGAAGCATATCGTACGTGTAGCACATATTTACTTTGTTATAGACCATTCTTGCACGAACTCAACAAGCTAATAATGAAATTAAAATGGCCTCGTAGAAACTCGAAGCTTCCGTTATTCTTTTTATGTAAATTCAAGAAGTTTGATAGGCATAATGTTTGTGTACGTACAACTCATCAGTATACAAACGTATTTATATTGTATATCAGTGGATGCTTCCTGTTGACTCTGAGCTGACTCATGATAGAAGCAACAGTGTTATTTAATGACCTCCTACGTCCGTTATATTACATGTATTGTTGTGTAGTGTATCTACTAACCGCTTGGGGTACAAGAGTAATGAAAATGAAGAAAAAACATTTCAAGCGAAACTCTTTTACTCTCCCTCCCTCTATTTCACTATCCCTTTAGAAATAAAATCTTGATTACAATAAATACAATGAATATTTTTCATTTTTTAAAAGAAACATGTAAATGTGCTGATTTTCATAGCGAATAATCGAGTTTATTTATGACGTCATTTGTTTAACGTGCAGGTCGACTTTTCTAAAAAAAAAATTTTTACTTTAATTGTTCACTCCTCTCGTCCACGTTGAAACCTGGCCCGGAATGGCCAGGTGGATAAGGCACTCGACTCGTAATCCGAGGGTCGCGAGTTTGAATCCTGGTCACACCAAACATACTCGCCCTTTCAGCCATGGTATTTAAGAATATCAGAGAAATGCTACAAAACAGTGGCTATTGTTTAGGTGACACTTTAGACTTAAGTATTACAGTTTCTTTGCATGAATATATTGTAAGAAGTTTCAGAATTTTTCAGAAAATTCTTATTTTTCCCCTGTACTGTAGTAACAAATAATGAATGATCAAATCATGTATATTTCTATATACGAGGTGCATATATATCCAATCTCTTGAAGATCGTTACGGTAACGAATATGTACTTCGATCATACTTTAGAATTAGAACACGTACGAGGGAAAAGTTTTGAAGTGCATCTCCCACGTGGATACGAAGACATTATCTCTGGGTTACAGCAGTCGACTGGCTTGACCCACAAGCTGCAATATGATAAAATGTCTCGTAGACTATGGCTCCATACGCCATATAACATAGCACGACACGATTTTCTTAACCAAACAGTGTCGTATCATACCATTGTGACTCGGTGAACTGGTTCAAGCCAGAAACTACAACATAACAATGTGATTAGTGAATTCATGTTTGACACGATTGTCTAAAACCAAAAACTACAACTTAACACTGTGATTAGTGAATTCATGTTTGGGGGCCTGGCATGGCCTAGCGCATTAAGGCATGCGCTTCGTAATTTGAGGGTCCACAACATGTCTCGGGGGATTAGTATTCGAAGTGAGTGATTCAATCCAGTTACTTCATGTTAATAATATGTCTAGGTAGATTATACTTCGACACGACTGGCTTAAACCAGACGGTAGAACGCAACAAATAAAACTCGTGCCAGTGGTGTCTTAGAGCAATCTACGAATCATTTTGTCACACTCTAATATTTGTAATATTTGTACATTGGTACGATAATGCAGGCTTAAACTTCGCACGCATCTGGATTTTATCGACAAATTAACATAATATCTGTCCTCGAAACCTAGTTTTCCAACGAAGTTTTGAATGGTAACATTTTACTTCATGTTTGGTTTTATAGGGTTTATTTTTTTGATATAAAAACAAAAATCACCCAGTCTTATGAACGGTTCACCCGAGTCAAAGTGTTTTTTTCAAGTAACAACTGAATAACAGGCGGCGTTCAGAAATCAAAGGAACGTTACTGAGGTTCTGGGCAGGTGGTCCTCGCGGTTAGAGAGAAACAATTTGAGAATCAAATTAACTTTCAAAGGGTAATTATTTTAATAAAAGTTGAGGGCGGTGAAGTGAGAGAAAGGGGCGGGGAGGATAAATAAGTAAATTATATGATAGCTAAAGAAAGGAGTCAGGTCAAATGACTTACGAGCGCCCTCTGGAGGTATATCGTACCTTGTAACATTGTAACAAATGGTGAATAGAGGAAATATTCATCAACAGTGTGTTTTAACCTGTCTTAACACAGTTGGTGTTGACCTGTAGAAGGAAACAAGTATTAGGGTTAGAGAGCATTCAGAAAACTGATAATCTCCGTACTGAAACAACGAACGAACGAATTAAGGCAAATATAAATAAACGTAAAAGCAGTAATTGAGAGACCATATTGATTTAAATGAATCATTACGACTGGCTCATTTTGATGAATGTATAAAACATGTAGGTATTCACTTATTTAAAGCATTTTGTATTTGAATAAAACTTTAATTAGAAAGTATTTAAGAACAGGCTGTGGACGGATAGTTCAAGGTTAGAGACACGAAACATATCCCGTAATATCACCTGTGGGGTGCTATAAGCGTAACATTCAATCTTGGTACTCAGTTACGATTGGTCATGTAATTGGCGAATGGTACTTCTGGCTGTCATCCTTCTATTCAGCAGATATGAATTAGGGATAGTTGTTCTCTGCATAGGGGTCGGCATGGCACGGTGGGTTATGGCGTTCGATTCGTAATCTGAGGGTCGCGGGTTCGAATCCTCGTTGCACCAAACATACTCGCCATTTCCGTCGTGGGGCATTATAATGTAACTATCAATTCCACTATTCGTTAGTACAATAGTAGCTCCAGAGTTGGCGGAGGGTGGTGATAACTAGCTGCCTTCCCTCTAGTCGTCCACTGCTAAATTAGGGACAGCGAGCACAGATAACCCTCGTGTAGCTTTGCACGAAATTTAAAAACAAACAAACAAATGTTCCTGAACATAGGGTTCTCTGACCCAGCCCATGCGTCGCATAATGTTCAGTTCAAGAACAAAATGCGTATAATCTTCTGAGCGCTGAAGGTGGTTTGTCGCAAAGAATTTGGTTACCATTTCCTATTGATTCCCTAAACCTATAATGTTTCGCCCTCTCTTATCACTTGCTCTTTATATTAACCAAATTCTAAAGTTTAACTAACACGCCAACTTGGTGGCTGAACGTTGCTCCTCTGTCGATTGCATTCGAGAAGATCGTCTGGTCAAATATGTCAGATTTCTTCGTTACAGTTTATGGCCCGCCCTTCTGTCAAGTGGCTCCATACTGTCGGCAGTCGACCACCTCCCGTGTAGTTATTCTTTGCGGTTTGGAAAAATGCTTGAACGACGGTAAACAAAGGGGTCAGCAGAAAACGAACGTACACCAGATTTAACACAGCGACCATTCTGACAATTATGAAACTAGGGTTAATATTCCAAGACTGCAGGTAATGCAGGTGGTTGGACACAAAGTTGTAGATTCGGAAAGAACTGCATATTCCTACCATAATAGTAATTACAATATACGCAGGCACTTAAAAACAATGAAATAGTAGTGGCTTTCACATATTTTAGGGACAATCTAGATACCACAAGGGACAAATAACAATCGTATATGAAATGACTGTTTCGTAAACAAGCAGACACATTAAAAATTTGAAACTTTGTAAAATGCCCTCTGGTGAAAATAAGTTGGACACATTTAACCAACAAATCTCATTTTAAATATGATTCCTTCATATGTTGACCTCAGTTAAATGGAATATCACATTCATCACCAAAGTTAATGATCACCAGGTCGGTTATGACGAATTCCAAATGTTGGGTAATTGTTCCGTGTTGTACTATTGTTTTCTATCTGGTTTTTAACACTGTTTGTTTTACTCTCACAAAAGGTTTATAGTACTGATTTCACTCATTAAATTTACAGGTAATTTTTTTTTATATTTCAAGTAAGATTACATTATCTTAATACGTATATTTACTGCAAGTTAAAATGCTGACTGGTTGTTCTTGCTTGCATGTAACAGTAACACTTACCTACAACCAATGGTATAATGGATTACCATTAAACTACATCAAAGTAAAGGTGACAATACAAAGGAATATCACCAATGTGCTAACAGACAGAAAAACAAATAAATGGATAAATAAAAACAGAAACACACACACAAACTGCGATAGAGATATATATAACTCAACAACACGCTGTTTCACCAGTTAGCCTGCGTACTTAAAACTGACCTGACCTCTTCTCTAGTAGTTTAACCATGAAGGACGTAAAACTATCCCAACAGTCAGCTATAGACTTCCTTAGTTTAACCATGAAGTATGTAAAGCTACTCCGACACTCAACTCTAGACTTTCTCTAGTTTAACCATGAAAGATGTAAAACTACTCCAACAGTCAGTTCTAGATTTCCTTAGTTTAACCATGAAGGATGTAAAACTATTCCAACAGTCAGCTATAGACTTCCTGTCGTTTAACAATGAAGGATGTAAAGCTATTCTGACACTCAGCTATAGACATCCTGCAGTTTAACTATAAAGGATGTAAAACTATTCCAACAGTAGCTATAGACTTCCTGTAGTTTATCCATGAAGGACGTAAAGCTATTCCAAAAGGCATCCCTGTACTTTCTGTAGTTTAATCATGAATGATGTAAAACTATTCCGACAGACAGCTCTAGACTTTCTGTAGTTTACTATAAAAGACATAAAACTATTCCAAGAGTAAGCTCTGGACTTCCTGTATTTTAACCATAAAAGTGTAAAGCTATTCCGACTCAACTCTAGACTTTCTGTAGTTTAACTATAAAAGACGTAAAACTATTTCAAGAGCAAGCTCTGGACTTTCTGTATTTTAACCATGAAGAATGTAAAACTATTTCAACAGTCAGCTCTAGACTTCCTGTAGTTTAACCATAAAGGATGTAAAGATATTCCAACACTCAGCACTTCCATTTCTGTAGTTTAATCATGAAGAATGTAAAACTATTCCAGAACTCAGATATAGACTTTCTATAGTGTAACCATGAAAAATGTAAAGATATTTCCACACTCAGCTCTGAACTTCCCGTACTTTAACCATGAATGATATAAAGCTATTCCGACACTCAACTCCAGACTTTTTGTAGTTTAGCCACGAAGAATCTAAAACTATTCCAATATTCAGCTCTATACTACCTGTAGTTTAACAATGAGGGATGTAAAGCTATTCCAACACACAGATCAAGACTTCTTGTAGTTTAACCATAAAAGAAGTAAAGCTAATCCATAACTCATTTGTAGACGTTCTGTAGTTTATCCATGAATGATATAAAGATATTCCAACAGTCAGCTTTAGTCTTCCTGTCGGTTATTTATGTAAAATGTAAAATTATTCCAACAGTTAGCTTTAGGCTTCCTGCAGTATAACCATGAAGGATGTAAATCTGTTCCAAAAGTCAGCTCCAGACTTCCTGTAGTTTAACCATGAAGGATGTAAAACTATACCACCAGTCAGTTCTGGACTTCCTGTAGTTTATTCATGAAGGTTATAAACTATTCTAACAGTCAGTTTTAGACTTTCTGTAGTTTAACCATGTAGGATGTAACTGTGTTGCGAAACTCAGCCTTAGTCTTATAGTTTAACCATGAAGCATGTAAAACTACTCCAACACTCAGCTCTGGACTTCCTGTAAAGTATCCACGAAGTGTTAAAGCTATTCGAACATTCAACTCTAGACATTCTGTAGTTTAACCGTGAAAGATGTAAAACTATTCCAACAGTCAGCTCTAGACTTCCTGTAGTTTAACCATGAAGGATATACAGCTACTCCGACACTTAGCTCTAGACTTTCTGCAGTTTAACCATTAAAGATATAAAAGTATTCCATAACTCACCTTTAGACTTCCTGTAGCTTACCCGTGAAGGATGTAAAGATATTCTAACACTCAGCACTTGCCTTTCTGTAGTTTAATCATGAAGAATGTAAAGCTATTCTAACAATCAGCTCCAGACGTCTTGTAGTTTAACCATGAAGGATGTAAAACTATTCCAACAGTCGGCTCTAGACTTCCTGTAGTTTATCCATGAAGGATGTTAAACTATTCCAACAATCAGCTTCAGACTTCCTGTAGTTTAACCATCAAGGATGTAAAACTATTCCAGCCGTCAGCTCCAAACTTCCTGTAGTTTATCCAAAAATGATATAAAGCGATTCAGACACTCAATTCTAGACTTTTTGTAGTTTAACCATGAAAGATGTAAAACTATTCCAACAGTCAGCTCTTAACGTCCCGTAGTTTAACCATGAAGGACGTGAAACTACATGTATTACAACACTCAGATCTAGACTTCTTGTAGTTTAACCATGAAGGGTGTAAAGCTAACCCATTACTCATTTGTAGACTTCCTTTAGGTTATTTATGAAGGATGTAAAACTATTCCAACAGTCAGCTTTAGACTTTCTGTAGTTCATCTATGAAGGATGTAAAGATATTCCAACAGTCAGCTCCAGACTTCCTGCAGTTTAATCATGAAGGATATAAAGCTGTTCCAAAAGTCAGCTCTAGACTTCCTGTAGTTTATACATGAAGGTTGTAAAACTATTATAACAGACGGCTCTAGACTTCCTGTGGTTTATTTATGTAGAATGTAACGGTATTGCGAATCTCAGCCTTAGTCTTCCTATAGTTTAACCATGAAGTATGTAAAACTATTCAAACACTTAGCTATAGACTTCCTGTAGACTATCCACGAAGTATTAAAGCTATTTAAACACTTAACTTTAGACATTTTGTCGTTTAACCGTGAAAGATGTAAAACTATTCCATAACTCAGCTGTAGACTTCCTGTACTTTAAACATAAAGGATATAAAACTATTCCAATCGTCAGCTCCAAATTTCCTGTGATTTAACCAAGAATGATGTAAAGCGATACCGACACTCAATTCTAGACTTTTTGTAGTTTAACCATGAAAGATGTGAAACTATTCTAACAGTCAGCTCTTAACTCCCCGCAGTTTAACCATGAAGGACGTAAAACTATTCCAACTCTTAGATCTAGACTTCTTGTAGTTTAACCATGAAGGGTGTAAAGTTAACCCATAACAAATATGTAGATTTCCTGTAGTTTATCCATGAAGGATGTAAAACTATTCAAACACTTAGCTATAGACTTCCTGTAGACTATCCACGAAGTATTAAAGCTATTTAAACACTTAACTTTAGACATTTTGTCGTTTAACCGTGAAAGATGTAAAACTATTCCATAACTCAGCTGTAGACTTCCTGTACTTTAAACATAAAGGATATAAAACTATTCCAATCGTCAGCTCCAAATTTCCTGTGATTTAACCAAGAATGATGTAAAGCGATACCGACACTCAATTCTAGACTTTTTGTAGTTTAACCATGAAAGATGTGAAACTATTCTAACAGTCAGCTCTTAACTCCCCGCAGTTTAACCATGAAGGACGTAAAACTATTCCAACTCTTAGATCTAGACTTCTTGTAGTTTAACCATGAAGGGTGTAAAGTTAACCCATAACAAATATGTAGATTTCCTGTAGTTTATCCATGAAGGATGTAAAATTATTCCAAGAGTCAGGTCTAGACTTCCTCTAGTTTAAACATGAAGGATATACAGCTACTCCGACACTCAATTCTAGACTTTTTGTAGTTTAACCATGAAAGATTTGAAACTATTCTAACAGTCAGCTCTTAACTCCCCGCAGTTTAACCATGAAGGACGTAAAACTATCCCAACACTTAGATCTAGACTTCTTGTAGTTTAACCATGAAGGGTGTAAAGCTATTCCATAACTCAGCTGTAGATTTCCTGTAGTTAGACCATGAAGGATATAAAGCTACTCCGACACTCAGCTCTAGACTTTCTGTAGTGTAACCATGAAGGATGTAAAGCTATTCCGAAACTCAACTCTAGACTTTCTGCATTTTAATCATGAAGGATGTAAAACTATTCTAACAGTCAGCTCTAGACTTCCTGTAGTTTAATTATGAAAGGTGTTAAGCTGCTCCAAAAGTCAGTTCTAGACTTTCTGTAGTTTTATCATGATGCATGTAAAGCTATTCCGACAGTTAGTTTTGGACGTTTTGTAGTTTAACTATGAACGATGTAAAACTATTCCAATAGTCAACTCTGAACTTACTGTATGTCAACACATGAAAGATGTATACCTATTCCGACACTCAACTCTAGACTTTCTGTATTTTAACCATGAATAATGTATTCCCACACTCAGATGTAGACTTCCTGTAGTTTAACCGTGAAGGATGTAAAGCTATTCCAAAAGTCAGCTCTAGACTTTCTGTAGTTTTACCTTGAAGGATGTGAAACTATTCCAACAGTCAGCTCTAGACTTTCTGTAGTTATCCATGAAGGATGTAAATCTATTTCGACAGTCATCTCTAATGTTTCTGTAGTTTAACCCTAAAGGATGTAAAGCTATTCTGAGAGTCAGATCTTGATTTCCTGTAGTTTAATAATGAAGAATGTAGAGCTATTCGAAGAGTCAGCTCTAGACTTTCTGTGGTTTAGAATAGCACAAATAAACCACTGTGTATAATTGCGCTAAAAGAATAATTCACTTTTTTTTAAACAAACAAATATATGCCTTCTAGCCTTAAGAACAAAGAACAGTGTAAGAAAACTTATATATTTTAAAAATAAAACTGTCGTTAAAATTTCGGAACAGTAACATCTATATATTTAACAGAAATTAGAAAGAGAGAGGCAGATAAAATCTAAGTAGTGACGACATTTGGAAAACGTTTATTCTTAATAACGGCAATCAATCAATATTAAGTTCTTGAAGAATGCAGGGTGTCACGAGGGGCCAAAGTCTCCGTTATGCTGTAACATCGTGATTAATGACGGGACGGTGCTGTTTTCCATTCCTGTTTGAATGGACGTTATTATACCCAAGTGAAAAAAACACGAGTAAGCTTATTAATGTCTTTAGCTGTGATGTTAGCAGTGGTTCATTTCTTCGCCACAAGGTGTCGCTATAATAGGAGAGTTAGATTTATTACTGTTTTTATTCTCTTGGTGTGACAACGATTTCATAATTATCACATTTGAACATGTATGGATAGAACCACTTTACGGAAAATTATTATGTAGCTAAATATTTCTTTTTAAAGCATAACACTATTTAATTAAGTGTTTTATATTAGTCTATGTTGATGAAAACGAAATGCTATTTAGTTTCACATATTATTCTAGTAATACAGTAATAGTAATTATAGGAGAGCACGTTCTGACTATCTCGCCGGTGGTATGTATGTATTCATATGTGACCAGACAATATACACTAAGGTCATATATGTTTTATTCTGTTTTGGAGATTCCGAAATTTATAAGCAACTTACTTTATCATATTTGTTTGCATTTTTATCATTATTATTTTAACAACACGTGGAAATTTCTAGAACATAAAGAGCTTCTTAAATGTAGAAGAAACTTTTCAGTATACCTAAGAAATGTTTATTTCAATTCGTGTAAATTCTGTTTAACAAGATGAGAAGTTCACTTCTTTCAGTTCCCATTATTCTGAGATTCTCCTGTTTAAAACTCAAAGACCAAATCAAGAAAAATTAAATTCACCTGAGAATATAATTAATGATGTAAAACTTAGCAACAAATTTTGCTCATTAATATTTATTTTGTATTTAAGCGACAGAAGCCTTAAGAAGGAACAAATAAATATGTATTTATATGTGTGTTAACTCATAAATAAAGACATAAATATAAATATTTTACAAAATAAATTTTGATTCCTATACTTACTGATCACAATTCCTGGAAAGATCCCTCTGGTGTTTCTGTATGAGACGTACTTACGTATACAAAAATAAATTACAGAAGATATACGCACGTATAACAAGTGGACGGAAATTAGAGGGGATTTAATGCTAGACAGTATAACGACCGGTTGGCGGTAGTTCGGGGATAAGGCAGTTTTATGGCTGTGTCTCCAAGGGTCATCTTAGTTTGCAAACACAGCGTACCATGGATATTCAACAACTCATTCATATGAAACTCGAATTGTGTTACAACCGCAACTTAATTATCTTAATATCATGTGTAGATACGCTCGTAACTGCTTGTGTCTGTCGGTATTTTGTTTTGGGTCAGAGTAGTTAAGCCCATTAGGCAACTGTTTAGGTTTAGTTTCTTCATCCTTAGTCCCTAGGAAACAAAAACTGATAGACATCCCAAACAGCGATGCAATAAGATAAGCAACAATCTCATAGGGTTACTTAAGTACCAGTGACTCATGTGATCCTCCTGTACTCCATGGTCACTTTGACGTGTTTTTCTTTAAGTTTAATTTCAGTTTATTTCTGAAAATGGGGTAACTGTAGGCAAGAGATATCTACTTTCAAATTTTAAACTTGTAGATCGAGGGAAGAGTATAGTTAACAGCGCCCACCGCCAAATCTTGGAGTACTCTTATGTGGTCGAAATTGTAATTTGATCGTTGCTGTTAGAAATCCCCCATGGTTCTACAGAAATGGGACATTATCCACGAACCTTCTGACTATAAATCTAAGGATTCGTGGTCAAATTAGTGGAGCAAAAGATGTCTCCAAAACTCAAACGTAAACAAGCAGTTCAATTGATCGATCGGACAAAACCTGTGTCGATCTCCACAGAATATAATTCTTGGTTAAACTCATGTACATACGTCATTGGAAACTGTGTAAAGTTGGTACAGGCACTGCGATCACAACCTGACCATAAGTATCATTACTACTATTGCAAGGTAATACTCACTGTTATTAACGCTTTTGGAGTTAGGTATCACTGCAATTACTACAGATGTGGTACTGAAAGTAACTAAGGTCATTTAAGTTAAGTACCACTGCTAATACTATTATATGGTACTTAATATAACTAACACTACACATTATAGGTACCATTGCTACTACTATCATGTGGTACATAAGGTATTTAACAACATTTAAGCTAAGTATCACTGTCGTAGCTTTCATGTGGTACTTAAGTTATCTGATATTAGGTTATCTTCTCTTTATATACTTAACAATACACTATATATAAATCAGGATAAATTCCGCCTACTTGAATTGTAGTAGTACACACCATATCCTAAACAAATGGTGTTTTAATGTGTGGGTTGTGAGATGGCGAATTATTTGTTTATTGGTCATTGCTTTGTTTAATGCTCATTTATTGTTCTTTCTATCGTTAGTTTATCTATGAATTTTAGTCACATCAAAACACTGACTCACCGTTTAGCTAATCACGTTTCTTTTTAGTAGGTGTTTTGAAACTGACACGAATTAATGAAAAAATTATGCAAATTTATGATCACATGGGATGTACTCTCATGAACTATTTTTGTAACACTTCTTTATCATTAGAAAACGAAACGAGATATTTGTTATAACATTTCATAAATACAAATCCGCTTTGTTTTTAGTTATACTCAACCAGGATTTAGCAGATAATTACAGAAATGTCTTAAAGTATGAACAACTTACATGACTACAAATTTAAAATAAGATAGGATGTGTAGCGAATGAGACGGGCTAAGGCCTTAAATAAACCAAATATCGTTAGGACAGTATATTTGGATTACTACTGCTTTCTTGGGGGTTAAAGAAGCCAAACCATTCTGGAGATCTCCGTAAGTACATTTTCGGTGGACAATTGCTTTCTTTATGTCCTCTTCTCAGATGACCAGTCAAGGATATTTTAAATTGACCATGAAGTTAATTGCTGGATTCTTTAGTGGTCAACGCTCAGCCGCCGAAGCGACGTCGGTGCATTTCAACACAATTACCAGCGGCGCCGAAACTGCACGAGATCAAATAGCCAATTTTTAAACTAGACGCTATAGACGTGTCCGGCTCCGAACTGACTGACCGAACTAAATCCAAGAATCATGTAGACCGACGGTCTAGTTCAAACAACTGATGGCCTGAATGACGTCACACCATCTTTTGCTTTACGACTTCTGTAGCAGTGTCTTGGTATCGATGGTGAAACAAAAATGAAACCATATGTTGGAGCCTCGTGTGAGATTTTTTTTCGGGGGGGGGGAGAAAGATACTGTGTTCCAAACAATGGCTTTCAAACTCCCTCTGAATGACACTATTATATATCCATGATTATTAAAAAACTCTCTCTCACACATTCTCAACATGATTCAGAAATTAACAACAAAATTAAGCCAAAATATCCTTTGAGAATTAAACTTCAAAGCCATGCGGATTAAACTGTGACTAGCGGGAACTTCACATTTTAATATAAAAGTATACGAAATTCTAAACGTAACAATACATTTTGCTTATGGATCTCATTGGTTATTTGATGATATATTGGTTTCCCTACTTATTTTTCAAATAAGTATTTAATATTACGTAAAGGTAAGGAGAGAAATTACATGTTTTTATCTAGTGCTACGCCGTGGCTATAGTACAGTAGGTAGCTATGACGGCTACTAATTTTAGTTTTAATGTTGTACTCAGCTAATTTATTCTGGTAAGTAGACAATGGTCAACTGCAGATCTCGTTTTAGATATCGAGGCTTCCAGAACAAGGTCAAATTTACAATTATAAACGAGAACGTATAGAGGTAAATAAGTTTTCGCGGTCAAGACCTCTTAACTTTGTCTGGTCTATCTGCAGCACCCCTCTCCCTCAGTGATATAGCGGTATGTTCGCGGAATCAGATACGAAGATAAGATTTGATGAAACATTAAGGAGGAGTGTTATACGCTAAGATGTATGTGTCTCAGAAAGTATCCACAATGATGGACTTACAGGAGAGTTTCTGATTCAACTTTTTATAATGATGGACACCGAACGTGCATGTAAAAACACGCACAGATAAACAAACACATGTGTGCACGTTAGTCTTTTTAACAGAAACTTAATTTCTATTCACTTTTAGATTTTACTTTCTCTATCGCCGGTTTGATATTCTTACTTAAAACATGATTCAAAACTTTTTTTTCTTTTGCACTCTTCCTGGAATAGACGTGTTCCTATTTTAGGTGTCTACAGTGTCTAAAATAAGTCGTATTTTCTTTTAATTTGAAGGGTATTATAGCGATCTATTGTTGTCATTCTGAACAACTATTTGGCTTTTTTGTTAAAGTTTAAGAATTATCAAGCACGTAAGTTTGTAATGAAAACATCCAATCCCAAATGGTTATCCATTTTCAACTGTTTACAGTTTGAAGCAAAAGCTCATATACAGTTGGAATGATATGGTCAATATATTCTATATTTTTTTATTATTATGGTTGTGTTTATCGTTCATTTATTATTTCCTTCTATCATTTAATTTATTTATGAATTCTTAGTTGAATTAAAGAGCTAAGTCACCTTGTACATAATGAGTTATATTTTGAGTAAATACATGTGTTTATGACGAAACTGACACCATCTTCCCTGGTAGTCACGTACAGATAGTATTAATCTAACAGAAGAATATGTAAATATGTGATCATACGAGGTGTATTTTCGTAACCTACTCAGTGTATAAATATCCTATTAGAAGCTTCACTAAGAAAGAGAGAGTCACGAGATAGTTACTGAAGGGTATAATTATTGATATTGAAATATATTATTTTAATATTGTAATTATTATATATTTTTGGAATAAGGTTGTGTTTTTTTTCTCCTGATATTATTATTATTGATTAATATTGGTGTGAATTCCTGGCCAGGCATTTGTTTATTAGCTATGTTAAAGTTATTCCTAAATGTTCTTATTGTGAAAAATTGTTTTTTTTTTCTGATGTGGAACCCATATTGTAGTTGCGTTTTAATTTTATATCATTACAACACGGTCAGTACAGTTGGTGACATGTGGCTGATACATTTCATATTATACGATTGATAATAAATAAAAAAAACAAAAAACGAAGACAACCGAAACGAATTTAATTACTGCTTATTTCAGAGTAACATATATTAGGGTAAGTTCCAAGTGTTTTGTTTATTTGTTTTTGAATTTCGCACAAAGCTACTCGAGGGCTATCTGTGCTAGCCGTTCCTAATTTAGCAGTGTAAGACTAGAGGGAAGCCAGCTAGTCATCACCACCCACCGCCAACTCTTGGGCTACTCTTTTACCAACGAATAGTGGGATTGACCGTCACATTATAACGCCCCCACGGCTGGGAGGGCGAGCATGTTTGGTGCGACGGGGATGCGAACCCGCGACCCTCAGATTACGAGTCGCACGCCTTAACACGCTTGGCTATGCTGGGCCTAGTTCCAAGTGAAACAAGAGTACTGTCACTTTTGTTTCACTCTCTATGTACTTCTCTTACGTACAGTACCTAATTTGGCGGGTCGACTCGCGAGTCTGAGCGCTTTAGATTAAAATGAAACGCAATCCTGGGATACATATAAAGCCCCATCAGATATCTCTATCAGTTTATCTAACGCATCCATAGTTTGGATTTACTTTGTTTCGTGCGTTCGGCTTTTAACATTGGATCTAATCAGGCTATCGATCTCTTAACATCGAAATTGCTCCTAACATCGACTAGATGTAAAGCTTAGCCAGCGAGGAACCGCTACATCTCTCTCGCTCTTCCTTCTATACAGATCCTCTTTGACCTCTACTTGCATTAGATAAGTCGCTGCAGCGTTTGTGTGGTTTTGAAACCCATTAGGCTTTGACTGAACCACAGGCACTGTTATAGAGAAAGCATAAATGACACTTGTCTTGTAGTTATTCACAAAATATTGCGTGTGGAGATTTCTACTGAAATAATGGTTCAAACTCGTGCATTTTCTTTTGTCTACGATAGGCACGTACATTTATGTGTCTGTATGTGTGTATATGTATTTATAGAAAGGGAAGTCGTGAGTGAATGTATAAATTTCTTACGTACCTGCTGGTGTTATGTTGAGTATACTGAGAACCAAAAAATATCTTTATACAAGGGTTAAGCGACCAGATCAGAAACATCAAGGGTCGGACACAACTGACCATAATTTAGAATTAAGATAAATGGGAAAAAATTAATCAACGTTACCCGCCACGCGCTCAACTATTTTTAGCGAACTAGCGAGATTAACTGTTACTTTTATGACGTGCTCACAGCTGAAAATGTTTAGTGTACTTTAGTCTTGAACCTTTCGACATGCAACTTGGTACGTTAACCATATCTACAGGTTCAAACATAATACTGAGCAAATTATGCCCTTTTCATTCAAAATAGAGGAAGAAACACAATTTTAGAAGATGAAACAGTTGATGTTTCCAAGTACAACGTTTAGAACATTCTATTAATGTAGAAAGAAGGGAGAGAAAAGTACATTTTTATGTTGGATTACTCTGCTTTCAAGTGCTTAATCTCCCAGTGTATCAGCGTTAAGTCTGACTTACGACATTAAAATCTAGAATTCGATTTCCCGCAGTGGATACAACAGATAGCTTAATGAGGCTTCGCTCTAAAACAAACATCAAGTTAACGGAGCACAAATAGCCCATTGTAGAACATTGTGCTTAACTATAACTAAAACGGACCACAAAATACTCCAAATTATCCGCAAACACAAACCTCATATAGCCTTCACCTCGAAGTTTGCATTAGAATAGTTGAGTCGCACTAAACAGTTGACCCAAGAGTGATAACACTTATTTATTTGTGTGAGTTTATCTATGGTCAAAGGTTCAAATAATTGTATTTTATTTGTTGTGGTAAGCTCACGAGGAAAATGGCCTTAGGCATAATTGAAAGATACAGAAACGATGAATATTTTCGTTGCGTCAGAAGGTTTCTATCTTCTTTGCATGCAGAGGAGTTCACTTTATTTCCTTAATTATTACAATTAAAGCTCAAAGGTATAAAAGGCACACATAAACATACACCGAAAGATAACTTGTTTCACTTGAGGATACCTCCAATGTGTTCCAGTTTCTCGTCTATCGTGCTTGAGTGATCTGTCACTATAACATCCTGCAAGTAGGAATCACAGACTTAACATCAGGTCACCAAAGCAACCGTTCTTGGATTATTGCCCTCCCAGTCTAAACTACAGAAATACCCTGGACCATCAGCCTAGTCCCCTTTATTCTTGGTTTTTGATTACAATGCCAGACAAATGGGTAAGCATTCTAGTAATCTACCAAATTAGATTAATGACGCATTGAAAGACAGCTCAACAGAAGCGTAAAATGACAATATTGTTTGAACGATGGTGATGAATACACAGGAAAAGCCTCAAATATGATTTAAAAACCAATGGATGAATGTGTGTATCATATGATAGCAATGCACAGTAAAAAAGAAAGTACAATTTGTAAAAAAAAAAATTCTTTTATAAAAATGTTTTCGAAGCCTTTGCTATTTAAATAATTACTTTTACTCACATTGCAAAAATATTAAATCTTTTATCCATACATCTTTGTAAGCATTAAAACATATTCTCAGCGAAAAGAAATATCAACTGCATTATATCTCCTACAATCTCCAATCCGAAGAGCCTTGTTGTTTTACGAAAGGCCTCTTGGGCTGGGAAAACTAATGAATTACCAAACTGCTTGACAACAGCTTTCAAGGTGTGAACTGAATTAAGTTAGTGAAATATAGTTTTCCACGTATTTTATTCCTGTTAACAACGAATAAAATTAGGTCAATTATTTGTTTTGAGAACATTATATTAATTATTGATTTTCAACATCAAATATTACAATTATCTTACATTTTCCTGATTGTATTGTATGAAATATATCCTCCTTTGCAATCACAGACTCGATCGGTCGATTTAATCTTTTCTTGTTTTTTTAATAATCCGGTTCACCTAACCATATCCGTGTTCTGTACGTTCTATTGTAATGACCTCTTATTATTTAATGATGTATGCCTTTTAACATTAAGGACAAGATTAACCACTCTGTTTCAAAAAACAATTCCGTAGAAGAATGCAACGTCACTTTAAGCAGTATAATCATCATAGGATAATGGAACTCTTGCCTTGCTTATTTGATATCGGAAAAACCTTTTTATTACGTCATAAGCAACCCCCAACTTTGCAAATTTTTTATCTTATGTTCACTTAGATTTGCAAAAGGGGTTATGATTTTCCCGGTTCGCCTCAGTTTTCCGTCATGGATAACTTCATTTTTCTCCATTCTCAGGGTGCAGATATGACACCATGAATACGTCACACGTGAATTTAGTGCACTGGCGTCATGGCGAATTTGCTGGTATTATATAAGTGTTGTGTTTTTTTCAATGAACTACTTGAAAAAAAAACGTTTCGAGATCTTTCAACATTCACCATCAAGTCACCTTTTCCGCTTTGCGCTGATGCTGGGACGACATTTCAGGCTCTACTTAAGTTCCTTTTAAAGTCAACTTTCTTACTTTATATTGATCTTAAATAACGTTGTTTTCAAACTACATGCCTAGTCTCTTTTATCAAGTCTGGTGATTTGATGGACATAACACAGTGTGTGAAACGTTGTACTTGTATTTAATATTGTTATGTTTCAGTGTTATCAACAAATTATGGTTGATAGATACCTTAGCTTGATTGTAATTATTGTGTTTAATATTGTTATATTTCACCGTTATCAACAAATCATGGTTGTTAGATACCTTAGTTGATAGAACAAAGGTTTTAACACTCGTCGGACTTTTTGGTTTGATTTGTTTTGAATTCCGCGCAAAGCGACTTGAGGGCTATCTGCGCTACTCGTTCCTAATTTAGCAGTGTATGACTAGAAGGAAGGCAGCTAGTCATCACCACCCATCGCCAACTCTTGGTCTACTCTTTTACTAATGAACAGTGGAATTGATTGTCACATAATAACGCCCCCATGGATGAAAGGGCGAACATGTTTGGTGCGACGGGGATTCTAACCCACGACCCTCAGATTACGAGTCGAGTGCCTTAACCACCTGGCCATGCCGGGTCTCTCGTCGGACATACCATAAGATCTCTCAGAAGGACCAGCATATATATTTAAACGAAAAAAAGGAAACACTCAAATCCTCTCATGCATGCGTGATCACGAGAGCGGAGAGATACAAAAACAAAAAACACGTTAAAAGCAAAACCTCCGTTGCGTTGTTGTTTTGAATTAAGCACAAAGCTACACTATAGGCTATCTGTGCTCTGCCCACCACGGGTATCGAAACCCGGATTTTAGCGTGTAAGTCCGCAGACATACCGCTGAGCTACTGGGGGGCCCTTCGTTGCGATAAAATACTTTTTTTTTTTTTAGTTTTCTGGGCGAGGGAAACTACAAATAATTATCCTTTAGGTCAAATGAATTTTTTCTTTCATTCTAGATAATCTGAGGGTCGCAGGTTCGAAACCCCATCACATCAAACATGCCCATTCTTTCAGCGGTAGGGGCATTATAATGTTACAATCAATACCACAATTCGTTGGTAAAAAAGTAGCCCAACAGTTTGCTATGGGTGGTGATATCTTCCCTCTAGACTGACACTGCTAAATTACGGACGTAGCTTTGTTCGAAATGCAAAAGGCAAACCAAACCAACCATCTTCATAATGATATCAGAAAGTCAATAAAAATTGGTTTTATTCCCCGGATCTTTTTTATATTTAATGAACCGTCAGATATCAAACATTCTGCGATATCTATGTGAATGATTAGATCTGACAGCATATAATCCAATACCAGTTTACATTGTTGTTTTATTGAACGGTATATAACCCATTACCAGTTTATATCATTGCTTTATTGAACGGCATATAACACATTACCAGTTTATATCATTGTTTCCGAGGTTTAAGGCGTGCACTCGTAATCCGCTAAACATGCTCGCCCTCCCAGCCGTGGGGGTGTATAATGTGACGGTCAATCCCACTATTCGTTGGTTAAAGAGTAGCCCAAGAGTTGGCGGTGGGTGGTGATGACTAGCTGCCTTCCCTCTAGTCTTACACAATTAGGGACGGCTAGCACAGATAGCCCTCGAGTAGCTTTGTGTGAATTTCCAAAACAAAACAAGCAAAATGTCATTGTTTTATTGAACGGCATATAACCCATAACCAGTTTATATCATTGCTTTATTGAACGGTATATAACCCATCACCAGTTTATATCATTGCTTTATTGAACGGTATATAACCCATTACCAGTTTATATCATTGTTTTATTGAACGGCATATAACACATTACCAGTTTATATCATTGCTTTATTGAACGTCACATAACCTATTATCAGCTTACATTGTTGTTGTATTAAACGTCATATAAGTTATTACTAGTTTATATCGTCGTTTTAATATCGGTTCAGAGAACTGTGGTCTGTCCTCTAGCAGTCGATTGTAATGCTTAATTCAAGAATTAAAACTTGTGACGTAGAAGCTTTTTTCACCAATTGAAGGGACTTCCAGCGAACCTGAAACTGTCAGGTATAACTTACACTTGAATGGTATTGTTATCGGTGAATACCGACACTGTACAATAAGTACGTGATTTTTATTTGTTGTCAGGTGTAACTTACACACGAATGATACTGTAACTGAGACTTAATGGCCTTCTTAAAGTGTTTTCGCACTTCGTGTTATTACGAACCGTGTCTCTTTTTACGTTATATATTACCTAAAAACGAAATTATCTTAAGTGTGTGTGCAAAAAGAAAAGGAAAGTTCGTATAAACATTAATGCAAACCTTAAGTCTAGCTCATGGTTTAATACCATTATTTATTAGTAAAAGAACAGCTCAAAAGTTGCTGGTGAATAGTTTTGAATAGCTGCCTTCCGTCTGTTCGATATGTCACTGCTAAAATAAGGGACGGCTATCGCGAATAGCCTTCATGTAGCTTTGCGCGAAATTTCATAAAAAGAAATAACAGCAACAAAAAGAAAATATGATATTACACTATTGACGTTCCTGTATTAAGTATTATCTTCCAACGAGTGCTACCCTTACTTTATGGTTGAACATTTCAAATGCCCATTATAAATACGAAACAGAACCAAAGTACCACTGTTTACGAACGTCGAGAAAATTATTAAATATGGTGTCCACAAATATCCTCTAATCATTTTATGTCACTTATTGCATAAGATAAGCGATTACAGTAGCGAATACGTTTCTAATTAAAGTAGTGTTGTTTTTGTTTCCAGGAACTCCTAATGTTTCAAAATGGCGTGTTTAGAGCAACACTGAGCTTCCCATCTTTGTCTACCTATTTCTTCGAATGCCATTTTTAATAATGGATTAGCGATATGGTTATTTGCGTAGCCTAGTTGGCCATTATATAATAGTAGGAAGGCACGGTAATTTGTCATCGAAAGCCTATTCAACGTCCTCAAGCGTTTTAGTTCGCCTCGCTAAGCAAAACCATTATGCGTATAAAATAGTAAATGGATATATATCAACGGTTGGACAGCCAACAAACGTCTCAAGAGAATGAACAAAAAAAAGGTAGCGTTTATTGAACATTAAATCGTGAGAGGTGAACGAGGAATCGGAACACGCAAAAGTTGTTAGAGGTCGCTGCCATCGCCATAAATGATTTCTGAGGCGTAGCCCGTGGCATTTTCCACACATGCTTTTATTATCTAATCTAGATTTGGGAAAATTTCTTTCCATGGTTGATGGTTTACGTTCTAACACTAACACGCAAAATCTAGTATCCAGAGAGTTGGTTCCCTGAATCTCAAGCGGTAAGTTTACGGATTTACAACACTGAAGTCCCGAGTTTGATTTTCCTCGGCGGGCAGAGCGAAGATAGCCCATTGCGTAACTTTAAAATAAACAACTGCTCCAATATAACAACCAGGGAGTTGAAATTAATATGCTTTTTCTTTCAAGTTAAGCACAAAACTACACAATATGCAGTCCGTGCTCTGGCCAACTCAGGTTTTGAAACCCAGTTTCAAGCGTTATAAGTCCCGCAGACATATCGCTGTGCCACTTGGGGAGCTTAAAATATACGAAAAATCCACATATTTTTTAATCTATAATTCCATAGGTGTCATATGAGAGTTGGAATTCATGGATGAAATTTGTTTGAGATTTTTACATCAGCATTGTAAGTTAAAAATTAACGGTCACTAGATAAAACAGAAATTACTGTCTAAAATCATACTGAAACTGTTAACAAAATTACCTGTTCTTTGCTTTCTGATCTTCTCCACTATTAACTTATAACGCTAGAAACCGAGTTTCGATACCATTTATAGGCACAGCAGAGATAGCGCATTATGTAGCTCTGTACTTAACTACAAACAAACAAATAAAAATTTTATTGTGCAAACGCCCTCTGGTGTTACAAAATTACATATACTCTTTAAAGATTTTTATTAAATTTCTGTTCATATGTAAATTTTATGAATTCGCTTCATTTACTTTATGAAAAAATAATTGTCGCATGTTATAAAGCATTAAGCTACACAAAGGGCTGTCTGTGTCCTTCCTGCCTACCACAGGTATCGAAACTAGGTTTCTAGCAATATAAGTCTGCATACGTACCACCGTGCCACCAGAGGAACTGAATCAGTTAGAAACGTTTCCCTTATGGTACGTTTATGGATTAAATAAGACTACACTCCGAAGCTCGAATCCACCAGGTAGACAGAGTGAAAATAGAAAACAATAATATCACTAACAAGTCCAGTTAATAAGTAGAATACAGTAGTGAACACTTATGCAGTTGTAACGAAAAAAAAATCGTTTTTGTGTCTCGCATGACAAGAAAAAATCATTTTCAAATTACACATTAAATTTATAAAGTAATATATGTTCGAAGTCTCAGTTACTTAGTAATTAAATAATTGAAACTTTCTTTCTATTTCTTGTCGATAGTGAAAACGTATCTTCAAAAAAATTTCAGATTTGAAAACATATCCTCGAGGCAGTTCAAATGTGAAAACTGAAAATTAACACGTTCAGTATAGTTTTAAAACTTTTTGACTCAGATTAACGTGTATTTTCTTAAGGTGTCTGCTGTGCTTTGGAAACCCAAACCACAGAAAACGCAAATATTTTACTAATTTACACGAGTTTAAATATTTGGAGTTTATAGGAGCGGATTGATACACTTAACATAGAAATCACAACTTAAACATATATTGTAATAGACTGGTTAAATGCTATCCTCATTGTATTATTTTTTTCAGCACGACTAAACTTTCATAGAAACATCTTTCTTTCATCTGAAAGAAACAACAAATCTGTGGATGCTACAGAAAAAACTATTGTTTTCAGCGTCACTGTCCTGAGTACCACAGTTTTCAGTGTCACACTTCCGAGCATTCAGCAATGTATTTCTTTTTCCCGGTTATTTGAATGCAATTTAAAAGTTTTTCGCTTTGAATAAGTCCCCAACAGCGCAATGGTAAGTATAAATACTGGGTTTTGATACCCGTGAAGGACACAGCACAAACAATCCCTTATGTACTAAACAAAATCAACAATGCAAACAACAGTTAAAGAAATGACAGGTGATGAGCCTATGAGAAACAACCAAAGAAGGATAGATTAATTAAACATAAATAATAATTAGTTATAAAAAACAAAGAAGTGAATCAGATCTTTGTTACAACAAGTTTTATTTTAGAAAGAAGTTTTATTTACACAATAAATTGTTAACTGGCTCTGTTTTTTCCGCAGCATAGGAGAGCGCGACAAGACAAACAGTTTTACTGAGCGTGACAAGACAAACAGTTATACAAAGAAGCCAAATTCCTTCCTGTTCCTCTTTTCATCATTCTGATACGTTCACATCCCAGTTAAAGAAAAGATAACGTTTGAATAAGAAGTCTATTAACACTTGTAGTTGAAATGAAACGATTTAGTTAAAAGCGAGGATCAGGTCCACATTGTGCGTTTGAAAACGAAATCACAGCAAACGATTTTTTCAAGTTAAACCAAATAATTTGATTTTAAATGTTTTTGAAACCTATATTCTTAGTCGCTCGTTCGTTTGTAACTGAGCAAGAAGCTACAAAATGGGCTATCTGTTCCATGCCCACCAAGGGTATCGAAACTCGGTTTTAAGTGTTGTAGTTTCACGGACATACCACATACATTTATATGCGAATCAGTAACCTGTTATGGTGTAATAATATACAATGTTACTTACAATTATTATATAATGGTATAACAATATACCTGTTTACTTACAATTATTATATTATAGTATAACAATATAACTGTTTATTTACAACTATTATATAATCGCATAACAATATATGTATTTACTTACAACTAGTAAATAATCGTATAACAATATACGCGTTCACTTACAACTATTATATAATCATATGACAATGTACATGTTTGCTTACAATTATTATACATTAGTATAACAATGTACATGTTTACTTATAATTATTGTTTAATAGTATAAGAATATAATTGTCTACTTACAATTATTATATACTGGTATAACAATATATATGTCTACTTATAACTATTATATAAGGATATAACAATGTACTTTTTTACTTACAATCATTATATCTATACCAATACACAATTATAATAAACCACTATTTTTGTTTTAAATTGGAAAACAACATGATAAGAATGGTTATTGTAAATTATTTGAAACAAAAAATAACTATAGAAATAATAATTTATTTATGAAGTTTATGATATAATTATATGTATAACTAAGAAAATATTAAAACTATGTATATCCTATACTATAGTATTATTGTATGTTACAAGAGGATAAAGTTATTACATCAACAATAAAAACATGATTCAGTTATTACATCAACAATGACAACAGGATACAGTTATAACATCAACAATAAAATCATGATTCAGTTATTACATGAACAATGACAACAGGATATAGTTATTAGATCATCAATAAAAACATGATTCAGTTATTACATAAATAATGAGAACAGTAGACAGTTATTACATCAATAATGAGAACAGTAGACAGTTATTACATCAATAATGAGAACAGTAGACAGTTATTACATCAATATTGACAAGAATAGTCAGTTGTTACATCAACGATGAAACCAGGATACAGTTATTACACCAACAGTGACAATAGAATACGTTATTACTTCAATAATGAAACTTGTATATAGTTGTTACATCAACAGTGTCAGGATACAGTTATTTTGCCCATCATGATGATGAAAACCTTGTACTTTAGCGTTGTAAGCCTTCAGTCTGAGTCACTCTAGAGCATTGATCCGTAAAATCAATCGAAGAAACTATGCAACTCAAAGAATAACAGAAAACAAAACTTATGGAAAAACTCCAAATCGACATTAAGCAGATGAAGAAATAATGTAGAAAAAAATTAGCAAATCTGTCTGAATAGAAACATTTGTGGTAGTTATGGATTGTAATAGTTTGTAATTGAATACTTTTATATTTGTATTTGTTTCAAAAAACATTGTATTTTCCCAAACATACTGCTTTAAATTCGTCTGCATAATTCCCATGTGAGTCTGTGGACTTCACAACGGTAAAGTCCAATGTTGGAATCCCCTCTAGACATAGAGCACCTAGTCTATAGTATAGCTTTGAGTTATAACAAACCGCCTGCTTAATTTGATAAAAAATAATAGTTTGTAAAATAGTCGCTAGATGGCCATACAATATAAAACAGTGTTCATGCACATAAATATTCCTCACTTTCGATATTATCACATTACTATTGCAATAGTACTACCAACAACAGCTCATTTTGAATACCGTGCTAAGCCTTTATAGAATGTGGGAGTTTGTGAAATACAAAATCAACCGATCCTAATTTTTCTGGATTTTACAGAAAGTTGTTTGTACTGACGAGACGAGATGAACGTGCATTAGGCTTTCCCCTCAGTCAGAACGTGCCTATTTACGTTTGTGGCCGACTTGACTGTCCACTTAGGTAGAAAGGATCTATTGATTGTAAGTTAATCCAACCGGTTTATTCGAGTTCAGCTAATACCGCTAGGTGGAACTGTGCTTCTACTAGCACTGCTAACCATCTGGAATTGCTGACAGGTCGTTCATCAGATAGAAAATTATACACATTTACTAAACAAAACAAACGACTACAACCTAATGACAGGACTTGTATCGCTGGAGTAATTTTCGCGTCAAATCCTCAATTAAGGGACATGGTTTATCTGGGCGTCAATAACCAGTTTGGCAAGGCGGTGCTGCTGTCACGTCTGATTCTTACGTCACTACTACAGCTCAGAGTACTTAACAACTTCCGGTTGGGTGCGAACTAAACATTGGAGGTGCTACACGTCACCCGATAAGGCGGGTCTGTTATTAATCCCACCCCCTCTCTTGACAACTCTGGCAACTGATGTGTTGGCTTTTTTACGTGTTTCTGTTGAATACCATAAAATAAATTTTAACAGTAAATCTACGTGTTAAAATCCTTTCAAACTTTATAAATACCTTAAGGTATGTTTACGAAATATATGAAATAAAGTTAAAAAGTTATTTAATGAAACAGGAAGGTGAGAAAACTAGCACGAACCTGTTAACTAGCCTTCAAGGTGACGATTCACAGCAGGTCTTACATTTTATTATACCGTTTACAGGGCCGAGTGTAATTTGTAGAATGAAGAATATTGTTCCATTGTGAAACGTCACACCGTCGGCGCCAATAGGAGATATAATCTCCACGGTAGGAAGCAACTACTAAAACCGATTATAATTCTCGAACTGTCTTTATCTGCAAGTGTTTTAAAAACTGGTTTCGACAGATGACTGTAGTGACTAGATCCTCTAAAGTCTAGACAAAATACGGTTTCTCAGGTATTCATGCTAAAACGGGTGTTACTTTACGTAATTACCAGATATTGCAGTTGCGTTAGATAGACTGTTGAGTATCATAACTAAATATTTTCCGAAAACTAAAGTAAAAAAAATACAGAACGTAATGTTAAATCAATTTTTTTCTTAAACCTAAATCAATTAAAATCAGATAAACATTTTTTTTCTTTTTCTCGCCCAACACAATGAAAGACAGTGTTGTGGCTAGCAGTGACATTTTTATTGGTATAATAGGTCATTGTCCGTTTCCTCGGCTCATCCTAGCGACCTGTAAACGACACCCAAATATACCGGTTTGATTGGTTCCGTCCAAACAAATAGCCAATCATCGGGGCCACAATCGACACGAGTGGTGAAACTGCTTGTACTTCACACTGTTTCTAGCAGATTCTCTCAGCTTGAGGAGAGCTGTATCACACCAAGAGTGTTTGTGTTACCACTGGGTTCATAGCTGTAGCGAGTGATCGTCCCTTGCCGATAAAACGACTTTTCTCTGTTCCCACGCCGCGTGTATTGTACTCCATGAGATTCGAACCTTCAAACTTGGGATCCGGAGAAGGAATGGCCTTTCACCCGTTCCTTTTACCATCTGCTCGACCGTCTGACTTTAGTGTTAACTCGTTGCTATCTCAGACCCAGCATTTATCGCTCACCTTTCCTCAAGCCTATCAACCACTCCACTTCCCGAAACTGCCATCAGCTCTGTCAGGTCCGCCACACTTTACCGCCGAAGACTTACTAACATACGGCGGACAACTGCAGGCCATGCGGCCTTTGGAGATAGACGAAGATGGTGTCCAAGACGACCCGAAGGTTACGTTAGAATCAAAGGAACTGTGGGAACAGTTCCATTCGTTGGGCACGGAGATGGTCATAACGAAGTCCGGCAGGTAAAACGGAACAACTCGTTATTGTTTCCTAAATGTGTAATATTTTATAATTAGTCTTAAAAATGGAATAAACATCATTGGTGGAACATTGTGTTTATCACTTAAATATAATTAGTACTGTAGGTGCAACAATACCTCAGTGTTGAATAGAATTAATACTGTTGATACAATAATACCTCAGTGTTGAATAGAATTAATGCTGTTGGTACAATAATACGTCAGTGTTGAATAGAATTAATGCTGTTGGTACAATAATACGTCAGTGTTGAATAGAATTAATGCTGTTGGTACAATAATACGTCAGTGTTGAATAGAATTAATGTTGTTGGTACAATAATACGTCAGTGTTGAATAGAATTAATACTTTTTGTCGATAATACATCAGTGTTCAATAGAATTAATACTGTTGATACAATAATACATTAGTCTTCAATAGAACTGATGCAGTTGGAACAATAATACATTAGTTTTTAATGGAACTAATACTATTGGCACATTAATACATTAGCCCAAGTGTGAATTAATGTTTTTGGTGCATGCTCCACAATGACACTAAATTTGGCTCTCAACGACATGTATATTCTTTCTTAATTTTATATTTTTGTGTATGTGGTACTTCTAATTATAACATTCGTATAATAGATTTTCAAAGCTTTAAGTTTTAACAGTACTTTCATTCACGGTAAACTGTAATTATCAAATGATGTTCCATATATCTCTGAAACTTCGGACGTATTAGTGTTGATACTTTTGTCCTTGTATTAATCATGGCTTTTATTTCAATTCTTACACTGATTTTCTGGCACTTGGGAACACAGTTAAAAAAACGATTTTTTTTACATAATTTATTACATTTTTATTGCAACTTTTCTGAGATGATCTCCTCTGGATCCAATGTTTCGGTTCGTTTAAACAAAATCTAATTCACGTTGATATTTGCACCTTTATGATCCATCTTTAAACACGCTATTCGTAAGACAATTATACATTTCAATCAGAGCTTTGATTTTAGTTTTATGGACAAGACAGATTTGGATATGGAAGTTTATAGAGGAGATATTTTTGTCACCAATTTTTGTACGTAGAGTTACTTTTAATATAGTGTTAAGTATTAGGTTATATTTAAATGAAGATCAAAAAGTGTCGGAAACATTATTTACTTTATGGTTAGTAAATATTTAAAATTACATCTAGTTTAGGGTTAGTAAGTATTTTAAAAACTACATCTAGTTTAGGGTTAGTAAGTATTTTTAAAATTATGTCCCGTTTAGGGTTACGAAGTATTTTAAAAATTATATCCAGTTTAGGGTTTAAAAGCAGCTCTTGTCGAGCATGTATGAAAAGGAGATATAATTCGTTAAAAAGAGTAACACTGTGTATACTTTCAGTAAGCCATTGTTAAATTGTGAGATCAGCTAATTCCATAAAACGTTCAGCTGTGGTTCTTTAAGCTCACACAGTTAAGTGTTTTTCTAATCCTGTGCATTTAAGTGTAATTGTGTAAACCTCCATGTCGTTCTGTATGCCTACAGAGTTAGGTGTGGTTTTGTAAATTTACACAGGCAAGTGTGTTTCTGTGGTCTTATATCGAGTCAGGTGCTCAATAATGTGATACATCAGAAGAAATCTTGTTGCATAACTAATCATAGAAGCATATGACCAACCACATGAATGATTAATTCATAATACTCATAATACTCAACAATGACACGTTGTACGTAAAACACTAACACAAAAAACTTATACATAACACACGAACATATAAATTTATTATACACAACCTACTAACACAAAAAAACTTATTATACACAACACACAAAAATACAAATTTATTATGCCCAGCATGATCAGGTGGTTAATGCACTCGACTCGTAATTTTCGTCACACCAAACATGCTCGCCATTTCAGCCGTGAGAGCGTTATAATTCCACTATTCATTGGTAAAAGAATAGCCAAGAGTTGGCGGTGGGTGGTGATGCCTAGCTGCCTTCCCTTTAGTCTTACATTACTAAATTAAAGACGGATAGCTCAGATAGCTCTCGAGTAGCTTTTCGCGAAATTCAAAACAAAACGAACTAAAACTACTTACACACAACACACAAAACTTGTTATGTACAACACTTGATAAACTAAATACATTATGCTCAATACTAATAAACATGTTAAACGGATAATACTAAACGCTGATAAACACGTTAAACATTAATGAACGTGTAAATTAATAATAATTTCAACAGTATATCAAAATATGTATTTTATACTGTTCGTGAATTACACGGATGTTAAACGTAAAGTCATTCATATTCAATCATTAAGGCTTATTCTTACTATCTTTCTAAACGTTTAAGTATCTTCTACTGTACATAATGTTGCCTGGGAAACAGATTTCATACTAAAAATATTCTGACCTCACGTAGAGTGTGCGTGTTAAACCGAAACTGTTAAAAATGCGAGAGAAATTGACATCAAGTACTTATAAAACTAAACTTCACAAATGTACTAGTAATTCTGCAAAAAATGGTAAAAATAATTATTTTAAAACATATGCAAGTCTAATGCTCTGAAGGTTAACATGAATAGACATTACTTCGACACATCACAGATGTTGTTACATAGAAGTATTATTTTTCTTGTATCATAGGTTAACCTAATTGAACCCTGTTTCGACCAATCACAGGTGTCGTTACATAGAAAATATGGTTACAGTTTTGTTTTCTGTACATTTCCTTTTAAACTTTCAGTACTTGGACTAATAACATCACATAAATACCATTGTTGGAACGAAGTGTTACCAAGAGACACTGGTTTTCGAATATACTTAGTTGTTAATCTAACTGTTTTCTACCAATAATTATTCCACGAATTCAGTTTATGAATGATCTTAGTTTTGATTGGCTCACAAAGGAATTTACTGATGTTTGACTGGCTCGACTTCAATTTTTTGCCTCTTTATTGGTCATGATTGATTTCGCAAAATGTGTTTATTTAAGTTGGCTATGAAACGTATGGTTAGGGTGCACTATGGGGTAGGGGTGGTAGTACTTGACCTTTCATTTTTGACGGGTTGTTCGCTAGTTTACTTATAAAAGACACGAGAATCGTGAAACAGAATAATCACATAACGAACAAAGACAACAACAACAACAAGAAAGGAGAGGGAATGCGTAATAGCCGCGGCACTTGAAATTCTTTTAGCCAAGATTAAAGCAAATTAATCTAATATATTTTTCTCCTTTTTATTTGCTGTATTTTTTGCCCCAGCAATACCAAGCGTGGAACGCAGGTATACCCAATTCGATTAAATTATCATCACGATTTCTACCAGTCCCCCCCTCAACAGCTGAAATTTTTGCAGGCAGAACTGGAGGCATGGTATAATACATAAATATCAATCGAAAGGGTTTGAGCTTCTGAGTTCGAAATTGTAATTGTATCTCAAGTCGGCCAAGAGATCACAAGAGCTAATGTTTGTACTTGAAAACACACAAAACAGTTCGGAGCCATTCTACTAGTCGTTGTGCCGCAGCTAAAATCAACGACATACAAAACTGAAAATAATACACACAAGATTTTCCATCACTTTCAAACAACTTTAAAGCAGCATATTGGCCCTTTGCGAGCATGCGCAGCTAATCACTCGGTTAACATAGTGAAAATCGAAAAGTGGTCAGCTGTGGCCTTTCTCACCTTATCTAAGCCACGTTTTAATGCCGACAGACTAAAGAAATGGCAGATTTAATAATCACATCTATCAGATAATACATCAGCGCAGTATTGTATCATAATAAATATTTCCCTTTGAATAAATACAGCATACAGTTTCCTGTCGACTCTGTGATAGCTGTATACCTCACTTGAGCAATACGATAAAATAATTTTTAAAAACTGGCTGATGATACCTGTTAATTAATTGCGGAGGTGGATCTATGTTCTATGTTGACACACTCTACACTTGATAACACTGTTTATTCTCTGTTAGATATTTACCCTTAATGATTTGCTCTATTCTGAGACGCAGTTCCCTTGATAACACGCTTTAATCTATTCTGAGATGCAGTTCCCTTGATAACACGCTTTAATCTATTCTGAGACGCAGTTCCCTTGATAACACGCTTTAATCTATTCTGAGACGCAGTTCCCTTGATAACACGCTTTAATCTATTCTGAGACGCAGTTCCCTTGATAACACGCTTTAATCTATTCTGAGACGCAGTTCCCTTGATAACACACTTTAATCTATTCTGAGACGCAGTACCCTTGATAACACGCTTTATTCCATTCTGAGACGCAGTACCCTTGATAACACTCTTTATTCCATTCTGAGACGCATTACTCTTGATAACACACTTTATTCCATTTTGAGACGCATTACTTTTGATAACACGCTTTATTCCCTTCTTAGACGCATTGCCCTTGATAACACGCTTTAATCCATTCTGGGACGCAGTACCCTTGATAATACGCTTTATTCTGTATTAACTCGCTTTATTTTGATGATAAAAACATTATTCTGCGTTATTGCAGTTTACTCTAGAAAACGTATGCTATTCTTTAGCGTAATTCGTGGAAGACGTGCGTACAAAACTTGGTGTAATACGTTACATTTTGTAATGAGAGACGGCAGTTTCCTTCTTAAACAAGAAACTGGCTCTATGAACCCAGAGCAATTCTCTAATTAGTTTTTTTAAATAAACACGAGTTGGTTACCGAAGTAGTAGTCAAGTCTATACACAAAACATTTCTACAAATCTAGTTAACTATAATCACCTCGTGCAGCCCTGGACGTTACGCGACCAAGTGTTTATGGTGGTGCAGAGTAGAAGTGGGTACAGATTCGTTCTCTGCCTGGTCAGGATCTCGAGCGGTGCACGTAACCAGCTCGTGTGGCGCGACCTCATACCCTGAAAGCCAGAATTCAGCTGAGATTTGATTTCTTTATCTTAAATTACGTTAATGTTTTTAAAGTTATTAATGCTGAATGTGTCATTAGTAGAAAGTAGATTATTCACTCTTATATTAACACTATAGTAAGTTCTAAATTTCCAAGTGGTGCTTCCATACCTGAGACCTCTTTTTAAGTTTGTTAGTGAGCATAACTAACAGGCTCTCCGTGTTCTGCTCACTGTGTGTATTATTTGTCATTATGAACCCTTGGTCTAGTTGCTGAGGCACTGGAGTTCTGTATTGAACCATGCTTTTTAGAAACGTGGAATAAAGGGGCGTCCTCTAAAGTTACGATAGTATATAAGTTATCCATATATATTTCTTCATACGTTATTCTTTTGCTCGGACCTCTAACCGAAGGAATTATGTGATTTTAAACCACCGGGTTTATGAGGAAGTTGCTCTGAAACGGGGATTTTTAAAAAGTGTAGCATTGTTTTCTAGCGTATCGTACACGTATCAGAAAGTTATATACAACTCGAGCTTCTAACACAAAAAATTATAAATCAATACTGCAAAATATGGCTAGGCCTATCCTATACCACAGCGGATTCAAACTGGCACTGGCACGAGAGGGCTAGTCCTATCTTGTAACAATGTTTTGATACTGGTACTGGCATTATAGTGATATACCTCGTTCAATGTTGTAACTGTTGTAGCGATATACCTCGTTCAATATTGTAACTGTTGTAGCGATATATACCTCGTTCAATGTTGTAACTGTTGTAGTGACATATCTCGTTCAATGTTGTAACTGTTGTAGTGATATACCTCGTTCAATGTTGTAACCACTATATTTGTATTTTTATATGCAAAAACGGCTCGTTTGGGTTGAGAAAATATTTTACATAGAAGAGCGAACAACGTTCAGGTGAACCTGACGATGACCGAAGAAGGTCGAAACGTTGTTCGCTCTTCTATGTAAAATATTTTCTCAACCCAAACGAGCCGTTTTTGCATATAAAATTCTCAACAAGTGGGTTTCTCGACATCACTGATTTATATTTGTATTTCTTATTCAGTGATGAACAGCTATTGTAGTTATGCCACAATAATTATAGATAAGACAGACAAATTAATCCTAACTGGATAGTTACAATATATTCTAAAGACGGCTGGTACGGGTATTAAAACTTTAGTTAAAATATAGTACAGAACAACGTTTCGATTTGACGAACAATTGTTGTTGTTCTGAATTAAGCACAAAGCTACACTATGGGCTATCTGTGCTCTGCCCACCACAGGTATCGAAACCCGGTTTTTAAGCGTTGTAAGTCCGCAGACATACCGCTGAGCCACTGGGGGGCTGCACGAACGAGATAGTTAGATAGGTACATGAGAGTTTTATCTGTTGTATTAAGACACGAATTTATTGTAATACAGTAACGTATCTGGCATATACCACACCTACGGTATAAAGTGAAGTACCTGGACGATATGCTCTGAAATACTGGGTAAATGGTAATGTCCACTTTCTGTTGAAACTTTACCATAAACATTTTCCTCGTCAGACTTGCCGAAACTCCATACAATAAAAAATCTCCAGCGTTTAGCAATTCTAACAGTCGTTTCTATATGAGATGTGTTATCCGTTATAACTTGTTTCATAACCGTGTCCATCTTTAAACTGTAGATTGGTTTGTTGAATTTCACGCAACGCTACACGAGGGCTGCTTGTACCAACAGTTTATAATTTTAAAGTGATAGACAAAAAGGAAGACATCGTTTACCAAAACTACTTAGATTCACTACAGACATTACCAAAACTACTTAGATTCACTACAGACATTACCAACACTACTTAGATTCACTACAGACATTACCAACACTACTTAGATTCACAACAGACATTACCTAAACTACTGAACTTCACTACAGACAGTACCTAAACTTAGTGAAAGCATCCGGAATTTAGCCGAAAAACATTATCAAACAGCCAGCACAAGGAACACACTAACGAAAGAATTTTAAATGTTAACAGAAACACCTAACACGTGGCGCACTCATCAGTCTCCTTACTATATTTGTAGTATCTAATGTACTAACCATTAACATTCTCCATTTTCATTTCAAGTACAAAGTTCGTGCATTTTCTCGGATAGATCGAGTACGAGGAGTGAAAGTAGGTTTTCTCGGGGTTTCCCTGTTTTTCCCTCACTAAATTTTGGCTTAGGATCTGCAGATCCCACACAGCCCTGAAGGACCGTAAGTCCCATATAGTCGCTAGCTGGTACCTGTAGTCAGTGTTTTTTCAGCTTCTTGTTCGCTTGCCAATCATAACCAGAATTTGTTTGTGAATGCATGTGCAAGTAATGTGCATGTGTATTTATATATGTGTATACATACACAATTTTTTTTTCACGTAACTTAATCCAATATCCAATTACGAGTGAGGTGAAGAGAAAATAAATTTGAGCGCCCTCCGTTTAATTCTGGCCCAGAGCTCCGCTAGGGGCGGGCCAAGTAAATCCTAAACCAAAATACCTGCCACGTTTTTGCTCTGCTTTGTTCTAGATTCTAAAAGGAAGGCAGCTAGCCGGAAGTGGCCAACACACCACAATTGCATAAGGAGTCATTCAAGTTGTAACTACCAATTATGTTATTTTCTTTCCCTAAATAGTGACTCATTACTTTCCCTCCTGAAAAAATAACACATTATTTTTCTTCTTGATTAATGATTCATTTTTATTCTTCTTATTGATAAACGTTATTTAAACTCTAAAGGCCTAGCATGGACAAGTGGTTAGGATGTTTGACTCGCAATCTGAGGGCTGCATGTTCCAATTTCCATCCGCTAAATATGTTCGTCTTTTCAACCGTGGGAGCGTTATTAAGTGAGGGTTAATCCCATTAATCGCTGGTAAAAAGAGTAGCTCAAGAGTTGGTGGTGGTTGATGATGACTAGCTGCCTTGCCTCTAGTCTTACACTGCTAAATTAGGGACGGCTAGCACAGATAGCCCTCGAGTAGCTTTGTGCGAAATTCCAAAAAAATAAAAATAAATAAAAATAAAAATATCGAACTGTAATAAATTAAACATGGGTTACATTAAAAAGAAACGTAGGCCCTGATCGTAAATTAGGACTGTTAAATAGTGTTTTATATTCATCATTAATATGATTGAAAATTAATGAAAAAAACGTTACTTTCATACAACGAGTAGTTAAAAACATATATATCAATATTGATGTGTATGAGTAACCAGATTTAATGTATATTTACTTTACCAAGAAAAGACGATTTTAGTACGTTGTACTTACAAAGAAACAATGATTCTAAGTATCACCAATAAAAAAAATAAAATAAAAAATAAATTGCACCTCGATACTCTTAGATGTTGTGTTTAAATTTGAAAACAGTTGGAACCAGAAATCTTGCACTTTGCACGTGGCTTGCATCTACATTACTATATGTCATATTACGAAAATAACACACCACGAAACCGTCACACACATAGTTGTGATGGAAGGTTAGATGCATTATTTTAGTAATATGACATACTTATTTCTACCAATCTAAATTGATTGCGTGCAAATTGCACGTGTGAAGCCAGATTAACAACTGGACTTGCGCAAAGTTAGCGCATGCTTGAGGTGTCGTTTCTTTACTTATTCTATTTTTGTCGTTTTCCGAAGTATATTCTAAACCTTTTTGTGGTCATGGACACGGACATAAGCAGTTCAACCTGTATTCTATCTGTACCTTATGTTGACTAATATTTATAACTATCTAGGCAAATTTATTTTGCTCGACATCCATCTAATGTTGCGGCTAAAAAGGAAACGCCATTTAAGCGATAAACACAACATCCTACATCAATTTCTTATATTATTATTTTTGCTATTTATTACCCGAACAGTTTCAGAACGTAAGCTTAAAACATCTATTAAGACGGCTACCGAACGTCTAAATAAGGTATAATGAGGCTGTTTTGTTGTTTTTGAATTAAGCACAAAGCTACACAATGGGCTATCTGTGCTCTGCCCACCACAGGTATCGAAACCCGGATTTTAGCGTTGTAAGTCCGCAGACGTACCGCTGAGCCACTGGGGGGCAATAATGAGGCTTAAAACAATTAGTAAGACGGCTTTGGAACGTATAAATAAGGAACAATGAGGCTTAAAATTACTAGTAAGATGGCTTCGAAATGTGTAAATAAGGTATAGAAAATAATAAAGTGACTATTAATATAGTTTTAAAGCGTGTACGTAAGTTATAGTAAAGAATAAAATCATTGAATATGTTAAAACAAAAACTCCAGGACGTGTAAATAAATAAAGAATACAACCATTACTTAACAAAGTTGTCTCGCATTTCCTAATATTGAAATTTCAACGTGGTTGTCGTTTAGCAGGAAACCACAAAATGGTTTAACTGTGCTGCGCTAACTACGGGTTATCGAAATGTTTTAGCCACTGGGAGAACCAATAGGTTGTCATTTCGGTTAATTTACTCTGTGATTTACTATATGTCATACATTTAGAGAAACAAAAAGTAGTTCGACTTCATTAAATTGTTATTAAATATTTAGACAAATTTCTATTTAATTTTGTTAACGGATGTATGAAGAAATGACTTACTATAAGCTGCATAACCCTCAGCGATAGTTCTGAAGACTTATAACGCTAAAAATTGGTTTTTATATTCATGGTAGTTATATAACAAGTAACGAATCGTATAGGCTTTTATTTAACAACGAACAAACTATTGGTTGAATTGATAGCGAGGTTTTAATGTAAACTCATCGAATTCTCAGGTCTGGTTATCACATTGAACAAACCACTTTTATCGTCCTACAAAGTAATGTTGTCACACACTGAATAAGCCAATCTTATCATCTTACAAGTCATGTTGTCACACAATGAATAAGCCAATCTTATCATCCTACATGTCATGCTGTAACATCAAACAAACCAGTCTTGCTATCCACATGTCTTGTTTACACACACTGATTAAGCCAATCTTATCATCCACAAGTCTTGTTGTCACACAGTGAATAAGCCAATCTTATCATCCACAAGTCTTGTTGTTACACAGTGAATAAGCCAATTTTATCATCTACAAGTCTTGTGGTCACATTAAACAAGACACTCTTACCATTTTACAAGTCATATTGTCACATCAAACAAACTACTCTTGTCATCCACAAATCTTGTTGTCACACACTGAAAAAGCCAGTGTTATCATCCTACAAGTCTTGTGGTCACATTAAACAAGACACTCTTATCATCCTACAAGTCATGTTGTCACATCGATCAAGCCACTTTTGTCATCTTCCAAGTCATGTTGTCACATTAAAAAAACACACTTGTCATCGCCAAGTCTTGTTGTTACATCGAAAAAACGACTCTTAACATTCCGAGAAATGTCGACAGCTGGCCAAACATTCGCTTCTTAACGCTAAACTAGTATCTAATGTTAACTGTCTTTCGTAGCTACTTTGTCACTAACGGACTACATGAAATCATTGTTTTCGTTTACAGTTTTAGTTTTCTACTCGCTTCTCTGACATTTTTCATTTACATAAATATTTATGTATTGATTTGAGATATTCAATAAGTTTTTAAGTGGACCGTCTTTTCTATGTCTTCTCAAAGAATGAATCTAACTCCAAAGCTAACTATAAGCATTCAAGCATGTTGCTGCCCCAAGAAGCGTGGAAAATATAATCTAGGGAATCGGCATCTGTGTTCATTAAGTCACAGGGATGAAAGGAAAAGAAACTATGTATTTAAATAAGATACGAAATAAACTCACTTAAATGAGCCACTGAATATTTAAGGTGATCAATTATTGTTGTTTTTTATACCATTAATCGAAGCGATAGTTATGTGCGATTTTTTAGAACGTCTTGAATGTATTGCCAATATCATGCATGATCTGAGATGAGTTAAAAAGTACAAAATGGCCAAGGTCACAACTGGATAATTAGGCTTTAAAAGTTTTGTTATTTCTTGTATGTCTTCCAGGAGGATGTTTCCTGCCTTTAAAGTCCAAGTCTCCGGAATGGACAAGAAAGCTAAATACATCATGTTGATGGACATTGTCGCAGCTGATGATTCCAGGTACAAGTTCCACAACAGTCGTTGGATGGTGGCTGGTAAGGCTGACCCGGAAATGCCCAAACGGATGTACATCCACCCGGACTCGCCTAACACTGGGGAACAGTGGATGCAGAAGGTGGTGTCCTTCCACAAGCTGAAACTCACCAACAACATCTCGGACAAACACGGCTTTGTAAGTACAGCTCCACCGGTCTCGCTTCCCTCTTTTGTTCAAGGTCGAACTCTCTGTCCGTTAAGTAGCCTAACTAGCCTATTGACACGCCAAATTGCACGAGGCTCTGCCTGTTTGTCAAGTGCGGCTTTGAAGCCGCCAGTTAAGTAGATCCCTCTCGGAGAGGCTGAAGTGGTTCTGGAACTCACCTTTTAGTTCGTGCCGCAACAATTGTATGTAAGTACGTGTGTGTGTGTCCGTCTTGCGAGTACTACATTCGGGTAACTCTAGTCCATCATCGCGCATGCGTAAATGAGGTGTATTACTCGTAAGTCTCTTAAGTGCTGGAAGGGTCGTTAGTGTTTGTTTTTGTAAATTTCAGAGGCGACAGGGGCAGCTAGGATCTAGCTTGAATGTACTGTTTGCTGATTGAAGCCTTAATTTGCCCGCCAACCGGACTTGTCAGGGGCTGAACGTTGTGGCCTCCAGCTATGCTTAAGTTTACCTATGTATTTATCTCCTTTTTTTCCCTCTCCCTTTTACTATTGTGAATATACCAAGGTCTTTACCAAAAACAATAACCCAACCAAATGCCTCCCGGTGTTGGATAGGCCTAATCCTTTATATGCCATTGTGTTTCTGTAATAGGCTATATCGGTTTACCCTGGGTACGCCCACTGGGCTGTTAAAGGTTTATGGAACCACCAACTCTGTCGCTGTTTTGTCGTGTTTCAGCTGAACACAGGACAAAGATCAAAAGATAAAAAAACAAACAAAACAAACTCGTTGACCCCCTCTTATTTTGGGAAATTTGAAGAAAGTGAAAAAAAACAACTCATATTAGTTTGTAGTTAAATATAGCGAATATCTATTAACCCACAATCAGTAAATAATTAGTTAGGTATCAATATGAAGAATGCTAGAATGACAAGTGTTGTTTGTAAGAAACCTCCTAACAGTTCACTTGTCAGGCAAGCCAAAGACTAAACAAAACTAAACAACCGAGGATAGATATGTAATAAGTTATACTTAATAACCAACTTCAATCACAGAAATAATCAAATGTCAAAAAAGTGAAAAGTATCGAAATGGACAAAAAGTGAGAGAGTACAGCGGTAAGTCTATGAATTTACAACGTTAAAATGAGGGGTTCGATTACCCTCGGTGGACTCAGCAGATAGCTCAATGTGGCTTTGCAATAAGAAAACGCACACACGTACAAAAAAAGAGAAGAAAAAAAACAGTGTCAACGAACCACATGAATATATCACTTATAAGGATGATGTCGCAATCACGGCCCGGCATGGCGAGGTGGGTTAAGGCGTTCGACTCGTAATCCGAGGGTCGCGGGTCCGAATCCCCCTCGCACCAAACATGCTCGCCCTTTCAGCCGTGGAAGCGTCATGTGACGGTCATTTCAACTATTTGTTGGTAAAAGAGTAGCCCAAGAGTTGGCGGTAGGTGGTGATGATAAGCTACCTCCCATTCAATCTTACACTGCTACATTAGGGCGGGCTAGCGCAGATAGCCATCGTGTAGCTTTGCGCAAAATTCAAAACGAACAAACAAATCAGTAAGTAACCTTGAATAGAAATTTTATGTCACAACCATGTAAACAACTAAGAGACACAGGATTAATTTATTATCACGCTCTTTGCTGACAACACAGGGAAATTCATTGCGCCCCCTGTTCACACTGTATAAAACTACTGGTCAATTTGTATATATAATTAACAAGATTTCTGAAGTTATTTATGAACCTAAGATACATATTAACTTTAACTTATTAATTATAGCAGATTTAAAACACTGATACATCGGGTTTCGATACCTAGGATGGGAACAGTACAGATAGCCCACAGTGTAGATTGTGTTTAGTGTATATTAGTGCTAACTGTTGGAATGTTGAGGAAGACCGTTACATTTGTCATATTTTCTTCATGGTTTCTTCTTGCACAACAAACTCTTAGAACTTCTGAGAGAAATCATAGATGAAATTGTAATAATATTCCATATAGATTGTTGTCATATTCTGTGCGGATGAGGTTTTTCTCTCAATACCATGATTCATAAGAATATTAAACAGATGCATTAAATCAGGTCTGAGCAATATAGATATCTGAGATAGGTGCACTAAACCAGGCCTGAATAATGTAGATATCATTAAATAGGTGCACTAATCCAGGCCTGAATAATATAGATATCATTAGATAGGTGCACTAAACCAGGCCTTAATAATGTAGATATCATTAGATAGGTGCATTAAACCAGGCCTTAATAATGTAGATATCATTAGATAGGTTCACTAAACCAGACCTAAATAATGTAGATATCATTATATAGGTTCACTAAACCAGGCCTAAATAATGTAGATATTAGATAAGTTCACTTATCCAGGCCTGTATAATATAGATATCCTATGTAGGCTCACTAAACCAGGTTTGAACAATATCATAAGCTGTTTATGAATGTTTCCTGGAACACCGATAAACTATCCATAAGGGTAATCAATATTTTAACGCTTTTCATTATTTTCGGTGGTAAGACACAGGGTTAATTTTAAATTAAACATTCTAATCCTTCTGGGCCCTTCATCAGTGGATAAGACTTAAAACCAACACTTATCGTTCATGTACTTATCAAGTTTTTTCTCTTAAACTTATTCAAATTTACTTCCTTTACACCATCTGAGGGTAATCTATTCCAAAGACTAACCACCCTGTTAGAAAAATAAAACTAAACACCCAAATCTTTCCAGGTCCTTGAAAATGGTTGCTAATTCAATATAAAACTGGTAGATAAACAGGGTAAGTTTGAATACCGATATTCCAAAGGTTTTAATAAACCTGAGTCCAGAATAAATGTGATCCCTCAATGGGATAGGTAAGTTTTATCGCGTAATAAGTTTGAAGAACGTAAAACGATTGCGTTGTTTAAATTAAATTTGCTGAATCGAACATTAAATTTGAAGGATGATCTTGGAATTTTTCATTATTTTCTTTCCCTTACTAATCATTTGCATTATTTCAGTTCTCGAAAGTCTTTCATGTACTTATGAGTGTATTTATAAAGTTTCAGTTAAAAACAAAACAATAAATACGTGATATTTCTATGCTAATTGATAGCGAAGAAGTGTTAGAAAACTTAAGTGTGACTTATCTTACTAATGTCCAAGTGGTTGAGGTGCTCGACTCGCGGTTTCTAATCCTCGTTCCATCAAACATATTAGCTCTCTGATCTATGGGGGCGTTATAATGTTACAAACAACCCCACTGTTCGTTGGTAAAAGAGTTGTTGTTTTTCGTGATGATTGCTGCCTTCCCTTTAGTCTTAGGCTGCTAAATTAGGGACGGCTAACGTAGATAGCCCACGCACGAAATTTAAAGCTAACCAAATCTTATTCTTTAACCCTTAATTTACTAAATTATTGCCCCCCAGTGGCTCAGCGGTATGTTTGCGGACTTACAACGTTAAAGTCCGGGTTTCGATACCCGTGGTGGGCAGAGCACAGATCGCCCATTGTGTAGCTTTGTGCTTAATGCAAAACAACAACAACTACAGACTTGTTTATTCTTTGAGGATTTCCTCGTTGACTCAGCGGCAAGTTCGCTGATTTATATTACTAATATAAACAGATAGCCTGTTGTTAAGCGATGTGTGGTACAAATATTTCGATAGTTTTCAAAGAAACCTTTCAACACGAACGTCCAGAACATTTTCCCCTTCACCCGTAACTCATGAACTTATAAACACCAAATACATGAACAGTGCAGCAAACGCTTCAATCCCCACTGATATTTTCCTGCACCTCTCAATTTTTGTGTGTGTCCCCATGATATCCTGGATCATATTAAGTGTTTGTTTGTTGTTCTTTGTTGCAACAAATAGTAAAGATCAATAATTTGTTGTTTTTTATTTTACTTACCCTAAACCTACTAAACAGCTCATTTACCTTAAACCCACTAAATAATTTATTTACTCTAAACTTACCAATCAGTTTATTTATCCAAAACCCATTAAACAGCCCCCCAGTGGCTCAGTGGTATGTCTGCGGACTTACACGCTAAAATCCGGGTTTCGATACCCGTGGTGGGCAGAGCACAGATAGCCCATTGTGTAGCTTTGTGCTTAATTCAAAACAACAACAACAACCCATTAAACAATTTATTTGTCACAGATCTATCAAACAGTTTATTTACCCTAAACCCACTAAGTAGTTTAGTTACCATAAACCTACCAATCATTTTATTTACCATAAACCCAATGAACAGTTTATTTACCCAAAACCTACCAAACAGGCTATTTGCACTTTCTAACCTATTTTTTTTAAACCAAATGATTACTTGTAGAAAAGAAGTCGAATTATTGATAAATTATTTCAGTGTAACTCATACACTATATTTACTTACTTCTATGGAAGTCACAACATTCCTTTGTCAACAAGAACTTGATTATTTACGATGTTTGACATTTGTACAAGAAAAGTGTTTTCGATAGTATTCGTTTGATATATTCTGTGCAACTGACATTTTTATCTGTTTTGCATCAAGTTGGTTTTTTCGTCATTAGTAATTTCCTCTGTTTTCTTTTACTTTTTTATTTAATAGATAGGAATCATAAAACTACTGGAAAAACAAGCATTGTATAGAATTAATAAAACTTGTGTTATCGATATGTTATAAACTACTTATTTTAAGTTTTACCTGACGCGGTTGTAATTATTTTTATTTTTGCTGTTCAAAGTAACACCTGCCTAAAAACCAACTCGCAGGTGATAATAAAGAAGTCAAACGTGATCGTATCGACAGAATATCATTGTTCCATTACTTGGGTATGGTGGAACATGTTTACGTGAGTTCAGAATTCACCATTTTTATGTTGCTCAGTGGTCCTGTGAATTCATATTCAAGGAATGCGGTATTACAGTGACACTATATGTATGTAGGTAACTAGTCTCGCGTACGACGAAATTAGGACACCATCTTTGTAGTTTTCAGCTAGTATCTATATATCTATCCAGCTATCGTCGCGGTTCAACCAGCCGCCCTAAGATGATAGAATTAAACAGTATTCTCAGTAGGAGACTAACCAGTTCACGCTGGACATTATAGATATGTAAATTCCAGCTGTCCCGTACTCGTTATGTACACACACACACATATATATATATATATATATATAAACAACAGATAGTAGCTGAAACATTACCATTGTTGGTTCTACTTTAGATGGTAGTAAAAACATTACCCTTGTCTGTACTTCTTTAGAAGTAGAAACATTACTCTTGCCGGTACTCCTTTACATGGTAGTAAAAACATTACCATTGTTGGTTCTACTTTAGATGGTAGTAGAAACATTATCCTTGTTGGTACTACTTTAGATGGTGGTAGAAACATTGCCATTGTTGGTTCTACTTTAGATGGTAGTAGAAACATTATCCTTGTTGGTACTACTTTAGATGGTAGTAGAAACATTACTCTTGTTGATACTACTTTAGATGGTAGTAGAAACATTACCCTTGTTGATACTACTTTAATGGTTGTAGAAACATTACCCTTGTTGATACTACTTTAATGGTTGTAGAAACATTACCCTTGTTGATACTACTTTAGATGGTTGTAGAAACATTACCCTTGTTGATACTACTTTAATGGTTGTAGAAACATTACCCTTGTTGATACTACTTTAATGGTTGTAGAAACATTACCCTTGTTGATACTACTTTAGATGGTTGTAGAAACAAGCACAAACTGAATTGCTGTTGATACCTAATATAACGAGCGAGATGCTTGAGATTTGTTTCGTGCACTCTTAATTTTTCAAATCCAAATTCCTCCTGGGTTTTTAGGGTTAAGATTTAGGATGTACCCAGACAGATGTCTATACAATCAATTATATATTTCTAATCAGTTCGTGATGTATTTATATTGTAAGAACTCTAATATCCATTATGGCGATCCGTTAACGAATCTGTTTACCCATATAAAATAAATGTTTGGTTCATGTTCGTTATGTAAAAAGAAGCTCTATGAACGCTGTATCCCTTTCTTAGAGATCTATATTTTGGAACCGGCGACCTGGATTCGAATCCTTGCGTTCAACAAAATATTTCCCGAACTATAAGTTACGTTAAAAGAGTGACAGTTAATTCCTTATCGCGAATGGCTGCTTGTAGGTTCCTGTTGATTGGTCGTTTTACCTCCGGTCAACAGCATAAAACTAGAAACGACAATTATAACTTCAGCATAAATGCTGCATATCAGTATAATATGTTGGAACGCTCTGCCCAGTTGAGCTTGTCGCTTCGTAATGACAAGAAACTCACTTCAAGTAAAAGCGTATTTCAAATGGCTGGTATGAGTATTACCACTTTTATTAAAATAAAGTACAAAACAACTTTTTGACCTTCTTAGGTCATCTTCATTTTATTTGGAGTTTGCCGCGTGTTTGGCTGCACTGTTTTTATGTGATCTGTGTGTGAGTTTGTATTTATTATGTTTTATAGCAAAACTGTAACACGACAAAAGTACGTTTGGAAGGGGTGATATGAGTGATTTTCTAACTGTACTACAAAATAAAATATATATATATATATAATAAAATA
This sequence comes from Carcinoscorpius rotundicauda, assembly GCA_011833715.1. Taxonomy (NCBI): domain Eukaryota; kingdom Metazoa; phylum Arthropoda; class Merostomata; order Xiphosura; family Limulidae; genus Carcinoscorpius; species Carcinoscorpius rotundicauda. Next base: position 24,641,274 of record CM022403.1, read on the forward strand.
AAATAACGGTTAAAATAGGAGGACAGCTTGCTTTAATACCTTACATATTCAGAAATAGACACTGATAACATTGTTAATAAAATCCCACTTACCCTGATTGTTAAGATGGAGTTCGTGTAATTTTATGTAATCCGTTTGTGAGTAATATTATTACTTTTTACTTTCCTCAAGCACCCATTCTCTGGTGAGACAAACATGTTTGTCGATTCTGATCCCATGGTGCATAAAAGGGGTTTAAATATGTAGGTTAAAGTATGAAGTAAAAACTTAATCGTTACTATCGCGAACTCTGGTGGACTTCTAGGGATCTACAGATCATAGGTTTAAGGAAGGTGAAGTTAGATAAAAAGAATTATTAAACGTATTGACAGAGTAGACAAGTTCGTTTATTTCAATAAAATCTACAAGGTTCAATAAACTGATCAGTTTATTTCAACAGAATGCAAGAGGCCCAATAAGTGAGTTTGTTTATTTTGGAGAAATATACCTGGTCCAATAAGTGATTTTTTCTTCAAATTGAAATACAGAGTCTTAAAATTCCTATTAGAATACCGCATACCTAACTAACTATATTTTTATATGTGAGGTTCACATGCAAATAGGGGTGAAAAATGATAACCATTTTAGATCACTTCACCAAGATTCAGGGTGATATCTGAGCAATGCACAAACGGCTAATATTAAACTTTCTATTGTGTTCACCGCTGATATAGAATTCTGGGTTTTAACAGCATAAGAAGGTAAAGTTACCGCTGACAGCTGATGTGAAGTGTAGGACAAAGGACAACAGAGTTCTGGTTACCATGGAGGCAAGACCTGTACTTTTGAATCCAATGTTGATATTAAATGAGTCCACGTATAAAGAACAATGATGATGCTGAAACAGAGTTAAAATTATTTGATTCATTTAAACATAAATCAATATACAGTATATGCAATACACCAGGTCTATCAAAAGTTGTACTTGAAAAACGATGTTGCACATTTACATCTTCCCCCACCTTCCCGTGGTTCAGCGGTAGTTTTAGGGACTTGCTACGCTAAGATCCGGGATTCGATTACTCGCTGTGATACAGCAGATAGCTCAGTTTGGCTTTATTTTAAAATAAATAAGCAAAACATCACTTAACCTCCTGGTAGTTCAGTGCTAAATCTGAAGACTTACACTACTTAAAACATGACTTTGATACTTGTGATGGGTACAATACAGACAGTCCATTGTGTAGCTTTGTGCTCAACTACAAGCGGACAAAGAATAGTTTAATTTTTTTTTTCACACCTACACGTACAGAGGGCTATATGTGCAGATAGATGTTTGTAATATTGAACTTCAAACACCCATCAGCAATTCTTACTCTGGGCTACTCTTATAGAACACCGCTGGCGTTAACACATGAAGCTCATTTTTGCGGCAACGGATAGCGGACAACAGATTTTTAGATCCACAGTTTGGGCACACCAGACTCTGCATGACTTTAGGATACGTGAAGAGTAGTGTGAAAAAAAGGCAAAGGAAAAGTGATAGCAGTTATGTATGATTTCAGGTACTACAGTCATGAAAAGTACTAAAATAAAAGAATTCATGATAGCAATCTTATCATTTCGAATATATCTAGTCAACAGAATATTTCAACTTGCCTATCTGTATCTCTAGAATTATATACGAGGTGAAGCTCTGATGAACTTATTATGTATGATTTATTGTTTTTGTTTTCAGCTTTCTCAAATGTCTGTTTGGTAATGAAGAGAGACATAGTAAAACAGCTAAATAGACAGTGAGTTTGTCATTCTTACTTATAACTTGTTGCTTGTGTCTGGAAGTGTCGTTTGATTCGGTTTTGGGTCCAGCATGGCCAGGTGGTTAAGGCACTCAACTCGTAATCCTAGGGTCGCGGGTTCGAATTCCCGTTACATCAAACATGCTCACTCTTTCAGCCGTGGGGGCGTTATAAAGTTACGATCAATCTCATTATTCGTTTGTAAAAGAGTAGCCCAAGAGTTGGCGGTGGGTGGTGATGACCAGCTGTTTTACCTCTAGTCTTACACTACTGAATAAGGATGGCTAGAGCAGATAGCCCTCGTGTAGTTTTGCGTGAAATTCAAAACAAAAATACTGATTCTAATTTAAATAAGTTGTTAAACATTAAATATCATAAAGACCGGTGAGTCGTGTAAGTTAGATGTATTACTGTTCCATACATAGTCTTTGGTTTTCCATGCTTGTGATCTCGCTTGGCTAAAGATAAAGAGTAGAGGAAAACCACAGAGAACGACATAAAGAGCAACCAGTTTGTTTCCTAAAACAATAAGAGTGCAAAAACAATGACCAACAAACAAACTTACCCTACTTCATAGAAGCAGAAACCAGAATAACTTATTTCACTAGTTGAGTTTCAACTCGCTGTTACGTAAGCCTAATGTCGTGATAAAATGTTCCAGGTGTCACAAACCCAGCAAACTTTTGTCTTTTGATACTTTTCGTGCCGGATGTTTTTAACATGATAACTCAGTTATTACATGTAGTGCGTCCTGTAGTTGGACAAACATGATGGAATGTCGTTTCTATTGTTTTTGTTTCTGAACAATCCCTCTAGCGGCTCAGTCCCTCACAATGGCCATTTCTTTTCTTCTCTTTTCTTTTTCAACCTGTTTTCCTGCCTCACAAGTTATTTACCAGTTTCGTGACGCCATTTTATGATCGTCACATCGACAGTTTAATCTGTAAAGTTGTCAAAACTATTTCAGCAGTTGACCACCAGGAGAGATTATTAACTCACCACCTGCTACCATCACCACATTTATTTCATCAAATCATGTTGTTACACTTACTTCATCAAATTTATCAAATAATGGAATCATAGTTTGGAGACTAGCTGCAGATTCCATACATTTAACTATACTCCTTAAAAATACAGTGAGGACAATGGTTGGAAAGAAATCAACTAAACCGTCTAGGCCTCTGTTTAAGCAGCTGTCTACATTAGTTATTAAGATGATGGTAAATTAAGGGTTTTATGAATTACCCAGGAAAAGAACAACAGTTGAGCTCAGATCATGATGACGAGAAACCCACTTGAAATAAAAATGTATCTTCGTTAACCTGAAGATGACCTAGGAAGGTCAAAACTTTGTTTTCTGCTTATCAATGAAAGTGTTAGTTACCAACCGTACTGTGGTACAGCTGGGCTGAGATTTTGGTAATTTGTGTGTGCGAAACGTTTTAATACACTTCCAGAACAAACGTATAATTAATAGACTAAAATAATTTAAAAAATACTATCCATAACAGTATTTTATTGATTTGAATTAAAAACAGATGGATAAGTAAGTGGATATATACATATATAATTATGTTTAAAATGTCTGATAACTATAATATTTTGGTGTAAGACACAAATTTCTTTTTATAAATAGCTAAGTAATTACCAAATCACTTTAATCAGTTCTGTTGTTAAGTAAATATATTCAACTAACTATATTAAGTTTATTTTTGTTTCATGTTTTAAATAATGAAATATCTACGTTTATATGTAGTTATACTGAAACCTTCCACAATATATAGAAGTGAGCCCTCATATGGGAGGTAATGTCCAATTAAATTTATTTTTGTATTAATAATTTAAAGTAGTCGAACAAGTGATTTCATTTTATTTTCAATGTTGTTAGCTTTATTATATCTATTTTATCAGACCACATTATTATAGATTAAGTTTGTTACACTTTTTCGTCAAATCACTTATTTAAATAGTTTGCCCGTTAGGTCACGTAACTACATCTTTGCGTCATATCACAAAGTTACCTTACGATACATCTTTGTAATATTACCACAACTTGCATCTTTGGTATCAGACCACATGGTTACATATCATCATATCCTTTAGTTACATCTGTGCTACAAAGACAGCCATAAGCCCACGTCCTCAACCTTCCCACCAGAGAATTCTTGATAATGTGAAAACGATATATATATCTTCTCCAACTAACACAAAGAGCCTTAAACCTAATCATGACAATATCACGTGGATATCTAAAGACTTACTACGTGTATTTTTCATGCGTGAAAGATCACTTAAACATCATGCTCACTAATATATTCCAAAGAACCAAGTGACTTAGGTGACTGTGACGCTGTGACTATAACGTTTCAAAAAATTAATGACTATAATGCTTTAAAAAGTTATGTGAATCCAACTATTCAAAGAACAAAGTGATTGTAAGGCTTAAATTAAAAAGTGTTCAAGCTAACTTTGGTTAATCATAACTGATTTAGCCCGGCATGGCCAGGTGGTTAAGGCATTTGACTCGCGATCTGAGGGTCATGGTTTTAAATCCCCGTCACACCAAACATGATCGCCCTTTCAGCTGTGGGGGCGTTATAATGGTACGTTCAATCCCACTATTCGTTGGTAAAAGAGTAACCCAAGTGTTGGCGGTGGGTGGTGATGACTAGCTGCCTTCTCTCTAGTCTTACACTGCTAAATTGGGGACGGGTAGCGCAAATAATCGTCGTTTATCTTTGCGCGAAATTCAAAATAAAACCAAACAATAACCGATTTAAATCAGTTACGCAGACCCTGGAGAGATATACACATGTATTTCATCTGATCGGCTATGATTTTGGGTATATAAAATGTAAAATAATATACGTTTTCTTAGCGATCTAAATAACTGAATAATTGAATAATAGAACCATTTTTATTATATTAACCATTCTTTTCTCTTTCGATGTAACGTTGAACATGTTGAAACACTTTAGTCACAGTACTTCATAAAACTCGACTGACGCGTGTTCGTGTCTAAACTCTGTGTTGTGTATTAAAGACAGGTGATGTCTACTTCAGGGGCTATGTTGTGTATTAGAGACAGGTGATGTCTACTTCAAGGGCTATGTTGTGTAGTTAGAGATGTGGGTGATGTCTAGTTTAGGAGCTGTTTTTAATAAAAATCTCAACGTCTTTCGTGTCACTGCTATACAGATATCGTAAAACACTTCTGTGGATTTGATCAGATCTAAGATATTGTAACGTTACTTCTGTGGATTTGATCAGATCTAAGATATTGTAACATTACTTCTGTGGATTTGATTAGATCTCAAATATTGTAACATTACTTTCTTTATGTGAGACTGGCAAATGGAGGTTAAGACTGGTAAACGATGCATCTCCACTGCGATGTGAGTCCTACATCACTAGTCACCTCCGACACTTAGGGTACATTTTATATCCCACATTGTACCCTGAGATCCTTTCAATTGGTGCAACGTTTTTTATTTTTGTTTCGGCGTGTTTCTGGTTATAACGAATTAAACTGGTAAGTGTGTGTGTACAATAAGGCACTTAAAATGGATTAAACTGATGTTACACAGAATTAGTGTGACTGTTTTTGAAAAGAAGGTTTATTTTCAATCTTCAGACAAGATGGTGAATATACCACAACAACGAACCGTAATGTGAACAATAAAATACATTAACTAACTATATACCATTAGCATGAACCACACCATTAACTTCAACGGTCAATTCTATTAAGACGAACCATGTATCATTAACATGAACCATAAATATTGTTAACATGAATTAATCCTTAACGTCAACAATAAATACTGTTAGAGCGAAGTACATATCACTGATATGAACCATATACTATTAATGTGAACAACAAATAGCGTTAACAGGCACGACCATGTACCATTGATGCGAGCCCTGAATTCTGTTAACATGAACTACATGCTACAAACCACAACAATACACACTGTATCACGTACGTGAACACAAAATACTGGTAGATGTAACAAGAACCATATTAATACTGCCACATGTAACAAGGTTCTGACAGTTTTACATACAGTTGTTTTGAGGGACACAGTTACTGCGAATAAACAACAATATCTTGGCAACTGGTCTTTGTCTTGATCTGTTTGTTTGTTTTGAATTTCGCGCGAAGCTACACGAGGACTATCTGCACTAGCCGTCCTTAATTTAGCAGTGTAAGACTAGAGGGAAAGCAGTTAGTGATTGCTACCCACCGCCAACTCTTGGGCGACTCATTTACCAACGAATATTGGGGTTGACAGTCACATTATGTCCCCCGCTGGGACAGCAGTAAGTTAACGTATTTACAGCTCTAAAATCATGGGTTCGATTTCTCTCCATGTGGCTCTGCTGTAAGAAAAACACACACACACACACGCACGTCACATTATAACGCCATCACGCATGAAAGGGTGGGCATGTTGGATGTGACAGGAATTCGAACCCCCTTCCTCAGATTACGAGTCGAGCGCACTAACCACCTGGTCATGCTGGGCCCATCTTTTTTTTGTCCGCTAGAGCCCTGGAACGCGTAGGTGTATATATATATATATTTACGTGAACTGCTCACGTAAATATACATACTATGCAATACAATAATTTATCTGCATACTTCTGCTTTACTGTTTTTATTTTACTATTTTGTTTGTTATTGGTTCGACAGAAAGGTCAGATTATTGCTGGATATACATAGATGTTACCATATAGGTAGCAGTGTGATAATTATTGGGCAGGTATTGTATAAAGTGTTTTCGCTTACTTAGTCACAGAATAGTTTATATGCATGTATACACACACGTGCACACATTTTATTGATCTTTCCGATAGCTGCTTATTATGTCTTTCTTGTCCGTCTGTCCACTTGCTAAAACTATATCATCCAGACAAGCTTTAACTTTTGTCTTTTGTTCATCACTTGATCGACACTTTCCAAATTTTTGTTTGTGAACAAACGATTCCAAGACATTTTCTGTATTTGAAAACTGAGGAACAGTTGTCATATACGTGTTTTATGGTGGTTATTTGTGTGTTTTCAGGTTGAGGAACAGCTGTTATCTGTGATTTTTAAGGTTGAGTAACAGTTGTTATTTATGTGTTTTAAGGTTGAGGAACAATTGTTATTTGCATGTTTTAAGGTTGAGAAACAGTTGTTATTTGTGTGTTTTAAGGTTGAGTAACAGTTGTTATTTGTGTGTTTGAAAGTTGAGTAACAGTTGTTATTTGTGTGTTTGAAAGTTGAGTAACAGTTGTTATTTATGTTGTTTTAGGTCACGGAACAGTTATCATTTATGCGTTTTGAGATTGAAGAACGGTTGTCATTTCTGTGTTTTAATGTTGAGGAACAGTTGCCATTTCTGTGTTTTAAAGTTGAGGAACAGTTGTTATTTGTGGCTTTTAAGGCTGAGTAACAATTGTTATTTAGGTGTTTTAGTGTTGAGGAAAAGTTATTTGTGTGTTTTAAGATTGAGGCTAAGGAGCTTCTGTTATACTAGGAGAGGGATACTTTAGAACTCCATTTTGTTTTGAATAAAATCATGATTCAGACGCATGATGAAACCAGCAGAGGAAGATGAATCCTCAGTTATCACTGAACTATCTAGATGGAGGTTTTATCTTGTAATAATAGTCTAAGACGGACATCTGACAGATGCACACATTAAGAACGGTCTTTACTACCAAAACGTTTCTACTGTGATCAGTATTAAATTCAGGATGTATACAGAGGGAATTCTCCTGGAAAGTGTTAACTGTTTTGTTTTTTTAATTAAAGTAATTTCAATTTTGACGAATTTTAATTTTTATTCACTCTCTCCGGGTGGTTTTTTGTTTGTTTGTAATTAAGCACAAAACTACATAATGGGCTACCCTGTTTGTAGCGATGTAAGTCACTAGGGGGTCTATCTAGGTGAAAAGGTCTAGATTCAGCTCTGACTAGGATGCTAATTCGAACATCATTTTAACAATTCTTTTAGAGATAACGAACGTATGTTTTGGGATGTTATTTCATTTTCCTAGCTAGCTGTTTTGTCCTTCACCTACGTTGTTTAATTGATGGAATATCTTCAACATATTTGAGAGGTGTTACCACGGACATTTTCACTTTACAATGGCATCTTTTAGCACTTTTCCTGACAAATGATATAATTGTAATTTTATTGTGTCAACAGCTCGACGGTAGATTGATTTAATGTTTAGGATTCTGTTTTTGAAAAATATTATTCATTTCGAGAGATAACAGTCTCAGTTTTTGAACTTATCTTTCAAGATTTGGGTTTTTCTTTGTCTCTATGTTTGTCTCTCCCTTATATATACATGTAATATGAAGAGGTTTTAAAATATAGAAACATATGCTTCTCATTCACTCTTCTTCTAAAGCTATAATATTTTAATGGCGTTATCTAAGTACGTGTTAAGCTAGAATAGAATACTCTAACGAATAAATGATATTTACAAATATCATATCTAAACAGTGACGTATATAGGGTTGAGTGGACTCAGGTCCTTGCTTTCCTGGTCCCAAAGTGCCCTTGTTTGTCTGTCACAAAAAATTTAAACAATTACGAAAAAGGTTCATCTCATCCTAAACCTTGCTGACTGTGAGTTATTAGGAAAGGAAAAATAATTTGTTAAATAAATGGAAAACAGGACCTTTACAGTAAAAATAAATTATAATAGTTGTTAATGCACCGTTTAATTTTAGGTCATAAAAGTATTTATAAGACAAATTCAATTGAAGAAAACAATGACAACAGATTTGTTTCCTTCTTGTGATTTTTGTTTACCCTATGTGTACAAGAAACAACCTACAATACCCATAGTTTTCTCTGTCCCCTCCCCGAAAAAGGCTTGCCTTACAACGTTTTAAAAGTGGACTTTTTGTTAATCATCCTCACAGTCTTCTCAGAAAAAAGACTTGTGTTACGATGTTTGAGAACTGGACTTTTGTTAGCGATCCCTTGACATTTTTGTGTCTCCTTTCCATTACCGGATCTGGATATATTCGATTTTTTCTTCTCATTAGACAATCCTCAACTCCATGCACAAGTACCAACCCAGGTTCCATCTTGTAAGGGCAAACGATATCCTTAAACTACCGTACAGTACGTTTCGAACTTATGTCTTTGAAGAGACTCAGTTTATTGCTGTGACCGCCTATCAGAATGAGAAGGTAAGCGAACTTTACTACATTGACACATTTCGCACTCTCAGTGTTTGTATTTTTCGAAACGTTCCCGCTATGACTGGTAAGAATCACTCTCTCGATTAATTTGTTTTTGTTGTACCAAAATGATTTTTCATCCATAAAATTTCCGACAACCGAAATCAATCCGTCAGTATTTGAGAACATTACAGCGACGGTGAACTTAACACTTTTTAACGCATTTATTTATCATCTCATTACTTCTTTAAATACGACTCTAAATTAAAGCTTTAGTTGTTTTTAATTGTAAGCTGAAATAATTATGTTGATTATTTATACGACAGTTCACATATTTGTAAAGAGAGGCGCTATCTAGTAGAAACGTGGTTCAAAAGCGAAACAGTATGGTAGTGTAGATCTGGTTATTGTTTAAGAGTGGACGTGCTAATTAATTACAAGGAACAGATAAGGTATGTAAATGTTTACATGTTACCTGTATTCAAATCAAATCAAATCGATATCCTGTCGCAAAGTATGATTTAAAAACCATAGCCATCAATTAGTTACTAAGATGAAACGTGGACGTTGCGTTGGTTTTAGAAAAGAGCTTTCTTCTCGCTGTTTCAGAAAAACGTGAAAAATTTAAAGATCTTGTTCTATTTTGCGTTTAAGAGTAATCTCTGCCTTATCATTACTCTTATTACTGAGAATAAGTAACGTTTCACCTTATGGCGCGAATTCAGCTATTCCATACAACGCGCTTCCGTCGAATCCGAGTCAGTGTGTAGTTTCTGACGAATTTTTGATTTGCTTTTGTGTACCAAAATAAGCGCTCTTGTTCACAGAATAATAGCAGCTTGTATTACCTAAAATGCGTGTGACAAGCGTTATTTAGTAAATACCGTTTACTTTTTTATAGCCACAACTGGTTCTCTGCTTCGACAGCCGCGGGGGATCAAACAACGTATTTTAGAGTTGTAAGTCAGAAAACTTACCCCTGACGCACCGGTGGACCGTGACCACCATCAAGTACGAAATATACTACGTTAAACAATATCTTAAAACCATGTATAGAAGGACCGAACAATATCTTACAGTTTGAAGGGTTATAAACGTGACTTGTTTCCCTGTGAAAAGTTTATTAAAACAAATGTACAGCTAAGATGAAGTTTGTTTTCTGGTTTTCTTACTTACTGCATTGGTTTGTTTGATTTCTTTTGAATTTCGTGCAAAGTTACACGAGGGCTATCTGCGCTAGCCGTCTCTGTTTGTTTTGTTTTTGGAATTTCGCACAAAGCTACGCGAGGGGTATCTGTGCTAGCCGTCCCTAATTTAGCAATGTAAGACTAAAGGGAATGGAGCTAGTCATCACCACCCACCGCCAACTCTTGGGCTACTCTTTTACCAACGAATAGTAGGATTGACCGTCTCATTATGACGTTCCCATGGCTGAAAGGGCGAGCATGTTTGGTGCGGCAGGGATTCGAACCCGCGACACTTGGATTACGAGTCGAGCGCCTTAACCACCTGGCCATGCTGGACCCATAAAGTATTAGAACCAAATTAAACCAAAGGGACCCCACTAGTACAACCCTAAATCGACGGATTTACAACTCTAAGATCGGGGGTTCGATTCCCCTCGGTGGGCTCAGCAGATAGCTTAAAAAGGCTTTAATATAATAAAACACGCACGTATAATTTTCTAAAGTATTTTACAGAAAGTCAGGTCCTCCATGGCCATGTTTTTTATGTTTGTTTGTTTTTTAATTTAGCGCAAAGCTATACGAGGGCTATCTGTACTAGCTGCCTTCCTTCTTGTCTTACACTGCTAAATTAAGGATGGCTAGTGCAATTAGCCCTCGTGTAACTTTGCGCGATATTCAAAAACAAACACTTTATATCTTCAACATAAGTTTTGACAGATTATTCTGTTTCTCAATTCAGTAATGTCTCTTTTTTTTCTTTGGTTTATCTTCAACTGTTCTACTTACAGTTGTCCTAGCTTCGTTTTCTTTGTCTCTACACTGAATATGTAAGACGCTTGTTTTGGAAAACTGAGGATTAATTAACAGAAAATTCTAAGACAGTTATTTAGGCTGTTGGAAGATGTTCGTTCGCTGTTGAGTTGGGCTAGAAATGTGTACCGTCTTTGTCACCACTCACTAGAATCAACACGACAGTAAGAAAAACCTCACGTATCTAGCCCTCATCCTGCCGTTCACGTCTCATTTACAAGGGGCGAGGAAGAACCGACTTGTCTTTTCGCACCGACCCGTCCAATAACTGCAGTAAGAGCTTGCAAGGAACAAAATGTGCCACCGTAAAGAAACTTCGTGGTAGATGGAGCTGTGATCGCCATTACTGTTTTATGTTACCTAAAGGTTTCTCTATTTTTTTTTTTTAGGGTTACATTACCGGAGTTTCTTTCATGCTCAACGTTTCGTGGATCTTAATAAGAAAAACATTGCTACGTGACTACAAATTTTGTTTATATTATACGTATATACAGTTTCCTGAAGATTTTATTTACACTTCTACAGGACTTATAGGTCTGTCAAGATCTTGTGATTAGGGTACTCGCAGCGGGTGGGATACCCATTGCCCAATACACACGCCTATTCAGCTATGAGGGCGTTATCATGTGACGATCAATCCCACTATTCATTGGTATTTCAAGAGTTGATGGTGGGTGGTATTTACTGGTTGCTAGACTCTGGTCTATTATTTACAAATTAGGGACGGCAGATATCCCTGGAACAGCTTTGCGCGAAGTTCAACAAAGATAAAGAAACTGACTTTATAAGGAAAGTATGCCTAACAGCTAGGTCAAGGTAAAAATTATAGATTAGTGGCTCCAACTTATAATTTGTTTTAATTTAAACTACTGTTAAACATACAATGATGATTTATTCTGATAAGATGGTCTAAAGTGCTTATTATAACCCTTTTTATGGGTACTTTCAAGTGAGACGAGAAGGCCGCTGTAGTTGATGTGGCTAATAGGGCACTGATAGCCACGGTTGGCTGCCGATATACGTATCCCAGCAGGTGGCACTAAAGCTTATCACACATGGATGCTCCCCGAACATTGGATGGTGGTGTTCCGCTCAATGCATCAAACATAGAACTAAATAAAAGTAGACACAGAAGCTCACGTGCTAGTGTCTTCTTCCTTCCTTACTCTCTACATCAGGTTAACTAGGCGCACTAGCCTTTGTTAGCCGTGAACAAATCAGAGACAAGCCCTCACCACCATCTCTCTCTTGTCTTTCTACTTCGCCTTGTCGTGTCTCCATCTGTCTGTATCCGTCACCCTCATCTGACTCTTTCCTCCTTCTTTTATTCTTTTTCATAACTTGATTCATCCTTCAACTGTCTCTCTTTCTGTCTCATTTTTTATCATTTTTATTGATTTCTTTGTCGCTTATAGGCTTTGTATATTAGCTTACTCTAAGCCATTCCCACATAAGCAGAGGAAATATTTATATAAATACATATTCCCAAGATTACCTATACACATTCTTACATATACTTTTTGATCCAAGCGTGGCCTAGTGGTTATCATGTTGGATCAACGGTTCGTGTTTCGTTTTCCATCGCGCTTCGAACATTGGAGTTATAGGTGATTTATAAAATTGTTGGGCAAATCCCACTGTTCCTTTGGAATACCAAAAATGCTTTTAGTAGAGCCAGTTGGTAATTGTCTTCACCATAACCTTCTGATAAAAATTTAGAAAAAAATATCTTACCACTCTAGATATACATCATTCTTTATTATTATTTTAAACAACGTTTCGCCTTTGCGGCTTTCTAGGGTGGCTATTAACCCTGATTAGTTATGTAGTCTTAAGTTCATTTTTTCTCTAAACTTTTCATCAAACTGCCTAAGTTCCTCTACAAATTTTGAGAGACAACAAAAAATATTTTACCATAACTTGTCAGTTGAAAACCAGGGCCGACTAGCGCAGAATGGCCCTAATTTAACTTTGTACGGACGTCCGAAACAAAACACGTGGCTTACATACATCTTCTGCTATTGGTTGATATTTGCAATTATAAGTCACTACTTTTGTTTTCATTACATTGATATTTATTTCGGCCCGGCATGGCCAGGTCATTAAGACACTGAATTCGTAATCTTAGGGTTATGGGTTCGAATTCCCGTTGCACCAAAAATGCTCGCCCTTTCACGTGAGGAGTCATAATATGACGGTAAATCCCACTATCAGTTAGTAAGAGTAGCCCAAGAGTTGGCGGTGGGTGGTGATGACTAACTGCCTTCCCTCTAGTCTTACACTACTAAATTAGGGATGGCTAGTGCAGATAGTCCTCATGTAGCTTTGCGCGAAATTCAAAAACAAGCAAAACATATTTATTTCTGTTATGAACGTCATAATTTGTTTTTAACTTGCGTATTCTGACTCTAAAACTATCTATTAAAAGGTGTCAACACCAGATATTTATGTTTGAAGGCTGTCGTTTCTAAAGCTTTACATCCTTCGCGAAATGTTAGACCAAGTATTTTATGTATCTGGTCTCTGAACTCTCGTAAAATCTCGTCTTTCTCTTAAACGGTTCTTCTCTCCCTATATGCGTTCAGTTTTCTCAGACAAAGACTTTTTTAACCCAATCATCTGTCAACGAGAGCTTTCAATCTTTGTTATTCCAGTCCTTCCATGGAAGTCTAATAAAACCTCCCTTTTCTTCAGGTACTAGTTTCTCTATATACAAATCAGTTATTCGAATCTCAAGTGTTAGTACCTCCAAGCTGGCTCATTTATCATTTCCAACTTATAATGGTAAAGAATGACATAGAAAGAGAGATGACTACGTCCACAGCACGTTTCTTAAAGTTTTGTAACCCACGAGTTTTTGTTTTTGTACATAACAGTTGACTTCACAAACTATAAAAAAAAGTATATAATTTATTTTTTCTAAAAGTACTTGTAGCTGTTTGTCTGTTTTAATGATAGGAATATGTTTTAGCTCTTTGTATGCTTTAGTTAAATCTGTAACTTTTATATGCGTGCGTTAGAAGTTGTCAGTTTGTGTTACTTTTAATTATTAACTGAATGTGATGTAAACATTCTTTCGTTTTCTCGGGAGAAAATAAGTTTCTAAAATAAAATTATAAATGTAGAAATTGAAACATTAAACTGTGTTTATTACTATCATACTATTACACATTATGCACCTTGTATTATGTTTATTACTATGATACTACACATTATGTACCTTCTTGTATTATGTTTATTACTATGATACTACACATTATGTACCTTCTTGCATTATGTTTATTACCATCATACTAAACATTATGTACCTTCTTGTATTATGTTACAATAATTATTCTTGCGTTATGTTTATTACTATTATAATAAACATTATGTACCTTCTTGTATTGTGTTTATTACTATGATACCAAACGTTATGTACCTTCTTGTATTATGTTTATTAGCATGATACTAAACGTTATGCACTTTCTTGCGTTATGTTTATTACTATCATATTTAACATTATGTACCTTCTCGTATTATGTTTATTACTATCATACTTAACATTATGTACCTTCTCGTATTATGTTTATTACTATCATACTTAACATTATGTACCTTTTCGTATTATGTTTATTACTATGATACTAAACGTTATGTACCTTCTTGTATTATGTTTATTACTATGATACTAAACGTTATGTACCTTCTTGTATTATGTTTATTACTGATACTAAACGTTATGCACATTCTTGCGTTATGGTAATTACTATCATACTTAACATTATGTACCTTCTTGCGTTATGTTTATTACTATGATACTACACATTATGTACCTTCTTGCATTATGTTTATTACCATCATACTAAACATTATGTACCTTCTTGTATTATGTTACAATAATTATTCTTGCGTTATGTTTATTACTATTATAATAAACATTATGTACCTTCTTGTATTGTGTTTATTACTATCATACTTAACATTATGTACCTTCTCGTATTATGTTTATTACTATCATACTTAACATTATGTACCTTCTCGTATTATGTTTATTACTATGATACTAAACGTTATGCACTTTCTTGCGTTATGTTTATTACTATCGTACTTAACATTATGTATCTTCTGGCGTTATGTTTATTACTATTATAATAAACATTATGTACCTTCTTGTATTATGTTACAATAATTATTCTTGCGTTATGTTTATTACTATTATAATAAACATTATGCACCTTCTTGTATTATGTTTATTACTGATACTAAACATTATGCACCTTCTTGTATTGTTTATTAGTATGATACTAAACGTTATGCACATTCTTGCGTTATGTTAATTACTATCATACTTAACATTATGTACCTTCTTGCGTTATGTTTATTACTATGATAATAAACATTATGTACCTTCTGGCGTTATGTTTATTGCTATCATACTAAACATTATGTACCTTCTCGTATTATGTTTATTACTATCATACTAAACATTATGTACCTTCTTGCGTTATGTTTATTACTTTCGTACTAAAAATTATATACCTTTGTTCACGTATTTGTTATACAAAAAACTGGACAATAAAACTTTGTTAATATGGAGTTCTGGTTTCTGACAGGATTAGACAGTACAACTTTGTTAGTATGGAGTACTGGTTTCTGACAGTATTAGACAGTACAACTTTGTTAGTATGGAGTACTGGTTTCTGACAGTATTAGACAGTACAACTTTGTTAGTATGGAGTACTGGTTTCTGACAGTATTAGACAGTACAACTTTGTTAGTATGGAGTTCTGGTTTCTGACAGTATTAGACAGTAAAACTTTGTTAGTATGGAGTTCTGGTTTCTAACAGTATTAGACAGTACAACTTTGTTAGTATGGAGTACTGGTTTCTGACAGTATTAGACAGTAAAACTTTGTTAGTATGGAGTTCTGGTTTCTAACAGTATTAGACAGTACAACTTTGTTAGTATGGAGTACTGATTTCTGACAGTATTAGACAGTACAACTTTGTTAGTATGGAGTTCTGGTTTCTGACAGTATTAGACAGTAAAACTTTGTTAGTATGGAGTACTGGTTTCTGACAGTATTAGACAGTACAACTTTGTTAGTATGGAGTTCTGGTTTCTGACAGTATTAGACAGTAAAACTTTGTTAGTATGGAGTTCTGGTTTCTGACAGTATTAGACAGTAAAACTTTGTTAGTATGGAGTTCTGGTTTCTAACAGTATTAGACAGTACAACTTTGTTAGTATGGAGTTCTGGTTTCTGACAGGATTAGACAGTACAACTTTGTTAGTATGGAGTTCTGGTTTTTGACAGTATTAGACAGTGCAACTTTGTTAATATGGTGTTAGTATGGAGTTCTGGTTTTTGACAGTATTAGACAGTGCAACTTTGTTAATATGGAGTTCTGGTTTCTGACAGTATTAGACAGTACAACTTTGTTAGTATAGAGTTCTGGTTTCTGACAGTATTAGACAGTACAACTTTGTTAGTATGGAGTACTGGTTTCTGACAGTATTAGACAGTACAACTTTGTTAGTATGGAGTACTGGTTTCTGACAGTATTAGACAGTACAACTTTGTTAGTATGGAGTACTGGTTTCTGACAGTATTAGACAGTAAAACTTTGTTAGTATGGAGTACTGGTTTCTGACAGTATTAGACAGTAAAACTTTGTTAGTATGGAGTACTGGTTTCTGACAGTATTAGACAGTACAACTTTGTTAGTATGGAGTTCTGGTTTCTGACAGTATTAGACAGTAAAACTTTGTTAGTATGGAGTTCTGGTTTCTAACAGTATTAGACAGTACAACTTTGTTAGTATGGAGTACTGGTTTCTGACAGTATTAGACAGTACAACTTTGTTAGTATGGAGTTCTGGTTTCTGACAGTATTAGACAGTACAACTTTGTTAGTATGGAGTACTGGTTTCTGACGGTATTAGACAGTACAACTTTGTTAGTATGGAGTTCTGGTTTCTGACAGTATTAGACAGTAAAACTTTGTTAGTATGGAGTTCTGGTTTCTAACAGTATTAGACAGTAAAACTTTGTTAGTATGGAGTACTGGTTTCTGACAGTATTAGACAGTACAACTTTGTTAGTATGGAGTTCTGGTTTTTGACAGTATTAGACAGTGCAACTTTGTTAATATGGTGTTAGTATGGAGTTCTGGTTTCTGACAGTATTAGACAGTAAAACTTTGTTAGTATGGAGTTCTGGTTTCTAACAGTATTAGACAGTACAACTTTGTTAGTATGGAGTTCTGGTTTCTGACAGGATTAGACAGTACAACTTTGTTAGTATGGAGTTCTGGTTTTTGACAGTATTAGACAGTGCAACTTTGTTAATATGGAGTTCTGGTTTCTGACAGTATTAGACAGTACAACTTTGTTAGTATAGAGTTCTGGTTTCTGACAGTATTAGACAGTAAAACTTTGTTAGTATGGAGTACTGGTTTCTGACAGTATTAGACAGTAAAACTTTGTTAGTATGGAGTACTGGTTTCTGACAGTATTAGACAGTACAACTTTGTTAGTATGGAGTTCTGGTTTCTGACAGTATTAGACAGTACAACTTTGTTAGTATGGAGTTCTGGTTTCTGACAGTATTAGACAGTAAAACTTTGTTAGTATGGAGTTCTGGTTTCTGACAGTATTAGACAGTAAAACTTTGTTAGTATGGAGTTCTGGTTTCTAACAGTATTAGACAGTAAAACTTTGTTAGTATGGAGTACTGGTTTCTGACAGTATTAGACAGTAAAACTTTGTTAGTATGGAGTACTGGTTTCTGACAGTATTAGACAGTACAACTTTGTTAGTATGGAGTTCTGGTTTCTGACAGTATTAGACAGTACAACTTTGTTAGTATGGAGTTCTGGTTTCTGACAGTATTAGACAGTACAACTTTGTTAGTATGGAGTACTGATTTCTGACAGTATTAGACAGTACAACTTTGTTAGTATGGAGTTCTGGTTTCTGACAGTATTAGACAGTAAAACTTTGTTAGTATGGAGTTCTGGTTTCTAACAGTATTAGACAGTACAACTTTGTTAGTATGGAGTACTGGTTTCTGACAGTATTAGACAGTACAACTTTGTTAGTATGGAGTACTGGTTTCTGACAGTATTAGACAGTACAACTTTGTTAGTATGGAGTTCTGGTTTCTGACAGTATTAGACAGTAAAACTTTGTTAGTATGGAGTTCTGGTTTCTAACAGTATTAGACAGTAAAACTTTGTTAGTATGGAGTACTGGTTTCTGACAGTATTAGACAGTAAAACTTTGTTAGTATGGAGTTCTGGTTTCTGACAGTATTAGACAGTAAAACTTTGTTAGTATGGAGTTCTGGTTTCTAACAGTATTAGACAGTAAAACTTTGTTAGTATGGAGTTCTGGTTTCTAACAGTATTAGACAGTAAAACTTTGTTAGTATGGAGTACTGGTTTCTGACAGTATTAGACAGTAAAACTTTGTTAGTATGGAGTTCTGGTTTCTAACAGTATTAGACAGTACAACTTTGTTAGTATGGAGTACTGATTTCTGACAGTATTAGACAGTACAACTTTGTTAGTATGGAGTTCTGGTTTCTGACAGTATTAGACAGTAAAACTTTGTTAGTATGGAGTTCTGGTTTCTAACAGTATTAGACAGTACAACTTTGTTAGTATGGAGTTCTGGTTTCTGACAGGATTAGACAGTACAACTTTGTTAGTATGGAGTTCTGGTTTTTGACAGTATTAGACAGTGCAACTTTGTTAATATGGAGTTCTGGTTTCTGACAGTATTAGACAGTACAACTTTGTTAGTATAGAGTTCTGGTTTCTGACAGTATTAGACAGTAAAACTTTGTTAGTATGGAGTACTGGTTTCTGACAGTATTAGACGGTACAACTTTGTTAGTATGGAGTTCTGGTTTCTGACAGTATTAGACAGTACAACTTTGTTAGTATGGAGTTCTGGTTTCTGACAGTATTAGACAGTAAAACTTTGTTAGTATGGAGTTCTGGTTTCTAACAGTATTAGACAGTACAACTTTGTTAGTATGGAGTACTGGTTTCTGACAGTATTAGACAGTACAACTTTGTTAGTATGGAGTACTGGTTTCTGACAGTATTAGACAGTACAACTTTGTTAGTATGGAGTTCTGGTTTCTGACAGTATTAGACAGTAAAACTTTGTTAGTATGGAGTTCTGGTTTCTAACAGTATTAGACAGTAAAACTTTGTTAGTATGGAGTACTGGTTTCTGACAGTATTAGACAGTAAAACTTTGTTAGTATGGAGTTCTGGTTTCTGACAGTATTAGACAGTAAAACTTTGTTAGTATGGAGTTCTGGTTTCTGACAGTATTAGACAGTACAACTTTGTTAGTATGGAGTTCTGGTTTCTGACAGTATTAGACAGTACAACTTTGTTAGTATGGAGTTCTGGTTTCTGACAGTATTAGACAGTAAAACTTTGTTAGTATGGAGTTCTGGTTTCTAACAGTATTAGACAGTACAACTTTGTTAGTATGGAGTACTGGTTTCTGACAGTATTAGACAGTACAACTTTGTTAGTATGGAGTACTGGTTTCTGACAGTATTAGACAGTACAACTTTGTTAGTATGGAGTTCTGGTTTCTGACAGTATTAGACAGTAAAACTTTGTTAGTATGGAGTTCTGGTTTCTAACAGTATTAGACAGTAAAACTTTGTTAGTATGGAGTACTGGTTTCTGACAGTATTAGACAGTAAAACTTTGTTAGTATGGAGTTCTGGTTTCTGACAGTATTAGACAGTAAAACTTTGTTAGTATGGAGTTCTGGTTTCTAACAGTATTAGACAGTAAAACTTTGTTAGTATGGAGTTCTGGTTTCTAACAGTATTAGACAGTAAAACTTTGTTAGTATGGAGTACTGGTTTCTGACAGTATTAGACAGTAAAACTTTGTTAGTATGGAGTTCTGGTTTCTAACAGTATTAGACAGTACAACTTTGTTAGTATGGAGTACTGATTTCTGACAGTATTAGACAGTACAACTTTGTTAGTATGGAGTTCTGGTTTCTGACAGTATTAGACAGTAAAACTTTGTTAGTATGGAGTTCTGGTTTCTAACAGTATTAGACAGTACAACTTTGTTAGTATGGAGTTCTGGTTTCTGACAGTATTAGACAGTAAAACTTTGTTAGTATGGAGTTCTGGTTTGTAACAGTATTAGACAGTACAACCCTGTTAGTATGGAGTTCTGGTTTCTAACAGTATTAGACAGTACAACTTTGTTAGTATGGAGTTCTGGTTTCTGACAGTATTAGACAGTAAAACTTTGTTAGTATGGAGTTCTGGTTTGTAACAGTATTAGACAGTACAACCCTGTTAGTATGGAGTTCTGGTTTCTAACAGTATTAGACAGTACAACCCTGTTAGTATGGAGTACTGGTTTCTGACAGTATTAGACAGTACAACTTTGTTAGTATGGAGTTCTGTTTTCTGACAGTATTAGACAGTACAACTTTGTTAGTATGGAGTTCTGGTTTCTGACAGTATTAGACAGTACAACTTTGGTTTGCTAGAGTTAGATAATTGTTGGTGACGTTTTTCGTGAAATTAAGCTTCATAACTTTGTGATTTGATTTTTCACCGTGAGAAGAGGTTTCATACCTTATTGATTTATGCTGACATCAACGTGGTGGGCATGTAGAGAACATGACCTCGTTTTGGTAGGAATTATGTTTACAGTTGGAGGACAAACGTTTATGATTTCTTCCATTATCAACACACGTAACAGATTGTTTAAAATGATTGTTTTTTTACATGATTTTGTAGATAACCCAGTTGAAGATTGATAACAACCCATTTGCAAAAGGATTTCGAGACAGTGGAGCGGGAAAGCGAGAAAGGAAGTGAGAAAGATTCATATTTCTTTATTACCAGAGAAACATACACACGAACGCATAAATAATCTTAATTAATATATGTAACCAACAGACAGGAGGTCTGGCAAGATAGCTGAGAAAAGAAAAGTTTGTTTTGTTCAAGTCTAAACGATGACATATTTGAAGAATAATTTTGTTGATAAATCTCAAGTTTTCAATCAAGTCTTCTCAACTGCCTTCTAATTTGTGTTTATTAATACGGTTGATCCGTACAACTGTACTAATTGTATAATATATTTCACTCAGTGTTCAAATGTATAACTCTAAATAGAAAAGTTGTGAACATTTTAGTTTATTTAACCCTAAACAAAAGAGTTGTGAGTGTATTAGTGTATATAACCAATCCTAAGCAGAAGAGTTGTGAGTGTATATAACCAACCCTAACCAAAAGAGTTGTGAGTGTATTAGTTTATATAGCCAACCCTAAACAGAAGAGTTGTGAGTGTATTAGTTCACATAATCAACTCTAAACAGACGAGTTTTGAATGTATTAATTTAAATAACCAACTCTAAACAGACGAATTTTGAATGTATTAATTTAAATAACCAACTCTAAACAGACGAATTTTGAATGTATTAATTTATATAACCAACTCTAAACAGACGGGTTTTGAATGTATTAAATTTATATAACCAACTCTAAACAGACGGGTTTTGAATGTATTAATTTAAATAACCAACTCTAAACAGACGAATTTTGAATGTATTAATTTAAATAACCAACTCTAAACAGACGAATTTTGAATGTATTAATTTATATAACCAACTCTAAACAGACGGGTTTTGAATGTATTAAATTTATATAACCAACTCTAAACAGACGGGTTTTGAATGTATTAATTTAAATAACCAACTCTAAACAGACGAGTTTTGAATGAATTAGTGTATATAAACCTAAACAGCAATGTTGTATGCCATGTACGGTATGTATAATCTAAAATAGAAGAGATGTACACGCCATACGCATGACATCACCATGAATTGTAGTTAGAGTTGCGTAGGTTATGCGTGAATGGTTCTCGTTAATCAACAAGAGAGAATCCTCAGTAGCCGTGGCAATAATTAGATCTTAAATCGATCAAGAGATGGAGGTATGAGATAAAACTTTATACTTTGAAATAAGCAACTGAGAGTTGTTCTATAAGCCATTATGCTGCGGTTAAAATATAAGGTTGTTTTCCAAAAAAACAGAGAAATTTTGTCCAGGACGAAACATTCAGTTGTACAAGTCATTTCCTCTAGTCTTACACTGCTAAATTAGTGACGGCTAGCATAGATAGCCCTCGAGTAGCTTTGTGCGAAATTCCAAAACAAACAAACAAACAATCACTACTCAGGACCTGCACAAAGTTATCTATACCAAGTGAAAACCCTAAATTGGGTTTTCCTCGCTGAAAAATTGAGAATATAAAAATGCCCAAATTGTGTACATCTCTCTTTGGGAGTTGTTTGCACTAAATTCCATTTAGTTTGTTGAAATATGGTCAAGTAATCGATCTCCAAATCCAAAAATTATGCTTTTTGGTAAACTCTGACCTCTCCCTAAAAAGACTCAAAATAGCCAAACCTAACCATTTTTTACGTTCATATGTTGGGCGCATAAAAATTATATTTGTATCAATTTTCATATTGATTACTGCAAACATGGATCGCACAGGAACCCAAACTGTACGTTTTGGGTTGTTATTTCTACTCGATCATTTTCAAATTGCGAAAGGTGGTATTACATACAGCGACATCTAGTGCAACTTAAAAATATTAAAAAGAACAAATTGAAAGGCTCTTTCAGACACCAAGAGTAAATTTTTTCCTTTTCGGGTCTCTAAAAACTGTTTGTTACAAATTGTTTTCACATTGTTTACACAGATGTGGTTATCGAACACCACGCTGCCCACTTACTGTAAACAAGTAACACATTCCAAAATTACCCTTACTTTCGAATACTTTATTTTCTATTGTTAGGTTTGTCTGAATAAGCTTGCATTGGTTGTTTTTGTTTTTTAAAAGTTTTTCGTCACATTATAGAATATTCAGAAATCGGTGTAAAATGCTTTAACACACTTTCCCCCACAATCATTCAGTAGAAGCTAGCTTGATACACAATAGATCCCTCGCCGTTTGTTTTATTTTAGAAATTGTCACAGATTTTTTTTAACACCAAGTTTGACATTTGACCTGAACGCACCTCTCTCCTTGTTAGGCGGGCTCGTTTTGGATTATACGTTAAATAAAAAAAAGAGTAATGTACGACCAGTCAACTTAAGGCATTTCATTTCTCTTATTTTAAGAGAGATTCAACTTATTTACTAATTTTTGTCGCACGCGCAGTACTTCTCGTGTCTCTAGTACTGAGTTCGAAACTAAAAAACTGAAAAATCACTGCACTGAACTTACCAGTTGACTGTAATAATCAATCAACAATTTTAGCGACATATTCTCGCCTAAATCAGATTTTTATACTTTCTAATCAGTTCTTAAACCTTCAAAAAATTCCGAACGTCAAGCCTTGCGCTCAGTTTGTGAAGTCAAAACTACATCTTGTGGCGAAGTAAGAAAACATCATCTACAACTCAATGACTGATATTTTAGGCGTCTGTGATTTACGTTAGATACAGGAATAATCGCAAAGTTTATGCGTTTAGGTTTTAAGTCTAAAATTGGGTTTTATGTTTGATACAATTTTCTAGCCGTACTTTTAATTCAGTCAGTCTTTAAGTACCTTTTTTGCCGATACTAAAGTGTGTGTTTGTGGCTGAAACACGTTGTGTTTTTTTAAGCCACTGAATCGTAAATTTTATAATGTTGCTAAACGTAGATATGTGACATACTGAAACATAAATGTATTTTTGGTAATATTATAGACTTACAATTCTGTTAGTTGTTTTTAACTATTAAAGGACATCTTACAATTAATGTATACTTAGACCACGTACGTAGTCTTGAAGAATGGAGAAAATAACGTGTTTCAATGAGACATACGAAGTAAGGGAGGAAGGAGTCAGTCAAAAAAATGGGCTATATAATAGCGTTAATTTATTTCAGCCCTCAAACTTCTTCCCTCTTCAGGCGACACGGAAATCAATTGAACCAACAACAGCTCTATTTGCCAGCAACTGAAAGTAATTCGACCAGAAACGATGGAAGTTCTGAACAAGTTGAAAATTCTAGCGACGATGAGGAACGACTGGACGTAGGGGGCGCTGCAGATATGAAGCCACACATACCATCTCTTTCGTCAACTACTGTAGGCAACGGAAAAGGTAAGTTTATTTCCTAGTTTTTATAACGTGCATTTTGTGAAGAAACAATCGAGTTGTTTACTTACAAATTACAGTGAAAATAATTTTTGGGAACATGAAAGTTAGTATATGTATTTTCCAATCAAATGGTCTTTCTTCTCGAGCACAACAGATCGCACGTGACCAGGTACAGTTCTAGTGTCAAGTACTCTAATATATAACAGCCTGTAATGTGTCCTTTCTCAAATATATTTAATCCCCGCCATATTGTCATACTCCGACACTGTTAATTTATTTGTCTATGGCATTCTGTGTTTTTGTTTTCCGCATTCCGAAAACACAGCAACATGTCTGCGGACTTACAACGCTAGAACCTGGGTTTCGATACCTGTGGTGGGCAGAGGCAAAGATAGCCTCCTCGTGCAAGTTTGTATTTGACTACAAGCAGATAAACCTCTCATAAATTGACCAAATGTTTACGAGTTAGAGTTAAATTTATATGTTGATACGTTGGAAGCAAATGTTGGTATTCTTTATTTCTTGCAGATGCTAGTCCCCAACATGATGATAGTAAAGAAACTGAAACCGAACAACTATCGTCCACTCCAAATCCTGAAGACCACCGACATAACAACAGTAGGTGTACTAGCGTGTTGTCCTCAACCAACTCCTTAACGTTGGATAATCGCCTACAGTCCAAGTCTTGTGAGGAGGAATCCTCACTTCTACATAACAAACACGTTGTTACTCAAACAGGACCAAATGTCACCATGGGTGCGGGCTTGCCCCATCCTCATTTCTTGCCCTATTTATACTCGCCTACCTTTTATTCTCAATTATTTTTTCCGCCCAGTTCTACCAGAGTTTCTCCGCTTTACCCGCTGCTAGCCAATAGTTATCAGGGTCTAGCTGAACTGAATTCACGTCTCCGCCATCAACAACGATTTGCACCCTATTCTGTTCCATTTTCCATTCACACCAATCCATCTCCTCTGGGTGACCACTGCCTAGCCGAAACAAGCCCTCCACACCATCATAATCATCGATCTCTTCTACATCAAAAAACTAAGACCACGACATTATTGTCACAAAGTTCACCATTACAGGAAAAAAAATCCACTCATTCTAATAGAAGTGGTTCCACTGCAGATGTTTCTTGTGAATTGAAAAACATTGAAAACATGGTATATGGTTTGGAACGTCGGCAAGAGCAACTAGTCATGGAAACTTTGATAACATTGCCCGATGAAGGGCAGTAGTAACATGTTCTTCAACACAGCTTCTGAGTTTATGTGGCCATCTTTTGGTAAAAACTGACTGATTATGCCAATATTAATGTTGGCTTGGAAAGAAATGATGAATAATCTAATATCAGTTTTCACCCTTTCACAAGTGACTATACGAAGAAATAAAGATCTCAAATCGTGTCTGTTTGGAAACAAGTTTTATAATGGATAACTCCAAACTGGCTCAAACCAAAAGGAATAAGAATTTTTAATTTAGTGTACGATAGAATCTTAACGTTAACGCAAAGAAAGGCAAATTAACTGCCTGGTGAAGTTTTGACAACTTTCTCGGTAAAATTTCACGGGGGACTGTTGTGGAAATTGAAAGTAACTGTACCGTTATTACAGTCTCGATGACAACTCAAGCCTGTAACGACGGGCGTTTCTTCGAATTAATAACACCTAACACCATTCTGCTATCTGGCTAACTAGAACTACGACAACTGCATCACGTAATCTATCTGACGCCATCTTGCCTATTTCCCTTGGAAACCGTCACAATCAATATGCATACTATTCCACTGTTACGTTTACGTGTTGACGTAACACACGTTGGCTAACTGGTATGGGACCTGGTGACATGTTGATGATACTTTTCCCTTAGTAATCATATGTTTATTTTCCTCTCGGACGGATTAATATATTAGTAAACAACACTATTATTTTTCGGACTAGTCACCGTTCATCATAGTGTGTTTGTTTGCAACATGGTCATGTGATAATTTAGTATGCATTACTTAATAATACATAGCGGTTGTCGTGTGTCAGTCATTTACTGCGTATTGCTTGTCAAATTACCACTGTATAATTTAAAGATAAAGTTACTTGAGTTCAACAGAAGTAGGCCTAATAACGATGTGAACGTCTTTGTTTGGTAATGTGCATTATTTGTCAAGTTTCTCCTACATCACGAACTACAAACTTTTAGTTCATCAAAAGTAAGCGTACCCGCATTATGAAGGTCATCGTGGATTAACAGTTGTGGATTACTTGTCTACATCATGAACTGCAAACTTGTTTGAACTCATCAGAAATAAGCCAATCAATTTATTTTCTTTTAAGACTTTCTACTGTTTGAGGCCTTATTTGAATTATTTTAAAATCGTCTTTATTCAATATGAGAATGCGTATATTTGCCATTTGTAAAATTAAGCAGTTAACCTTTAAATTATGTTAGGGTTAATATGAACGTTTGTTAGCACATAATTATTTGAAATTTCAAGTGGGAGATGGATCAGTCATTTCTCTATGTTTTCAAACCTACCTCGCAAGTTGATACACTATTGTGTGCTGTGTGTCTGATGTCCTTTTGAAAAAGAAAAGAATGAAATTCATTCAAATTTCTTTTCTAGATAGTTCACACGATCAGAAGAAACTTTTGGAAGTTATTTCTATTATACAAGTTGCATAGGTGATACTAGGCCTAAGAAATTAATTTTCTGGAAAGGCGCGGCTTATTGCACTTTTTAGCGTGTGGAGCTCGCTCCAAACAAACAAAAAGTTTTTGCAGTTATTAACCTATCACAAAAAATATTCGTTATTCGCATTATTTCTCCGCCACTAGATCTTGTTGTGTGACATTACAGAGGTCTTGTGGAAATATTGGGATAAAAAAAAATAACAGTAGCATTTTATGACATGTACTTAACTTTCGATCAAGTAAGCGCGAACATAAAAAACAAAACCGAAAGATACGACAAACCATTTCCTTCATGTCTGTCGAAGAGCCCCTTCCATCAAGATGGTGTAACGGTGAATGAAAATGCCTGTATTTGAAGTGGAACATTCCTTGTCGTAGATAAGGGTACGTGTACTGCAGTTGGAAAAATGTTGGTTGGTACGTGCTTACTGTCGACTTTTCTACCAAGACGGCCATCTGTATACCTTTCTGCTGTAGAAATGGGAAGCAGGAAAGTGGGCGAAGTAAGGGGGTGGGGGCGATATAAAAGTCTTCTCTGAGAAGCACATTAATTTTATAACGACAACCTATGTATGCACTCAGGTTTCTTATCTACTTTTTTATAGTCCATTAGCTAATAATGTGTAAAAACAACAAAAAAAACGGTCGATTTTGGTTTACGGGTTTTTATAGTCCTAACTGGTTAAAATGTTACTAATGTAGACACATTCTGTTTTAAATCACATTCATGGTAGACACTTTTCAAGGAAGTGTAAAATAGATTTACTTTTATTCTCGGGTATAAAATAAGAATTTGTTTTATACAGCTTGTGGTTTCCTGTAGGCCACTGCTTTGTATCTTTTTACTTTTCTTGTGACTTGCTCAGTATGCTATAACGTAAGGTACTTGTCGGCCTTAGTGTTAGACAACAGTATCTTTTTGTTCTATACCCTAGAATTGATGAAGCTTTGTTTCTCGGGTACTTCAATACAACAAAAATACTGTAGCCCCTCCCCGCCCCCTTTACTGAACTCAACATCTCAATATAGAAAGTTTTCTTATTTGAGGATACGCTGGGGTTCATAAGACAAAGAATAGTGTTATAAGAACATTCTAAAATGTTGTGTAACAAAAACTAGTGGCCTAAAATCTTTGTCTAAGGAACAAATTAAACACTTTTTTGTGATGATTTCGAAATTTCTCGTTATAAATTATTCTGAAACTGTTACATTAACGACACGCGCCTTTCCAGAAAACTAGTAAAAACATAGCAAGAAAAGCCGCTACCCCCAATTTAACTTGATTATGAAACGTTCCAACTTGGGCCTTAAACATAAAATTATTCTCCAAATGTATGTGATAGGAAGATGTCTATTGTTGTGTGTCTGTCTGGTCTTAACTTTCATGCCCGTGTGTTTTGTGTTTATATAATCAGAGGTAAAAATAAATTGTCTGTTGTGCTAAGTAGATCTGGCAGAAAAAAACAAAACAACAAGACACAGACAGACTGAACATTTTGATACACGGATCTGAGAGGTGAAGGAAACTTCGATGAATCACAACATTATTACAGAAAGATGCTCATTGTGCTGTATTCTGCCTCCTTTGTCTTGAAATTAATATTGTACAAATGATTTTACCAGCTATTTATTACGATCCAGCATATAGTTGTATGATAGTTATATGTGTCTAATTTCTTTTGTGTTGCTTTAAAGAATAAAATATATTTGGGCGATTACCTTTGTTTCTTTTGAATTTATTTATTGTAGAGAACAATAAAAAAAAGGACAGAATTTCCGTTGCAACACAACAAACTATATCTAAGAGGACATTTAATTATTTAAACAAATTTCATTGTTTCAATCCAGTTTCTTATTTTTACCATATTCCCCAAGTTTTTCCTTGTTTAAGTTAACTTCCTGTAATCACAATTATTGTATATATTTGTCTATTTAAATTGACTTCAGTTTTATATCACAGGATGGGTGGTTATATTTTCCTCAGCTGCGATCTTCCTTAAGATAACCTTTAAGTTTGTTTTGAATTTCGCACAAAGCTACTGGAGGGCTATCTGTAGTTGCCGACCCTAATTTAGCAGTGTATGACTGGAGGGAAAGCAGCTAGTCATCACCACCCACCGCCAACTCTTGGGCTACTCGTTTACCAACGAATAGAGGGATTGACCGTAACATTATAACGCCCCCACGGCTGAAAGGGCTTGAATCCACGCCATACCATAAAACACTCCTAGCATTTTTAAGCTGTATGGGCGTTATAAGAATGACATTTAAAACTTTAACTTGAATGGTTAGGGGTGCTATTTCCTCCTTGTCTGTAGTTCAAAATTAAGAGATGGTGACAGATAGCGTTAGGCAGTAGCTTGTTGTTGTTGTTGTTGTTGTTTTGAATTAAGCACAAAGCTACACAATGGGCTATCTGTGCTCTGCCCACCACGGGTATCGAAACCCGGATTTTAGCGTGCAAGTCCGCAGACATACCGCTGAGCCACTGGGGGGCGGCAGTAGCTTAGCGATAAATACAAATTATATTTGTGTTAACAAAATGATATACCAATTTTATAACACCATTAAAATGACTCTCTCCCCAGGTGCACATCAGTATGTCTATGGAATTAAAATTCTAGAAACTGAGTTTCGATACCCGCGGTGGGAAGAACACGGGTAGCTCATTCTGTAACTTTGTAATGAATTGCAAAGAAACAAAACCATATAAGTTATCACATTTAAGACGCATAAAAATTTTCTAAAAGCCTTTGATATAAATCATGAAGCATTATCTTATTTTTCTGGTTCGATAAAATTTTGTTTACCGGCTTTTTTGTTTTCAAAAGTAACGAAACTACGTATTATATTACGTGCTAAAAAAAAGAAGCATTTGACAATAAACCTAAACTGTTCTTTGAGAAACGCAGGTATTGTCCTGATAACCATTGTTAATATAGTAACGTTTTCGATTATATGAAACTCCTCTCTTATACATTATATAATCAATTTATCTTAATCGTATTAGTTAAACGACTGGTTCGATATTAATGAGAATGAAGTCATTTAATTACTACACGTTAATTAACGTCAATTAAAATAAAATAAAAATGTCGTTAGTGCTTCTACACATTTCGGATGCTATATTATTGCTTTCAATTACCAGACATTCATTAATTTCTTGTGAAATGAGTGTGGGCTGTAAGTTGCAAGTACCCTCTGGCAAAACAACCATTATGAAATTACTCGAAGTTCCCTTCCACGTGGATTTGGAAAGCTTTTTTTTTTTTTGACAGTTGCTGTTACTTCGATATATTATTACTATAAAATAATAAATCAACTTTTAAAGTGTATTTTGTCGTTTTAAAC
Source organism: Carcinoscorpius rotundicauda (assembly GCA_011833715.1). Lineage (NCBI taxonomy): Eukaryota > Metazoa > Arthropoda > Merostomata > Xiphosura > Limulidae > Carcinoscorpius > Carcinoscorpius rotundicauda. The sequence goes on from CM022403.1 coordinate 24,671,434, forward strand.
GTAGGGAAACTCATTTAAGTTGATTTGAGCGTTACCAACAAACTTTATTACATTATTTAATTTCTTCTATCATAAGTCAATTGTCTTCATATTACATCATTTTCGTTGCGAAACAACCAGTTGTAGTTAACAACTTGTGAAATTCTTGAAGACAACCGAATTCTTTTTTCTGTATTAGAGCAAGATTTAAAAAGAATAAAAACTCCTTACAGTTTCGGAGGAATAATACGTGAAACTTACTCAGTAAACAAAGTCAAGAAGTGATGGATTACAGACGCATAAGTTGGTAAGACGACAATTTAAAAAGTAGTACGTATTTACTCTTGCAAGAAAAATCGAAGCATTAACATTTCTTATAATATTAATAAAAACTTTATATAAGAAATAACTCGTTTAGGGCTCTGAAGTAAGTCTGGGGATTTATAATGTAAAGGATCAGGGTTTCATACCCGCGGCGGGAAGAGCACAGAACCCATTGTGTAGTTTTGTGAAGCAATGTAAATCCCTAAATACCATTACCGAGACCCTCAAACCATTAGTAATCGAACTAGTATATTTATTGTAGTACTTCTTTAAATACTAGATTTTAAGAATAATATAATTTTTTATCACATACACACAAATCTAAGAGTCCAACTCATGTTAGGCCTAACATTAGTTAAGCCTGTATTAAGTACATCGTATTTCCAATAAAGAGAAAACACTATGTTTTTTTTCTTTAGTGTAGTTAGGGGTAAACTTTACCGTACCTCATATTATCAATAAATATACTTATAATGTTTTACTTTTTAAACACTTTAATAAGCTTTAAATATATTGTTATACAAAATGTCTACTTAAATAAGTTTGCACCCATTAAAGTGCGCATGCATTTTCACACAAATATATAGAGTGGATACCTACTAGTAGCGCAAATTAACGACTAACTAAACCTAAACATCTCTGTATGAACGTGTAAGTATACGACATAAAAATAATTATTTATACTCACATCACTGTACTTACAAGAGTGCTAAAATGACTAAGTCAATATATAAACTCGTATTGTGTAGTACAAGGTTAGAGATTTTTAAACAGATATCCAAGTTGTTCACATATTGTTACGATGACAGCAACTAGCGTGTAACAGGGTTTGATCGCACAGTTTCAGTAAACACGTGCAAGTAATGAGTCACCAAAAGTCATGTCATCTCACTGGGGACGAAAATGCCATGACCAAAGACGATGATTATCAGTAGTGAACAAGTAGACTAAAGCCGGCTTTAATTGGCGCCCTCTACCGCGGCTAGTGAAACGCCGGTTTCGCTGGTCTTTACTACAACAGCAAGGAGGAAATGGATGGCAGAGACAAAATAACTAATTAGTTCTTCTATCTTACTTCTTTAAGCTGCTAATTGGAAGCTTCGAAAAAAACAACAACAATAACTGATAAATTTGCACGTAGTTTCTTTTCTTGTAAAATCTACTTTTTAAACCAGGCCTTGTCCTCGAGAGAAGAACGTGACCAAAACGTGCGTTAATGCCCTTGTCGCGCTGATAAGGTGCACACAACTTCTTTTGTTCGAATAAAAAAATATTGGGAGAATTAAGTAGAATATGCCCCAATTTCCCCTTTACAAGCTAAGTCTAATTATACCCAGTTTAACCCTCTTCACTTTTTGCAAACTGACAGAACACACACATACACAACACCATTCGACAGGCGACGCTTACAGAAAATCAAACAAGTAAACGAATAACCCACAAGTTTCGGAGAAATAGCAAGCTTAACCCTAAACTCGTGAAAACTGTCGCCAACAAAATATTTTAATTGTAGTTAACTCTTAGTGGAAGGTGACTGCAAGTCTCCGATCTATGAGGACAGTTCCCGGATAAAGATTCTGCCTTCATAAGAAAAGCGTTGTCTCAGAAAGTGTCCCCGAAGTGAAAACAGTATCCCAAAAAATTCCATCACGTTTCATTTCTTATATTTATTATGAAGTCTGCAACACAAATCCTTTAGATATAAACATTCAGCCAGTTATTATTAGCATTAGTGTAACATCATCTGCTTTACGGACTTACAAAGCTGAAATCCAGGGTAAGATTCTTACTGTGGAATCTCAGCCCAATGTTACTTTAAAATAACGAAACAAAAAGTAATACAAATATATATTAGTTTTAATTAATTAATGTAACATACTTTGGAATTATTATCTTGTGAAATATTGTGATAGGTAGTAATATCGGAAAATTGTTTTCATTTCGCAAATATTACCAGAAGCTGATACGTAATTTGAATGAACTCTGTGAGGCTCTGCACCCAGGTGGGTTTCGTGTTTGGAAATGCTACTCACCTGACCTGCAGAGCGTAATAAAACAAGGAAATAATTTTAATCATGGTTACAACACTTTGATCATGCTACTTCCAGAACCGAACCAGTCCAATCCCATCTAGGTGAGATCAAGTGTTTTAACAACGAATATTATTTTAGAAAGATATTTATCTACAAAGATCCACATAAGAATAAGATGATAAATATTTAAGCTTCATTTCAAAAGATCGTTTGTTAATGTAGTCGTAAATAATAATATAAAGTTCCAATTACTTCATTATTGGTTTTTCTTTTAGGTTTCAGTTTCGGTTTAAAAAAAACAAAAATCAAGAAATTGGAACGTAAAACCCGTTAAAAGTTCATTTTTTTTTCAGTTTTGGTTTTACCCACACTTTTTCTCTTTAGGTTTCAGTTTCGATTGCAAAAGTATCGACGCTAATTTACTATTTCTGTATTTTAAACAGCAGGAGAGGGGGAGTTTTATTGACATATAGTCAAGTCATTCAAGACTTTAATATGATATAGTCGAGGTCTAGGTTTAAGTTAAGGTTTGTTAAATACAATTAATTTCTATACAGCAACTCAGCGACACGCCCGCGTGTATTCAACCCTACAAAAATGGGATTTCGATACCTGTGGCGAACGCAGCATAGCAAGTCCGTTAAATAGCTTTGTACTTAATGAACAAACGAAAATAAGTTAAGTCTGTTTCGGTTTCAGAGAGAAAGGTTTGCGGTTCTGAATGTATTGAAAGAGTTTGGTGTCGTATAGAACACTTGTACGCTGATAACGTCACTAAACAAATTGTGTTTCAATGTGACATTCACTGGAGAACCTTGGTGGAGGGGGCTTTGCACGGATTGTGCAGTTTTTTCCTGGCGCAGAAGGGACTTTCCAGTGATACAGATCTCTCAAACAAATCGCTACGGGTGATACCAGTAATATATTCTAAAGACGGCTAGTATGGGTATTAAAACTTTAATATATAGTATCAGAGCGCTCTCTATCTGATTATTTTTTATTACAGAAATGACTGAAAGATGTATTTCATGCAGAAGAAAAAAAAAGGTAACACTGACAGTGCACTAAATACAATATTTAATGTAGATTATTGAATTCCCCCTTACTGAACTGATAGAAAGGATGAGAAAATATTACAGTGATTGTAAAAGAGTAAATGGTTGAAAGACATTTACGTGTGTTGTTAACTTGAACTGGTTCTGGTTGTCATATACTCCTACTTCTGGAATTTTGTTAAGGTATTTTTCTCCGATTGTTTTCACCCCGCCCATCCCCCGAGCTTGGGGGAATCTGTTCTGCCTTAAAATACAACAGAAAGACACGTGGCTTCCCGTTCCCCGCGCGCCATTCTACTCCATTACAAAAATCATTTTGCTATAGCAGTCCTTTAATTTCATAAAATAACAGTTGCTGATTTCATGTTAGGGTTATATTTTTTTTTCAGGGGAACATTTCCTCTTAAAATTCCTGCTAGACAGTAATCTATTAGTTGGGTGTATGATTTGGTTTTCTGAAACTTCCACACTTCATGATCCATTAAAAATGTTGTATACAAAATTCTACTGTAAACTTGTATTGTTGTGAGAACTAAATCAACGTTCACTTAGACAAGATGTTCACACAACTTGTAAACTGTAACTTACTAGTGTAATAGAAACATAATTAAACTAATGAATAATTTGATGGGCATATCCACCAGCTAACCTATCTATTTGATGACGCATGTTATTTTCTGTAAAATGTAATAAGCGTGCATAATATATAATAATTTTGACTTTAGACATCCCATAACAGTCACTTTCATTTCAGTTACAACCCTAAAAATTGGGTTTCGATACCTGTTGTGGGCACAGCAAAATAGTCTATTTTGTAAGTACGCGTGTGTTAGTTCTGGACATAACAATTACACACTTAAGTTTCCGAGTGAAAGTTTGCTAAGTTTGGCTCCTTTCTCAATGATATTTCCGTGAACTGGTTCAACCACCGACATCAGAGCGAGTTCCGATAGGTGCAGACAGTCTGTTTCTTGGAAAGGTTCACAGCTTTTTAAAATGAATCATTCTCGGATTTTGGAAACTATCATCAGTTTAAACACAAGGCAAGCTGTAATTCTAAGAAAAAGTTCTTGTATTTTCAATCTAATTAAGTTGCTTAACCAACCTTTAAAAGCCAAGATTACTAGAAATTCAGCGAAACATACCCCGATCAACTGCCACGAGGGCAGGTTAGAAGAATGAAAAGGTTGCTGACCTTTTGCTTTTGACTCCTGGCGGTTTGTTTATGGTCGTTAGTAAAGTTTTATTATACCTAAACAGCTACAATCGAAATACTTCAAATTATTTCCTGTCAATACTTTTTTTTATGCATAAACATTTTGTTCGTTTATTTGTTGCTGAAACAGTGCTATCCTAGGTCTGTTTGTGCTATGAGCACCGTGGGCATCGAAACCCGAATTTTGGCATCATAAATCTTCCGAATTAACGTTGAATCAAGGGGAAACATTCTTTTTAAAAGCTTCCATCAAGTATATTGGGTCAATGGTTAATTTGTTGTTATCCATCTGGCTATCAACAGTAATATCTTATCTTTATTTCTGATGAGTAGTTCCTCTTGTAATATCTTATCTTTATTTCTGATGAGTAGTTCCTCTTGTAATATCTTATCTTTATTTCTGATGAGTAGTTCCTCTTGTAATATCTTATCTTTATTTCTGATGAGTAGTTCCTCTTTTATTAGTTTAGTGTCACTGATTGCAGTGTTCACGATATCAAAACTAAGAATACATTACACATATTTGTAATAACATTTAGAATGACTATACACGAGAAAAGAATGAAACAGAAACGTAATTATTTTTATTTTTTGTAAGCCCTTGTTTGCATATCGTGTTAGTTTGTACTGTCTAAGGCACTCCCCTACAGACTTACAATGCTAGAAACGGGGTTTCAATACCTTTGACATTTTGAGGCTCCAAAATTATTTGATTATAATCAATAAACCCTTCTGTGCTTCAAGAGAACTAGACGAATAACAGATAGTGAATTATAGAAAAAATATTGAAAGTTATAGCGAAAATTATAGCTTCTACGAAGCTTTGGAAACAATATGACGGCTGTGTTACGTTTTCTAATATTTTTTTATATAAAGAGAATAGACAGTAGATGCTACTACTCTCAGTTAAAATATGTGCATTTGCCGTATGTTCTGCTTTACATTACAGTATTTTATTTTATCAGCAACTACTAATACTTTATGATATTTTTAACCGTGGCCTACTGGCTCCGAGTTTTTCAAGTACAAACTTTCAGTTCGTACCTCCAGAGTGATTTGAGATCTAATTACAGTTTTGGACTCAGGATGTCAAATCCTTTCGATTAATATATTTTACCATGTCCAAGGTCTTATAGATTGATTTACTTTGATCCTGCTTAAAATAATTTCAGTTTCAGAAAAGGCTGGCGGAGATCCTGATGAATAATAAAATCTGATTGGTTATACGTGCGCCCCACGCTTGATATTATTAATAGCTGGCGCACAAAAAAGAAGAACAGGTCTTAAAAATTAATTTTATCTCGACTAAAATAATCTCAAATGCCGCCTATTAAGGATTTCCTCCTTATTTCATACCGTTTTAGTAAAATAGTGTGAAAAACTTCATAAGGGTTAGCCAATATTTTTTAAAGATATCATTCAATATAATTTAAATTTTGTGTTCATTTTTCTCCTGCACCAGACAGCCTACACGGAGCCTTATGAGATACTAGTGGAATTACGGTCGACAAATCTCTTTAAAAGCGAGGGTATCCAAAGAATATTATATTTTATTGTAATCTATATATGTAGAAACGCAAAAATAGTATTCAATTTGCTATATAAATGGTGAGTTATTTTTATTGAATTACTGTTATTAACCTATCGTAGGTTATATAATGTGGCTCGGATCTTTTATTTAACCAATAACATGGATCAGTTCTTCTGGGCCTGGCATGGCCGAGCGCGTTAAGGCGTGCGCTCGTAATCCGAGGGTCGCGAGTTCGCGCCCGCGTCGCGCTAAACATGCTCGCCCGCCCTCCCAGCCGTGGGGATGTATAATGTGACGGTCAATCCCACTATTCGTTGGTAAAAGAGTAGCCCAAGAGTTGGCGGTGGGTGGTGATGACTAGCTGCCTTCCCTCTAGTCTTACACTGCTAAATTAGGGACGGCTAGCACAGATAGCCCTCGAGTAGCTTTGTGTGAAATTCCAAAAACAAACAAACAGTTCTTCTTTTTAGCGTATCACAGATTTTGTTGTATGGCTCAAACCTTCTATTTAACCAATCACAGTTTATATTACATGAGTTCAATGAAGATTTTAGATGCAGCTATTTCGAAGCCTTTCTTTTAAAATGAGAGGTTAGGAACTTTTGTGATGTTTTCGGCCTTTATGCTTATAATGTCTAAAAGGCCAGGTCAGGGACTCCTAGAATGCAGATGTAACAGTCCCTAATTTTGAACAAATCAAATGAAAGTACTCGCCAATACAAAACTTTTCTGTCTCAGAATTTGGTATGAAGCCACACAAGAACTGTGTATGAAGAGCCATCTCTAGCTGTGTGTGAAGAGCCATCTCTAGCTGTGTGTGAAAAGCCATCTCTAGCTGTGTGTGAAGAGCCATCTCTAGCTGTGTGTGAAGAGCCATCTCTAGCTGTGAACTGATTTCCTGGACGGAAGTAAGTTTAATCAGTAGCACCCAGCAGTATTTTTCGTTTCAACAGTGGAAATTTACTGTTACTCTTATATTACACCCATAACCGCAAAATACGGAGCATATTTGATAGGGAGCAACTTGACGCGAACCGTAAATCCTTGAGTTTACAATCCAGGCTCACTAACGACAAGAACGTGCCCGATTCACCATCAAGGGCTCTGGACTTTAGTACTTAAACATTGCCGATTTTTCTTAGTTTCGCGACTTAGTTAAGTTGATATATTGTTAAATTATCTTGTTTCAATGTGGTGTTTAAGGAAACCCACGTTAGATAAGCTTCTGTGTCCACAGCGGGATTAGAACCTCGGACTTTAGCATTGTAAGGTCATAGAGCTACCTACTCCACCAGGGGGGATATACATCCATAAAATCGGGTGAATAGTCTAAACTATGAGTAACAGTTGAATATAACCACTGAAAAAATAATTTGTATTAAGACCACCGGTAGCAAAAAACTGAGTCAAATTTAGGAAAAACAAACAAACATGTAAAATCCGAACAACTGATTGATGGCGCCCAATTACATAACTGTAATCAAATAATCCAGTTTAAGAAAGCTTCTTCTGATTAAAAAGATATACTAATGAGTGGTGTATGTAAGATGTCTTAACAGGAAAGGATAACGTAATGTTTATAGATACCGCTTATCTTGGGATCCATGCTTCAATAAAGTCAGTTATGTCAACTGGAAGTGAAGAAATGATGAAAGTGGAGAAAGAAGAGTAATAGGAAGGTCATGTGGCCTGAGAGGTTAAAATCTCATTAGATTAGAAGAAAGCAAGGTGTATAATATTGGTTCTGGGGGAGATGTAACGCTGAAACCTCTAAAACCATTACTGCTGTATATAGCTGTATCCTTTTTCATACTTCATGGATTTAAAATATCAAAAAACAATTCTGAACAACAGAGTCAAATAGTTTATTTCTACCAATCAGCGTCTTCTGGGATGTGATATTTCAGAATTTGGCGTGACGCCAAGAAGGGTTAGGTTTGTTGTGACCGTACAGGGGTCTTAATTTAACAAATTCAGAATTCTTGTTAGGCCTAGAACAACGACAGGAGGTAGGTAACAATTCGTGTTTTTACGTATACATACAAACACAAGTTTAATACACGTCTTAGTTTGTATAATATTTATCCTTACATACAAACACAAGTATAATACATGTCTTAGTTTGTACAATACAAACAGACTTGGCTCGCTGTTTTAGCCACGGGAGCATTACAACGTAACAACCAATCTCCCTATTAATTGGTAATAAAAGTAGAGGTAGGTGGTTTTGACTAGCTGTCTTCCCTTTAGATTATCACTGCTAAATTAGTGACGACAGCGCAGGTAGCTCTCGAGTAGTTTTGAGTGAAATTCAGGCCGAACTGAAGCAATTAGTACATTAATGTTAATGTTATTAATCTTCTAACATGGTGTTACTGTTATATAAAGTTCATACAGTAATGTTAATGTTATTAATCTCCTAACATAGTGTTATTGTTATATAAAGTTCATACAGTAATGTTAATGTTATTAATCTCCTAACATAGTGTTATTGTTATATAAAGTTCATACAGTAATGTTAATGTTATTAATCTCCTAACATAGTGTTATTGTTATATAAAGTTCATACAGTAATGTTAATGTTATTAATCTCCTAACATGGTGTTATTGTTATATAAAGTTAATATGGGAATATTTTTTTGCTTTTTAATTTTTTTACCCGTCGCTAATCAACCTTTAAGTGTCTAAATATTATTATGTGTTAAGTTGATTTAATCAAGTAAATTATCCGACGTTAATGTATAAGTGACATTTTTCATGAGTGTAGTGACTTGAAATGACTCTGTAGAAAAGAGAAAAGTCTTCGTGTTTTTTGACTTCACAACTAACAAACTTGCACATTGTTTGGCAATCCTTCGTGTGCACGCGGAGTGGGGTGGGAGAATCTACAACGCGTGCTTGACCTGCGAGGCTAAACATTTAGAAGTCGAGCTGAAGCAGAACGTGCGACTTGCGGAGCCTCGTGACTTGATTTATTTCACTTTTCAGCCCCATATTCTTCATTAAAAATTATATTCAAATTTAGTTCTTAACCGGGTTACGAGGTAACTAAACGGTACACCTTATTTGTATTTTGTTTTTGCCAAATATAAACTTTGTGGTTGCGAAAGTACTTTTTGGAATATATGAGCTCGAATTGCTTTTTAACCGAAAGACTCAAAATCAGTTGGAGTATGAACTACTCTTCACGGTATTGGCGATAAGTCTGCCATAATAACGATTGTGACGTCACCGTTTTTTGTCGCGAATCACGTGATAAGTCCAGAAGAATAATGGTTGTGACGTCACAATGATATTTTACAAATCACGTGACAAGTCCAGTATAATAGGATAAGTTGCTTAATTATGATATTTCACAAAGGAACACCTGTAGCTCTCACTTCAGTCGTCACGTTTCCTTACAAGTTCAGTGTATTGAAGATTTCTTTCAACTTTAAAGAAACGGAGAAAGAAAAATCAAACACTTGAAATATTCATTTTTAAATTTCCATATTGGGAGAAAAGAAGAATTAAAACGAGTGAATAAATGTAGCAGTTATAGTGAGTGAAATTTTTCCGACCAAGTTCACAGTTTTTGAATGTGCCTCGTTATTGTCACTGAATTACGTAACACGGATGCTATATTTGAATCGAATCTGTCAGTTACCAAAGTGTTTCAAGTACTATCTTCTCGAGCGAATACTTGTAGTTATTTAATTAAACACTAAGCACTAAAGGCGGGAAAAATGCTTCAATTTAATTGGAGTAGAAATTGCGTTATTCACCTGACTGTTTCACACTTTAAAAAAAGGCAACCATATGGTTTTAATTGACGAGGTCTCTTCGAAAATCTGTCTGTTCTACTAAATTTAACATATCGCAAAATACTGGGGCATATCACCACTAAACTGGCAGGCTTATAACTCCTGGGGGCATGTCACTCTCCTTTCATCTACCGCTTGGTCTCATGGCATAGTCCATAATTTCACGTGGACACTAGCGTGCACGACGGGCATCAAAGACGGGAAACGTAACGAGCGAGTAATGTTCATGAGCCCGAATGGTGAGGGACGGCACATCCGGGCGGCGACAAAGAAACCTAAAGAAATCTTTTCTTACCAATTACACATCCCTGGCCCGTTAACAACTTCATTAGCTCGTTAATATGGGCGTCCTGTTGTTCTTAACTAGTTCGGTTGGAATAAACATGGTATCACTTTCAGTTTTCAGGGTTAAGGTTTTATTCCAACATCGCGTTGAAATGTTCTTAACGACCAGGAAATTCAAATCATAAGCTTTGTTGTTGTGTTCATTTGAACAGACAAAACACGAACAAACATATGTAATAATAATAAAGACACAGCCATCAGTCACACCATCCTAGAGATTATAGAAAACAACAACCGAGGAAAATGTGTTATCAAACACATACCGATTTCTTTCACTTCCAATAATGTATCGCTTAACTCACCAGTGTTTGTTTAATAGATGGGCGAGAATTTAAGTTTTACAAAAATTGTGACTTTCAATACCTCAGTGATAGTGTACTTATTGGAGCACGTAACAGTTTTTTAACTTTATGTTGGTTTGTTTGGAGTTAAGGACAAAACTCCACAAGAGCGCTATCTGTGCTCTGCCCTTCACGAGTGTCGAAATCCGATTCCTAGTGTTGAAGGTCGCAGACATTCAACGGTGCTACATGGGATCTCAGATTTTTAACGTGTATTGTAATGCAGAGCCACATCTGCTGCGTCCACCAAGAAGAATCTAACCTCTAATTTTGGCATTGTAAATCCTTAGACTTTCCGCTATCATGTTTTACGGAACGATTATTGATAGTTTTCATTTAAAAAAAAAAAGAACTTTTTGTTCTCTCCACCTTCCAGTGGCTCAGCATTAACTTCGAGGGATTATAACGCCAGAATTTAGGGTTTGAGTCCTATAGTCCACTGAGCGCAAATGACCTAGTAACTATTTTCAATTTCTGTAAAGAATCTCTTTCTAACCCCCATCTCCCAGTGGACAAGCATTAAGTTTGATGATGAATTATAATTTGGTTTGAATTTCGCGCAAAGCTACACGAGGGCTATCTGTGTTAACGAAGTATAACGAGAGCATTCGGAGATCGATCTTCACGTTTAACAAAGAACAGGCAGTTCTTGACTTGTTATTAAGCCCAAAGCTACAGAAAGGGCTATCTGTGCTCTGCCCAACACGGTTATCGAAACCCGCAGATATATACCACTCTTACCACTGGGGGCAGCACAGACAGCCCATTGAGTATTCTAAAAAGAAAAAAAAAGGATAAACCAAATATATTTCGATAATTTTATAGGTTTTGAAGCATGTGTTACATTTATCCTTCTGAATTATTTAACAAACAAGCTGTTTAAGATACTAAAAAGAAATACGTGGTCTAATTTTTCATTTGTCACTGAGTTATATTCCAGATTTATGGTTACGGTTGGTATTTCTAGAAACCGCTATAACTCGGTGACAAGCGGCAAATTGAATGATGAATCAGGTTACATATTTAGCCTTAGTATCTTAATCAACTTGTCTGTTGAATAATTCCGAGGGATAACTTAGAAGCATAAATGCTACATATTTTCCAACAGGCATATAAATATCGATTTTACTGAAGTGGGTAATAGACAATAACAAACAACACGTAATTTACGGTCCACCGTTATAAAGAAACCTATCGTGTTTTTGTTTAAATTTCACGCAAAGCAATACAAGGGTTATCTGTGTTAGCCGTCCGTAATTTAGCAGTGTAAGACTAGAGGGAAGGCAGCTAGTCATCACTATCAACCGCTAACTCTCGGGCTACTCTTTTACCTACGAATAGTTTGGTTTGGTGGTGTTTCATGGCGCAAAGCAACTGGTCGATCTGCGCCCAACGAATAGTGGGATTGACCGTAACACTATAACGCACCCACGGCTGAAAGAGCGAGCATGTTTGGTGCAATGGGGATTTGAATCCGCGACCCTCATATTACGAGTCATATATACGACCTTAACCACCTGGCCATGTCGGGCTCATCGTGTTTTTATTTTTTTAATTTTTCCATTAATTTGCTCATGTCTTGGGCTATCGATAAGGGGCGTTATTTCCTGAAATCGGTTTGAATTAGTGACAAGTGGATTTGTCATTTATAATTGGTATAGAAGAAAAAATATTTGGATTAATTTATGTTTTGTATTTTTTTAACTTCAAATCATTTTTGAATTATACCCTGATGGAATGTGTAATTAGGCCCACTATGGGTGTTCAACTAGCGCCTTCTAGATATTAATATCTCAGTTTCCGCTTTCCACCGACGTTTGGAGTATCACTAAGTGTTAATTACAATAGTTATCAAACCACGACATTCGATAAAATCTACAATCCGTGAGTGAACTAGAAACAGGGTTCAGGTCAGGCCAGGTTTTCAGTGACCAATCGTTAATATGTAATCCGGTTTTTTCTTGTTTTATTTGCACATTAGAGTGTTACTGCAGCGTCAAAGGGGCAGGTTAAACAAGTTAGTTATTTGTATTAGATCTATTGACATAGGTGCATCATGGTATGTACAAAAATATACCAAATAGTCCAACAAAAGAAGTAGAAAGAAAAAGAAGGTTAGGTTTACACTTACTTAAACTTTAACATGCAGTTATAACCTATTAGTTTTATGTTCAACTCATGTTTTTTGTTGTATTTTTTCAAACTAAACAGAAATTACTCATTCGTAAACGACGATTTTAAAAACTGACAAGAGTTTGCTCTCGACCAAATTATCCATCTGGTTTGCCCCCTTTATCTAGTTCAGCGGTAGACAAACTTCGTTTCTGAACTCAATTAAGGCAGGGAAAGCACGATTACAATTAGGCCTAATTTTATTAATAACTAAAAAGCTTTTAAAAACCATCATGTGTGTATTTTGCTTTGTCGTGACACTTTGGTTTCTATGATGTGATGTTTGGGATCTCGTAAAGATGATTACAATTAGGCCTACTTTTATTCCGGATTAATTCCACATATCAACTTCCAACAAATAATATGTTTTAACTGTGCCTGGAACTGCTTTTGAACATCTTGACCCACTTAAAAAACTTAGAAAATCGTCTCGTGAATATGTCGTTTATTATAATGCTTAAATATTTATGTTGTTTTAATTTCCTATCTGGAATTTCACGTAAAGATGATTACAATTAAACCTTTTTTCATTCTGGATTTAAAAAAAACATTTAAAATATCCCCATGAATATGTTGTTTGTTATGATGCTTTGGTTTCTATGTTGTTTTGATTTGCTGTCTGTGGTTGCGTGAATTTTTTGTCTTGAAATCAGATGACATAAAAAAAGGCTAAAAATTGTCGTTGTAGTCTACGAGTTCAACGCATTATTTGCGTCTGCGCAAAATATTCCTTCTGAGCGGTAGACCAGAGGAAGAACATTGGGGCAACGGAACCCACCAACGATCTCTTCTATTGTTCACTGTGAAGCTTTGTGCGAAATGTTATTTACACAACGGGTTATCTATCTGTGCGCTGCTTCCCGCAGGTATCGAAACCCGATTTTTACCATCATAAATATTCAGCATTAACGGTGAGACATCAGGGACGTGCGAAACGGTCGGGGCGTTTATGCTACGACTTAGTTTAGGTAAGATGCCTTTGTACGTAAACATCTGTTGGATGCAACAGACCACAGAGAAAACAAAAGTTGTTTATCTGTAAAGCTCTATATACAAATACTAAAAGGTACGGAAACCTTAACCAGTTTTTCCAGCTGTGCATTTTCTGTAGTTGAACCTAGAAAAAACAACACATAAAAATAAAACTAGAAAGTTCAACATAGAATGATTTATTACCGTAATTACGTAAATATCTTCCCTATAAATAATCGCTGTCAGAAAGCAGGTTTACGATGTTTAGGTTTTGATAGAATGGCTGTTATCACGCCATGTACCTCGAACGAACACTCATGAAACCAAGAATAAAAAAAGAGACGTTTTTTGGGTAATGGTTTCAGGTTTCAAACAGGTCTCCTGTCAATCAAACTCTAATTAGCTGACAATTGATACTTACTGTGCTTTCTCTGGTGGAAAGGTGTGGCTTAAGGTCTGCCTACTGAACGTTTCATTACATAGCGTTTCAAGGTTTTCGTCTTGCTCATTAGCAACACTTGTGTGTTTGTTTGCTTTGAACTTCGCGCAAAGCAATACGAGGGCTATCTGCGCTAGCCGTCCCTAATTTAGCAGTGTAAGACTAGAGGAAAGGTAGCTAGTCATCACTACCAACCACCAAGTCTTGAGCTACTATTTTACCAACGAATAATGGGATTGACCGTCACATTATAATATTCCAATGGCTGAAAGGGCGAGCATGTTCGGTGTGACGGGGATTCCAACCTGCGACCCTCGCATTACGAGTCGAGTGCCTAAGGCAACTGGCCTTGCCGGGTTCTCTTTTATTGTAAAAAGTACCACCACAAAAAACTACCAATACGTATCTAGTGATATGAACTTCCTTTCCTTCACTACAGTTTGAGACAATAATTGATAAATTTGGTTAAGCTTGTAAGAATCACGTGATCTTCTCGACATAACTACGCTTGGGCTACACACAATAGCAACATTCAATTTTGGACTGATAAAGTGGACAAAGGACAGCTATCAACAGCATCTACCGTCAACTGATGAGCTATATTCAAATATAATAGTGGAATTTAACTCTTACTCTTATAACGTCCACGATTCCGTACACAACTGGCTGCTTCGATAAACATATTCCAAAAGAACCCGACAACAAGACTCGATACGTTTGAAGTGAACATCTAATAGAAAACACAAATTACACATTTAATTTACATGTTGTTACATCCATGTTTGAAAAGGTGAGCATCCGTATCACCCATATTTTTTCACCTCTCTTTCTTCTGATCTGCAAATGAAATTTAAAAGTATGCGACAGGTAATACTATTTTTTGTGGTAGAAAAACTAAATATCATCCATCATGTAGAAGGAATCAAAGTTAGGAGATACCCCTACTTTATTTCTGTTGTTGTTGTTTTGAATTAAGCACAAAGCTACACAATGGGCTATCTGTGCTCTGCCCACCACGGGTATCGAAACCCGGATTTTAGCGTGTAAGTCCGCAGACATACCGCTGAGCCACTGGGGGGCACTTTATTTCTGTTTAAAGTTTTTAATTGCGCTAAAACACGAGATTAAACTTCGAAAAATCGCAATGAACATTTCTTATACTAGTACTAGAAAGATATTCGTTTTGGTGTGAGGGGTCGCACATAAAGTTTATACCTGAGTGTAAAAAGAGTTCATTTATTGATACTTTCCATAAATATATTATAATATGTATTATAAACTTATTAACCAATCTAGAGTTACAGTAATTAATAACTTCATTAAAGCTTATACTAAATTTTATTCTTAACCATATTTTTCTAGATTTGCCTTTTCTGTATGTTATTAATTAGGGCTAGCACTTGACTCGTAATCTGAGGGTCGCGGGTTCGAATCCCCGTCACACCAAACATGCTCGCCCTTTCAGCCGTGGGGGCGTTATAATGTAAAGGTCAATCACACTATTCGTTGGTAAAAGAGTAGCCTAAGAGTTGGCGGTGCGTGATGATGACTAGTTGCCTTCCCTCTTGTCTTACATTACTAAATTAGGGACAGCTAGTGCAGATGGCTCTTCAGTAGCTTTGCGCGAAATTCAAATAATCCATTCTATTAAATAGATTACTTAATGTTTTATTTAATAAAATTAAAAACTTGAGTATTATTAAAAAAAAACAGACATTTTGGATAGTAAAAATAACCAACTCATTGTAATTTATTAACGAGACAGCTCTTTTATGCTGTTGTAATACTGGAAGAAAGAAAATTTCGCTCCAAAAATAATAATTATTATTTTTTCAATAACCAGGTTTCTAAAAAAAAGTAATAGGTGTTCCAATGAGAGCAAACTACTCTGCCTGTATCGCAAATTTATGTAAGAAAAGAGTAATATCAAAGGAAGTAATGTGTTTTGCACAAGGTACACATGTGCCTGTAAACAAATAACGATGCTTGTGTAGTCGGCAGAACAGAAAATTATTGGTAGAAAATGGTGGGCTCTGATGCGAGATGTTCCTGACTTTTATCATATGAAAAGAGATATTTTATTATCTATAATATTTTCTTGTAACAATGCGAAAACCTTGGGGTGAAACAATGGTTATAAAGGCATGTGACGTCACGTGCTTTTCCAAACCAGGCCAACAGGAAACTGCTATCGGCCTCTTATTAAATAAAGGGGCATGCACTCAGGTATAACCAATCAAATTATTCACCCACCACCGTACATTACCTACGTCCCCATCCAAGCACGCAGACGATAGGATTGTATTAAACCTTTAACGTTCGTGTTTACACAAAGAATTGATGGTCTTATACTTGCAAGACATCTTCTGTACAGCTCATTACGGACATTAGTCGAGTTTGTCATTGTATAATTACATCTTTCTTTGATAGAAAGACGTCACAGTTCGTCATCACCACGAACTGCATGAGTGCATTATAGAAGTCACGTGCTGTTACTTTTTATTTACACTTATTATTTTCTTCGTCTTACTAAGAGTTAGCACTGTTATCACTACAAGCTGGCTTTAAAATTATACATTAATGTTATATAAGACTGTTGCGATATCCTTAACATCAGAGAATGCCCAAAGGCCCAGGTGCAGATGTTTCTGACACATTTTCGAGCTACGTTCTGTTAAATTTTATTTGGTTTATCTTCATATTTTGAAAAAAAACAATGTCATCTTCATTTATATCGTAGTGTCAATACATCTAGTTCTAATTGTATTACAGTCTCTGTATATTATGAACAAAAAAGCTAACTTATGGGAATATCAAGGTAACAGTAACCCTTCCAACAACATCAGAAACAAATCTTTATCACCTGAATACTTTACTTGCAGTATCTTTCAGTCAAGAGGAATTAGAGTATATAATTTAGCAATCCTATAAAACTTGAATTCTGTACATATAATTCCAATATAATGACTTCAGTAGGACTTCTTACGCGTTATTTTTCGACTTATGTTAGGCAACAAATATGGCGTCAGAACAAAACAGTGTAGCCTGAATTCAAAGATATCGAGTTTTCTTTCAAGTCGATTTTTGATCACAGTGATATGGGATAATTACAAAATACTTAAAATGGTATCTTGAAAACGGCATGTCTTCCATAGAGAAAAAATAATAAGGAACAAATCAAGCATTTCACTTAGAAATGTTTGGACATTGTAAAAGGGATTCCAAACTATCATACTTGGTACACGTGATATTACAGAGCACGTGGAATCAAACGAACAACCTAGCATAAGAAAGATAGAACATTAATCAGAGTACTTTCACAAAGTGTATTTGTCTTTACTGGGGACACGAGACTATTTTCTGAATGTGTCTCCAACTTTCTTACGTGTTTACATATTTCACCTAACTATCTTAATACACACGTGATATAGGTTGGTGGAACTGTATGTACATATACCATACAGTTGTATACACAAGTCATCTAAGGTACATCTAGAATGTATGGTATAGGTATCTTAACAGTGTTTTATGTTGGTTTAGTTGTAAAAACAGGCAATTTAGAGTACATTTAGAATGTTCGCTATATGTATCTTAACAGTGATGTATGTTGCTGTAGTGTTATATATAAGTCATCCAGGGTACATTTAGAATGTATGGTATGTGTATCTTAACAGTGATGTATGTTGGTCTAGTAGTATATACAAGTAATCTAAGGTATATTTAAAATGTATGGTATTTGTAACCAAAGAGTGATGTATGGGCATGCTATGGCCAGGTGGGTTAAGGCGTTGTACTCGTAATCCGAGTGTCGCATTATAGATGCTCACCCTTTCAGCTGTGGTGGCGTTATAATGTGTCTATCAATCCCACTATTCGTTGGTAAAAGAGTAGCCCAAGCGTTGGGGGTGAGTGGTGATGACTAGTGACCTTCTCTCTAGTGTTACACTGCTAAATTAGGGTCGGATAGTGCACATAGCTCTCTAGTAGCTTTGCGCAAAATTCAAAACAAATCAAACTATTAAAAGTACAACTTTCAAAAATATAAACATTACAGTTTATATCGGTATTACCCGAACACTTTACCCTGCAGTACTTCTCAGAGAAAATATTCACTGTTTCTAATTTTTTATTTTAATGAAGTGTGACAACTATAATTAGAAAAGCAGGGTTGCGTTTCTGTTAGCATATTTAAACATCTCTACACTGTTTATGTGAGACAGGACAACTTTACGTCAGTAATAATAGATTTCTTTTTCTTATAAAATATGACATTCATATAACTTATACATTTTTATATTATGTACATTTATAATTACTTGGAAACAGTTAACAGGAAACAGTTTATAACAGGAAACTTCCAGGGTTATAAGTAAAGTATCACGATAACGGTTAAATCCCTGAGCTTAGTTTAGTTATCTTGCGTCAAGTTTATCCAACATTATTTCTTTAGTTACGTTTTTCTCAACGTAACGTCCAACTTACATAATTTCTTGTATGCGTCTCCTAGCATTGTTTCTTGAGTTACGTATTTCGTAACATTATTTGTTGAGCTACGCTTATCCTACCGTTGTTTGTCGAAACGATTTCCATGTTACCTTCTTGTGAAATGAAATTGACACTTTCAACTTGCCATACAGCAGCCTTCTTGTACATACTCGTGTCTTAAAGTGATGGTAAAATATTTAAAGCTACTATGACTTCGAAATACAGCTCGTGACGTTACGTCACAGTACGTGTATAAATCTAGTCTATGTTATTCCCTTCTTTAGCAGTGGAGTTAGACTTAAGGCTTTTTCTTCTGTGAGGATTGTACAAAAATATCTGATATTTTTTACTTTAGAATTCCAATTCGTCCCTCACTCATGGTAAAATCACTTCAGTGAAGAACTCTTTTTTGTACATTATTTTTCAACGTAATCGTTTTTGCCCTTCCTGATTATTTGATGATGTTTATTGCTCACAGAACAGCATTTTCTTTAACAGTATCGTATAAAATACGATAAAGATATTAAGAATATTGATTCGGTTTTATTTCACGTGATCTTTTTATATTAGTAGCATCTAATTAATTAAAAGTTTGTTTCTGAAAAACCACTACTAACGAACAGTGGGATCGACCGTGACGTTGTAACGCCCCCATGGCTGAAAGGGTAAGCATATTTGGTATGACGGGTAGTTGAACCCGCTACCATCGGATTACGACTCGAGTGCCTTAACCGCCTGACCATGCCGGCCCGTAACAAAATAAAAATAAAAAAGGCAATATTGCGTTGATAAAGGTCGTGGACACTTTGAACACTTGTAGTTTTAAGTGCTTCAATTGGTTGTTATTTCAGAATTTTAACTGAAAGCTATAAAAGACCTATCAGTGCATAGTTGTTTTGATTTGTGGAACGAGAAACCAGGAAAAAGAGGCCGTCTAGTTAACAACACCCACTACCAGCTCTTGAGCTACAAATGTCTGATTGAATAGTAGGGTTCAGCTGTTAATTTTATAACGCACTCACGATTCCACTGTGCGAAGTACGTTATTGTAGCCTTTCGCAGCCTTTGGCACGCTGACACTAAGCCACGCCCTGCCTAGATTAATTCAGCGATCACACCAATACGTATTAGTTATAAGGAAAATGTTGTGCTGGGGACAGGTATGGTTTACGTAACTGGGGAGCTGTTGTATCCCTCTGTGTATCATCATGCTGTTTACACAGTATGTCTACATACGCTTGCCCAGTAATGTTATTATTGTTACAGAGAGATGCATTCTCAAACATACCTTGTGACAAAGAAACATCAACCCGTTCTTTATTCGATAGCCCCCCAGTGGCTCAGCGGTATGTCTGCGGACTTACACGCTAAAATCCGGGTTTCGATACTCGTGGTGGGCAGAGCACAGATAGCCCATTGTGTAGCTTTGTGCTTAATTCCAAACAACAACAAATCTTTATTCGATAAACCAGGTAACTTACGTTATATTTCTTTGTTTGTTTTTATGAATTTTGGACAAAGATACATGAGGGCTATCTGCGCTAGCCATCCCTAATTTAGCAGTGTAAGATTAGAGGAAAGACTGTTAGTTGGTCTCTAGTCGGTTAGAGTCGGGGATTCGAACCCGCGGCCCTCAGATTACGATTCGAATGGTTTCCTTGTACATATATCACTATGGTTACTATGTATGTTATATAATGCCACTTACATATCTGTTTTTCTTAATAGTTTTTCTCATATGACTGTTATTTATCACATATCTTTGCTAAATATATGAACATATATGAATCAATGTGTTACTGAGAATAGTAGTAAAGACTGTTACACTGGTGTCAAGTTAACACATTATCTGTTTAATGAAAGCTAGCTATTCGAATGAAAGAAATGAAATAGGATAGAAAACTGTATAGATATCCAAATATATACACTTTTTACGTTCCTACACACACGTATACATAAATCTTGTTTCATTAATTGTCTTATCAAACTAACTAGACTAGATACATGCCTTATCAAACTAACTAGACTAGATACATGCCTTATGAAACTAACTAGACTATATACATGCCTTATTAAACTAACTGGTCTAGATACATGCCTTATGAAACTAACCAGACTAGATACATGCCTTATCAAACCAACTAGACTAGATACATGCCTTATCAAACTAACTAGGCTAGATAGATGCCTTATCAAACTAACTAGACTAGATACATGCCTTATCAAACTAACTAGCCTAGATACATGCCTTATGAAACTAACTAGACTAGATACATGCCTTATCAAACTAACTAGAATAGATACATGCCTTATCAAACTAACTAAAATAGATACATGCCTTATCAAACTAACTAGACTAGATACATGCCTTATCAAACTAACTAGGCTAGATAGATGCCTTATCAAACCAACTAGGCTAGATACATGCCTTATCAAACCCTCTAGACCAGTAACATGCCTCATCAAACCCTCTTGACCAGTAACATGCCTCATAAAACCCTCTAGACCAGCAACATGCGTCATCCAACCCTTTAGACCAGTAACATGTGTCATCAAATCCTCTAAACCAGTAACATATCTCATCAAATCCTCTAGGCCAATAACATGTCTCATAAAATCCTCTAGAACAGTTACATGTCTCATCAAATCCTCTAGACCAGTAACTTGTCTCATTAAATCCTCTAGAACAGTAGCATGTCTCATCAAATCCTCTAGGCCAGTAACATGTCTCATCAAATCCTCTAGACCAGTAACTTGTCTTATTAAATCCTCTAGACCAGTAACATGTCTCAACAAATCCTCTAGGCCAGTAACATTTCTTATCAAACATTCTACAGATGATACGTATCTCACCAGGCTCGCTACATTAATTTTTATAACATCTAAAGTCGGATTCGCAACACACAACTTTGTTAGTCATTTTTTACTATACGTAACTTGCATCAGACAACATGCAGTTGAAGTGTTCATATTTTATGTTTGAGTTGCATCAAATCTGAACATTGTTCTGTGGTTATCTTATAGACTTGTTTTTGTTTACAAATACAATTTCGATCAAATTTTGTAAACCCACGTTACCCTAACTAAAATGAATTTTATCCCTTTTTATGTAAGTCGCAGTCGCTTTTTGACACATCAGTTTGAGGTTGATCTACACGTAGTTATTGCTTTAAAGAAGAAACGGTTTTGTTTTTTCGGAATAAAGACAAAAAAGGACTGGTTTGATGTTAACAGTTCCCATGAGGCTCTGCCTCGGAGATAAGAAAGAGAAAATGTTTGGTATTTAAACGCGAAAGTGTATAATACAATATATGTGCTATTTTCACCGTAGTCGTTGTTGTTTTGTTGTTTTGAATTAAGCACAAAGCTACACAATGGGCTATCTGTGTTCTGCCCACCACGGGTATCGAAACCCGGATTTTAGCGCGTAAGTCCGCAGACATACCGCTGAGCCACTAGGAGGCTCCACCGTAGTCATCAAACACCGAACTTTCGGGAAAGAATCTCTGAAACTTACGACCAGGTGAAGCTAAAATAAAACCGTACTATTTTTTAAAGATATTATAAATTATAAACGAATCTGTATAAATTAAACATTCTCTAACTTAACAGAACATTAATAGTTTTACCAATCACAATTCCAAAGTCCGGGATCAATAGTCGAATATCGGCAGGCACTTGCGCCATCTAGTGAAAATATAGTTTCTTAAACCTCCTTGGATATCAATAAATTATGAAAAAATACCATTGAGTTTTTTAGTGTTAACGTTATTTCATAAAACGTATTTTAGTTATGTTTATTTAAACAACAACTTTCATTTCTAGGTTTATGGATACTTTCTTGTTTTATTACGACATGCGGAATTACGCACAAGAAAAAGATTTTATTTTATAAAGATAATTATAGACACAGTTTATTCTCTGTATTTTAATGATGGCTGGTATTGGTATTAAAACTTTAATTAAAATAGTGTACAGAACTATATTTCGACCTTCTTAAGTTATCTTCAGGTTAATAAAGAGAGGTGCTAACCTAAATATGACCTAAAAAGTTGAAACGTTTGGTATTTATTTTAATCAAAGTTTTAATAGCCATACCATAATAGTCTTCACAACACATTTCGCTTCAAGTGGGTTTCTCGTCATCATGGACATTTTACCTTTTATTTTTGAATTTCACGCAAAGCTACACGAGGGTTATCTGCGCTAGCCGTCGCTAATTTGGCAGCGTAAGACTCGAGGGAAGGCAGACACTCATCACCACCCACCGCCAACTCTTGGGCTATTCTTGAACCAACGAATAT
The DNA here is from genome assembly GCA_011833715.1 of Carcinoscorpius rotundicauda. NCBI lineage: Eukaryota > Metazoa > Arthropoda > Merostomata > Xiphosura > Limulidae > Carcinoscorpius > Carcinoscorpius rotundicauda. Next base: position 24,694,433 of record CM022403.1, read on the forward strand.
TAGGATTGACCGTCACACGGCTAAAAAGGCGAGCATGTTTAATGCGACGGAGATTCGAACCTGTGGCCCTCAGATCACGACTCGAACGCCTTAACCACGTGGCCATGCCGGTCGCAGTTTATCTCTGAACAACAAGAGATTTAAATTACATACATGTAGCAAAGGTAATCTCCTCCCATCCACTTATATTTTCAATATTTCATGAAATGTTTGTTTGTTACATAATAATTGAACAAATTATCATGTTTATAACATTCAACATGAACACATCTGGAATAAGTTGTAACTTTCTTAATAAATACTAATAGAACAAATTATCCTGTTTATAACATTCAACATGAACACATCCAGAATAAGTTGTAACTTTCTTAATAAATACTATTAGAACAAATTATCCTGTTTATAACATTCAACATGAACACATCCAGAATAAGTTGTAACTTTCTTAATAAATACTAATAGAACAAATTATCCTGTTTATAACATTCAACATGAACACATCTGGAATAAGTTGTAACTTTCTTAACATATTATAAATTATTTAGTTTAAAACATTCAACACAAACACAGCTAGATTATTTTACTTGTAACTTTTTAGGAGCATTTTAAAATTAAAATAGCTTTTCTTGAAATGTGTGAGACATACTTGAAGCACTTAATTTGTGAATCTTAAAAAAATTTCCTTAATCCATCATAACCTTATTACAAATGTTTTTCTCACCCGTAAACTTCTAGGCTTATAACGCTAAAACTTGGAGTTCAGTTTCTGCGGTAAACACAGCAAAGAGAGTATGTTGTAGATATTGTGCTTAGAAAAGGAACACACAACTACTTTCCAAACAGTGGATCTAATGTTTGGATAGCTAAACAAGGTAACATAAACATGAATTAATATTTATTTATATGTTCAGTAGTATGTAAAAAGCATTAATGTCTGAGTTCTGATATACAGAGTATGGTTAATAATTCAGAAAGTAACAAACTCATATATATAGTGTGTTCGTGTGTATATTAACAAGTTACAACCAAGGACAATGGCGGTGACAGTTGAAGCTATATAACCTTTAACCCAACATTTAAAGATATGAACCTTATCTTTAAAAATTACTGATTTATTTATTTAACTCTCATCACACATTGTGTCCATAATTTTAAGTCATATCTATTCCACTTCTTGGCATAAAGAAATAGCCGGAAGAGAATTGAGTACAACAATTATTCTTCTATGTAATTATATGTAGAGAAATTAAACCAATAAAAACTGATTAAAATGTTGTTTTTTAATCTTCCCGACTCGGACGTTACAATGGATCTTGTAATCAACAAAGTTCTGGGCATATAGAAGGAATTATGTAAATACTTTGGAAAAATGTGTTTCCAAACGGGGTAAGTGTGTGGCCATGTAAACCCTATTGGAAGATATATGACCAAAGAGTTTGTAAATTAATACTCTTCTGAAGATGATTCCCCTTAGTAGCTTGAAACAAACGTTAGATAAAGAAACACTTCTTTTAATTTCTTTCACAGGTATTACATTTGAACGTTGATAGAATCAACCCGGATAAACTCAAGTGACAACGAGTGACTCTACCCTATACAGTTGTGCCCTGTGCATCGAAACACTGCATTAAGAACAGGTAGTGTTGAAGTAACGAATTTAATGTTGACTTGCTTCAGTCAGTTGGCTCACATTACCTAGTGACTTAGGAGGGTTAGCTACTTAAGTATATATATATATATGTGTGTGTGTAGACTCGCTTTGTAACTCCGATTACCCACGCATATCTCTCTATATGTATATACACCTGCTTTGTAACTGCAATTGCTAAAGTATATATATCTGTTTTGTAACTCCAAGTACCCAAGTATATCTATCTATGTATATACACCCGTTTTGTAACTACAACTGCTCAAGTATATACATATATATACCACGTATATACCCACGCATATACGTGGTATATAACCTATTATATATATAATATAATATACAGAGTACATAACTCTGCGTGCGTGTGTATAAATCTGCTTTGTAACTCCAATTGCTCAAGTATGTTTATATCTATCTATCTATATGTTTATACACCCACTTTGTAATTCAAAGTCCACATAGACAGTTATAAGTACGTAACGCACCAGTACCCATAACACCGACCCATTCCAGAAACAGGGAAGCACCCCATCAAGGTCTGAACTCAAGCTACGCTGCGTAACATACCCCTGGAATAGCCAGTGTATGTGTATGAATGTGCTTACATTTTCCTAGAATATGTTAAACACAAAGACAGATCAGTTTGTAGATAACCGAACAAGCGCTATAAACCAAGAAAAGAATCTCTTTTGAGTGCGTGTCTCTTTGAAGGCACCGAAATGAACACAGGTCCTTTTGATGTTTTCCGACTAATGAGAACCGATAAATAATAAACTGTTTTATTTCTCGCAGATGTTACTTAATACCGACTACACGTTCTTAACAGTGACTTACAAAATTAATAATAATAAAAAACACACACAGAAATGGTAAACTTCAGTGAATAAAGCTTTTGAAACTTTTCTAAATTGCCCTATTATAAATTAGCAGGTGTTCAGAAGTGTGAGTAAATCGACAGACCACATTGATTCTGAAGCTATCACATTTTAACAATAATTATCTCACTTTATATTTCATATATTGGTAAATTAAAATTTAATACATCTGTTGTTTATACAAATATTATTGGATTAATTTGGCACAAATAATATATTGTTTATATAGATAGTAGCGGATTAATGATCTATTGTTTATACAAGTATTACTGGATTAACTGTCCTTAAATCTATCCATTGTTTATACAGGTATTGGTGGATTAATTAATTTTATAATTATTAAATGCTTTATGTAAATATATAAGAATAAATTATTGATTCTTTAGATAAATATTATTGTACTGACTAACTTTATAATGTTTATAACTTTATTTTTGGTTTAATTAATTAAAAAAAATTGATTTTAAATAAGTTTTATTTAAATAAATGTTTTAATATCACTGATTACTTAAAAACGAATTATTGAAAGCTTTGAATCAGTTATTTCAAATTCTGTTATGTGTCTTCAATAGCACTTCGTTGTTCGATTCATTGTTTGTTTTTTATAGAATTTTTATGTCAAGCTCGACAAAGAGTTATGTGCAAATAACCTTCTTTAATTATGACTCGACAGACAAGAGAAAAGACTGGAAAACACTTTTGAACCTAGTGGAAGAGAAAAAACCGTGAAGTTAATGGAAGAGATAGAGAAAAAAAATAGGGAAGGCAGGTAGTCATCACCACCCACTACCAACTCTTAGGCTACTCTTTTAGCAACGAATAGTGAGAATTGACCGCACATTATAATGCCCCCACGGCTGAAAAGGCGAGAATATTTTGAGTTATCGGGAATCGAACCCACGACCCTCAGATTAAGAGTCGAATGCTTTAACCATCTGACCAAAGCTAGTGGAATGGGAAAAACATTTGAAGCTAAACAGCGGATCATTTATTACGTAAATGAGCTGCGAACTAGGGATCTTCGAATTTATTGTCCGAGCACGTTAACAAATTTACCAAGCCCGACCCTTCATTAAAAGATAAGTGTGGATTAATTCACTTAACTCAATAGGAACTAAATCGTTTATTAAAGTGATTAATTTTATTTCCTGAATTAGTAACACAGAGAATAGTAAACATCGAGGTTTGATTTCCAAAGTTATCAGATCACGTACACCTATTGTATAGCATTGTACTACAACAACAAGAACAATAAGTAATTCAGGTAGTAAAATTATTTCCTTTCAGCAAACACGGAAACCTGTTTCGTTTCTCTGTTTTGGTTGTTTTCATCAGTTTAGATATTTTCAAATCTTTGTGCATTTATCTAATAAAAACTTAACAAAAACGTGATAGTATAGTAATACTAAAGACCTGGTTCAAAACGTTGTGTTCAATGAAAATAAAAATATACATAATTTGTAAGTTTCTTTATATATATGTTTCAATACCTGTGGTGGGCAGGGCACAGATAGCTTTTGGTTTAGCTTTGTGCTTAAAAACAAACAGTAATAGTGTTTAAGTTTGGTTGTCGTAAAGCTACATGAGAGCTATCTATGCTATTCGTTCCTCATTGTGATAGATTAGAGGGAAGGTAATTAGTCAACACAACCCACTGCCAACTCGTGATGTACTTTTATCGACTAGTGGTTTTTAATTGTTATTCTTATAACGCACCCTCTGCTCTAAAGTGCGGAATCAAAATTTCCGGCAACAGCATGCGAAACATAAATCCTCGGACTCAGTCCGGCACGCCAATCATCAAGCCATACCCGACTCTTCAATGAGGAAGTGTCAAAATAACAACGGTTTGAGAGAATTACCTACAGTCTACAAGTAGTTTAACAACCAAACTAGAGATCAATCAACAGTTTACAAACAGCTTAACAACCAAACTAGAGAATTGTCTACAGTCTACAAACAAGTTAACAATCAAACTAGTCTTATAAATTATGCAACGCTGTCTAGAAACTTCAACAAATTTTACCTCAAATGAGTGATTCATTGCTGTTCATGCGGACTTCTTTTGCCCTATCTATTCTCTAACATATTTTCCAACCAAAACAAAACCAAGCTTGTTATGAATTGGGGAGTATGTTTCGTCACTAGATCAGCACAACCTTTATACGGATACAAAAAGTATTGGCTCCGTTTGTTACGTAAGAAGCACCAGAAAAACTCGAAGGTCATCACGAAAGATTTCTGATAAATTCGCACGCCTAATAGGTTTACCATGGCAACGTCTCATTCTTTCACTGTCTTGCCTTTCTTCAGTTTATATCTTAGTGAAAATATGAAGTGTATATGAATATATTTATATATATATAAACGGCTTCCAGTTTAATTATCGTTGATTATAGGTTGGTTCAATTTACGTGACAAGTTGTTGTTTTGAGTTAAGCACGAAGCTACACAATGGGCTAACTTTGCTCTGTTCACCACGGGTATCGAAATCCGGTTTTTAGCGTGTAAGTCCGCAAACACCGCTGAGCCACTGGGGGGCACGGGGAAGAAAGCTGGATGAATCTGAACACGTCAGACTAAACAGCGAAATCTAAGGATTGTTGTTTGTTACGAAGCACAAAGCCACAAGAAAGGGTTGTTGAGCTCTGTCTACCACTGGTATCGAAACGTTTCTAGTGGTATAAGGCAGCAGACATACCGCTCTGCTAATTAAGACCTCGAAAGAGTAGCTGAAAGAAAAGTGGGTAAGTGGATGTATTGGTTAGTTTGTAGTAATCAACTGAGAGAAAGATAATGGTACTCAATTTGTAATGCGAGGGTCGCGGGTTCGAATCCTCGTCACACCAAACATGCTCGCCCTTTTAGCCGTGGGAGCGATATAATGTTACCATTAATCCCATTATTCGTTGGTATAAGAGTAGCCTAAAAATTGGCGGTGGGTGGTGATAACTAGGTCCTATCCTTCTAGTCGTACACTACTCAATTAGGGACGGATAGCGCAGATAGCCCTTGAGTAGCCTTGCGCGAAATTCAAAAATAAACAAACAAAACATTGAGAACCATTAAAAACATGACACATTGCTATCGTTGTTCTTCAGAACGTTTAAAAACATGATACACTGCTATCGTTGTTCTTCAAACCTTTAAAAACATGATAGATACACTGCTATTGTGGTTCTGCAGAACCGTCGAAAACATTGGGTTTGTAATTGTGTTTGAAGTCATCATATATCAGTAAATATTTAAATTACTTGGTCGTATAAACCAAGAGAGAACGTAAAAGGATTTCATCAAGATATGTCTGTTCTTATTAAAAGTGATGGAACTTTGCCATCGGACCTAAAATGTTATTTCCAGAGTACCAGACATCGTTATTTGGAATGCTAGATGTCTTCAATAGATGCTACATATGTCTGTTCTTATTAAAAGTGATGGAACTTTGCCATCGGACCTAAAATGTTATTTCAAGAGTACCAGACATCGTTATTTGGAATGCCAGATGTCTTCAATAGATGCTACACAAAGACAATGTTATAAGTAAATTATGTGTGCTAACAAAGGTATCGTTGTTTGATACCATCTCGAGAAACACACATACAGAAAGACTTTGATCGGCTATTTGGTTTAAGGTACTTTTATGAAGCCTCATATTAAAAATAGTTAACATAATGACCCCTAGGGATCGTCATTAACGTTGCTTTTTGTTAGTGTAAAAATTTAGCAGTTTAAAACTAGAGGGAAAGCAGCTAGTCATCACCACCAATTCTTGGGCTACTCCTTTAACCAAAGAATAGTGGGATTGACTGTCACGTTATAACGCCCCCATGGCTGAAATGGCGAGCATATTCGGTTTGATGGGGATTCGAACCCGCGACCCTCAGATTACGAGTCGAGTGCCTTAACCACCTGGCCATGACGGGCCTTTTCCATGAGGAAAAATGTGTTAACCACATGCCGCCACGACTATTAAAGATAAAATAAAATATCGTCTCTATGGATGTTACATTTGTTTTTAAACCAGCTTGAAGAGTCCTGGTAGCAGGCGAAAGGTCTAATCGGTACTGGATGTATCATTATATGAACTTCTTTATTTTCATTCAGAGTTATAATTAATAGTACCGTAATACTCCAACAGACGTATTGCAATTAATAATTAATATTTGCTAAATAGAAAAGGTGGCGTTTCTTTTTATTTATTTTAATGCAGTACAGTTGTTCCACAAAATACTGATAACCAGATAATTACTTACACGGACACTTCTAACGAGACCCAGTGTTCGTAAAATAAGGTAACCAAGTCTATTATACCTTCTAGTTGACCATGGAAATAGTAAAAATTACACTATTACTTTTTTGTTGTTGTTGAGAAATAAGTAGCAAAAAGTTGTAGAACGTGTGTCAATGTTTGTGGTCTAGTCACGTTTCAGTCGCAAAGTTGAGGTTGAATATACCTGTACACAGAGCTTCTAAATAGCTTGTTATTTGTTTTATAAACCATCTTAGGAGGGTAAACTTGTTTACTCATGTACAGTACTTAGAAACAGAGTTTATTGTTTACTTATCAGTCTATTGAGAAGATAAGATGGAGTCTTTGTTTCATGTATATAACTTACACCGTTTACTTTACTGGCCAGTTTTAAAGATAAGATCGAGTCTTTGTTTCATGTATGTAACTTACACCGTTTACTTTACTAGCCAGTTTTAAAGATAAGATCGAGTCTTTGTTTCATGTATGTAACTTACACCGTTTACTTTACTAGCCAGTTTTGAAAGTAAGGTTGAGTCTTTTTTCAGTTATTTGTTGTTTAACTCAGTCTTTGAAATAAAATAGAAGCGGTGTAATGTAATGTACTATTAGATTGGAGCGTCTGAAAGAATATCGTTACTCCTTATTTATTTTAATATATGATAATTCACCTAATAATGTTTACTTCTAACCCGTGTTGTGATAATTCACCTAATAATGTTTACTTCTAACCAGTGTTGTGATAATTCACCTAATAATATTTGCTTCTAACTCGTGTTGTGATAATTCACCTAATAATGTTTACTTCTAACCCATGTTATGATAATTCACCTAATAATATTTGCTTCTAACCCGTGTTGTGATAATTCACCTAATAATGTTTGCTTCTAACTCGTGTTGTGATAATTCACCTAATAATGTTTACTTCTAACCCGTGTTGTGATAATTCACCTAATAATGTTTACTTCTAACCCGTGTTGTGATAATTCACCTAATAATGTTTACTTCTAACCCGTGTTGTGATAATTCACCTAATAATGTTTACTTCTAACCCGTGTTGTGATAATTCACCTAATAATGTTTACTTCTAACCCGTGTTGTGATAATTCACCTAATAATGTTTACTTCTAACTCGTGTTGTGATAATTCACCTAATAATGTTTACTTCTAACTCGTGTTGTGATAATTCACCTAATAATGTTTACTTCTAACCCGTGTTATGATAATTCACCTAATAATGTTTACTTCTAACCCGTGTTATGATAATTCACCTAATAATGTTTACTTCTAACCCGTGTTATGATAATTCACCTAATAATGTTTACTTCTAACCCGTGTTATGATAATTCACCTAATAATGTTTACTTCTAACCCGTGTTATGATAATTTACCTAATAATGTTTACTTCTAACCCGTGTTATGATAATTCACATAATAATGTTTACTTCTAACCCGTGTTATGATAATTCACATAATAATGTTTACTTCTAACCCTTGTTATGATAATTCACTTAATAATGTTTACTTCTAACTCGTGTTATGATAATTCACCTAATAATGTTTACTTCTAACTCGTGTTGTGATAATTCACCTAATAATGTTTAAATGGAATTCATGATATTATACTCTGGTTATACGTAGTTTTTTATTCACGTCTAACGTACGTGTTTTTCTAACACCATGAATGAAACGTGTATTATAAGAATTTTCTTAATAATAACTCACATTAAAGCCTACTCGAAATGAGTCTCTCGTACAAGAGCTGTTTGATAGTTTTTAGTCAGTAGTATATCTTTTAACGTATAAAATTCTGAGATTTAAATGAATAGTTAGGATAGGTATTCTGCTGCAGGGCTGTCTCTTCAGTGATTTGTTCTTTAGGTTCAATTTTTTTTTTCTAAACATTAAATATTATTTTCAAAGGAAGTGTAAGTCGTCTCAGTTTCTCACTACCACATCTCCACATCCAAAGTAGGAAGAAAAAATAAAAGCTTAACGAAAATCACTCCTCATATCATTAAAATAACAGGCAGGCCTTTAGGCAGAGTAAATATATCGAGCAATTAAGGTTAAATAATAATTTTAGTTCAGCCAAAATATTCTTTGATTTTAAAATAAAAGACGTCGTCAAATATAGCTTGATACACTTTGACTTTTTATAAATTTTGTTAAAAATTGTCAAGGGTGGATACTGAGTCTATTTGTACGTTAAGAACCCAATCAACTGTGGCCACTAAAAGACAGGCAGAAAGAATGGAAAGTGAGTGATAGCAAACACAGGTCATTACAAATATAGAACTTTGTGTTCTGTCTACAGAATAGTGATAATAATAAAACTCTAACAAGTTATCAATTTCAGTAAATGCATAGAATATTACGTTTAAGAATTAATTTACAACTAGCTGTTTAAACTTCAACTATCTAACTTTTACCTGTCAATACTTTAAGTTTAGTAAATGTTGTAAATTGTTGTTTTGAAAAATATATATGTGTGTGTGTGTGTACGTTTGTAATAACTGGCGTATGTTTTAATGTTAAATAATTAGTTTGTCCCATGTGGATTAACATATATATTTGTTGGTATTATGTATCGTATATTAGTGATGTATACCTTACTGCAATATACTCCTAACGAAATGTTTAAAACTCCAGGTAACTATTCGTATGATTACCATTTTACCATGGGTACTCCTGTCCTACTTATACAAAGTCACATGATATGTATGTAACATTTAGAACCGAATTTGACGCTTTGTATTTAATAATTCAAAGAAACTGTTTCGACAGTTTTATTTTGCTGTATATATGAATAACACAGGTCAGTATAGGATTTAATATATAACGTATTACATATAAAACGTAATGTTCACTAGTCGTCGGTATATTGTTTGTGATTATATATACCCCATTTTAAATAAACAAACAGATAAACCTATGTAACATTGATGACGTATTGTTTAATGTGCTACGTATATTTAATGGCTATAATGTTCACACACCGTTAACCGTCTCGAAATGTATCTTGAAAAACATGTGACTTTATTTTTTGAAACTCTGCGTAAAAATAATTGAATCTTATTCACTAATATGTATGTGTGTTTTAAAATATATTGCGGAAACATTTGCTTCGTTAAAAGATTCCAGAGTATTTAAAGAAACTCAAGTAAAGAAGAAATGAAATATTCCATGTCAAAGAAGTTACCTCTAAAGAAGGTATGATTACTTGTTATAACAGGAAACTTTCTCATGTAATACGGAAAATTTTGGTTGGAACAAAAGAGTTTGAGATGAGTTGAAATTACGAGTATGTAGGAAAACAGGACAGCATGATCTTAAAAAGGAGTTTTGTCGGATTATTAAATAGGACAAGCTGCCGAACTACAACCACGTTGGCGGAGAAACCGACTGTCAGCCGAGATCTGTACACATCGAAAATTCTGGTTTTTGTCTCCCTTATCCATTGTAGGTGGACGTCAGCACTAAAGGGTCTCTCGGCTTTTTCATCAGTAAAACAGTCACTGATAAGTCTGCAAGTACCTTCACCATGAAGGACTTTAGAAACAACAGAAACAGTTACATACAACTTGTATTCAATCTGAAAACCACCATGTCAGACTGAGAAACGGCAAGTAACGAAACTTACAGTAAGTCGGTTCGTATCTCAGATATAAAAACGCACACACTTACCCTCCCTTAGAACAATTTAAAATCAATGTGGGTAAGTAAACATTTATTACTTACTTTCTATGACAAAAACACCACCTGGAAAGTTAGACATGTGTTTGGTTTACAACAGTTACTCCTTACTTTTACTATGTACAAGCTGGTTTCGTTTACTGTTAAGAACAAAGTCACACAATCGGCTGTCTGTGTCGCGCCCTTCACGAGTATTGAAACCCGATTTTTTTGCGTTAAAAGACCCCAGTCGTCACTGAGATGATAGTGGTGGGGGCATTATACGTTGAAAACCGTTAAAGTTTAACACAGTTGCCCTAACACTGTTAATTTCTTAACAAAAGCTACGTACGAATCTTTGATAGTAGTAAAGCATGGGTAAAGTTGGTTAGAAATAACCTATAACCTATTATAATTAATAAAGAAATAATATTATGAATTAATTGAATGATTTAATTAATTAAATTTAATTATTATGAAGAATTAAATGTTATTTTGTTATTTTGAATTAAGTACAAAGCTACACAATAGGCAATCTGTGCTCTGCCCACCACGGGTATCGAAACTCGGGTTTAAGCGCTGTAAGTCCACAGACATACTGGTGAGCCACTGGAGGGCGAATAATTAAATATAGAACCGTGAACCCAGCACAGATGTCTACATATTGGACACAACACTTACGGAAGGTTTATTGCTACCTGATACGCGATTTTGTTAATAATGTGATAAATAAGTAATAAATATACTGTTAATTTTTAACTATTATTATTAATAACAAGGCATATACAATTTCAGTTTTCATTAATTAATAAAGAACATTTATTGGTTATCTTAGTGACATCACAAATTGAGTAATAACACTTCATATACTTGTCTACAACTTTTAATCTGACGTGATCACCCGATCTGGAAACGAAATTCGAACAGAATATTTTTTAAACATTCTAGTTGGATTTAACTTTAAAAAATTAACGAGCATTCATATTTGGTCTAAAAAAACAAATACAATTATTAATTACGACGTACCAGATAAGCATGTCACATCTGTTCTTTGTGAGCGACACACAAGAGGCCATCTTGAAGATTACCAACCACTGATGACGTCTCTCAAACATAGTTGTCAGTACTCTACGAACTCTACATGCTATTTATTAAATTAGTGTTTTCGTTTTACTAGACGAAATTAGTCATGGGTGTGTTCTTCACTCATCATGGATCTTCACCAACTCATGGGTGTGTTCTTCACTCATCATGGATCTTCACCTACTCATGGGTGTGTTCTTAACTCATCCTGAATATCCACCTGCTTACTCCCCTTATACGTTTTCTAAAGAAGACACAGGATCGAACCCACCACAAAGTCAGTCCTTGTTGAGATTGCAGCAAACATCTGAATCATAGGATAAAAATTGACAGAACAACAGATAATTAATAATTAGTAAGTGGCCACGGTAAGCAATAGATGTTCGATTACCACAACATTACTTTAGATACTTAACAGATGACTTTGATAGTTAATATCGAACACAGAATTATTGTTACAAAACCTTGAGTATGCCTAAAACAAATGAAGTTAAGAAAAACTTTATGTTTGTTTGAAGATATTGTAAAAGATGCTCAAAACTAACACATTTTTCCTCATGGAAAAGGCCCGTTATGGCCAGGTGGTTAAGGCACTCGACTCGTAATCTGAGGATTGCGGGTTCGAATCCCCGTCATACTAAACATGCTCGCCCTTACAGTCATAGGGGCGTTATAATGTGACGATCAATCCCACTATTCGTTGGTAAAAGAGTAGTCCCAAAGCTTGCGGTGGGTGGTTATGACTAGCTGCCTTCTCTCTAGTCTTACACTGAAAAATTATGGACGGCTAGCGCAGATAGCTCTCCTGTAGCTTTGCGCGAAATTTAAAACAAACAAACAAACCTCATGAAAAATATGAAAGTATATAAGTAATAAACGTGACATTAAATTGTGATTTTTTTTAGTCCTGTACTTAGAAATAGTGTAATTACTTTCGTCTGCTCGTAGATATTTACTTTTAGAGCGTCACCGTAGTTTGTTGTAAAACTATATATATAAATAAGCCCTCCATCATTAAAATTGGTGTGCCCACACCGTTCATACGATGGCTCTTGTTTCGCGACCTGTCACCAGAAAACTCACTCCACCCTTTGGGAACGTGAGCGCCCTATGAGAGTGATAGTCATTTCGAAATAGAGATTTAAATATTATTTAACCCATAAACACCAGTATCAGTAGAAAAGTGACGAGATAAGCAATCGACACATACAAATACCCTGTCGCATTACCTCACTATATATTTTACCATGTACAAGTTTATAATAGTAATATAAGAATTGACGTTCCAACGCCATTCGAGACCTGCTTTTCCGATCGCCGTTTCTAGTAATTCTTCATTACGGACATCAGACTGTTATTGGCCGCCATTGTTAACACGAGTTTCATAGTGATTCATCACGTTCTCATCGGTTGTCAATTCAGGCATTTCCACCAATAGAAACGACCATTTTTTGCCTTTGCACCAATCGAATCCCTTTCTGGAGAAAAATAACATCTGGTCGCCTCGTCTAGTTCTATCACTCTATCATCTCACAACATTGTACTGGCTTACTTAAAAGTTCTCACTCATATTAGCTTTGTTTCTCGATACACGTCGCTAGTTCTGAAAATCAGGTCATACGGTTTTTTATGCTGACTGTTAAAATGTCTGCAAGGGCGTTTTCAATAAAAATATAAGTTTATACATTATAGTTGAATAATGTTATTTACGTTGGAAAGACGCACTTCATTCTACAGCAATCCACATTGGGCTGAATTGTCTATCATGGGGGATCCAACCCTGAGTTGTAGTGTCGTAAGTCTGTAAACTTATCGATGTCCCATCGGGAATTAAAATACCAATTTTAGGGTACCACTACTATTATTTCTATAATATCCATCTTTCAACCTTTTTAAAAAGAACAAAAACATCCAAACATGCATTGATGTGTCAGCCACCTGGTGGTAACAATTACTGGAGGCAATTAAAAATGATTCATATATTTGAGAAATACATTTCCATTCTCACTGAGGTATTTAGGTATAGACAAGCGTACAGCCTGCAGAAAGAAACGGGCAAGTACCACAATCCCCTTCCTGTAATATACCCTAACCCCACGTTTCAATAGCTAACTGAAATAAATATATTTTATGAACTTAAGGCTGAACAACAAAGAGGCAGAAAAGTGCAGTCGAACCAGTCAAAGGTCAGTAAATTCCTTTGTAAACCAATCAGAATTAAGATCATTCATGAACTGAATGCGTGTCGTATTCGAGGAATAATTATTGGTAAAAGTCAATTATATTAACAACCTACATAAAAGAAAGCTAGTGTCCGCCCCTTGGTCGCACTACATTTCAACAATGATCTTTATGTCATGTAACTTATCAACAAAAGTGTAACATAATATTGTTGTTAGTACGAAATAAAATGCATAAACAACAAAACTGGTCAAATATTTGTTGACTGTATTTTGATTTTTATAACTCTTCCTATTTCGAGGAATCAATTATATTATTGTCCTGAATGTATTTTTAATTTATTTTGAGTTTCCCGCTATACCGCATAGCCTGATCCCAATTTCGTGTGGCCTTGCGGATCGGAAATGATTTCTTAGCAGAGCTATCTTCCAACCGCGAGCAGGAAACGAGCCATTACTGCTACTGGGAACTTTTCCCGCCAGTGTTGTTGAAGCTCGTTTCACTCGTGCAACAGATCATTGACACGCTTGAGCTTGCGCGTTGCTCGCTGGTGTAATGCAGTGTGATGGATTATTTGTCCCACCAATGGAGACAGACGACGCACAGTAAGTCGGTGGTGATTGGCTGACGGTCTTACGAATGACATATTGGAAAACACAACCTCCAGGCGGTGATGTTTGATCACCTGCCAGGTGCTTTTATGTGGGCAGTTAGCTGTGGCAGTAGATGCTTCTTTTTACCTTTTTTTCTCATCATTTTACTGTTAGGAAATCCAAATAAGTACAATATACGTTGCAACAATATTACTAATAACTAGTGTCAATTTAAACTATAACAATACAGTTAATAGAGTTTCCAGAATTCATTTTAACACATTGATCCAAGTTTTACATTTAGAATACTTTGTACATTTAAAGTAAAAATGACTTTTACATCATAATCAGCGAAAACAAATTTTGTGGCTCTGAAATTCCTTCAGAAGATATAAGAAATAACATATGTTTAGAAGTGCACCAGAATGTGTATTCGAATATACCAGATAAACGAGAGTAAACAAAACAAAAATGATTGAACCAGATAAAAAGAGACCGCATGTGAGATAAAACACACAATATTCGAGATCAAACAGGGTATACAATCCGTTTATTCGTTTTTGAATTTCGCGAAAAGTTACACGAGGGCTATCGGCGTTAGCCGTCCCTAATTTATCAGTGTAAGACTAGAGGAAAGGCAACTAGTCATCACCATCCACTGTAAACTCTTGGACTGCTCGATTACCAACATAATAGTGGGATTGATCGTCACATATATAACGCCCTTACGGCTGAAAGGGCGAGCACGTTCGATGTGACGGGGATTCAAACCTGCAACCCCCAGATTACGAGTGTAGTGCCTTAACCACCTGGCCACGCCAGGCCAAGTACAGATGTAACTCATGGCTATCGTTTCGTTAAATGTTTTGTGGTATAAAATAAATGGTCATTAATAGACCAATTAAAAACCATTTACATCTGAATACGAATTTATACGTACTGCAGATATACTATTCATATGTTAATAAAGCTTTGTTATGAAAACAATCTTATATCAAAAGCTAGCGGAAAAAGGTAAAAATTCAAAAAATATTGCACCTAGTGTGTTTTATCGTTATTGTATTTTTATCAAAATTGAATGTATATGTCGTATATAATAGAAACTTTAGTTTAAAATATTTATATTATGGAATAAAATAATGTTCCCGTGACATGATTTAACAAATCAAAATAAGAAAAAAAGATACTTAAAGAACTGGGACAGGGTAGGGATGGAGGAAAAAAGCTGGAAAATTACCTCATAATAAATTTCTGAAATTGTATCCTCGCCATTTACAAACTCTCTAGTTCATTACTATAAGGTAATTTTCCGATCTATTGATTTTGAGCCGAATCAGAAAGCAGAATTTTCAAGCATATTCAAATGTGATTAGGGTTAAGTAGTCCTAGCATCCGGTTGTACAGGCCCAATTGAGCTTTTACCCATGCAGTTTATTTGCCGAATGACTTCTGTCGTTGTACTGCATGACCCTCTCTAGTGGTAAGAAAATATACATGCTGATAAATAAGTCTGAAGAGATAAGAGTGCAATTATCTATGAATGATATATTGTGTAGAGCAAAATGTTGTATTAGTATCATCGCTATATTTATATGGAATTGTTACTTCATTTTTATTTTTTACAAGAAACCATTGCAGTTGAGCCACAAAAGACCACAAACGACATCTAGCCTATATAGTATCATGTAATATACATATAAAAGTTGGTTTTAGTATCATTTTGCTTTCCACAAGACCAGTAGCTGAAAACACTCTAGTTAAATAACTTCCACGAGATCAGTACATTGGTACGACATCCCTTAAGAACACTAGCTTGAAACAATATTTTTCAAATTATTTATCGTTAAGAATATATATAATATTTACATGAAACTCTAAGTGAAAGTTTTAGAATACGTAAGGACGCATATATTGTTTATATACAAAGGTATATTACTTTCCCTTTTCTATCTAACTTGTATCATAAGAAGGCTAAAATAGGTAAAGCTGGTTTCAGAATAACAACTGTTTTGCCCAGTAATTAATCTAAGACTGGAAATGCACGAGTGAGATAAAAATTATATAGCAGCAAAGTGTAATTACTGGTAGAATTAAAACAGTGTGTGTACATATTTAATAGAATCTTCGTTAAATTTTGAAAGTTGTTTATTCTTTGTGTAGAATGGAAAAAAAATATCTGATTTAATGTTAATTTGCTAATTATGTTTATGGTTATGTTTATAATATTTCAACGATTTTAAACCCCCTCCACTTTGTTTCAAAACCATGTTTCCATGTGCAGTCTTGCTTTATCTGCCAATCGTACTTCTCGACAAAAGCTCTGCAGCAGAGTTTCTATTGCAAAAGGCTCTGTAGTAAGGCTGCCAAGCTCAAAACACACCCTCCTCTCTGCCTGCTTTCTGTAATTCAACTATAACATGAGGACGAAGATTTCTAAGCGCCCGTTTTAACAGTCCATTCATATCATAAACGACTTTCAACGCTTTGTATTTGTAGTGAATAGCATCAATATCCATCTAATTTTTCTTGCTACTTGAGATATGTGACGATCGAAAAGATATTTCTTGAGAATAATTTGTATACACGTAAACTGAGTGTCAATTTTAGACGTAAATTCTTCTTCATTGCGTTGATTGAATCATGTGGATAACTTTTTACCGCTGACTCTTGTGTTCACTCCGAAAGACATATCAGTTGATATATTCTGGAAAGACTTACCGTTAACTTATGTAAAACAAACAGCTTCAAACAGTGCGTGTGACAAAGATTTTACCACAGAAAATACAATAAAATAAAGGTATAATTTGACAACTGTAATATTTTGTAAGCATAGAAGAAACATTATCCATTCTCTCTCTGGTTGAACGGAAAATGTTATTATTATTGGATATCAAAGCTTCAAACTGACACAATGTTGGATAAAATATTTTCTTAAATTTAATTTCCCAGTTCTAAATAATTTATAATATATAATGTGTGTGTATCTATACATAGCTAGATTTTAAGACAGCATTTAAGTGAAAGCAATATATATATGTAACAGTTTTATTGTTGGTTTAGTTTGTTTTGAATATGTTATTTTAAAACAAGTGGATTGTGTGCCTGTCGTTTATCCGTCCGAATTTATCGCCAACAAAGCACATACGCCTACTGTAGCATAATCCTATCTCCCAACTTATATACTTAAAACCCTGATAATTATATAAAATAGCATATTACGTGTGTTTGATTATACGTTATAAAAACAATAAAATGATTAGGAAACACAGTTAGTTGAGTGTTATATCCGAAGAAGATAAATTTAGGAAACTCTGGAAGTCATGTGATGTCAAAATCTTACTAGGACTTAACAACAAACTTCGTGAGAACATAATGACAAAACCTAAGAGGACGTAATAACAAGGCTTGGTGGTTAAGGCACTCGACTCGTAATCTGAGAGTCTCGTATTCGAATTCCCGTCACACCAAATATGCTTGCCCTTTCAGCCGTGGAGGCGTTATAATGTGACGGTCAATCCCATACTCATTGGTAAAAGAGCAGCCCGTGAGTTGACATTCCCTCTAGTTTTACATTGCAAAATAGGTACGGTTGGCGCAAATAGTCCTCGTTTAGCTTTGCGCGAAATTCAAAACAAACCAAACGTAATGATAAAATTCTTCAGGACGTTGCATCAAATCTCTTGGGAATATGAAGTTAGAACTCAGAACATAACATTAAAGCTAAAGAAATTCTTCCATTTTCAAAGTAAATTTAAAATGTCATAAATTAACGTGTGTTTACTGACAGGGTACCTGTTTCTTACATTGTATGACCGTATAATAAATGCAAATACATAGATAACTGATAAGGCCTAACTTGTTTGAACAACTGGTTACTTTCATGAATTATGCATATCAAGGAAATTACTCATAACAACGACATTTCCTCGCAACTCGAACTTGCATTATTGTCAGCCATGTTTCTTCGGATATGCAAAACTTAGGATCGGTAACTTTCAGAAGTAGACGAAAATTGACTAATTAAGTAATTACCAGTTACAGACAGACTTCAAACCATGCGTGTAGAAAGCAGCTCTTCTACCGCGAAAATTCACGATACAGATTCTTTCTCTATTTTAATACAAATGTATTCAAAGTTTTTCTCTTACTTAGAACCATTAGCGACCCCTAGTAACTCGCTAAGTTCCTGAAAACAGGGTGATTAATTTTTGCTGTTGTAAAATATATTATAATAAGATTTAATATTGGATACTTCTGCGAGTCTGTTATATACAAACATGCCTTCTAGACCTATGTTACGCAAACAACTTTCAAAGAAAAGGAAAAGCACAAGGTACTGATATTAAATACGAAACTTTCTTTTTGCATCTTCACTTCTATGAATTGTAAGGGACTGTTAGTGGCCTGATGAAAGAACTTCAATAATATATCCTTATGGATTAGGAAGGACTGTAGGGATTAGGTGAGGGATATTTAACATTATCCCCTCTATAGATTAAGTACAACAATTGGAGGCCTGATGAGGAGATATTCAAAAGTTTCTGATAAGAGAACTATCTTTTTAGGGTTCAGTCTTCTTTTAGTTATATAAAAGCTCACCGCTCCCCAGTGGCATCTCTGCAGAATCACACTGCTATAAACTGGGTTTCGATACGCGTAGTGTGCAGAACACAGATAGCCCACTGTGTAGCTTTGTGCTTAATTACAAACAAACAAGTTACGTAAAGTATTACACATTTGATTTTCTAGACACTTGGATTAGTGACAGTTGAGAGAATCATTGACATCACACTTTTCCAATGAGTTTGTTTCATTCTTTATATGTTCTGAATATTTTCCTTTATTGTACTTACTGTCAGCGCCACAAATTTACTACCTAATTCGTTCCTTCACGGGCCTCTAAATTACTTGGATTATAAAATACTAACTTATTACTGATTTATAATCAAGTGTATTTTAACACTTTGTTTTAACTTAAGCACAAAGCTTCACAGAGGGCTGTCTCTGCTCTGCTCACCACGGGTATGGAAACCCGGTTTTTAGCAGTGTGAGTCCTCAGACATACCGCTGTGCTACTGGAGGAGAGCTCCTTTTAAACAAACTGCGGAGAGAAAAATGTTGTTCTGTGTGTTTAAAAAACCCCACCCAGCCTCTAATGGTACAGTCTGCGAATTTACTATGTTATAAATCGAAAGGAGTATAACTAAGTGCTTGAGAACAAACAAACAGAAAATTGCAGTGAAATGTGGGCAGTAACTCTTTCTCGTTGCTCACATACGATTACATTTCAGTCCGCTAGGGGAAGCATTCAGTCAGTACTCAGTGTATTGAACTCAAAATGGAGTGCAGTTTCATCATCACCACCTTTTATTTTAGATTCGACACCCGTTTCTGTATTTCTTGGTAGTTCAGTTTGAACACTGGTTTGGTTTAAATTTCGCACAAAACCATACGAGGGACATCTGCGCTAGCCGTCCCTAATTTAGCAGTGTAAGAGTAGAGGGAAGGCAGCTTGTCATCACCACCCACCGCCAACTCTTGGGCTACTCTTTTTACCAACGAATAGTGAGATTGACCGTCACATTATATTGCCCTCACGGCTGAAAGGGCGAGCATGGTTGGTGTGGCGGTCTTATTGTTGTAACAGGAAAGGTGTATCGTACCTTATTAATGAAAGTTAGTGTGTTTTCTGTGAATAAGATTCTAAAGTTCAGAATATTTTAATGAATCTAACAATATCTACAATAAACGTCAGGGTCTGAATTTTGTGAATTTGCTTTTTTTTTATAATTTACTGACTTATATGATTCCTCCTTTGAAAGCTACGCCATGACATACAGATAGAAAGTAGAAAGACTATAACTAGAGCTTATCTTTCAAACATAAAGTTTCTCTGGTGTAATTTTGTTAAGGTCAGGCAACTCGCCCCCAGGGTGATTGATTAACGTGAAATATCGCGTATATCTGTGAACATATAGATAATAAATTTTGTAACAAAAAAATCGACTCATCGTCTTTGTCATCTAATTTCATACACAAGACTATGCACGTATAGCACTCTTCACCAGGTAGCGCTGTTCTAAAATTCGCCATAATTGTTGTTTCTTTAATTTTGTTCATGGTTTTATTTGCATTAAACTAAAACGTTTTTCAAACACGGCTAACTTCCTTGTACAGAACAGTCTACTAAATGATGGCGTAACGAAAAATAAGCTTAGCTTCCTCGAACAATCAAATAATTTGTTCTTTCTTTCTCTAGATAGCTAATCATCTATTGGTTCAGATAACGAACGCACGATGAAAAGCTTGTTAACGTTCTCGTGTATATACACATTGATCTATAAATTTCCAGAAGCCCTTTTACTCTACGAATCTAATTCTTCGTTACTGTTTTTAAGTATGTGATTGGATTTCGCCGTCGCTAGGTAAGGACCCACCTCATGAAATACAACTGTGTCACACGCTTACCATCAGGAAAGTATGTAGAATCACTATGGTAACAGTAGCTAGGTTACAAATCGACCTGCTGTCTTATTTAATAGTACCTGCTACTTGTCCAGAATGGTTCTTACTTTTTAATATGTTGAACACACGGGTTTCACTTCCATTAGATATCACACAAATTTTATAACCCTGTTTCTAAGAAAGTCTTCTCTCGAAGATAATACTTTATACAAAGAAAACTGTAAGCTTGCAACTAAACTTCATATTCAGAGGACTATCTCAGTTAATTTACATGGAGAGGAAAATATAAAATTAACCATTATCCCAAATATAATGATACAAATATAACAACACATTTCAAATAATTACATGAGTTACAGATATGTAACAACTTAGTTTTAATCAGTACATTAGTCACAGTTATATAACTACAACAACTTAGTTTTAATCAGTACATTAGTCACAGTTATATAACTACAACAACTTAATCAGTACATTAGTCACAGGTATATAACTATAACAACTTGGTTTTAAGCATTACATTAGTCACAGTTATACAACTACAACAATTTAGTTTTAATCAGTACATTAGTCACAGTTATATAACTACAACAACGTAGTTTTAAACATTACATTAGCCACAGTTATACAACTACGACAATTTAGAATTAATCAGTACATTCGTCACAGTTACACAATTACAACAACCTAAAATTAATTATTAGTTCAGATACTTTTATACAAACACAACAATCTAGAGTGGGTCAAACCTTGCATAAATTTATAGTGGTGTTACAAAGTAGACAAATGTTACCTTTGATCCAGATATATAAGTATGACAACCTAGACTTCACTGTTAAATTGAACGAATACAGCAATCTGTTTATATTAATTTTATAGCTAATTTAATTTTAGAAAGTTGTTATGTTTCAGAACGCAGTCTTTGTTGATTCATTTTTCCTGAAACCAAATCGATATTTTCATACTTCACAATTCCAAGAAAAACAATTACAGAAACCATCGACACATCCAATATTATCTAACATGTATTATTCTACACACTTCTTCCCCAGGACTGTAATATATAAAATATAGAATGTTCAGACACACTCCACTTGGAGTATGCAAACAAAATTTAGAAACAGCTTGGACATTTGACACTTCAGAATCATGTATTTTAATGTCAACATAATAATATCATTACCCATCTATACGAAGATTAACGTTATCCTATTGTAACATAACAATATCGTTACCTATCTATAACAGTACTAAAACTATCCTATTTCAACATAACAGTATCGTTACCCATCTATAACAGTACTAGAGTGATCCTGTTGTAACATAATGTCGTTACCTATCTATAACAGAATTAAAGTTATCCTATTGTAACATCACGGTATCGTCACCTATCTATAACAGTAATGAAGTTATCCTTTTGTAACATAATAACATCGTTACCTATCTGCAACAGTACTAACGTTATTCTATTGTAACATAACAGTATCGTCACCTATCTATAACAGTACTAAAGTTACTCTATTGCAATACAACGATATAGTTGCCTATCTATAACAGGATAAAAGCTGTCCTATTGTAATATAACAATATCGTGACCCATCTCTAAAAGTACTAGAGCTATTCTCTTGTAACATAAAAATATCGTTACCTATCTGTAACATTACTAAAGTTATCCTATTGTAACATAATGTCGTTACCTATCTATAACAGAATTAAAGTTATCCCATTGTAACACAACGATATCGTTACCTTTCTATAACAGGATTAAAGTTATCCTATTGTAACATAACAACATCGTTACCTATCTGTGACAGTACTGCCGTTATCCTATTCTTAAACAACAATATCGTTACCTATTTATAACAGTACTAACGTTATCCTAATGTAATACAACGATATCGTCACCCATCTATAACAGTACTAAAGTTATTATCCTATTGTAACATAACAGTATCGTCACCTATCTAGAACAATACTAAAGTTATCCTATTTTAACATAACAGTATCGTTACCCATCTATAACAGTACTAGAGTGATCCTATTGTAACATAATGTCGTTACCTATCTATAACAGAATTAAAGTTATCCTATTGTAACATAACAGTATCGTCACCTATCTATAACAGTACTAAAGTTACCCTATTGCAATACAACGATATCGTTGCTTATCTATAACAGGATAAAAGCTATCCTATTGTAATATAACAATATCGTGACCCATCTCTAACAGTACTAGAGCTATTCTCTTGTAACATAAGAATATCGTTACCTATCTGTAACATTACTAAAGTTATCCTATTGTATCATAACAATATTGTCATCAATCTATAACAGTACAAAAATTATCCCATTACAGCACAACGATATCGTTACCTATCTATAACAGGACTAAAGTTATCCTATTGTAACATAACAACATCGTTACCTATCTGTGACAGTACTGCCGTTATCCTATTCTTAAACAACAATATCGTTACCTATTTATAACAGTACTAAAGTTATTATATTGTAACATAACAGTATCATCACCTAACTATAACAGTACTAAAGTTATCCTATTTTAACATAACAATATCGTTACCCATCTATAACAGTACTAGAGTGATCCTGTTGTAACATAATGTTGTTACCTATCTATAACAGAATTAAAATTATCCTATTGTAACATAACAGCATCGTCACCTATCTTTAAGAGTACTGCCGTTATACTATTCTAAAATAATATCGTGACTATCCGTAACAGTACTAAAGTTATCCCATTACAACACAACGATATCGTTACCTTTCTATAACAGGATTGAAGTTATCCTATTGTAACATTACAACATCGTTACCTATTTGTAACAGTACTACCGTTTTCCTTTTCTAAAACAACAATATCGTTACCTATTTATAACAGTACTAACGTTATCCTATTGTAATACAACGATATCGTCACCCATCTATAACAGTACTAAAGTTATCCTATTGTAGCCTTACAGTATCGTCACCTATCTATAACAGTACTAAAGTTATCCTATTGCAAGACAACAGTATTGTTACCCATCTATAACAGTACTAGAGTTACCTATCTATAGCAGTATTAAAGTTATCCTATTGTAAAACAACAATATCGTCACCTGTCTATAACAGTACTAAAGTTATTTTATTGTAACAAAGCAGTATCATCACCTATCTATAACAGTACTAGAGTTATCCTATTGTAACATAACAGTATTGTTACCCATCTATAACAGTACTAGAGTTACCTATCTATATCAGGATTAAAGTTACTATTTTGACATAACAAGATTGTTACCTGTCTATAACAATATTAAAGTTACTATTTTGACATAACAAGATTGTTACCTGTCTATAACAATATTAAAGTTATCCTATTGTAACATAACAGTATCGTCACTTTTCTATGACAGTAGTACACAGTAAGACAGTCCTTCAGGTTCTATGTTATTTATAATAAGAAGCATATGTAAATATTTAATGAACTGATATTTTAACCCTATTTTTCAACAGAGATTTTAATAAACTCTCTCTGACAGTGTGACAAATGAACCCAACGAACTGTCACTTTTTGTTTCTTCATGGTACACTGTGGTGTAAATAAACATACAGAGTGCCACTTTAGTTATGTCTTTATTTGGTCAGCAATAATAATGTGCCATATTTCACTTTTAAAGGGTTCTATAAATTATCTGTTTACCCATTCACCTTTTTCCTCATTTATCTATATCTTATTCTACCATCTGTCCATCCTCCAACTTTCAATGCGTTTTTACACATGAAAATATGCATACGATTTTAAAGAATGCAATATTGGCGCTGTAACTATATGGCCGACCCGCTAATTTACAGTAAACTCACCTGGGGGCTGGACGTGACAAGCCAGTTGGAAGGAGTAAGGAAGTCCCTGTCCCGCCACCTACCCTTTATACAGTCGGCGGAGTGTGTTGGGATCTTTGCGTCAATTGCGCTAACCGACCTGTTCGCCACCATGCAAAGACCACATTAAGTAGTCAGAGGTCTGATTTAATGTGTCGCAGACACCTGTAAACAGTATATACGCGATGCAAAGTTCTTAAGTGAGGAACATGCGTGTTTATATATATTTGTTAACGCTTCTATTAGTTTTAACCCTAGTTTCACTGCATATTACAAAGAACGATAACCAAATAAGTGATAGCCAATGCTGATAGAAAAATATCTTACAAATATTCAAGAAAAAGTAGTTAAAATGAAACAGGACATCACAATCTTTTATGTATTCGGACTATTATTAGTAATATTAGCCCATGTTCTTTTGAATGCTCGTGTATAGTAAATAAAAGAGCCCTGGCGGTTTAAAATATAACTGTTGTATACGATATTTCTCTAGATCTCTCTCCACGAAATTATTTCAAGTGTTACCCGGATGAAGATCATATGCATAATTAACCTCTTATCTGTTACGGGCCCGGCATGGCCAAGCGTATAAGGTTGTAAATTCGATAAGTAACATCTTGAGTGTATTCAGAAATCCAAGGAGTTGTTGTGATACACAAACTTAGAATATATTTGAACAGTTCAGGTGGCCCGGCATAACCAAGCGCGTAAGGCGTGGGACTCGTAATCCGAGGGTCGCGGGTTCGGGCCCGCGTCGCGCTAAACATGCTCGCCCTCCCAGCCGTGGGGGCGTATAATGTTACGGTCAATCCCACTCTTCGTTGGTAAAAGAGTAGCCGAAGAGTTGGCGGTGGGTGGTGATGACTAGCTTCCTTTCCTGTAGTCTTACACTGCTAAATTAGGGACGGCTAGCACAGATAGCCCTCGAGTAGCTTTGTGCGAAATTCCAAAAACAAACAAACAATTATCTGTTACTGTCTGTAAAGATCTACTTGGAACTGAATATATAATGTTAACCTAACATAATCTGATACAGAGTATCAGAGTGTTATATAGTATAGGACTGGTTAACAGTTGTTCGTTTTTAAATTGTTTATTCTGTTTTAAGCAAATAAAACAAACGTTTTTTAATCTGAAGAGTTTTCGCATGATCCAAATTTCTCGTCATCTGTAGTTTCCCTGATATGTGTTTGCACGATTTTCAAAAGTAAAATATGTCTATCCATCTATCTATATACACGTTGAAATCGAAGTATCAGCTCTCCTTGTTTTATAGCTAAGCTGTCTTTTCCTTTCAACACTAGTGACGTAGAAAGACCCGTGAAAATGAGCACAATCTCTGTATAAGAAAAGGATTTTTTTTCGAGCTACATAACTCTCTCAGAAGCGTGACGGTCATGTTGAGCAAGGACGTTTTCGAATGCACGCACATCAAAGGTGACATGGCCCTTAGTTTTATGGCCTTTCTGCGTGTGTTCGACAGTGTCACGCGGCGCCTACAGCTAGCGATACGTTTTCCTTATGCGACAGGTAAATTCCACGCGTGTGTCGTATACCTATACGCGACACTATCAATCAGACAGACGTTAATGTCTTTCTAACGCGACAGTTAACGTGTGTTACATTATTCCAACACAAAGTTAGCGTTCCCGGAAGGTGTCTCCATAGCAACCGTTTGTTTAAAACAACAAACAAAAGGTACTTGAAAACAAAAGAAATATAATTTCATTGAAAGTCGTTCGACTTAGAGAAAAATATGTAACAGAAAAACTTACAGCCAACTCAAAATATTATGATTGAGTCTGTCGTATCTTTCCAACTAATAACCCAGTTTAAAGATATCGGACGTTTCGTGTAATTACACTTGTAATATTCATAGATATACCAAGAAAGTTCATAATCTCTAATACGACAGAAAACGAATGTAATAAAAGTCGCTCAAATTCTTATCACGAAATAATCTACTTTCCATATGGATTTTATTATCCTAAACTTTAAAACCAACAACTAGAAACTACGTTAGAATAGTGTGATAATTTTAGTCTTAGCTCCGGCGATTTAGACTATTTGGTTATAATAGTCTTATGTGTGTGTGTTTATCTCATAACAGAACCCCTTTGGGCTATCTGCTGTGTCCACCAAGGGGAATCGAACCCCTGATTTTAGTGTAGTAAATTCGTACTTGTCGCTGTCCCAGCGGGGGGCAGTATTGTACGTATTAAAGGCATATTTTTTTACCTTAGACCAAGTACAATTACAGCAAAACAGAAATAGATTAGTATAATGAAAAACGTTTGAATATTTTGTTCTTCTGTCCTTATCTTTTTGTTTAGTGCATCATAACTCCAAAAACCAAACAATGTTACGAGCCAGTTTCACTGAGGTGACACAGTTTCAAACGGAGTATCCGATTTTGTAAGTATTATTAATATAATTAACAGTAATAAAAACATACATAATTATAGTGTAAACGATGTTATCATTATCCCTTGAAGTCGGTCCGGTATTGCGAGGTGGTAAAGGCACTCCGACTCGTAACCCGAGGGTCGCGGGTTCGAATCTCTGTACCACCAAACATATTCGCCCTTTCAGTCGTGGGGGCTAGCTGACTTCCCTGTAGTCTTACACTACAAAACTCGGGACAACTAGCGTAAATAACCCTCGTGGTGTACCTTTGCGCGAAATTCAAAACAAAACAAACCCTTCAAGTTAGCTTTCTTACAGAAATTTAGTAGCCCTAAATTAAAAAGCAAAACAAAACAATGTGTAGAAGGTAGAACGGGAATAATAATTCAATAATAGAAAAACAATAAATATTATAGTTGGAATCTCACTGTGGTATTTAGAACTTGGTTTTAAATATAACTTTCCTATAACTTTTGAAACATTGCATTGAAAAACAAATAAAGAAAAAATTTACAGCAAAAGGCAAATATTAACATGTAGCGATATGTACATATCAAACTGTTTACAACTGAGTGTAATCTGTCTTGTTGCTGTCTGTTAACATTCTACTACACTGTGTTATTATATGTAAGGCTGATACAAATGTCAGCCTCACTTTCTTGTTTCCATTGTTTTGATATCAGCCATTCCTACATTTACTTCCTTCTTTGAAACGTTTTTATTTACTTCTATGATAATACATTCACAATTTTACTTTGATACACCGTGACATATCTCACTTGAAAATGTAACATTGAGTTACTATATAATCTCTAATTATGTATTCACAAACAGTTTAATTTCAATACACCATGACACACCAAATTTTATACATTAATGTACTTCATTAGTCTTATCTCAGTACACTTTTACGAGTCTTACCTCAACACAGAATGGCATGTCTTACCATAAACTGTACTACTAATGTCATACAGCCCCTCTAACTTAAGATATAAACATGAATAGATAATAATATATTCGACCTCAAATCATATCATTTTTGATTTTATCTTGTAACACCAAGATTTATTTTTAGCCTCTTAACCAACATAAACATAATGTAAATGTAGTAACCTCACCTGTAAACACCAAAGAAATGTGTTAACATATTAAACTTTAAATATCATGTTCTCTTCATCACCAAACACCAGATTTACATCATAACCTTACCAAAAACAATAAAATAACACATTAACTTCATCAACAAACACCAGATTTACATCATAACCTTACCAAAAACAATAAAACAACACATTAACTTCATCAACAAACACCAGAGTTACATCATAACCTTACCAAAAACAATAAAATAACTCGTTAACTTCATCAACAAACACCAGAGTTACATCATAACCGTACCATAAAACAATAAAATAACACATTAACTTCATCAACAAACACCAGATTTACATCATAACCTTACCAAAAACAATAAAATAACTCGTTAACTTCATCAACAAACACCAGAGTTACATCATAACCGTACCATAAAACAATAAAATAACACATTAACTTCATCAACAAACACCAGAGTTACATAATAACCTTACCATGAAACAATAAAACAACACATTAACTTCATCAACAAACACCAGAGTTATATGATAACCTTGCCATAAAAAAATAAAATAACACATTAACTTCATCAACAAACACCAGAGTTACATCATAACCGTACCATAAAACAATAAAATAACACATTAACTTCATCAACAAACACCAGAGTTACATCATAACCGTGCCATAAAACAATAAAATAACACATTAACTTCATCAACAAACACCAGAGTTACATCATAACCGTACCATAAAACAATAAAATAACACATTAACTTCATCAACAAACACCAGAGTTACATCATAACCGTGCCATAAAACAATAAAATAACTCGTTAACTTCACCAACAAACATTAAACTAACTAAAACGAAATTTATATTTTCAACACTAATGTACAAGACGCATGAAACATATCCGACATAAAGCCGTCGTACACCAAAGTAACGTTTGAAAGGTTTAATATTTACAACTTACTAAGCACGGTTGTTCTTTCAGTAACTTAAAACTATATTCAACATTTACCTTGTATTTAATATCATTTGCAGCATTGACAGTTACCACATAAAACTATCCCAGCCTTTAATTCAACAATAACAGATTGTTTCTTATCACCGAATCTATCACTACAGATTATTTCTAGCTCTAGGATTTACCACTACAGATTATTTCTAATCCTGTGTACCTGATATCTCAGAATATTTTGTTCATAACAGAATCTTGTACAACCGGTTATCTCAGATTCTAGGGTTCAACACCAAAGAACCAGTACAGATGCTCTTTCTTAACCCTACAAATTGTTTTTATCATTAGTGTACAAGCTATACGTTGTCGTAACAACGTAGAGAAATTATCATAATAAAATTCATCATCTCAATACCGTAACGTTCACAGTTTGAAAAACAGTTCATATTCTACTGTTCATTCGGCTGTTTTCCTTTTTATTATATCACATTGTAGGCTTTGAAACATTCAAAGTATGATGTCCTCGCCACGAGATTCTGAATTAAAAGTACAAATAAATGGTCCCTCGGTGGGTCAGCGGGTAGACTTACGAGCTTAGCCCCGATGTTTGATCCCCGGGATTGAAAGAGCACAAATAACCTATTATGTAGTTTTGTACTAATAAAGCAACAGCAATTTGGGCACAGCATATATTAGAAACACGAATACAATTATGTAACGCTCTATAAGTGTAACTCAGTACATTAAAAGCGTATAACATGGATATACGTATTCTTAGCTTCAACAAGCTATGATAAACCGGGTTGACACATTTTATTTAATAGTTTCTCCTTAGAAACTTAATAATATTTTATCAACCCTACACGTGACTATATAAGTCACAATAAGCGTACAAAAAAAGCAAACTTTTTATCTTTCGACCCAGCCAAGAGGGAACACGCAGCTTCTAGTCGCCATCTTGAACAAGGGCGTTTCCTCTTTTCACCTACTATTATGTTTGTAATGAACGCTGATGTCAAATTGCCAGTTTCTTTAACTCCCTTTAACAGATAATGATAATAATTCATTATCTGTTAAATAAATTACACTTTAAAAACGAACGTTTTTTTAATTCCTAAAGGAAATACAAAAAAAAGAAACTGCAAGTTGACAAAAAATCAAACTTCTTTCAACAGATACGTTAAGCTAATTAACGACACTTCCGGTTCCAATATAGATAACTTGTTAGGCTAATTAACGTCACTTCCGGCTCCAGTATAGATAACTTGGTAATTTTTTTTCCTTTATTGTTTGACTTCTGTGTTTGCAGATTAGGTATATAGGAAATGTACTGATATATGTGTTATGCTAGAATTATATGAATAATTTAACACTGAAAATGTAAGTAAAGGAAATAAATAATCGTATAAATAAACTGAAAAACAAAAAACAGTCGTAGTAGCTACAGAAGTTATGGTGGTGTTATAAGGTTTCTTTATCTTAGTGCAAGGCTTAACAATATGCTGTACGCACTCTGTCCATCACGGGAAATCGAATGCAGGATTTTAACATTATAAAAGTGCGTAAACTTACAGTAGATACCCCACTGGGAGACACTTGTGTTCGAAGACATTGAGGTATATCAACTTACCACTAAGTGTGGTAAGACAGATAACATCGTCCTAATGATGGGTTTAAAAAGAACTAAAAACATCCATGACAAGAATATTAGAAACAAACCCACGGACATTCAGGAACATTGTATTCATGTGCCGGATAAACTCAAGAACGGTTGAGCCGAAATCTCATACACTTCTCTAAGGGTAAACTAAGATGGGGATGTTTTCTTGCATTACAAGTGTGTTCTGTGGTGGAAAAAACAGTGACACCTACCGCTTCTGACGAAATTAACCTGACACCAATCTTGGAAATCAGATGTCGCTAGTAAGAAAACAAGTAAACAAAACACTTCGAACATTAATTAAACACATAACACTAGCCTGGTGGGCCACCGAACATCCTCGCTCTTTCAGCCGTGGGGACATTATAGTGGACTGGTCAATCTTCACTATTCGTTGGCAAAAGAGTAGCTCAAGAGGTGGTGACGACTGGTGTTGAGTAGCTGTCTTCACTGCAGTCGATCACTGCTAAGTTAGGAAAGGCTAGCGCAGATAGCTTTCGAGTAGTTTTACGCGAAATTGAAAAACGAACAAACCTATAACGTCTTCAAGAATTCTATACATTTTAGCAAAGTATAAAAAAATATCGTTTAAATATTAAGTTCTGAATAAAAAGTTTCTTACGTTTTTCTGATAACAATTTCGGTTATTATAAAAAACGTGAAAGTTTGATGGATGTAAAGATTGTTTTACTAAAATATGTCATCGGTTATGTACCAGTTTGACAAACAAATAGATGATGGATATTTTGCAGATACATTGTTGTTGTAATGTCGCTACAATCATCTTTAGTTTCATATTTTATGTAATTCTAGAAAAGGATTTATTTTCCTAATGAAACAATCTATTAATTTAATTGAGGATATAATTAACAGTAATAAAAATATTAATCACTTTAAATTCATAAAATATTTTACATTGTGCCATCTGTTAGTGTTAGATGTATTTGTTGATTTGTTGTTAAACACAAAGCTACAACGTGAATAACAGACTTGCGATGGTTTTATTGTCTTGAAGCTATTAAAAGTTCTGTAATAATTCCATTTATCTTCATCACGTACAGACTTTCCACAAAACGCATTTTTACATAAGCGAAACATTTTCATTAAAATCGGGTGATATTTTGTTATAATTAAAATGCTGTCAACCACTAGCTACAGATTTCTCTAAACCAATCGCGACGTCAAAATTTTATCGATGATTTTTGACAAACAAAACAACACAATGTTCTTTGTGACACATGAACTAATAATTAAATAATCATTTGATATAAGGAAGAAATATTCTTCCTTAGTTCTAAAAATATGCTTAGGTAATAGAAAGCAAACGAATACCAGTTTATAAATATGTGTAGCTGAATGACGAGAAAATTCGTTATTAAAAACAAATTCACTTTTATAAAGTGTAAATTCTCAGGCCTGTGTCATTTGCGTTCTGCTCGCCGCGTATATTAAACCTTCAGATTTAATTGTCACAATTGTCATATACGTGTACATAATTAAATAAGATAACAGATAAGTTAGAATACAGAAAGACGCTACATCAGATTTCATGACTAGAGTGGCTATACGTGTACATAATTAAATACGATAACACATAAATTACAATCCAGAAAGATGTTACACAGATCTCATGACTAGAGTGGTTGTGGCTGAGTGAAAATTGTTCATGAATCATCTTTTTTATTTCACAATCTGACGATCACGAGTTCAAATCCCAGTCCCACCGAACACTCTCACCCTTTCTATCAATTCCACTAGTTGGTAAAGAGCGTATCGAAAATTGTATGGGGGAGGTGTTAACCAGCTGTCTTCCCTCTAGTGTTTTACTGCTAAATTACGAAAGCCAAGCACAGATGTAAAATTCAGTAAGAGACAGTTTTTATTTTCCAAATACTAAATGATAAAAGCTACACGAGACAGGAACAGGGTTCTGTTTTGTTTTTAAATCATAAGTTGAATGGAAGGAAGAGTGTTATGAAATGTTTTAAATAGCTGAATAGCTCTTTATTATACTTTCAATATTTGGTTGGTGGTGATCTAACCTCACAACTAATTGGCTTTGTTACTAAACCTAAGACTTCATTCCCTTTGATACGAAAAATAATGATATTACTCATAGTAATTTAGCCTCTTCTGATTATAACGAACAAACAGCTTTTGTAACGTGGAGTAACTAGCATTGTAAGTAATTAAGGAATAATATTATATAGCCTCCAGTCATTACAAAATGTTCACAAAGTGTAATGTGCTTCCATCTAGTGGTATCAACTGTTAACTAATTTAGATAAAATCATGTTATTTGCTGCTGTCATTAACTAAACCAAGACAAGTGAGCAAAAAACACAACAGTTTAACTTCTGTAAGTAATACAGTCTATAAATTAAAAAACAAAAACACTGTAAATGAAGGCAGTGATGAAAAACAGTCATTCTTCATCCAATTTGAAAAAAGAAGTATCAGTAATTTTGATGTTTTAACCAATCTGAAAATTGTTCTAGTGTGTTGTAGTTTGGTGTTTAAGTCAGTTCAGAATTGTTATTATATATTTTAATAGTATTGTGATACACGCAGTCTCAACAATGCTATATTATATTTTAACAATCTTGTGTTTAAGCCAGTTATATTTTAATAGTGTCGTGTTAGAACCAGTCGCAACAATGTTATTTATTCATCCAATTACCATTAAACCAAGGAACAAGAGAACAAAATCAAACCTCAAATTTGAAGGTCATGTTTCCAAATTGTGACGTATTGAACAACGTCACAAGAATGACGAAACAGTTTTCTCGCAGCTTAACTTTAAAGGCATTTCTGTGATATGAAGTGATGTAAGCTGTGGATATTGATTACCGAATATGGACACAAAATGATAGTTAACAAACATTATATTAAGAGCCTCCTAGCATGACTTCTACTCTTCAATTCATTTGAGCAAGTGATGAAAATTGTTTTGCTGAGCACTTTTACACCATTATTTCTCTTTGTTATGTCGCCTGACCTGAGAACAGTCGAAGCTCGCGTGGCTTGCGACACTTACCGACTTACCGAAACGGAGTTCACGCAAACGACAGAGAAGAAAGATCGCTTTATGCGAGCAAAAACTGTGGAATACAAGTAACTAAGGGAAACAGGACAATGAGACGACAAGGTAATTGGCAGCCTGTATTAGGTTACAGGTGCCTGTTTGACAACAGCCGGCCATCAGAAGGTTTGAAACAATGGGGGACCATCTTAAATTTCCTAAGGCCGATAACCCAATATACTGGTTTCCTTCCTCTCTGCATGCACCACTGATCACCTGGATCATATGATGAGAAGGTCTCAATACGAAGTAAATTCATCACCAAAAATTAAATGGTGAAGGGCAGGTGCAGTTTCAGTCACTGAAAAACAACAAAAAACCACAGCCGTATTTGCCCACAAAACCTTGAATATCAAGATACAATACTTTCGCGACTAGTATAACACAGATTCGTTATTTCTGATCAACGCCATTGATGGTTTGAAACTTTGTTTAATCACTCTCATTTTCAAGATTTCGCAATTTCGCTAACTTTTAGTATAACCTAACTCGCGACGATTTATTTGGAACCATTCGTAAAATATACCATTCACTGAAGACAAGTACTTCTTGTCGTTTCGAACGAGTACACTTGTAAAGCCCTCTCTCTACAGGGAAATATTTAACATAGCATCTAATAAATGGTCGACTAGAAACTGTACCTTAACTGTTTTAATAAATTATGTATTCCTTGGGCTTCTCTTGTCAGATCGATTATTTGTTTGTTTTGTCTTTTTAACTTTCGCGCAAAGCTACATGAGGGCTATCTGCGCTAGCTGTCCCTAATTTAGCAGCGTAAGACTAGAGGGAAGGCAGTTAGTCATCACCATCCATCGTCAACTCTTGGTCTATTCTTTTACCAACTATAAGTAGGATTTACCGTGATATTATAACGTTTCCACGGTTGAAAGTGCATGTTTGGTGTGACGGAGAATTGAACCCGCGACCCTCAGATTACGAGTCGAGAGCCCTAACCACCTAGCCTTGTCTGAATGAATACAGAAATTTGACGGACACTTTTATAACTCTTCCTGAATTGTGGAGATGACCATTAGGTCACACCCGACCTTTTGAGATAACAATACTTTGAAAAAGGCGAAAGTTCCAGATGTGTTCTGTATCTTTAAAAAGACAGTCACGGAAAATAACAACAACAACAAGACAAACATAACTTTCATCCAGTATACCTTCGCTACAGGAATGTACATTTAGTTAAATTATGAAGCGCCCCTTGTGGTGTTTTACGTCCGCAGGCTTATAATGTTAAAAATCGGGTTTCGATGGGAAGAGTTAGCCAGTCCAGAACAAACAGACAACTTCAACAGCAACGTTAATTATCTTATGATATCAAAGTTAAAAACTTGTAACTGGATAGCCATTTTTCGGTTGAATCTCAAGTAAAGTTTGACGTATCTTTACTTCAGCATCAATTACTCTCTTTTTCTTGTTCATTTCGTTCTATAGTGAAAGGCCCGGCATGGCCAGATGGTAAAGGCATTTGACTCGTAATCTAAGGGTCGCGGGTTCAAATCTAGGTCGCACCAAACATGCTAGCCCTTTCAGCCATGGGGGCGTTATAATGTTACGGCCAATCCCACTATTCGTTGGTAAAATAGTAGCCCAAAAGTTGACGGTGGGTAGTGAAGACTAGCTGCCTTCCTTCTATCTAGTCTTACCCTGCTAAAGTAGGAACGGTTAGCGCAGATAGTCCTCGTCTAGGTTTGCGCGAAACTCAATAGAAACTAGAAAAAAAATTACAGTGAAAAATAAAACGTCTAAGAAAACAACAACAACAGTTGCAGTGTATAAATATCACTTACAGTATAAATTATCTATTTAAGAAGAATAAGGAATATTTTATATTTCTGATAATAATATTTTGGAAGACGAGAGAAAAGGCGGCTTTTCCTCTACAATAGGGGACTGAACCGACTATTATAATGGACTCGTTTTTTGTCATAGTTCATCCTTCATATCTCTTCCACGTCCTTTCTTCAAACTAGGTGGATAGTTTTCACAAGCGTATAATTCTCCTCTTCAGACAAGGGTTCTGTGTAGGTCTTCACTGTGTAGAATTTTTGGTTTATACTAGCCAGTCCTTCTGTCCGTGATCGTCTGGCAGACAAAGAGGTTTCCCAAGCAGAAAGCTACAGGTAAGACAGAAGTGACAACAACAACCGACATTTTCAAAACCATTTATTATCTCGTCGAAGATGCACTCGATTTTCAAAAGATTCGAAAATTAGGCTTATGTGCTTTTCTTTCGAATTCTATTGACAGAACAGGAGAAAATTGCCTCACCACACACATACAAATGCGTGCAAGAAAATAGTGCATAAAGTCCAGTATTCATGTAGCCCTGTAGATATCTATTCATCTTCTTAATCGCCCATAAACCTTCTTCAGTACTTTCTGTTCCCGAGTAAAAATATCTTATAATTACAAGCAGATGGTAAAAACATAAACAATATACTGACCTTCGAACTCGACAGTCGGAAAACGATATAAAAAAATAAAAAAAAGGAAAGATACAGAGAATAAACCAAGTGGAAGAAATGTGAACTGACGTCTCTTTATGCGAATAAATCTTTATATAGACTGATATAATTATAACAGTTTAGTATTTCACTGTAAGTCCTCATATCGTGTTTCCGGCCTTTTATTTATTTTTAAAGTTTATACTTTTAGAAATTCGTTTCAAACTTTTTTCCTTGAATGTTCTACCAACAATAAGAGGTTATTCATTATAAAGACACGCTATAACTAAGCCTAAAATGTAAAAAAGTGAACATCAAACAACGGTAAGACGTCACGTCATAAAGACCGTATTATCAGAAAACGTAACAAGATTGTAAGAAACAAAGTTTAGGCTTAACTATCTCGCAGTTTTGCACAGTAAAAATGAGAATGCAGCTTATACAAATTAATTGCGTGAAGTTTGGCTACATGAATACACATCAATGTAGACGTCTTAAAGACATAGTGTGTATGTTTAGATTATACTTGGGATATTGTAAACATTGTGTTACTTATTTGTTTGTAATTGAAGCACAAAGCCGCACTATGGGCTAACAGTGCACTGCCCACCACGGTTTCTAGCGTTGCAAGTCCGCAGATTTACAGCGATACCCCTGGGGAGGCTGTAAACATTACATTTTGGTCATTGTAAACATCAACGCCAACAGTTCTGTTGAAAGATAAAATTGAAACTGAATTATAACATTTCACTGCTATAATGTTCCACTCCCTGTTTTTCAAAAAGTGAATTCGTTTCACTTTTATTTACCTAAAGATAAAAAACGTATCCACGATACTCTTTTGTACACACTTTTTAACTGAAGGATAAAAGAAGACAGCTAGTTAACAACACTCTCCGCCAGCTCTTGGACTACTCTAACCAAATAGTAACATTTAACCGTCGATGCGCAATTACTTTGTGGTAACGGGACCCAAACCTAGGATTCACAGTCCAAGTTCGTCTTTGGTAATAATCTATAAAAAACTGCTTACTCTCTGTAATATATTTTAGAGTATAAATTTAAAATCGCTACATTAGCCGTGGACCTCACTGACCTTTTATCAACATTTTTTGTAAAATATCGATGCAAAAAACTGCTTGTGGGAACATGAGTTTGTTATTAAAATTTTTCTAATATTATATTAGTCAAGGGAAAAAAATAACAAACTGGTCCAACTAATTACAGCTAGAATGTTCTGTGTTTTATATCATCAACATTACAACCGATCCCACTAATTACAACTAGAATGTTCTTTGTGTTTTGTGTCATCAACATTACAACCGATCCCATTAATTACAACTAGAATGTTCTTTGTGTTTTATATCATCAACATTACAACCGATCCCATTAATTACAACTAGAATGTTCTGTGTTTTATATCATCAACATTACAACCGATCCCACAAATTACAACTAGAATGTTCTTTGTGTTGTGTCATCAACATCACAACCGATCCCATTAATTACAACTAGAATGTTCTTTGTGTTTTATATCATCAACATTACAACCGATCCCATTAATTACAACTAGAATGTTCTGTGTTTTATATCATCAACATTACAACCGATCCCACTAATTACAACTAGAATGTTCTTTGTGTTTTATATCATCAACATTACAACTGATCCCACTAACTACAACTGGCATTTTCTTTGTGTTTTATATCATCAACATTACAACTGATCCCACTAACTACAACTGGCATTTTCTTTGTGTTTTATATCATCAACATTACAACTGATCCCACTAACTACAGCTAGAATGTTCTGTGTTTTACATACAAGTTCACAGCTGTCATCCATTTTTGTTTGTCAATTCTTTACACAAGTTTTGCCAGGAAAAACAACAGTGACTCAACATTCATTACGAATACCATATAATAAGCGTCAACTGAAGATTGTTATAGAAACGTTTATAAACTAACTTAATTCTTATGTCCCACCATAGGTTTCTCATACATACTTGTAGTAATTAGGAATTTTGACAGAATTTCAAGTGTGTCGCTATGAAATCCAAAGCACGTGACGATTCATAGGTTTCTTTTCGAAAGATATCACCTGTGTAACGACGGTTTCCTTTTTCTATTAAAGTAAAAGCTCTATGAAGTACAAATAATTCATAACATGCTTCAACGTTATTTTCTCTATACAAGTCATACAGGTGTGTTAAAGTATTCTTTAAAAAACATCTTCTATTAGAAAATTATTCAAAAATTAATAACCATTGTTTGTTTTAGAATTTTGCGCAAAGCCACACGAGGACTATCTGTGCTTGCCGTCCCTAATTTAGCAGTGTAAGATTAGAGGGAAGGTACCCTTTTACCAACGAATGGTGAATTAAACAGTAACATTATAACACCCCCACGGGTGAAAGGGCAACCATGTTTGATGTGACGGGATTCGAACCTGCGACCCTCAGGTTGTTAGTCGAGCGCTAGGAAACACGTATGATCAAAGTCATTGAAACTTACAGATGCTTTCTTGTAAACCTATGGGGCTGCTTTAACAAGATGTATAATCACGGACTGCCAAAATGTTACGTTTTCTTCTTACGACATGCAATAAAATCAGTACTTACCAACATAAGACGCATTCTTTATAAAAGTTTTGTTCAGATTTCTCTTCGTTGACAGATAAATCTCTGACTGATGACGTAACTCAACCAATGACTATTAACCTTGATACCCGCTCGCACCGGTAAAACATTGTGAAACGATGCATG
The DNA here is from genome assembly GCA_011833715.1 of Carcinoscorpius rotundicauda. NCBI lineage: Eukaryota > Metazoa > Arthropoda > Merostomata > Xiphosura > Limulidae > Carcinoscorpius > Carcinoscorpius rotundicauda. The sequence goes on from CM022403.1 coordinate 24,733,512, forward strand.
ATAAGTTAGGCCTAATAGACTAAATTTACACTCATGACCTGTATTTGTACCCAAAGCAGCACATATTTACTTGACATTTAAAAGCTTAACGTTAGCTTATTTTTACACCACAAATCGTTAGGCTAGGTTTAGGTTACTAACTACCGGAAATAAGGCAATAATAAGCCTCACTCCCAACATTGTCTCAGCAGGAGGTCCGAGGGATTACAACGGTGAAATTCAGGTTTCAATATTAATTATGGTTCGAGCATAAATAGCCAAGCCTACTTACATAGTTCGTGCAAAATATTTTAGTTGAACACAAAGCTACACAATGAGAAAGTGTAACTTATTTATTAATAAACCAACTGGAAATGAATTATATCGATAGAAAATTAATATACTTTGTTGATTGTTTTAACTTGGAAGAAGACAAAAATATTCAGTAACTGAAGCCAGAAATTAACAGAAAAAATAAATTATTTAACTAATATAAAACATTTCATGTCTCATAACACGGATTTCGTTCTAAGATTATTTCATCACGTATTAGACATGTCCATAACTCAATTGTTTTCGTTCTACCAGGTGTTATAGGCCTCGGCATGGCCAGGTTGCTAAGGCGCTCGACTCATAATCTGAGAGTCACAGGTTTGAATCTCCGTTGCACCAAACATGCTCGTCCTTTCAGCCGTATGGGCGTTATAATGTAACTGTCAATCCCACGATTCCTTGGTAAACGAGTGGCCCAAGAGTTGGCGGTGATGACTAACTGCCTTCCGTCTTGTCCTATATTAAGGACGGCTAGCGCAGATAGTCTTCGCGTTGCTTTGCGCGAAATTAAAAAAACAAAAACAAAAACCAACTTACTGTAAATATTACTTTGATGTTTATCTTTTAATATCGTGAAAAGTTGTTCGATGCTCGTTCTCCATAAGTTTAATGTCACAGACTAAAGGGAAGGCAGCAATTCATGATCACCTGCCGCCAACTGTTGGAATCTTTTTAGTAACAAAAAGTGGGATTGACTATGGCGTTATAAGCTTACTAACATAATGAGTCGTGTATGCTAACCACCCAGGTTACGCCATATCTTATTTTGACCTCAAAGATAAAACGAGGAGTGGGTAAATGTGGCACTGTACCCTTCCTAGAAATAATGTTCTAGAATGGATATAAACTATCTCAACTCATCACTGTTTGTGTGGGGGTCGCGACTCAATATTTTGTTGATACTTTAACTACTGATTTTCACAATGACTGTCATTTTGGATGTGGTACAGTAGTTCGCTTGTTATGCTGCGGCGTGTCTAAGGTTAGGGGCCACAGTATTCTGCTGAACACGATTTGTGCCTTACAAAAGTAATATTCAATGCCGCGATAATGTTGCCAAGTGATTGCGTTCTCACTGGCCAGCAGTTCTAGATTAAAAACGTACGTGCCAGAGCTTTGTATCAATGTATTGCACGATGTGTTATTCTGGTGTAAATACCAGAAACCATTATTTATTTCAGGAAACTTTTTACACATACATATCAACCTACTAACACAAAACGCAAACAAATTTTGTTGCAGTGCTGCCATCTATTATGAGGTACATCAAGCACTAAATTGTAGAAAAGCAACAGCACATGATTCAAACTTTTTTCAATATACAAATAAAAACAAAGAAACAAGAACAATAAAACAAAAAGTTCACTCTGAAAAAACGTTAACATCTTATAACTAATATTAGTTTGGTTTGAATTTTGCGCAAAGCTACACGAGGGCTATCTCTGTTAGCCTTCCCTAATTTAGCAGTGTAAGACTAGATAGATGGCAGATACCCACTCTCGGGCTACTCTTTTACCAAAGAATAGTGTAATTGATCGCCACATTATATCGCACCCACGGCTGAAAGGGCAAGCATGTTTGGTGTGACGGGGATTCAAACCCGCGACCCTCAGATTATAATTGGAGTGCCTTAACCACCTGGCCATGTTGGGCCACTGATACTAATAATGTTCAAACGTGACACTTTTCCAGATGTTAACTTTCTACAATCAAAATGGTAGCTTTTAATGGAAACAGCTTTCAAAATACTCTGCAGTATCATTACACACATAACAGATAAAATTGAAAGAAAACAGAAGGTTGTTGTTGGTAGCTCAAAGTAAGAACAGATAGACACGTGTGAAGGGAAAAAAAAATGTATATGGACACAGTAGCCAATCAGGTGACAGGTAAGGGCACACACATCTAACCACAGTAAACAATGCTTTCAAGACATATTTACGTTTTATGTGGAATTATTTGTTTGTTGTTCAATGTAAAGCTATACAATGTGATACTTGTGCTCTGTTAAATGCAAGTATTCAATACCATTAGCCCCTGAGGGCTTTTAAGTAGGAAGTACTTCTGTTATTTTAAGACCGGTTATGGGGACGGGTTGCAAGTTAGAATGTCAGCAGTTCGAGCTGCGATACTGTTTAAGATGTTTTACACTTTCAGTTGTTATAAGACAGAGTCAATGCCCTTTATTCAGTACAGTTCAGAGCCCTTTTGGCAGTGGATACTGCTGACCAGTTGTTCTTCCTCTGACCAGCAGTTGAAGATCATACAATATTACAAAGGTAACTATTTTGCAGTCACTATAGTAAATAACTAATCTTTTAGAGCATTATCCTTGATATTCCAAAGTGTCTCCTGGGAGGTCAGCAGTAGGTTTATGGATTTACAATTTTTAAGAGCCAAGAATGTTAAATTAGACCAACTATGAGTAGTATTATCTTTAGCTTCTGAATTGTAACCTATGACCGGTACTGGAACCTTTTGAGAAATGACACGACTATTCATCCTGGAGAAATGGTACAACTGTTGGTTCTCGAGAAATAGTACAAGCTACTGGTTCTGAAGAAATGGTAAATAAATCAGTAGCATCAATATCACACTAAGCATTGAGAAAATAGACAACTGAATATAGTGTAGGTATGAAAAGAAAGGCAGTAGTTTGAATAATTTGGTTTATTATTCCAATCAGCAGATATCACCCTTATTAAACTTTCAAGGTACTCAAAACTGTACTTGAAGGACATTCAGTTTGATCACTTTGATGACGTACCTTCAAATTTCATACATTTCTTTCCTTCTTTAAAGATGTGCAATGATATTTCCATGTTTTCTAGTAAACACTGACTAATTGAAAGTATTTCAACAAAGAGAAACACCAAATATAAATTCTGAACATTCTCGTGTTTTGCCTCTGCTTGAAATATAGAGCAAAAATATGTTTCTTAAATGAACTAACAGAATTTCCTTACAAAATCTGACAGAGTAACATCATTAAAAACAGTTAAAAGAGGAATTTATTTAAAAAAAATCACCAATATGATGACATACAAATTAACTTGAACAACTAACTGGTTACCATCTCTTTTCTCATGCACTGTATCCTAGTTTTATCATTACATGTTTTAACCACTTGTACCATTAAACATTAATGTGCTGTCTGTCAATCAGTAGACACTAAAATGACATCACATAAAGGATATTTAACACAAATTTGTACAGTTCTGACATCATTAAAATGTCCATATACCACAAACACAAGAATTATGTATTCCGTACACTCCAACACAGCATAACATCTGAAGTTGAAAAGCAATACATGTTTGTTAATCTTGATTTTATTTACTCTTGAAACAGAGCCTTTCAGGGACCCTGGGGAAGCAACATCTTGTACATAAAAATGCTTTCAACATCTCCGTGAACTGACTTATTTAGAAACAACTTTCTGATTAAGAAATTGGGTATGTATGTGGCCTAACCTATCACATAAGAACAAAAGAAGTGTTATAACATGGAAGATATGAAAGATCAAAGATCAATACATAAAAAAATGTTCTTAGTCAATCTAGAGTCAATTTATTTAGGCACAGTTTGTTTTCCAGACACATCAGTTTATTACAAGCAAAAATTAATAGAAACACAACAAAACACAATTCAAGGACAGAGTTTATTTACACATTTACTAACAGTTGGTACGACATTTTAGATACAGAGATATAAATATACAAATATACATACGTGTAAATGAATACAATGTAAGCCCTCCCCAATATCAGACACCTATAAAACAGAAAATTCTTTCAATGATTTTCTTAATGACAATAGTGATTAGATAAATAACAATTTACAATTATAAAAAAAAAAATCATACAAACACAAACCATTAGAATACCTTCAATCTAAAGCTGATGTTATTTCTTATCCAATTATAAAGACTTCAAATTAAGTCAGATCTGTTAGAACATTATAACAAATAGAAAAATAACATTTTGGAAAAAAATCACTTTACAAACTATATATTTAAAACTTGTGAAACATCAGCCAATACTAATAGATACATTACAATTAAACAAGAACCAGACCAAAAAAGCATGACAGACACATTCAGGTTCCACTTCACTAGGATATGGTCTTGTGATTTAAATCTCTTGTAAATAAACTAGTAATCAGAAACTTATTAAAACATACAACTCAGTATAAGTTTGTGGACTATTAAAAGCATTACATAAACTTTAAATCTGTCAGAAATCTCACATACACAATACAGATTTAATCTTCAAAAGCTTTGTTTATTTAAAACCTTTTCTTTGTTAACCACTAAAAACAACTTTAATGTTTTCTTTCTTTAGCCAACTTTCTCAATGCAATTTCAGGTTGTAGTTTTTCAGATATTATTTCTCTATGTAAAGAAACACTCAATGCATAGTATTGAAACTTGACTTGTTCATCTGAAGAAAACTTCAGTTATTAGGCCTACACACACTCAAAACGGTTACAAGTAAGGAACACTAACAACCTTCCTTGAAGATGAGAAAACTTTGGACTTACCAAGGCTACACAGACAAACAGAGGATGTGTCTGCAAAGTTTCAACTTACAAAGCCTACACAGAATAACCACACTGACTAGCAGAAAACATGTGTTGAGAAACTTTGGACTTACCAAATCTACACAGAATCACCACACAGACTAGCAGAGGACATGTCTTGGCAAAGTTTGGACTCACTCATATCATCTGCAAGGGCTTCTAAGATATCAATAAGAAGTTCTCGACTTAAGCTACGAATTCGAGGAAGTCGAGCCACCTATAATATAAAGAAGTGTCTCTCTTATTGCTTTAATAGTTATAACAACAAGAATAAAACACCACTACAAGACCAAAACATTCAATGTATTGTTCCATCTAATGTTTAAGATGAAATGTCAAAATAATTATAGTTAGTTTAAAAACAAAAGTAACCCTAATATAGTGTGCTTCTTAAAGAATGGAATACAATATTAATGACAGTTTCATGTTTAAATGGGATTTCTTAACACCATAACCAATGTTTTAACTCAGTTCTCTTCTTATCACTAAAACATTTCTATATGGAATCATTACATGACTGTGTTATACAAATTTTGGAAGATTTGATAAGAATACGGACGGTTATTTTCCAGTCAATATATTTAAGACAATAGTACCTTTACATTTGTTAGACAATATAAAAAACTATGTAATATGTCATATTATGATTAGTTTTACTCACATTTGGGGGAATTAGTTGGTGATGACGCCTGACCAATTTTGATAAGTTTTGCCACCATTTCTTCAAGGTGACCAATCTAGTTTAACTAATTTTGAATAGTTTTACACATCTTGGAAAAAAATGGAACAATCAAGGCTACTTAACTTTGAATAGTTTTACACATATTCAGGAAGTGGTGGTCAACCAAGGCTAATTGAACAACCACAATTAATTGATTTTCTACAGTTTCAGTCATATTTACTTGAGTTTCAATAATTATACTCACCTCAAAGAAGTGGTGGACAACCAAGGCTAGTTGAACAACCACAATTAACTGATTTTCTACAGTTTCAGTCATATTTACTTGAGTTTGAATAACTATACTCACTTTAGAGAAGTGGTGGACAACCAAGTTTAGCGCATGCTTCTTCATATCGAAAGCTTGTATTCTGTCTGCTGCTTCCAAAATCTGGTAAAAGATTTCAGATAACCTTTACTCTTACTAATCATAATTAAAATAAAAATATTCAGATGTGCTTTGCAAATGCTACAAGTTTCAACAACTAATAAAATTAAATCTGTTAATAAATAGCGTGAAAAGCTGTTGAATAATATTAACAAACACTAGTAAGTGTGGGTTTACACCATGATTAGAATTCAAGGTATTATGGTAAAATTATGCACCATGTTTTATTATTAAATGATATTTGACACCACTGAAGGTATTAAGATAAAAACTAAGTAACAGCAATTGTTGTAACTGAAACATAACCAACAGTTATGAATAAACCTGAAAGATTTTCTAAAAACTGAAATCTTAAAAAGTTCAGGACTGTGGTAACTCCATCAACAATTCTCACCTGGATGACATTTTCAAATGTGACATTCATCTCCAAGTTTTGCTTGCAAAAAGCCTAGATACAAGAAAGAAAAATATGCAAAAAATATGGTTTAAGGCTTGCATAACTATAGCACCCTGTGTTTATGAAAGAAACACAACTAGATGTAAGATACAAAACACTTGACATACATCGTAAATGGTTAGTGTCACTAACATAAACATGTTTGAGTAAATATATGAAACAAAATTACAAGATTATTAGCTTGTGTTATTTTGCATAAGACACAAATGAAATACAAATCAAATCATAACTTTGACTTTTCCAGACGGCCTATAACAGCACTGGTATAACAATGAAACAATAAGTGCTTTGGTTTTTTATTTCCAGTTAGTTTTCATTTATGAATCCAGTAAAGTCTCCATTACACTAATTATATTTTTTATAACCATAATGAAGTTACGTTGATGATAAAGTGATTCACAAGAACAACAACTAGATTGTCTCTAGAACCCATGAAAACACATTCAGCTGTCATCTTTAACAACGAACTTCTCTAGAACCCATGAGAACACATTTAGCTGTCACCTTTAACAACAAACTTCTCTAGAACCCATGAAAACACATTCAGCTGTCACCTTTAACAACAAACTTCTCTAGAACCTATGAGAACACATTCAGCTGTCACCTTTAACAACAAACTTCTTTAGAACCCATGAGAACACATTCAACTGTCACCTTTAACAACAGACTTCTCTATGACAAAGGTTTACTTGAAGTTTTTTAAAATAACTGTGACATAAAAAAATGTAATAGTTTGTTTCAGAACAAAGCTACATCAGACTATCTGCTGTGTCCACTGAGTGGAATCAAACTTCTTGTTGTCCCAGCAAGGGACATTTAGTGTTATACTTACGTAAACTAAGTCAGAAGCATGATCACAAGTATTAAACTGTATGTTAAAGTAATACAACACAGGTTTGTTTTGAAGAGATTTCTTCTTTTATCCTTATGATAAACTTGTTAAAACAAAAGAGACTGTGTATAACACAAACAAAAACCATAAACAGTATAACAACTTTTGTTTTACTGGTAAACATTGCTGAAACAAAAAACTAAGATCAAAGTTTATGTTCTCTAAAACTCCCCATAACAAAGAAGTTACAAAGGTAATTGCTACATGTCCTCTTCAACTGGAAACAAGACTTATAAGGCATCTCAATGTAAAAGAGCTGTCAACTTCTCAAGAGATTTATCTTTTACTCTGAGAAAGGGTCTGCAAGATGTACAGAAAAGAATGGTGATCTTACAACTTTCAGACATTTCCTTATCAGTAGCTTGTACAAAAGACAAACAATCATTTGTAATGTTTCTTTTTCTCTATATTTAAATGACTCTTCCTATAACTTAAATATTGTCCGACTAAGGTCTAGATCTACAGTGGCTAGTATTTAATACACATCTTTATTTTAATGTATAATCCCGAAAGTTTACTAACTAGCTACTGTTTTTTAATGTAGCTCATACTTTGTAATATCTTCATGGTTGTACTTAAACCATAGATGAGTCTTCAATGTCATACAAGTGATCACTTAGCCATTCAACTTTAACAGATGTTAAGTTTTAATATCCACCTGCATATATCATGAATTTATGTCCAACTCATGAAACAGTTTTTAACAGTTTGTATCAACCAATCAACAGTTTTAATATCCAGCTATATGTAATATGAATGATTTATACACCCACTTGAATAAACACAGTTTAAGCTCATTTGTATTGACTGATAAACAGTTTTAACATCAAGGTGTGTGCAATACAAATTTTTTTATACATCCACCTGAACACAAGCTTGTTTGTATCGACATAAACTGGCATTTCTTGTACAACTGCCACAGATCATTTGTATGCTACTTTTACTATACTACTACAAACACTCTCACTATTACACAAAACTTATTTATTAACACAATATTAAATACATTAACTCACCTGAAGTCTATTGTTTGTAAAACCATAGAAGTAAGGAGCTGAGAAGAGGTACCTGAGAGATAAATAGTTAGAGAAAATAGCTTGCAAGTTAACTGACTAACTAACATCATTCACCAAGTTCCACATCACTGTATAAAACAAACATTACCAATGCCAAACCTATCCAAGTAACCTAACTGTTATATCACCAAACACTCTGAAGGTTCAGTGTAACAAAACATCATATAACTTTAATGTTGATGCTAAAAAAGCACCACAGCTCCCTAGATTCATGAACAAATTATCACACACTAACAACTCAGCTTAACAAAGTAACATAATGCACCTAGAATCACTATTTTGTTTGGTATCATGTTAAAGAGTAAAACATAGCCACAGTACTGCACTTCACAGTTACTCACAGAACTGCACATCACGGCTACATGCAGTGCTGTACTTCACAGTTACACACAGAACTGCAAAATCACGGCTACACACAATGCTGTACTTCACGGCTACACACAGTGCTGTACTTCACGGTTACACACAGTACTGCACTTCACAGTTATACATAACACGGGTTTTCTTGCACAGAGAAAGACACTTAATTCGACAATTGTTTTCACTACCAGTTTTAAATATACTAAAATTTACCTGTGAGAAAAACAGTTTGAAAATCCTCACTGACACACCCTCCCATGTCAACAACAGTTACAAAATATGATACTCTCATGCTCTAAGTGAAACTACATTTGTGTACATATCAAAATATGTTGATTTTGACAAACTGTGAGTTGAACTTTAAAATAAGGTAAGGATACAGAGAATCCTCTGGAGGCATGGTAACATCTCCATAGTAGATGTATCGTAATAACGTATGGAACGACTGCATTGAAGGGATCATTTCACCGATAGCAATCTGAAAAATTCAACATCTACACTAACAATCGGTTGACAACATGAGCACAGCATACTGTATCTAGTTGGGTTAATGGTCTAGTTTAGCCCTGAATTAAACAAGTTTTCAAACATTGTCTTCATTAACCATAAGTTTGAATCACGTACACAGAGTACATCTAGGTAAGTTATAGTTGGTTTATTCTTGAATTTAAAGATAAAATTATTTTAAAGAACTAACTATAAAACTAAATGTTCCAAGTAACGTACTGTGACAGTGTTGTTTTCAGGCATGAACGAGCGAAACATGGCTTCGAAATAGCTGCATCTTGCAGCAAGTACTGCCTTGTGAGCTGGGATTGGTTGGTCATCCAGCATCAAAGTGATGTCACAGAATTCTGTGCCAGTACCCTTCAGGAATGCTTCCATATCTTGCTCTAAAGTTGTACCTGCAAGTTTTAGATCCAATATGGCAATGTCAAATAGCTGTTAAAAAGCTACACTGTATTTTTACATTTGTCTACCAATTTCAGACCACTGTCAAAACACTACAATACATTTTTACACCTTCCATAAGAATATAAAAGTACTGTTAAATTGTGTTGTACTTTATTCTCATAACAATATCAAACTATGGTTAAACAACCCTGTAGCTTTTATAGTTTCCATAGTAAGTTCAATCTACCATTTACTTTATAACACTATACATTTCTTGGTTTATACTCTAAGAAAGAGAATTTTTATTCATCAGTTCTCAAAAGAAGGAAAAAAAACTCGACAAAAACTCTTTGTTTATTATAACTATATCTTCATTACTTATTAACAGGAGCTGCATATATAAATTTTTTGAGCTGAGTTTAAAATGAAAGTAACTTTATCTTCTAATCTCCAGCAAATAACAACCTGAATACACCAATACATTTTAGCTTGATTTTCTAATTCTAAGATATCGTGAGTGTTCTTTGTGTATTAAATAACTTGTTGTTTATAGAGTTCTTTCACTTCTCTATTATTAAACAAGAAATTTGTTTAATGATTAAAAATATTAGTTACAAATTTCTTTTCAGTTCCAACAACAGGTAAAATTTAAAGGAGTCTGTGTCACAGAGGACTAAGGTTTTCTTTGATTGGCTGGAACCTTTGGTATGATTTAAGTTTCATCTATTGAGAACTCACAAGCACAACTTGGGCTAGCAAAACAAAGAAATGCAGTTAGGCCTCTTATAATGGTGATTTCTATACAGCACTAATGGGGTTTTTAAGTCCTTTGCAATTACCAATAAAGCAGCCTAACATAATTTCTGTATTTTAATCATGTTATTTAAATACCAAAATTATTTTAGGTTGCTTTATTAGTGACTGCAAAGAACTTACAAACTCCATTAAAACTAGTTTACATTTTTAAATACTGCTTCAGCAATTTGTATAATATTAATGTTATGTAAAAAGATAAATTTATCACTCTACTGATGAAAATCTAAGTGGCTCAAACATAAAAACACAATTAAAATGCATTATTTTCATTTCAATACTGTTGCTGTTTTATTTCTTCAATCTCAAAAGTTTTTACTTCAGTATTAAAACAACTCACTTCTTATCATATGGTATCCATGTTTATGCAAAAATCAGCCCATTTTTCTTTTAAGCTAAATGTTTGGTTCTCAATTAAAACTAAATGCCAAATAAAAGTGATGTAGGAAACAAATACGTCATGATCCAAACTCATGTCACAAAGAGAAAGGTGGATACACTTTAAGACTGGAAATACATACAGTTTAGAAAAAAAACACTGCAAAATGTGCTATGAGCACCATGTCCACCATGGGGATACAACCCAGAATTACAGCTTTATAAAATGTAGTTTAATTACATGTTCGACTTGAAAATACCTGCCAAGTCGCACTGTGGTTCAGTCAAAGGTCGAACAGCAGGCACCTGTCGACGACGGATGATTTCCACCATTAGAGGCTGTGCTATAGTCTCAAACTCTTTACTCATTACAATCTGGTTGTAGTTGCTCTCCTTGACAATAAACTTGAGGCAGAATTCCTGGAAACCAAATTTTTTTCAGCAGTAACATAAAAAAATGCTAAAACTGAAAAAGTCGAACATAAGTACTTACAGCTCACTCGAATGTTTTGTTTAACTGTAATTTTCTTTATATTATATAGCAAGATAATTTGTTGCCATTAAATGTCAGCATAATATTGTATCCATCTTTAAAATGTTTAATGTATTTTTTATAATTCACAAGCCTTATTATTCATCTTTCTCTGAGCTCATTTTACTGAAAAAAACAACATGAAAATCAGTATTCTTGTGTTTAAACAATTACAACATACTGCAACATCAAAACACACACAAAATAATAAAACGTGAAAACATCAACTACAACTCAAGAAGAAAAAATATTCTGGCGAATAATGTTTTTCAAAACATAAGGACAGAATCATAAAACCATTTACATTAGGTTTTTAATAGGCATGACAACAAGGATGGTCAGTTTGGGATTTAATTTCACAATTTTGGAAAATAATTAAGCAATAAATGGAAAAAGTTAAACAGAGAGATACACCATTTAAAAAATTGAGTCCTTTTTAAAAGATACATAACTTCATAGCTGGCAACTGTAATCTTTCTAGCATAATATGCACGATCAAATGCTGAATAGATTTATTATAATATTAAATAACACCCAGTTTCGAAACTTCAAGAGCACAGTAGTTTATTTATCAAATAACTTGTGGTTAATATGATTGTCTCAGCTATTTTTATGATAAAAACACATACAGTGAACTTCATAAATCAATATGAACAAACAATTTATACTGTGCTCAGACTACCAGGAAACAAATTTCAGTTTGTGACTGATGTTTGATTTTCACTAGTGCAGAATTTATACACCAGGTGTCTAGAATTTACAATGTTTCCCCAAAGGGTGCCTTCAACTATTAGGTAAGAGATATGAGTTTGTGACAGATGTGCAACTTGTGATGCATAAAAAAGTGTATTTTCTAAGTAAACTCTTAAAAGACAATATACACAATAATGTTTATAACCACACATTTTTGTCCTTCACATGATGCAATTTCACAGACATATTAATTCATTCAGTCAGTGTAAATTTGAAGCCTCATGTGTGAAACTAGTCAAAGTGTAATCAAATTTGAAAATTGAAAAAAATTTTTAAATTAAACAACCTTATATCTATCAGGTCATCCCTTAAGTAATGTACGATATTAGGTTTAGAAAAAGAGAAATGATTTCAAATGCTTTTAATGTTATTTAATCAACAGCGTATGTTTCATTATTATTAATTACTTCCTGCTAACGACTCACAAGCTTATGAATGCCACTTTTATAAAATTCTCGGGATTTGCAAGAAAGAAATGTAGAGAGGGTAGTTTTGACATCTTTATGTGTTCCAAGCTCTTTTCCATCAAGATAGTTCTGCAAACTTTGGAATATATGATGATCAGATGGGACAAGGTCTGGAGAATAAGGAGGATGTGGAAGGTTTTCCCAGTCTAGCTGTTCAATCTTTGCAGATGTCATCCTTGCTGTATGGGGCCGTGCATTATCCTGGTGTAACACAACACCTTTACAGTTGATCAAAGCAGGCCTCTTTTCTTTCAGTGTAACATTCAAGTGCTCTAACTGTTGACAACAGAAGTCTGATGTAAATGTTACACTGAGTGGCAGCAATTCAAAGTGAATCACAACAACAATATCCCACTAAACACTTAATGAGACTTTCCTAAGGCTGAGGTCCACTTTGTACTGTGCTTTAGTCAGTTTACCTGCACTGAGCCATTGTCTGAAGTACTTAATAAGTTTATAAAATATCCATTTTTCATCTTCACTCATTAACCTGTCCGAAAAAAGTGAGATACGTTCACAAAAGTGCAGAGAAGTGTAAATGTTTACTTTCACTCGAAGGTTGGCTTCTGTCAAATCAAGGAGGAACCATATTCCAAGGTTTGATACTTTACCAAGCTGTTGCAGATGATGGTGAACTGTTGAATAGGTTGAATTAAGCTTCTGTACCAGTTCTTCAACTGTTACAGCACAATCTTCAAGCCCAGCCAGTAGTAAGTCATCATTAAACTCAACAGGACAACCTGAACGTGACACATCACTTGAGCTGTAGTCACCTGATCTGAACTTCTGAAACCACCTTCAACATTTTCTTTCATTGAGAGACTCCACACCATAAACACCTTGAATATTTTATGTAGTTTCTGCTGCACTATTGCCTTTTTAAACTCATAAAGCATTATATGGTTAATATGAAGATGGATGTGTTTGAGAATCACAAGAGTTTATTTGATAAATTATCTGAAAAAGTGGAGTTAGATTAATTTCTTTTATCTGTCTGAACATTTTTATACACGTCCTAGTACATATTTTAGTCATTGAATCCTACAAAGACAGAAATGATGATGCACCTTGTATTAAATTTTAAGACATTGCTTGTGGGATGACCTGATACATTTCTTTTTTTCCTTAAATTATTAATTTAAAAATAAATCACTTATTAAACATATCAGTTAGTCTAATTATGTATGCAAACAACCACACACAGCTTGTGTAATGTGTTTGCCATTTACTGACAGTGCAAGACTAGCTGAACTGTAAAAGCATGTTAAAACAAATATTTAGTTAATGTATTTATAAAAAAGGTTAAACAATACAGGAGACTACAGCTCGACAAATTACAACACCATAACCAGAAAATGAAAGGTAACTTTTGTGACAGAGCCAAAAAGTCACCTTCCATGTTCTTCTAAAAAATATAATCAAAACATCTGAATTTGTACAGCAAGTATTCACATTAATACGAGACAAAACAATTGACCTCAAAGTAAATGCCAAAAATTGTGATAATACAACAATGAGTGTACATCCCACTGATGTGTTTGATAAAATCAAGAAACAATTCCCCCTTTCAAAAAACTAGTCCTAACATCATTGATCAAGCAAAGAGCACAAACCTTGATGAAGTCCAGTTTAAGATCTGAGGCATTTTGCAGGGCCACAAGAACATTTCTGTGATTGACAGCTGATTCTAGGTATTGTACACAAAGCTGCTCTAGTCGCATCATGTGGAACTAATATTGGAGAACAATATGATACTAATTTTTAATCAAATAATATTATCCACTAAACACTCATCTCCGACTCATTTTAAATGAGTTCTGCATACAACAACCCCACTGGAACAATAAATAAAACTTTCCTGGTTGAATATACATCAACCTGAATATAAAGAAACAACAAAAGAATAACTGGAAAACATTCAAGATCAGTTAGAAATCTAATTAAGAATAGACTAAAAATATGTTTTTATGTAGTTATCTGAACACTCAAGTTTTTTAGAAAAAATTAAAATAGGTGGAAACTGGAGTACCAAGTGAATTTTAATATGATATGTTGTCCTAAGGTTAGGAATTTTGTTTTGATTATTCAAAATATTAAACACAACATACCACGTGGTTTTGAGTAAGTACCAGACTAGATATCTCTCTGTCTGTCTGCCTGTGTGTGTGTGACAGAGAGAGAGAGAGAGTGAATAGGTGTGCTTGCGTATGTAGAAATAAAACATAAAATACCAGAAAGAACATGGTAACACATATCTTCAATGCCAGTTTTTAAATATCTTTTAATTAACAAAAGACAATGAATATCAACATTACACAAAATAAACTGACTGCAACACTTCCTTGAAATAAGGCCATAAAAACTACAAGAAATGAGAACTATTAAGATTTATATTACTAGATCTTACCTGTATGGTAAGTTGATAAACACCATTAAAAGAACAAATATAAGTAAAGAAAGAATTACTAAATGTTTTACATTACCTGTACAGTTAAGTGAAAAACATCATTAAAAGAAAAAATACAAGTAAAGAAAGAATTACTAAATATTATACATTACTTGTATAGATAGTTGGTAAACATTATGAAAAGAACAAATATAAGTAAAGAAAGAATTTACTAAATGTTTCATCTTACCTACACAATTAGTTAGTAAACATCATTAAAAGAACAAACACACACAAATAAAAAAATAATTACTAAATGTTTTACATTACTTGTACAGTTAGATGGTAAACATCATTAAAAGAAGAAATAACAGTAAAGATAGATTACTAAATATTTTATCTTACCTGTACAGCTAGTCGGTAAACATCCATCATTAAAAGGACAATCTTGTTACTAAGTGGATCTCTACCTAATAAGGAGAAAAGAAAACCAATTCATGACTTATGTAGATATTAACAGATAAAACAAAAAGTGTTTAAGATGCCAAGAATGTGTCTTGTATATTATATAATTATATATTATAAGTTACAAGAAACGTGACAAAATTTGCAGTGCTGTAAAAAGAAGACCATTCACATTTGTATTTCTAATCAAACCATTCTGGAATCTTAACTTAAATTGTGATTTTTAAACTTCCAACTAATGAAGTCAGGTTGTATTTGTTCGTAGACAGAATTGTTAATTAAAAATCTAGAAAATTGGAACATATATATATCTGTGCACTGTATTTTTACAGAACTGTAATAAACAGAGTGACAGAAATATAATACTTAGTATCCTTAAAACACTAAATAAATGATGTTTTTGTTTCACAAATTTAAACCTTAACTAAGAGGTCCTTCCAATACCTGGAGACCAAATGAGATCTAGACACAAACTGGACAAGGTCCAGCTAGATAGCATTTACATAGATCATTTGTGCAAAACTTTCTTTCTAAATTTGTGAACAACACAACACACACACTTCAAATCTAGATTCACCATGATTTTTACAACGTTTCCAGTGGTTTTCACATTGCAGTAAGAAATAAAATCAACCATTTGTCAAATCATAATGAATTGTAACATGTAACAAATTTAAATTTTGTTTGTGAAGAAGGAATATGTCACATCTACAAGTGTTGGATGAAGAGTTCCATCAAAGGAAGTAATGAAAAACAATTTCTAACGTGCATCATGTTTTATATGGTTACATTCTAGTGAGTCGTACACCATGTAGTAAATGGTTATATCCTAGAGAAGTCATGTCAATATATCTTAAATGTGGGTGAGGTAATTTTTGTTTCTTGTTTCACTTCATTTTCTGCAATTAAAAATAGTATGTTTGACAACTCATATTATGGATAAACATTTGTACAGCTGTCCATGCAAACATGTGGTAAGCACAATCAAAGCCAGTATTATTTTAAACTATAATAATATGAAATCAGCTTACTTTTCTTCGTAGGGTCTATACGATCAGTATATATGTAAGTAAGAACAAGTTCAAAAGCTTCTGGGACAGCATCTTTCAACTTGACTTGTAGCAAAGGTGTGTTCTGCTTGCCTGACATCTGGTGGTAGTCATACACAGCAGTTTGCTCCAGCTAATTGGCAACAAAAAAAAATCTTATACTCACCGAACCTTGTTCTTTAAGGTATGTATTTAGCACAGTAATAAGTGTAAAGTTTTACAAGTCTATTTTACCATTTCTTTGTATATGTCTCTTGCATGTCAAGTGCAGGTAGCTGTATCAATTGATGATGGTTGACATTTAAGGGTTAACAAAATAATAAATGTGAAGTTTTATAAGTCTATCTTACCATTTCTCTGTGTCTGTCTCTTGCTTGTCGAACCTTGTTTCTTAACCAATGGGAGCGAGCTGCAACAAATCCTACATGGGCAGGAATCTTATGCTCCTCCTAAAGCCAAGGACACAAGTTACTGACAGTTTAATACAATTTCTAAAATTTATTTGTAGGTGTAAAGGTACAGTAATAATTTTTATCTCTTAAGTTAAAAAAAAACTACACAAAAACAGATTAAAGTTTAAAGACTGTACCTGGTAAGTAAACATATCTCGGAATTAAACTACATACTGCATAACAATATTAAATATTATTATAGTTTTGTATCAAACTGTATGAACTCAGCAACTACTATCTTTAAACTCACACAGAAGAATGAAAATAAAAAGTTTAAACTCTATGACTGAAAAACATTATTACATGGTAACTGTCTACTTTTCAGTCAAAATAAACTGAAACAATAATTTCACTCTCTTTTCAGTAAAGCTACATTAGCTTTAAACATTATTTATAATGAATTACAGAATCCAATTCACCTCTCCCACCAGGAATTCCACGTCACAGAACTGTCGACTCTCTAATAATTTACCAAAGTCTTCATGTAGGGTACATTTTGGATAACAGGAGAACTGGAAGCGAAACATTTCTCCACTGCGAACGTTGTTGTCAACAGTTCCTCCAAATATGTACATCGCATCCCCAATCACAGCTGCAGCATGGAAAAGTCTTCCTGAAGGCACCTGATGTATCAATTTTTAGAAGAAAATGTCCTCAGCTTTCAAAAACCACAAAACTTAAGTTTCGTTTATTTGAGGAAGAGTTAATAAAATCTGTGTGTATATATATATTGTCATTGTACTGCTTCTGTGTGTGTGTGTATATATATATATATATATATATACTGTCACTGTACTGCATCTGTGTGTGTATATATAGTCATTATATATACTGTCATTGTACTGCATCTGTGTATATATACTGTTATTGTATTCCTAGTTAGGTATTCAAAACAAAACATCAGAATAATGTTCATATCTACAGTTAACCCTTTTGAGTGCTTAATTAAACCTTAAGCGGATACTCTAAAACTGTTAATTGATGAAATTTTAAAATTTACCTTTTTGAGCATTTTTTAAACAGTTAAATCCACTAGCTGTTCTTCTGTCCAATGATATACATAAGTGCACTAATAAGGTGGGAAATTCTAGGATGTGCATCTCCATTGTTGCACTAAGAGTAAACATTTTGTGACATCATCAGGTAAATCTGCTGTTATGCCAAATGACAGTAAATGTCAAATTGGATGAATCCAATTATACCAACCAAAGAGTTAAGATTTGTTTGTTCTTTTTAAATTTTGCTCAAACCTACGAGGGCCATCTGCACTAGCTATCCCTAATTTAGGAATGTAAAACAGAAAGGAAGGCAGCTAGTCATCACCATCTTAGATTACTCTTTTACTAATGAATTGATAGACTGATCATCATTTTATAATGTTCCCACAGATGAAAGGTTAAGCATATTTGGTAGGATAGGGAACTAAACCAGTGACCCTCAGATTGCAAGTCAAGCATCCTAACCACCTAGCCATGCTGGGCCCATTTAGCCATTGCAATCCTGAAAATAAACAGAATGTGTGTGACCCAGCTAAATAAAATTCGTATGAAAGATAATAAAAGAATATAGATAAATTAAAGTGACACTTTTCTGGAAAAATATTGTAAGACAAGTCTACTCAATTTAGTTCATCTGAACTTGAAAAGGAAAATTAAAAAGAAGTTTTTATAATCATGTTTAAAAATAAAAGTTATCATGCAATAATCCCCTTTTGAAATAAAGTAATTTTTTCTGAATAATGGGAGCATTTTAGTCTACTCTCTATATTTTGTATATTGAATTTTATATCTGAAAAAACAAACAAACTGCAATTAAAAATTTGACATCTCTTAGATTTACTGACCTCACTATCTGGCGATGGCTGGATTATTGACCAAAGTTGTGAATCTAGATCAAAACTAGAAAAGTAAAAATTGTTTATCAAACCAACAACATGGCAATGTTTGTTAAATTGTCATTGGGAAATCTAGAGATAGCACTTATCCCAAAAAATTTATAAAACATTTATCTTTTCCAGCAGGACATACATAATGTTTGATTAACATCTTATAAAACAAAAACCCAAGTACTTGTAATCCAACGTATTGTCATCCCTGCTAAGGCCCAAAGCTGCAAAAGTAACTTGGACAAAAAGCAATTTGTGCTTAGTGGTCGGAGCAAAGATAAAAACACAAAGAACTCTCCAATTTATAACAGAACAGATTTGATTGATCTTTAGAAGGGTTCAGTAAAATAATAATAAAAAACCTTGATATTCTCACACTAAAGTTATAATGATGGAACCTTTAATCTGACCAGACTGAACATGAAGATGTGCCAACAGAATTCTTTGTACAGTTCCAAATCTTATTAAACTGTATTTGGTTATCCAATATAATTATTTGCACAAATAAATCTGCTGCAGATCAAAATCACATTCAGTTAATTTTGTTCTTTTGTATACTAGACCTGATTGTATTTACTGCCAGGAACTGATGTTTATTCATACTCATCCTCTTGCATGGGGTCAGAGGTGTTGTCCTCTTGTTTTATGACACACATTTATATGAGTAGAAAAACTGTCAAGGTTATATTCCAGAAGTGAAGTCACACCAAGCACAAATAAAAGCCACTTGTTAAAAAAGGTGGCTGAACTTCCTGACGGGTACGCAACATTGGTCTTAACCAGTACTCTGTTGATGAGCACAATAACAAAAGATTTATTATTCGTTACATATTCCAAGCAGTTACTTACAACAGGATGATGTAGTTGTTGTAGAAAGACGATTTTTGCATGCATAAACTTTCCTTCATGAACCTGATGTAAAAACTCATTTGCCATTCTGTTTTTATGAAAGGAGCATAAACAGTGCCTTTCAATGGAACCCAGTTTGTAAATCCTTGTAAAAGAAGTGCTTTAGTCAGTAGAAGATTAAACTGCTGTTTAAAACTGTGAAAGCTATTGGCCATAGAATTTATTCATTTTCACATTCTGTAATAGCTGTTATGTTATTTGCAACTGTTATTGACTTGTTCTATTATAAAAGACAAGAAGCTCATTTTAACACTGTTGCAAAACTGGTAAAACAACACAATATGCTCCAAGAGACTGTAAAGTCTGAGGGTTTATTGTAAAAAGTCAACATGGAAATAGGTTGAAGCAAGTAAATGGACTTTAAACTTTGCAAATTTGTCCAAAGAACAACCTGTAGTCATTAACACTAGGTTAAAATAGTCAAAAAAGGCAGTGCCACAATTTCTCCAAGAACAAACTTTATGATGTGTGTGTTTTAACAGTGAAACAGATGGTCTTCTCCCTGCAAAGATTCACTACCACCAAGTATCAAGGTCTGTTCTCCCTGAATTCAGTGTGACCACCCACACTAACCTAGTACTGTTTGTACGATATATATAAAAAAAAAGTTAGATGTGGCACATTCGATGATTTAAAAAAACCAGCTTTCACACCTGAAGGTTCTTACAATGCTGAAATTATAATTAAAAGCATTCCCATAAGTGAAAATGGAGTGTTAATTTAGCATATGTGTCATGACAGAATTACGGACAAGATTCGGATCATATTTATAGGTTTTAACATATGTGAGATAAAGTTAATATAATATCTATAAATATAAAAACTTGAACAGTGAACAAAATTCCCTCTTTGTTTTCTCTTGCTTTGTTACTTCACATATTCTAAAAAATCACAAAATATTAGGAAACCATGGAATCCATGAAATATAAAATTACAAGTAACAGATAATCTCAAAATAAATTATTTCTTCTGGAGTTTCTCCCATGTCAGAAGAAATGACAATATTTTAATATAAACATTCATAAAAGTAACAAAACTTGTAAATGCACCACAAACAAAAAACTCACACTATTATACAATGATATCAACAAGGTTTAACTTTCAAAGCATAACACACACTTTACTAACCAGTGTAGGTCATTCGGCAAAGTACTGTCTGCTGCACCACCAAAGACATATAAATGACGATCAAATGCAACCATTGTGTGTCCATAGCGGCGTGTTGGTGGTGGTGGAGCTCCACGCAGAATGTGGTCAGTAGATATTCTAGTCCAGCTGCAATTTAAGTAAGTTACATTCAACAATGAATACAATAGGACAATTATTAAATGGAATTCTTCAAATATAAAAATGTATAATAATTCTTTTACACCAACTCAAGAACCAAAACAATAAAAAATTAAATACAGCAACAAACAATCAACCATGTTAGTCTCTGAACTCTCTCGGCATGGACTCAGTTCCAGAAGCTAACCTGGTAATCATTTTGTGTTTGATATAGTTTTCACACTGTATACACGATTATACACATCACTGAGCAAAGAAGATTACGTAAGCAGGTACTTTCAAAAACTGAAAAGATAAGAGGTTCTTTTCTCATATTCTAAATTACCAATACTGGTAATTTGGGTATCTAATTTGTATAGAAATAATGACTTTGTACTTGGATATCAGAGACATCTAAACAGAACCACTGCTGCATTAAACATTCCATGTGACACATAAGAATAGATATTTAGGCATGTTCTTTTAACATTCATTTTCAAATTTAGAAATTGCTTAGTATATAATACCAAAATTAGAATTACAATCTACAATTTGATACCAAACATACTGACATATATTCATAATATTGAACTTCAATAAAATTTTGAAAACAAACATAATGGAGTAATAGAGTAATAGAGTACTCAGTTAAATGTGCCCCTTGGATAACAATGGTAATAAATATTTAATATGTTATACCTGGGTTTAGGGCTAACACTGCTGTCATTAGTGTTGTGAGTACATAACACCCAGCACAGTTTAACATAATTATTACACATAGGTTTCTTGTGTGTTACCTTTTGTACTTCTTAAGTTACTCTGTAGGTGCAATCTGAAAAATAAATTTACTTTTTTATACTAAAACTTACTTACATTTGTTGCAGATATTAATAATCAATTTCTGGGTTTTTCTACATTTTTTAAAAACTATCCTAGGAAGTTTTCATCTCATGAAGTTGAAAATTTTACCTTGTTTTAATTTGAAAAACATCACACACAGAGTCAGTGGTCTACCATTACAACAATTTGAGAAACATCACATGCAGAGTCAGTGGTATACCATTAAAACAATTTTTTTATCATACCTATATCACAAGCAAGCTCACTTTTTTCTAAAAACTGTTTATCAGAAGATTTCATATCAAAAATGTAATAAACTTTAAACCTATTTTATATTTATTTCCAGAGATTTTCTTCAAACATCTAAATGGTTTCTTAGGCCAATATGATATAAGTAAAAATAAAAAAGCCTAACAAAGCAGCCTCGTAAGCAAACCAAAACTTGCTATGGTCAAATGCTAAAGAATTTAAGTAAGCCCAGCTGATCTTGTTACAAAAAAAAAATACAAAATGATAAAAAGCTTTAAAAAAACTTAAATCAGTTTTGTACTTGTGATAAAAATGATTTCCAAATAATTTTGTTTTCTAGAAAAATATAACCATGCTTAGATTTTATCACTTTGTTCCTATTTCTAAATGAATCTCCGTTTAACTGGAAATAATACTGGTTTTACTTGTCTGTTTATATCAGTATTCTGTCTTTTCAAAACTGGGATTAGACAATTGTGTAACGTCATGACAAATGAGGTTGGGAAAATGTGAGTGGCTAAAGAATGATATAACTATATTTGTACTGTATTTCAAGTTACAAGGTCAAGTTAGTTCATTAGTTAGTTTGTTTTGAATTTTGCACAAAGCTACTCGAGGGCTATCTGTGCTAGCCGTACCGAATTTAGCAGTGTAAGACTAGAAAGAAGGCAGCTAGTTATCACCACCCACTGCTGACTATTAGGCTACTCTTTTACCAATGAATGGCTGGATTGACCATCACATTATAATGCCCCCACAGCTGAAATGATGAACATGTTTGGTGTGATAGGAATTTGAACCCGCAACCCTCGGATTACAAGTCGAGTGTCTTAACCATCTGGCCTTGCTGTGCCAGTTCAGGTTATTAATATTTATTCAAAACTACTATGACTTTCTTCCTAAAGAGTTACCAGTGCTGTATTATGCTCTGAAAATCTCCAGGTTATTCACAGAAATTAATTATTTTGTTTAGAGCATGCTGAAACCAATCCAAAATTAATACTTACAGTTCATTTTAATTCTTATAAACTAACTTTTTTTAACTGAATAAATTTCAACTCTGAAATATTTCTTCTCTATTTTTTACAAATCTATGTCAAAGAACAACTACCAGTTTATTTTCTATAATTTTGTTTTCATTCAATGATGCAATTTTGCCCCTTGAGGCAGAATGCATCCATGCAGACATGACAGAGGAATAACTTAGTTTTCAGTTAGACTTAATACTCAAACAAGATTACCAAATATCTAAGGCACGTACTATTTCTCCTTGAAGTGAAACTGAAAGAGACTGTTGGTTATCTTGGCACCGCTCTGACCAGAAAAAACAAACATACTATCTCTTGCTACAGCCACTGGAAAGTTGCAACAAGTGGGAGGGCAATCCCCCCGTTGAGGAACCTGAAATTAACAAAACATCTGAGAATAATACTTACACCTGAATGTGAATGTATGCATATTTTATTATGAAAATTTCTCATTCCTGTATTAGGCCTATAGATGTTGTACGTGGTCATGTCTCATTTTTAAATATCACATTTCTACCAAACAAGGACTTTATACATGTTCAACAATTAAAAAAGTATCTCTTAAAAATTACTGTACATTATCAACTATGAATAACAGGTTTGTTTAAAGTAAGCCTTATTCTACTGACGATGTGGTAAAGAAATAGAAATGATGCATGTATAAAAGATGTGTTGAAATATCTTTTTCATATGAATAAATGAAACATACACACGTTTTAAAATATATATATACATACACATACAAGTCTTAAACACTAATCTAGACTGTCCTTCAAGAAATTCATGTGTCCACTTATAATCAATATATCAATGGTCTATTACCACAAAACTTGCCCATACCCTCTAGGAAACCCACACGTATTCCTCACATATAGAACAGGCACAGCAGCTAGTTTTAGTAAACCCAAACAAGTTATGTTATCCTTATAATCAGTTCCTGGAGATGTGTGTGTGTGTGTATTTCATCACACATTTTAAACCTTAATTAAAATTCTGTAATCCATTAACAGACTTTACCCAGAACACTGTTGGCTCTGACTTACTTCTTCCCATGACTTTGAATCTCCTAACAAAGAGAATGTCCACATGTCATTTAATCTGGCATTACCATTGTAGCCAGCAAATATCCATAGTTTACCATCATAGACTGCAGCACCGTGGGCAGATCGTGGAACTGGCATTCTACGAACACTGTAAAAACCATCATTGATGCTAAACATATAAAAACTTTATTTTCATGCAAGAGTCTATACACCAATTTAAATTTGGGAATAGAGCAAATGTTACCACATTACAAGTTTATTTCTTATAAAAACTATATATTTTTTCCCAACTTTGATGGTTAGTTTTTGTCTGACTGATGCATATTTAATAATCTGAACTGTATAATTATTTTCCATTAATTCTATATTGTGTTTCAGTAACAAATGATACTTGATGTACATACCAGATTAGAATAAGATTATCTGCAAAAAAAAATTTACAACTAGATTACATGTTTTGTAAAAACATTTCCAACAGTCATAATTCCTATTTACTTCACTTCTTACAATCTGACCTTCAAAAGTCAATTTCCCACTTCACAAGCTGGCACAAAGAATATTTCTCTGAAGTAATATCCAATAAAGAAATAAAATTTTTAACTATTTTATGCACAAAAAATCTTTTAAATCAACTAACATGTCAGACACACATCATGAGTGACAAGTTTCCTTCCATAGTATATTAAGTATGATATAAAAAAATGAACTATTTCTCATGTTTATACTTTTACAAGGTCTTCAGCTATACACATAGCACACTTAAGAAACAAATTTATTGATAAAACTTTAACTAAAAATGCTTACTTTCCATCAAAAAACCTCCATTCACTCCATAAACCAGTGGTAAATTTATACTCAAAAAGGTCATTTTTGTTCGTTAAGTTGGAGTTGGAATGAATATCTCCTGTATAACCTCCTGAAAAATTAAGTTTTTATTAAAGCACACCTCCAGGAATAAATAACAACATGATAACAGTAGTTTTTTTAAACAGGTCATCATACAACACAAATCTGTCATACATGTCTAATTACTGAGGTAAGAATATGGAAAGCCTACAAATATAGGCATTACAATGAAAACATTTTGGCCCCTAATTTCTTTAGTGTATTGAATACAATACAGAAAATGTTAAAACTCTCTTTTAACAATATAATTCTTGATCATAAAATATCTCTGGACATGTAACTTAGAATTTGTAAAATGTAATATACAGCTTTAGAAAAAAGTTTTTACAAGATACTTATTGTGATTGATACAAAAGAAAGCAAACAAACCAAACCTAAACTCTCTGATAAGCTATATCCTATTATTATATTTATTTGTAAGCAGGAATTAAGAGACACCATGGAAAATATCTAAAGGTCAAATAAGTTTGGATATTTAAGAGTTTTTTTTTTAACTTTAAAGGGCTTTTTATTTTGGTATTTGAGAATTAAAATTATCAAAAACCAAAATAGAATAATTTGTTATTTTTTTAAAATTTGGGCAACTCTTCTTAATAGCTATCTGTCTCTGAAATAGAATTGTTGGAACAGAGGGATGGCAGCTAGTCAACACCATCCACTACCAATTCTAATAAAGGTATTTTACTTGCATTATAACTCCTGTATGGCTAAATTGATATACACGTACAGTGATGAGAGTTGTACTCGCAACTCTCGGATAGTAATCCAAGAACTCTAACCACCAGGCTGTGTCAAGCACTTGGAAAATGAATAAAAAAACTTACCAAAAACAAACATGCTGTTTTCATGCACAACTGAGGAATGATGATATCTTGGTGCTGGAGGGCATCCTGTCGTAAAGGCCCTAAAACCACACCACCAACACAAAATAAATTATAATCTAATCAATGTAAATACAATTACATCAAAATGCAATCCCTTCTCCAGTTACTGTGTTATAATGTGTTTCAGATGTGAATGAGAAAACTGGGAAGTACAAAATGAGTAAGTCTTCAAAATACAACTTAACAACACTTAATATCTGAATCACTTCTACATTAAAATAATTATACAAGTGAAATGAATATAAACTTGTAACATCTAAGTAATTTAATCAGATAATTCTTTCTGCTACAACACAAGATCTGTAAATATTTCAACTTAATGTAAGCAGTACATGTTTAGCCTATTCTAGTTTTATGGTTTTATACATCTGAAAAAGGGCAATCTGCCAAAAAAGTAATTGTAATAATGAAAAAAAAAAAAGTTTGAAGTGATATTAATATTACACTATGCCACTAACTGTATGACCTTCTCACATTTCAAGGTCCCTTATAATTTTATTTTAGTGTGTGCTATGTTAATAAATGAAAGTAGCTAAAAGCATTCACAACAGTGTTCGATATTATGTGTGTGTGATCTCAGACACTCACCTGCCCCAAGATTTATCCTTAACATCAAACCTCAACAAGTCGTTCAACATATGTTTCCTATGTGGAAGCAGAATAGCAAACAGTAGTGAGTTTACAACAATTTTTTTACTTTAACTTGGAACTGTTCAACAAAAAAACAAACAAATCTACAAAACATGAAAACTTTATACAATTTCCTATCACTTTTTGTGGAAACTAACTAGTTTTTTGCATTTATCTGAATACTTAGTGAAACAACTGAAGTCTGAAAAATCCTTGATTACATTAGTTTATTTTACATAATATATTTTGAGTAGGTAACATAAAAACTAAAAGGGAAACAATCGGTCAACACTAGAAGTTTTTATACAACACATTACAATTAACATACCTTCTTGCTTTTACACATTATTAGAGTGATTTATTTTTATTAATTAATTGAAACCAAACTTAGAACATATTAAAACAATGTCACACACAAAATAATGAGAAAACATGCAATTGAAATAAACCTTATGACAAAAACAAGTTACAACATATAAACATATTCCTTTATCCTAAAAGAAACATTACATTTTGGCCTCAAGCAAACATTTTGTTTTTTGAAAATAAAAGAAAGCATTTGTATGACATAACATATATTCTACAAAAGGTAATAATGTTTGTATATAACTACTTCATAAGCATTTTCTAAAATGTAATTTATAATTCACGTCTACTTCTTAACAAGTCATTCAAACAAAGTTGTAACTAGAATGAAATTCTGTCTCCTAATTTTTATGAAAACTGAGAAAATGACTCAATAAACATGCATAACTATTTGTATGTCTAAAAACTAATAACAATTTAGAAACGCAGTTTTCAAAAAGCTGACATTTCATCTGTTACACAACAAATCTTTTCTCCAAGATCCACAATCATAAGTTGGATTTTTTGGAAAGCAAATTATTAACTTACAAGATCATAAATGATTTATGAAATGTTAGAAAGGGATTTCACTTTATATATTTTAATTCAGATAATTATTAATTCTCTAAAAGATCAACTTAAGCTGAAGTATCTGTGAAACAAATTATGTTTTTGAACTCATTCTTAGCAGTGAAAATCTACAAAAGGTAAACACAAAAACACTTCTTTTTGCACAGTAAGTTCAACTCACCCATTGTCTCCTCCAAATACATATATGGCATCCTTGTATGCTACAACAGTATGCTTGCTCCTTCTGTGAAGGGTGGTTTATATTCTGTTATTATTTGCTCTTTCACTAAATTTTACCATATGTACAAGTGTAGATATATACATATTATAATTACTAGCATTTTTTACTTAAATTATTTACCAGATATAACAAATACTAATTTTAAATGATTTTAATTATTTTTGATGTCTTAATTTAGTTCAGAAATTTAACATTTTTTACTAAAATTTTGTTGCAGAGTACATTATACTTTCCACAAATATCTTTTTAAAGAATACTGGATGAAAAAAGAAATGTTGTTTGATCTTAAATTAACCACAAAGAGGCAAAATCTTGTGTCTATTTAACTGTCTAGAATAATGCATTAGCCGTATTATAGAAATAAGAGGTGAGAAGGAGGGTACATTTTATAAACCATACTAGTTAACTCATTAGTTGAATACATGGTAGACAACACAATACATTGTGAGACACAATGGATAACTTGTACACTGACAATAAGAAGTGAAAAGAATGATACACTGAAAAGCATAGTGGATAACTCATTTTTTGAGTAAGAAATAAGAACTATACAACAACAGATAACTTGTATTTTCACCAAGAATACTTGAATTATTATCTCTAGATATAGTAGTGGTTAGTACATAAAACATAAATAAATTGTTCTTTAACAGTTTAAGAGGAAAGATAGATTTTGTTCTGAGAGTGAGAAGTAAAGAGAGGAATGAAACATTTATAACATCAATTCAAACTATTAAATGTCTAACTCTTACATAAATAGCTACAATAAATCATAGACTGTTTACTATAATAAATATTAAGTTTCAAACCTCACCGAGCTCCAACAAACTCATCACATTCTGGCATTCTTCTCCAACGATGAACAGTTTCAAATGGGCCAAAATCAAGAGTCAAACACTCAGCACTTTCAGGCCAGTTGTGATCAAACTCCATCCCAGGAGGACGAGCTATTGCCATCTTTCTTTGAGGTAAAATCTAAAGGCAGGCTTCGTTCATATGGCACCTCATTTATGGCATCAATAATATTAAAAGTGAAATAATAATTAAAATTATGTTACTTTCAGCAAATAAAATTATTTAATAGCAAAAACTTTCCACAAATTATTTATCACATATCCAATCCTACCTATTTAATAAATGCTGATACACCTTCATGAATGTATTGTGAAAAAATCTAACAAATCTGACAAAAAAATAAAGCTAGTTAAGCCTAACGTATTCCTGAGGAGATTTATACATAATTAATCTGATATAAACTTCTTAGATACAACACACCCATACACAACATCTAAGTCACATAAGCTTATTTCAATAGCTATACTGTTTAGTCTATTACCTACAACTATTTTAAAATGAAGTTAAATCTGACTAAATTAATTATCACTGTAGCAGCCATCCCAAACTCACACATCTTTTGAGTTTTAGTTTAATAACACATATATATGTAGCTATAAGGCCAATTATTTTTTTTAATTTTGAAAAATTTAGTTATCAGATATCCTTCATCAAAAAAAAAAGACAGCTTCAGATGTGTTAATTATTTCTTTCAATTCACAACTAACAAATGATTAAGTTGAATATTAAACTTACATACTACTTCTTGTAGTATATTTTCTAGGCATTAATTTCATTCCACTCTATATATTTGTTTGAAGAAAGCAACAAAAGGGACATCTACATCACTATCTATCCCTAATACAGCAGTGATATAGACTAGAAAGAAGGTAGTTAGTCAAAACTACACAAAAAAAAAACAACTGCTGGACTACATTAATCAACAAACAATGGCCTGTAACCACCCTAACCACCAGGCAAAACCAGATCTATTATTTCCATTCTTTTTTATTTTGTGATTTTAACTTTTAGTTATTTAAAAGCACCAAAATGAGTGAAACTGAAACTGTTATTACAGGAGTTAAAGTATTCAGTTTACTTTAAGAATACAGTCATATATTATAGGAAACTAAAACAGTAACAGCGATGAAAATAATTATTTCAAGATATACTTTAATAAAAATCAACCTTCAAATATCTTCCATATACTGCACAGCTACCAGATTTAAATTAAAAATCAAAAGCATATTAAAGATACAATGTAAAATCATAATTTGTACGTCGTAATCCTTACAAATAACTGTTCTGGTGTAGTTATATTTGTACGCTGTGACATTAAAACTAAAATGTTAAACTAACCTCTCAAAATAACGTACAAGCCCTAGGATAGTAAAATCATACTTCAAAAACCCTGAAGTGTAAACTATATACAAATCGTTAAACAAAACATCCTGAAAGTAAAACTGAGAGACCCAACTGATCATTATCAGAGCTTTCAAGAAGTCATTCTAAGTCTATATGACATTTTAAACCAAAATAAGTTATACTTCATAGCAGACCACCAAAATCAACAAATACGTACCGACAATGACAATACGAAATACACACCTCTCCTCAAAATTTAAACATAAGTTTTATGCAATAGCACAAATACTCTTTCAATACAAGCCTAACTTAACTTTCATTGAATGTTTTTGTTGTTAGCGCCATCTAGTACATGTTAGAACTCTGCATGATACAATTTTGTTGTTTTTTTTCGGTTATATAACTGGAAGGATGGTATAAATATGACATTGTATAATGTAGCTTATTTTCATTGCAGTAACTGATTCATCAGTTCTCATACTTCAAGACTCCTTAAAAAAATATGAAATTATTACTAACTTTTGGTTTACTTTTGCCAACGACATGTCAAATTTTATATGCAAAAACGGCTCGTTTGGGTTTAGAAAATATTTTAAATATTTTTGCATATAAAATTCTCAACAAGTGGGTTTCTCGACATCACTGACATGTTAAATTGATTATATCACAATCCTGCTCTACAAAATAATCCAATGCAACATTCCATAATCAAATATTATTTACACTGTATCTAGTTTAAATAGTTTCGAAAGCATCCATATTAAAGCATACAAAGTATTTTTGTATGATTATTTTTTAGATACCAAATCTCTTGTATAATCATCCTTGATAAAGGAGGCTGACCCGGCATGGCCAATCGTGTTAAGGCGTGCGACTCGTAATCTGAGGGTCGTAGGTTCGCATCCCCGTCGCGCCAAACATGCTCGCCTTCCCAGCCGTGGGGGCGTTATAATGTGTTTGTTTGTTTTGGAATTTCGCACAAAGCTATTCGAGGGCTATCTGTGCTAGCCGTCCCTAATTTAGCAGTGTAAGACTAGAGGGAAGGCAGCTAGTCATCACCACCCACCGCCAACTCTTGGGCTACTCTTTTACAAACGAATAGTGGGATTGACCGTTATAATGTGATGGTCAATCCCACTATTCGTTGGTAAAAGACTAGTCTAAGAGTTGGCGGTGGGTGGTGATGACTAGCTGCCTTCCCTCTAGTCTTACACTGCTAAATTAGGGACGGCTGGCACAGATAGCCGTCGAGTAGCTTTGTACGAAATTCCAAGCAAACAAACAATAAAGGAGACTAGTTTTACCGTAGTGTACTTACTTCATGCACCAAAACAAAGTTCGTTATTCTAGCTAACATTAGCTTTAACGTTTATACAGGAGATACCTCAACAATATACGCTAATACTATATAAAATGCCAGCAGATCTACTAACTTGTTAATTAGACAGGTGGCAGCACTGTCTATATAGAAATAGCTTGGACTGTTCTTAGTAAAACGGTAATTTAAATATCTCCTCAAGAGGTCATCAGAACTATACAATATTATACAGTGATTTATTTTATAATAACATCTATGTAATAACTGAGTCACAAAACCTTGAAATGTCTGTAAATATTTAAAAAAATTGAATTTATTTTTCTTTTTTTTTATCTACTCTTTTATTACATCATAAATTGAAAAACCAAAGCAATGACATCAACCAGTTTCACTAAAATGACAAGTTTTAGCAGAATATCCGCTTTTATAAATAATTTAAACTAGAAGTAATAAAAACATCGTAATTTTAGTGTGAACAATTTTATCATTATTAATTTAATTGAATATATAACTTTTTTACATATTTTTATGTCCCTTAAAAAACCTTGTGCACAGAGAACAGGAATAATCAGCCAATAAGAAATACACAATAAAAATTATGGTTGAATCCTCGTTGTATTTTGAAGTTGATAATCAGAAAAAAATCATCATAAGTCTTCTGAAACACTGCATAAAAGAAAAAGGAAATAAATAAATAAAATACGTTTAAAAATGAAGTAAATGTAGGGATGGCCAATACCAGTCCTTCAAGAATAATATAAACACGATAGCAAGGGTGATATTTGTATTATCTCTACGTAATAGCACAAGCAAAAATAAATCATATATCAATATACAGTAAAACCTGTCTAAGGCGGAATCGAGAAAAACTTCCGGCTTAGACAGTAAACATGCATTTACTTAATTATATATAATTTTTGAGCCAAACGTTATACTTGCTTGACTCAAAGAAAGTAAGACGTTTGTGAAGTTATTATACTGTTTATGCAATATTTATTAGAATAAGAACAAAAATACATATTCAAAATATACGTAAGTATACAAAATTTTAATCCCATTTATTTAAAGAAAGTGTACAATTTCAACTATTGCAGTTAAAAGAAAACGCTAATTCTACGGCGTTTTCATGAAGATCATTTTCCCCTTCATTTTTGTATACAATTTGATAGCGTTAATATAACTTAATACTTGCGATGAAGTAGGAATTTCTATATCCTCACTATCTTTTCCATTTTATTCTTCTTCTGAATCTCTCACACTGTTACCATCTTGCGATTCTATTATAGATTTTAAATCGGTTTGATCAGTTTCTGTTAAAACATTCTTGTCAACATTCACAAAACTTTCCGCATTCACAAAATCATCTGTATCAACCTACTCAATCAGAGTTTGGATTTCACTGGAATCGTCATAACGAACAACTTCTCCACAATATCTGCCATTATTAAAAATAAATCCAAAGTTTCGAAAACACTTTATTATACATTTGATTGAATGTCTTAAAATACAATTGCATTTAACTTTTCATGGTCATTTCAGATGATCTCTTACAGTCGTCCATGTTTGCAATAATGTGCTGAAACATTAATTTTCTGGTTTGGTTTGTTTTGAATTTCGCGCAAAGCTACTCAAGGACTATCTTCGTTAGCCGTCCATAATTTAGGAATATAAGACTACAGGGAAGGCAGCTAGTCATCACCACCCACCACAGAATAATAAAAAAAAAGAGATAAAAAATTTATATTAAGAAACACTATTTTTTAAATTTATTTTAATATAAAGAACCTATATATATCAAACTTTTCATTTTCAACCACCAGGATGGCCGAGTGGTTAAGGCGCCAGACTTAAGATCTGGTCTTCGTATGAAGACGTGGGTTCGAACCCCACTCCTGGTATACGTTTTATTTAAAATATAATAAAAGATATTTACAATCGATTGGTTGTATTTGAAAGTTCTGTTGTCAAACCACACAACACATTTGTCCTGTCTCCAAATTAATCCTATTAAACGATTCTTAACGAAAGTATGTAGTTTAAGTGAAGTTTCGAAAGGAGTTTTTTACACGTATCCAATATTTCTAGGTATGATTGTTTTTAACTACCAACAGTATAAACGCGTTTTTAATTTCAAATAGATTTTTATAATAGATTTTATTTATAAGCATGGTTACAGTTTTATTTTTGATACTTCTTACAGAGAAATAACTTCAAATTTTTTCTTCCACTTGTACTTTATATAAACTGCATAGCTTATGTTTAAGTGTTCTGAACCACTTGTAAAATTAATGAGGTTATTGATGCAAATCCACTTTGATTTCATCCCAACTTATCACTCTGTGCAAAATTCATAACCAATAAAAAAAAACTTCCACGTAGACGCTTTCACAACTTTATATTATGAAGCAATCTTCCAATCATGAGCAAAATATTTCTTCACCAGTAACAGAATAATGCATAGTTTATTCAGCAAAGCGATGTGGTATGTTGTCAGTTAGCTATTGATGTAATCCACTATAATTTTATCCCAACTTGTCACTAGAAGGCGCTCCAGCTAAATTACAGTAACAAATGTCGGGTTGTGGTTAACAATTTTTCGGATTAGTATTTCTCAACAGTTCTCAATGTGATTATAATCTGTAGGCTTTGCTGGCCATAACAATCTTATGATGTCTTTCTAGTCAAGATAATCCAGCACTGTGCGTGCATTGTAGACAGTGGCAATGCTATTCTGGAACACAAGTTATTTCCAAACTTTATCCTAGCCTATGGCCGCAATACTGTCCACGTGTGTTGTCCCTAGAATGCGCCATTGATATTTCCCTGGAAGACACAAAGATTAGTTTTCCACCTTGATCAGTAGTTGCCCAAACATACACTGTACTCCCTCCTGTGGAAAAACAAACCAACAGATTTCTCTTATCAGTTCTCCAGTCAAGCGATAAACACAAATCCTACCATCAGCTTTAACAATCCAGAAATAGGATACATCTGAAAAGATGACATGGTATTATTTTTCTAACTGTAAGTTGGCATGCTATTTTGCCCAAACAATACGTGTTTTCTTCGAAATCCTGGAATGCTCATTCTATTCCTGTCGTGAGGTATTGCAAAATTTCTTTCGACTTTGACCAGTTAGCATGATTAAAACACGGTCATCCCAGGCAACATTTTCAGGCATCTACTAGTTTTTAGTTATCACAGAAGAACGCAAAGGATGGAAACTGTATATACAAGTTAATCCATGTTTTTATCACGAAGTTACTCAACTTTTACACGTATAAAAGGAGAATTGAAACTTTATGGAATGTGTTTATTTGATATTGGGTTTTCTACATTAAACACTCCTTCATCAACTGATGTTTTTTTCAAAGTTACGGAGAAGTTTAGCTCGGCATGGCCAAGCGCGTTAAGGCGTGCGACTCGTAATTTAAAGGTCACGAGTTCGCACCCGCGTCGCGCCAAACATGCTCGCCCTCCCAGCCGTGGGGGCATTATAATGTAACAGTCAATCCCACTATTCGTTGGTTAAAGAGTAGCCCAAGAGTTGGCGGTGGGTGGTGATGACTAGCTGCCTTCCCTCTAGTCTTACACTGCTAAATTTGGGACGGCTGGCACATATAGCCCTCGAGTAGCTTTGTGCGAAATTCCAAAACAAACAAACAAACGAAGAAGCTTATTATTGTAACACACAAAGACAGTAACAGTGATACAAAGACCGAGAAAGATGGCTCCACGTTCTACTTATTTCATTAAAACGTTTCAAAAGTGTTTCTACCGAAGGAATAGCAACACATTTTCCTTTTCACAGTTCCCAACACACAATCCCTTTCAGAAGACAACCGAAACTAATTTAATTACTGCTTGTTTCAGAGTAACATATATTAGGGTAAGTTCCAAGTGTTTTGTTTACTTGTTTTTGAATTTCGCACAAAGCTACTCGAGGGCTATCTGTGCTAGCCGTCCCTAATTTAGCAGTGTAAGACTAGAGGGAAGGCAGCTAGTCATCACCACCCACCGCTACTCTTTTAACAACGAATAGTGGGATTGACCGTCACATTATACACCCCCACGGCTGGGAGGGCGAGCATGTTTAACGCGAACTCGCGACCCTCGGATTACGAGCGCACGCCTTAACAAGCTCAGCCATTATTGGTAATGTTCCAGATGACTTATCATTTAAGTGTTTTGGAAATCACTAACTATGGAAACCATAAGGATAACCTCTACAGAATAATGAACGTTAAAGCCACGCATGTTTTTTAACGTCTAGAATTGTCAGCACATATTTATTTTACTACAGACATCTTATTCTCTATTCACCCAGTAATATAATAAAGATTTAAAGAGTTATAAAAATATCTAATTAAAGTGTAAAAAAAATAATTCATCATCACTATAAGTCTTCTTAGGTCTTCTAAATAATGAATAACACAATACACAACTTTGTCAGATTTTTATTGAAACTTGACATCACAGAAAGTTCGCTCAAACAGATTTGTTATATTAAAATTCCACAACCATTTGTCAATATATATTTATAAACAGGACTTGCATAATTTATGTTCTTTCAACACAAGTCCTGCAACAAAATTCACAAAACTGTATCCTTCATGTAAAGCTAGAACGTTCATATCTAAATAAAATAATTGACCCTGGGGCATGTTCTCCTATTGAATTAAATTAAATAGCTTCTTTTACTCAGGTTTCTGTTTACCAACAGTTACCATACAAGAGACACCTACTGTATGGCTTTTAAATAAACTTTCCTCCAACGTGGCATGGTTAATAAGGAAATAGAATTAAAAATGTTACGACAGGGCTTCGAATCCATGTCACTGAACATCCTTGCCCCTTTAAGTCATGGGGGCATTACAGTGTTAAATGTTGGGTGGTGTTAGGTCCGACGAGAGGAGGGTAGTGCTCCGGGGTCCAGAAGAGCAAAAAAATTCGTAAAAATAAATAAATCACTAAAAATTATGGTGTTTATTAATTCGCAGCTATATACATGTACAATGCTGTCAATGCACACTAACTAGGCCCGGATTTAACTGTTCTTACTTCTCACTGTGGAAATGACGTTAGGATCAAAATAAATTTGTCATCTGGTTACGTCAATCGACTTTGTAGAGCTGGTATGTAAGGCTACCAGAAATCTTGTAGTGGGGAGATGTGCAGCTTGATGTCCAAAATGTAAATAGGTCATACAATTGCACACTCTTCTGGGTGGAGTGAAATGGCGTCGCAGTTTCGTCTTTCACACTGTAGTCTTTACAGACTTGTGTCACAACACGAAAGGCCCACCCTAAATGCTCACATATAGACCCTGAAATATGTGAATAGATCCAATAGCAAGAAATAGCTCCTACGATTATTATAAAGTTATTAGGTTATAAAATATAAACAAATATACATAATCTTACAATGTTAGCTGCAGACACCTCAGTCACACGTGTATGACTATATTGTGGTAAAAGTAAGGACACACCTCTTAGTCCGCATGTTTGCTGTAAGGAGTTCGCATACTAATTAAATGATGTCCGCAGTTAACACGTAACACATGCATAGCTCTTGTAGTATTATATTGAATAGTGACGTCCATTTCATATCACCCACGAAAGGTCCCCCCAGTATGACGATTGCGAAATATATTTGACGTATGCAGGCACTTGCTCATCTCCCCACTACAAGATCTATAGGGCTACTACGGGTACACACGTACTAAAAGCAGCCAGCAATTGCTACAAATAAACTATAATGTTACAGTTAGTATGTCAGCTACGTTTCAACTATCCGTTTCAATAACAATACTTTTTTCATTCGTTTTTACGTCACGGTCTTGAAAAAACATCAACTGATTGTAGGCTAGCGTGCAGTGATATAGTGTTGCTTCATGAAATAATTTGTCGAGAAATCATAGCTTATCAACAGAAAGTCGGGAGTGCAGAAGAGAAAAGAAAAAGGTGCAACCCAGGGACAGATTCTCCTGGACAGTCTCGGATTCTTTGGTAACAGTGATATAAACAACACTATTTTCTGATGGTAGCAGGCTTTTACGTATGAACAATACTGGTGAAGAAATCGCACGACTTGTCCTTGAAACTCTGAAAAAGCATCAAACTCCAATAACAGATTGTCGTGGACAAAGTCACGACAATGGAAGTAATGAGTGGTCAGTATAAAGGTGCACAAGCTCACATTTTAAAACGGTGTCCCACTTATTCTCCCTGTGCTGTCATAGCTTGAATTTGTGTGGCGTTCATGCTGCAGAAAGCTACCAAAAAGGTAATAACATTATTCGGAATCATTGACAAGCTGTATAACATTTTCAGTTCCAGTCCACAGTGGTGGGAAATTTTGAAACAGAACATTGGTTGCTCTCTGCACAGTATGTCGCAGACACGTTGGTCTGCACGAGTTAATAGTGTCCAGCATTTTGCGGCTCACACAGGGGAACTGAAGAGAGCTGTTTAAAGCCTACTCGAAATGAACCTAACTCTAGAAATGCGAGGAAACCTAAATGGTATACCTACCCATCTTGGATCGTTTGAATATGTTATAATGACCTCTTTTTGCTGAAAATACTGACGGAAATTGACTAGAGGAATAAAGTTCTACAAGCATGAGACACAACACTAGACAGAGGTTGAGAATATCAAGAGTTTCATCCAAGATCTGAAGAGCTTGAGGGATAACTAGAACGCCATTTTGGACGAGTCCAAGCTAGTTGCCAAAAGCTAATGACATCGAAAATTCGCTATTGTTTACAGAAAAACAACGGATGAGAGGAAGTTGTTCGCAGGCGAGATAAAAAAATACTACTGACTGTGAACCAGAAGACAGATTCAAACATGAAGTCTATGTTCTGTTTGATTGTATCCTTGGAAATATGACGCAGCAATGAAATGGGAGTCAATATTTACTGTCTGGTGGAAGTATCCACATCTGAAATCCGAAGTTGTTCATAACCTTGCACAAAACACTGTTTATGAAATATCAAGTCGATGTATCAGCAGACCTGGAACAGGAGTTGGAACATCTAAGAGTGATTCCCCCAGCGAATCTTGGTCAAAATGACCTGCTACTTCTTGAGTTGCCGAATAAGCTTCTCACCTTAAAACTGGAGGCATTGTTTCCAAACATCGTGGACTTGCTGAAACTCTTTTGAACCTTGCCCTTCATAGTTGCCCAAGCCGAGCGTTCCTTCAGCACACTTTCTAGAGTAAAAAACGTCATGCGTTCTACTTCGTGCCTGAATAGATTTAAGTTCTGGAACACTAGTTGTGAAGACTCGTCTGGTGAGGGGAGTGGACTTTGAAACAATTAGACATGTTGCTAAGACTAAAGCACGCAAAGGTCCATTGCTCTAATTTTGATTAGAATTTTTTTTAATAAAATGTGAAATTTTCAGATTTTCGTTTTGTATAGGTTCAACCTATATATATTATAAAAGCTTTATTGCCTATACATAAATGCCTTGCCACTTGGTGTGTGTGTAGGGGGGGTGACCTTAATGCTTGCTGTGCTGGGGCCTGTAATGGCCCTAGGTGGTGGTTTACTAGTTGTCTTCTGTGTTATCACTGCTAAATTAGGGACGACTAGTACAGATAGTCCTCGTGCAGTTATGCGCGAAATTCAAACCAAACAAACTTGTGACAAGAGCAACAAAAAGTTACTTTGACTTTTGACTTTTCGACTTTTGAGATTCTTAGCTTTGAACTTGGTGTATGAGGTACCCCTTCGGGCTCTTCCTCTCACTTCAGCCCTCACCTTGTAACTTGTTTGGATTTTGGAGGCTTCTCGACTGTTGATTCATTGAGAGTCGGCGGTAATATAGAAGTAAACAAGAGACCACTTGATCCTCTTTCATTTGAGCTAGCCGGCGATAGCGGGCTCGGCGTCGTGGACCAGCGAGGGGACGTGCCGGCCGGGGAGTCGGAGACCGGTGTGGGGAGTACGGAGGCTCGGACCCAGGAGGCGGACCCGCTTGTGCCGGGGACTAAGGGTGGGTCTAGTGACGGCGGCCATGTTGATAAGGATAATTTAAGGTTGAGGTCTCTTATGTTTGTGGCCGAGCAGGAGCTGGAGTCAAAGTTAACGCCTATAAAAGAGGGCTCTGTACGGACTGGAAAGGAGAGAGGGTTGGTAAAGGAGGTGCCTCCGATACCTGAAGTTAAGGTGGATGATAGCACGGAGATTAGTATTAGTGTGCCATCAACAAGCAGTGAAAGCATTCTGGCCCCCACCCTGGATGTTGCACAGGAACCAGACACAGATGGGGTGGTGGATCTTCCTGACGACGACGGCTTCACACTTGTGCGGACCCGTAGCCAGAGGGAGCAAACAAAACAAAATACAAACACCCCAGACACAGACACACACATACACAACGAGTCACAAAAGTACCCAAATTCGGTATTATAATACAAGGAGTTCCTGGTAGTTACAATCAACCTCAATTGGCCAAAGAGGTCTACAGGTGTAAACCCAACACGAGAATAACTAACATAAAGCGTCTGCCCAGAGGCGGTGTCCTAGTTCAGGGTCAAGAACCGCTGACCTTAACAGCCTACTGAAAGCTTGGCCTGCGGACGCTTTTAAACCTGGAAATATTTCAGTACATCTACCAGGAACTAAACCACAACCGAAATCTTTTGTGATGCGAGGTGTTCACTATACAATAGATATAGAGGACATCAAAGAAGAGTTAAGTAGACAAAACATTACACATATTTCAGTAGAACGAATTATATCAAACATCACAAAAAACCCACCAACTTAATTAAAGTGATCACAGATAACAGCCAAGACATTACACATTACATAAACAATGGTATCACTATGTTGTATCAAAAGTACACAGTTGAACCAACAAAAACACCGGCAGTGGTTGTCACACAGTGTTACCGATGCCAAAGGTTTGGTCATGTAGCAGCAGCATGCCAAGCAAACGCACGTTGTGTGGGCTGTGGAGAGAACCACCACATTACACAATGTACAAAGCAGAACCCCAAGCCCAAATGCTGCAATTGCGGAGAAGAACACACGGCAAACTACAAAGGATGCCAGAAATATAAGACAATTAAAACACACTTGTACGAAATTAAAAATCCTAACACAAACAAGCCGCCACCACCACGAACAATTAAGGAACCAACACCCATCACTCCAGCACCACAAAGCACAAATACACAAACAAACACTTATGCTGCAGTGGTTAAAAACTCTTCATCCGGAATAGGAAAACCTTTGCCATGTGAAGAGGTACAACCCACACCACCTCAAAACACACAACCAACAACAATAGAAACCACACTGGCATCTGCCACAACTTCCACTCTCTCGGAAGTAATGACAGAATATACAAACCCCACTAACACAGACAGTCTTACAGATATAACAGTCAGAATTATATTGAAAAACATACAGAAATTCTTGCTGCAAATTTTAACTTCACTCATAAACACTACTACACATGGATAACTTTACAGTCCTACATATCAATATACAGGGTGCTCTTGCTTCCAAGAAACATGAGATTGAAGATACAACAAACTCCGTAAAACCTGATGTAATTTTAATTAGTGAAACTCTCCTCTATAACTATCATAGATTTAAGTTAAATGGCTATTCCATAATTAGACATGACAGGAAGGACAATAGAGACCCAAACAGAGGGATATTATTATTGTATAAGTCTGAACTTATAGTTCAAGAACTTAGTATCCCATCTAGCAATGAAGCAATTATTATTAAGATAAAAACGCTAAATTATACAGATATTACCGTGGCGGGAATCTATTGCTCGCCTAGTACAGTACTAGATATACATCTACTGAACATATTATATAATAGCAATAGCAATCTTATTATTATTGGCGACCTAAATAGTAAACATATAGCATTCAACTGTCGCAGTATAAACGCCAATGGGAACCTACTTTATAAATTTCTGGATGATTCAAACATGATGTTATTAAACGATGCAACCCCGACACATATATCGTACGCACACGGCACCAGTGAAATACTGGATCTATGCCTGTGTTCGTCAAATATGAGTCACAACTTTGTAAATTTCCATATTGGTCACGATTTAGATAGTGACCACCTCCCAGTCTGGTGTATCTTCAATCTCACCCCCCACTTAAACAAAATCATAGCTAAAGACCAACTGAACTACAAAAAGGCTAATTGGTCAGTTTTTAAATCTATTTTAAATGAAACCTTACCTCCCGAGGTACTGCATATAGCCGCGGACGCATCAGATATAGATGCATACTGCCATATCATCTCTGAGTGTCTAAAAAATGCAGTAAACAGTTCGATACCGAAACAAAAACACATCACAACATCTCATTCTTGGCAGCCGCATAAAGACATAATACACTTAATTAAAAACAGACGTATGCTCCGGAGACAGTACATTCAAAATCGCAACCCCACACTCAAAACTCAGATAAACACAATAAGGAATAAGATACGAAACTTGATCAGACAACAAAAACAAGAAAACTGGGATAACTCCTGTTCCGAGCTAAATCACAAACCTGATCTTAAACACTTCTGGACACACTTGAAAAGATTTACAAATACAGGAACAACAAACACAGCTTATCCACCACTGGAACTGGATGGTGAAACAACATATACTAACACAGAAAAAGCCGAGTTATTTAAAAAACACCTGGTAAACACGTTCAAGACACATCACGAACCACACATGAACAGGTATTTTTATAATACAGTTACAAACTTTATTGATCAAAACAGAAGCATTTTTACACCTGTATTTCCAGTCAACACAATTACACATCAAGAAAAAGCAAAAGACTGGAGTACTCAACAATTGATAAATCATATCACTGTAACAGAAGTAGTAACAGCTATTAAGAACACAAAAAACAAAGCCCCTGGAGAAGATGGTATTCAAGTTATCCTCCTAAAACAAGGCACTCAGAGATTATATGAACACCTAACAGCATTATTTAATCTGTCACTATCAGCTGGATATATCCCCGTTTCTTGGAAGGTAGCAACAATATTAATGTTTCAGAAAGAAGGAAAACCAGCGAATAAACCAAACAATTACCGCCCAATTAGTTTAACCAGTTGCATTGGCAAATTATTAGAGAAGATAATTAGTACTCGTCTGTCAGTTTACTTAGAAGAAAATTCAAAATTACCAGAAATACAAAACGGATTTCGTAAATTCCGTCAAACAACAGACCACCTGATTCGACTAACAGAATCGATTACCGACAGCTTTAATAAAAATGAATGCACTGTAGTTTGCTTTCTCGACATTGAGAAAGCATTTGATACAGTGTGGCATAACGGTCTACGACATAGACTACTGGAAATGAAATTACCCCAGGAAACTATTCGCTGGCTCTCCAACTTCCTGGAAAACAGAACGTGTAAAGTTAATGTAAATGGGGCCCACTCTGGGCCCTTTTCACCCGAAGCAGGAGTTCCACAGGGAGGGGTGGTTAGCCCTATACTATTTATCATGTACGTGAGCAATATGCCTCTGTCGGACCTAAATTTAGGTTATGCATCACAGTTCGCTGACGATGTAGCAGTCTGGAAAAGTGCTTCCACTCCATCGATAGCAGCAACGAACCTACAGCCAGTCCTAAATAGCATTGAAGAATACTGCCAGAAATACCGAATCAAAATCAATATCCCAAAAACCCAAGTTATATTATTCAGCAGACGGAACAAGCTAAAAAAAGATCCACCGAAACTATATATGAATGGATCACTTTTACTGACTGCTACATCTGCTAAATTCCTAGGTCTAACCTATGACTCAAAATTAACGTGGATACCACACATAAAAAATGTACTGAGAA
This sequence comes from Carcinoscorpius rotundicauda, assembly GCA_011833715.1. NCBI lineage: Eukaryota > Metazoa > Arthropoda > Merostomata > Xiphosura > Limulidae > Carcinoscorpius > Carcinoscorpius rotundicauda. The sequence goes on from CM022403.1 coordinate 24,776,656, forward strand.
GAATCTGGAAAAGAGCAAATTATGTAAGAAGTCTTTCAGGTAAAAACCAAGGAACGTCACCAGCAAACATACTTAAAATCTACAAAACGTACATCAGACCAACAATAGAATACGCATCACCTGCATGGATTAACATAGCACCTACACACATACAGAAACTTCAATGTATACAAAATTCAGTACTAACTTCTGCTTATAAAGTACCACGTAGCACCTCAACCACATTCTTGCACAAGTATGCAAACATGGATACAATATCTGAAAGACTCTTGCATAATACTCTAAAATACTTCAATAAGAATTGGCATAAAAATGAATTAATGTGTGATCTCGACAGATATCACGTACATGATGAAAATAGTCCTAAATACCTCTCCCCTTTTAATTTATATTTAAATAATGTAACCCAAGCTGGCCACTATGCACTAGACTTTTAGTCCTTGTTTACTTTTTATCATATATGTATTGTATTAACATATTAATATACTTACTCTTATTTGTGTGAGTGTGTGTACTACTACACGTAGTAGTAGTAGCATTCTTTCTTAAAAAAAAAACGAAAAAAATAAAATAAAACGAAAAAATAAAAATAAAAAATAAATAAAGAATAAGAATAACAAAAATTGGAAATCGTATTGATGTTATGATTGTTCGGGAAGGAGGAAGAGGTGTAATGTACCTGACCCTCCTGAGTATTTAACAACTATACTCAAATACCGACACATCGGAACGAGCAACAAAAAAATATACCCTTGTGTATCATTTAACAAAAACCCATTCATCAGTAGCCGTGCAGGAAGAGGTCACTGAACCCAACCCTTACAGACTGCACACAACGACCAAAACCGGTTCTTGTTAAAGTGGAGAAAAAAATCAGTTGTAATTCAGTTCTTTCATCCGGGAATACAAAGTAGAAACTAATGCAATAAAACAAAATCTCTACTCTGTATGAACGATTTTTAACTAGTACTAGAATGTGACGTATAACATAGCTTGTAGACATACATAACTAAATGAAATGTATCTTTGTTTTACCATAACCACTATACCAAATATATGAATCTGGTAGTTTGCTTTAAAGCGAAGTCACAATGGGCTATCTGCTGTGTCCACAGTGAGGAATCGAACCCCGAGTTTAATTTAATTTAATGCAATAGGAGACATGCCACTTCCAAGAACCAAAACATAGTAATATGTAAACCTTTGTCAATATAATAAAAAAATTCAAAAACCACAAGCAGTGCAAAAATACTGTAAGCAACAATGGTATCTTTAAAATTGCATTGGAACCCAGAAAACCTATTTTAGTTAATTCCTGGTAGCAGCAGTAACACCATCATTTAATAATTTAAATCTCACATTTATACCAATCTATATACATCTCATGGTTCAGTTTTAAATAAAAGAAATGGTTCTTGAATTTTACGTAAAAAACCTCACTGATAGTTGGTCGATATTACTTTAACAGTCAGTTTCATACAGTTACTAAAACTTATTATTGGAGCAGCAATAAGATTCGTCAAAGAACACCTGCATTTAGATCTGATGTCTCAATAATCAAAATAAAGTCAAGTTTTCTATGGGATTTTGAGTCTTATTTCATGATAGTTTACCCACGTTATTTAAAATTATACAATTGGTTTAACTGTTTAATAATTGTACATGTCAAAGACTTATTTAAGTTTAAAATACCTGGAGATGTGTTGTAAGAACAGAAAATGTTTAAACCAACTCAAACAATACATGCTTGATAATGTTTTCTGTGATTAGTTTTTGTTTTCAAACATTTCCTTCTCCATCCAAGTGATATTCATAATTTAAAAACTCAGTTCAGGATGCTTTAAGCTACTTTCTCTTAAGATATATCTTTCAAGTTAATTAAAACATTCAAACTGACTGATTGTATAAAAGGATATATCATCACCATTAACTTCATGGATCAAGAAGAAAAGTAGTCTTAATGTACAAAGAAAACAGAAAATTCACATAAGAAATATGTGACAACAGAAGATAATTAGTTTTAAAAGGAATTTCTTACCTTTTAGTTAAAAATAAAGCTGACGCCTTCATGTTGGTAGATACACACCTTAATGATTAATTTAAGTGACCCATGTTATAATTAAGTTGTAAATAGTGTTTAGTGTGATTTTGTTTCAAAGTCAAAATATATGAAGCTACACAATAGGCTATTAATTAATGCTTCACCCACTATAGGTATCAAACTCTGAATTTCACTATTGTAAGCCATGAGTTACTGATAAGCCACTATGGGGTAACAAGAAATAAACTGTTCAAGCTATTAATATCATGGTCAAATAAAAAATAAAACAAGTTTCAGAAATGAAATATTAAAAACCAAATAACTAAATGCACACAAAAAGTGTGAAATATTACCTTATCTTCCAGATGTTTAGCTTCAAAAATATTAAAAAATCAAAAACCATAACTTTAACCTTTCACCAAATTTGGATGGAAAATGAGTAACTGAAACAGACATTTGAGACAAATGTATGAAAAAACTTAATAAGTTAGCATATGTACACAAAATGTTTTCCAGTATTTTAAACAAACAAATCAAGAAGTGTTCAAGATTTAGAAATAAAACATTTGTTCTCCACTGATCCTCCATATTCTAAATTTCCAATTCTGGTGTTTCTTTTCAAAGAAAAATTATGTCTTATGAGGTAGATACTAATTGTTTATTTTCATTAATTAATAATTAATAAAACAACCAATAAGGATTGAAACAATTATTTTCAGTTAGGTGTCATAACAACTGGTGTGTTAAAACTTATTAGCTCATTATATTTAAACCCCTATGATTAAGCACCCAAAATATTGGACAACACACCTGTTTTATCACAATCTAAACAAATACATTCTGGACTTGTTTCACAATTTATCAAACAATTCTATTACAATTAAAAAAATTTAAATGAGAAGTGTTCAGGACTCAGAAATACAAAATTTCTTTCCTCCCAGCTAATACACAAGGATGTATGAAGGGTGCAAGTTAATAGCCAATAAGTTAAGTAAACAAACATCTCCAGAAAGAAGTAGATATAAATAAAGAATTCATGTCTGAACTCACAAGAATTTATATGTACATCAAGAACACTGTGCAGAAAACAAAACTTCCTGAAACCTTCTGTAGGCTCTGGTCTCTAGGTTTTGTTTGTTATGACTCAAGAAATTATTCTTTCAAATCCTGAAACTTCCTTGTTTTCCATCCATGTGTCTCAACCTGAGATACACATCTGTACCAATTCCTTGCATTGTTTGGATTGTTAGACTTCCACCTAAATATTCTGCATAAGCTCGGGTTGTTGGCAACCCAAAACCAAACCTGAAAAGAAATAAAAAAAACAAATTATAGTTTTACTCATAGCTCTATCATACATTATTCTGTCTCTCATAATCCACATAATACAACAAATGTAACAGTATTCCTTCTGAACATGCTTGAAACTGATATTAATTTCAACAGTCTTTCATACATGTTCAGAGAAAGAAAAACCACACAGAGAGAATTTTCTTTCACTTTATAAACTGATTGCCAGTTGTTCTGGACAAATTGAAAGAATATGATTATATGAGACTTAATCCAATTCTTTAAACTGTCCATGAAGTTCCCTCAAAACTGACAAATTAGTGACAACTGGTAAATCACATGAAGGACGTGGATATATATTTATTATTTCCCAATATTTTGTGGGTAACTGTACATTTGGGAAAAACACTGGTGTAAGGAAGGCTAGTAACAAGCAAAACAAACAGTGTGTTTACCACACTTGTTTTCCTGAATGAACAGTCACAATTTAAATGCACAGCCAATGTTAATAAAAATGAGGCACACTTCCTGCAGTCATAAGGACTGTAGTAGAGAGAAAAATAACCTCCCCTCATAGAAGAAAAAAATCAAAAATTTTAGGTTTATAATATTCAATATATTGTAGTCCCAACCAAACCTAAAGAAGAGAGAAATAGATGAACAGTTAATGTTCATAAGTTCCATCAACTTTAGTTTGCTTTGGTAAAATTTATACTTTAATCCATAATTAGAATCACCCAACAAAACTTAGTGCAAGACATCAAAAATGCTTGAATGACTTGTACTAGATTTGAAATGACCAGAAACAAATGTTTTTTTTTACACACCCATACATTGGTCCAGATGGACCATGGTTAGACTCTGAAATCATGGTGCTAAACAATCCCATGTCTTTCTCCTGTGAGGTGCTGGCAGTAGTAAAATGGTACTGAGTAACGTGGTCAACCATGTGGTGGGGAATTCCTCCCCCACGGTCTGAGACTCTGGATTTAAAAAAAAAATATACAATTAGAAAAATTTTCAAAATAGCAAAATTGAGTTAACTCTGAAAATCTCATCTTTAGAAACTTCCAATGCATTTATACTAGCAAAAATGAAAATGAAAAAATCTTTATAGTAAAATAAACAATGTAAGAAATGTTGCCCAACCATCACAACACGCTGTGATAATGGTACAAGGATTCAGTCACACAAAGTTACTAGAAGATAGGAGTGACAATTCATAACATTCAAAACATAATAGAAACATTTGTAAAACATTACCTTAAAACAAAATCTGCATCGTTATTGGCAATGGTCACTATCACAGGAGGAAGACTGGATTCTGGTTTGTCTGGGTTGTTTTCAATGGTAGCCCTTTAAGTAAAAAAAAACATTTAATGAACAAAAACAAAGTTCATATATGTATACATTCAAGTTAACCACCTATCACACATCACTGATGAATATGAAAAGTAAGACATTCCAGTTAAATGTTATACACTGTTGGCCAAAATCTTAAGACCAATGAACATAAAGAAAAAAAATATGCATTTTGCATTGTCATACTCAACCACTAATTTGAGTAGAGCTTCAAAAGATTAAAGTGAGAAAATGGAAAATAAAAATAACTTTTTTAGCATTTAATATGGAAAATGTAAACACTAGGAAATTAGCCTAAATACTAGCTGGTCAAAAGTTCAAGACCATACCAAAAAGAAGTCCTAAACAGGGTAGGAAATGCCCAACAAGAGGTCTCAGTAGTGAGTTTGATAGCTGTCACTGGGAATAACAAACATTTGCTTTGGTATGGTTGATATAAACGTTTGTAGTAGGCTGGCTAGAATGTTATTCCAAGTGGTGAAGATGGCTTCACAAAGATCATGCACTGTTTGGAACTGATGTTCATTTCTATTGACTACCCTTGCCAACAACCCCCAAAAACATTTTCAATGGGGTTAAGTTCGGGCAAACACACTGGATGGTCCAAAAGAATCACATTATTTGCCATGAAAGTCCTTTGTCCTGCAGGCATTGTGAACTGCAGCATTGTCCTGCTGAAAGATCCAGTCATTTCCACACAAGAGAGGGCCTTCAGTCAATAAGGATGCTCTCTCCAACATGTCAATGTAGCCAACTGCTGTTTGACACCCCTGTATAACCTAAAGCTCCAAATCGGCTATTCCTCCTGCTCAATACCGGCTAAATTTTCTTGGGCTGGCCACTTGAAATTCTCCTTCCATATCCCTTACGGTTTTAAGAAATTTAAAACAGCAGTTTTACTAGGCCCAATATCACCAGTGATGGCACATTTGAGAGAAACCTTGCTTTTGCAGCTCGACAATTCTGCCATGTTCAAACGTTTTACCCTTTGCCATGTTTTTACCCAATGCAACACAGATGTCAGTGGGAGATGTTTTGAAATTGCTAATGCTTGAAAACAAATGACTAAGTTTTTTTACGTGCTTACCAATTAACACTTCATTTCAGTATGGTCTTAACCTTTTGACCAGCTAGTATTTAGGCTAATTTCATAGTGTTCACAATTTCCCTGTGAAATGCTAAAAAAGTTTATATTTTTATTTTCCTTTTTCTTATTTTCATCTTTTGAAGCTCTACACGAATAAGTGGTAGAGTTTAACAATGCAAAATGCATATTTTTTCTTTACATAAAAACGTGCAAGTGCACAAAAGCTACTATAGTTAATTCAGACAAAGCTTCAACTTTGATTTTCATCATAATTTTATTGACACAATTCATCTTCACTGAGCTACTGTTGCCATAAACTTAAGTCACAATACAAAACAAAAGGTTAGTAGTTATGAAATATAGTTATTCAGATAAACAAAGAAAAAGCTAAATAACAATTACATGTGAATACACAAAACTGACTTGCAACTAGCAAATGAAATGTTCTTATGTTGCATTAGTCTTCTCAACTTTTTTGAATAACACAAGAGGTTACAGTGCCATATAAACATACCAAACATTTTTATTTTCTTGTAAAATTTATTTTGTACATATTTTATGTAACACGTGGTGCTGAGTTGTCTTTGCTTTACCATTTATTCTCTGGTGGATAACATTCCTTAACAATAGATTCATTTTAATGATTATAAGCATTATTGTATTACAAATTCTAGGTTCACAGTAGCAACAGGTACTTATAAAAGTGTATGACATTTTAGTCATCAGTGCAATCAAAACATTTCACGTCCATTTTTAAAATAGTTCTTTATTATAAAAGTTGTATTTGGGAGTAAAATGATACTGCAAGATTGTTGATTACACAGTCCTTTCATGATATCATTAGGTCACAGTATCGCCTGGATATTACTTGTCTACAGGTATGACTTGAGAACATCTTGAGTCAATGTAGCAAGCACAGAGGCTGTGTATTACATGTGACAGATTTCACCATGTTTCACTTCATGTCCAGTCTCTCCTATTTCATTCCTACTCAAAGATCACTTACTAAAAATAGAGCACTATAATGACCAAGTCTCCCATTATTAAGACAATGCTAATTCAAGGTTAATATCTCTGAATCAGATGGCTTAATGTTCAGCATTTCTGACAAAACTATTGGGACTGTTACTATCACAAATTTTGAGCGACTGACCAGAATAGAGAAAGACTGCAGCACCTACAAGATGAATTGATTGATTGATTTAGTGCTTTATGGCACAAAGCAATGAGGCTATCTGCGCCAGACATCCTGTAAAAATATATAAAAAAAATGTAGTAAAAGATATAATTGGAAATGAAGGTAAAACAAAAAAGTATAACACCAATGCTGACACCTAGTCTACAACGTTAAGACTGAAGGGAGAATATAAGAAGTTGTAAGGTATTTACTCTAGCAAAAAGGTAATGATCATAACCCGCCAGGAAGACTAACGAGTAAGTTCAAGACCCACTGTCAGTCACCTGAAGTTGGCCTTTCCAGTCCTGGTTCCAAGTTATGTGTCATAGCAGTTATTATCAAAATGTAAAAGAATAAAAGTTTTAAAAGACACTCAGCAAAATCGTAATAATGAGTAGCCAAATGTCCAGTAAAAAGATAAAAGTAAAGTAAATGGAGTAAAATTTGTAAAAGTAATTGAAGATTAAAGCAAAATGGCAATGAAAACAGAAAATGGCGCAAACACCAATGATGACATCCAGTCAACAAAGTTGTAAAGGACTACCTGTAGCAGAATGGTAATGATCATAGTCCGCCAGGAAGACTAACAGGTAAGTATAAAAACCACCGTCAGTCACCTGAAGTTGGTCTTTTCAGTCCTGGTTCTGGGTTATGAGTCAATATGGCCAGTACTAAAAAATAAAGTAGTAAAAGTGTGAAATGATATGCAGCAAAAGTATAATAACAACTCGCCAGGACGACTAACAAGTATATCAAACAGTAGCGTTAGTCAACTGAAGTTGGCCTTTCCAGTCCTGGTGTCGAGTTATTTAATGTTCTGGCCATTGTCCAATGTCAAATTGAATGAGAGAGATTAAAACTGGAAAAAAAGAAACCACAATAAAAAAGATGTTATGAATAAATATGCAATACTTAAATGAGATTTAAAAGATTAATGGCCATTAAAAAATTAAAAACGTTATCAAGGTGGACAGTCATCATCACCAATAACCCTTTCCAATGTCACAGACTGACCCTGGGAAAAAATGTTTAAAATATTGCTGTCATTGAGAATTGTAACGATGGCAAGAAAGTAATACGTGGCTGATAGTGATTTGAGTGTTACACAAACTACACATTGGTGCATCAGTTCCAGATAAAAGAAAATGATGAGTTAAAAAACTGTGACCAATGTGTAGCCTAGTGAGAACAACTTCCTCCTTCTGAACTTTACTGAAGCAAGATGGCCAAAGTCCAATTTTGGGTTTGATTTGAAAAAGTTTGCTGTCGCGTTGCACACTCAAGCCGAGCCTTGAAGACAACACCATAGTCCATGTATGGAATAGGCATAGGTGTGATGGTGCTGAAGCAGACACATTTAGCTGTCATGTCTGCAAGTTTGTTCCTGCGAATACCAACATGGCCCGGTATCCAGAAAAACTAGTTTGAAGTAGCTGCTAATGAGAAATGGGCTAGTCAGTTTTGAATATCAGCGAGAATTGTAGCGATTCCAGTGAACACAGAAGCTGTAGAAGGGATTCTGCGTGCAACTACTGACCCATAGCAAACCATAGCAGAGACCACTGAATTACCCGATTTGGAACCATCTGTATAAATGGGAACTGAATGATTGTTTGAAAGATATTCATTGAATAAAACACGGTACTTCCAAAGGTCACATTTGGGGGCTCTAATAAGCCATGGTGGGATGGGCCAACCTGTGGAATTTGCAATGTTATCCAAGGACAGACCCAATTCATCCAATTGCGCCTGGTTGCGAAGGCCAAACAGAGCAATGACAGATCGTTTGTTCTGAAAAAGTATTGCCCCCCCGAGGAACGAAAACACATTCCCAGGTGGGATGCTTTGGTAAGGAACGAAGTTTCAAAGTATACTGTAAAGATAGTTGCAAACGGCGAAGGTGCAGAGGAGGTTCATGAGATTCAATGTATATGCTTTGAACTGGAGAGGTACGGAAAGCCCCAGTGAAGAGTCAAAGTCCTTGGTGATGAATGGGGTCCAACATCTTTAAGGCCGAGGGTCTGGCAGAGCCATAGACCATTGATCCATAGTTGAGTTTCGATCTAATAAGAGCACGATATACCTTTAACATTGAACAGCGATCTGCCCCCAACTGGTAGAAAAGAGGACACGGAGGGTGTTCAGTGCTCTTGTGCATTTGACCCAAAGCTGCTTTAAATGTGGTATAAAGGTCAGCTTACAATCAAAGATAAGCCCCAAGAACTTGGTCTCGGGACCACTGGCAGCAAAACTTCACCGATATGAAGTTCAGGATCAGGGTGAATACCCCGACGATGGCAAAAGTGCATGCATACAGTGTTGGAGAGAGAAAAATTAAAGCCGTTCGCCAGAGTCCACTTCTGTACATGATTCAGGGCAGTTTGTAGTTGCCACTCAATATATCCCATGTTTGATGACTGACATGAGATGTGAAAGTCATCGACATACAGCACATTCGCAACAGGGAGAGGGAGTTGTTCAGTGATGGCATTTATCTTTACACTGAAGAGTGTGACACTCAATACACAGCCTTGAGGGACTCCAAGTTCCTGTACAAAAGAACGGGAAAGTGTCAAACCCACATGAACTTAGAATCTCTTGTCCATTAAAATTTTTTAAATAAACATGGGTAGATGGCCACGCAACCCACATGTATGGAGGTCTCGCAAAACGCCATACCTCCATGTTGTGTTGTAAGCATTCTCTATGTCAAAGAATATTGATGTTGGTAGTTGAGAAAGGCTTCTCTGATAGATGTTTCAAGACAAATTAGGTGGTCTGTGGTGGAGTGCTGTTGACGGAACCCACACTGGGTGGGCGAGAGGAGGTTCTTTGATTCAAGGAATCAAACAAGACGAGCATTAACCATCCTTTCTAAGGTCTTACAGAGATAGCTAGTCAAAGTAATTGGACGGTAGTTTGAAGGAATCTTCGAATCTTTACCTGGCCTAGAGAAAGATAAAATAATAGCCTTGCGCCAGGCATCAGGAAAAATATTCTCCTGCCAGATCTGGTTGAAGACAATCAGAAGGACATCAAGAGAAGCAGGAGATAGATGGTGCAGCATGTCATAATGAATATCATCAGGTCCAACAGACGTACTGGCAGACCGATGAAGGGCCATTTTTAGTTCCACCAGGGTAAAGGGACAATTATAGTCAAAGAAACAGTCAGTTCGAAAGGAAAGAGGTGATCGCTCTGCCCGAGTCTTAATGGCCAGGAAGGTGGAGGAACAAGCAGAAGTGCTAGATACCTGGCAAAAGCTTTCACTTAGAGTGTTAGCGATGTTCCGGACATCAGTCACCTCCTGACCATCAGAGAGTAAGATCGAGAGAGGGACAGAATTGTAGTGCCCATTAACCTTTCGAATCTTGTCCCATATGATCTTGGAACTAGTGGTAGAAGATGTGCTGGTTGTGAACTTAATCCAAGATTCCTTCTGGCTTTGACGTCTAACTTGCCAAGCGTGTGCATGGCCTTGCTGAAATGCAATGCAGTTTGAGAGTGTGGGGTATCTTCGAAATTTATTCCAAGCACGTTTGAGTTTTTCATGTTATAAAACAAGCGGAGATGTCGTAGGAAACATGTCAAGGTTTTAGGGATGTATCGAGTAGCAGCTTGTATAATACTGTTGGTTACTACAGCTTCACAATCATCTATGGATGATTTACATAAGATGGCAGGTTGAAGTTCTGAGAGAGTAGTGAAAGAAGGCCAGTTGGCCAGGACCAACTTCCACTGAGGCACATGGGTCATTTGGTACTGATCACGGCCACCCAGCATATGCACAGGCCAGTTGGAAAGCAACCCGGTTTAAAAGTGTGGGATATCTATGAAAAGTATCCCAGGCCCGTTTTTGAGCCTTCCGTGCTAAGTGGCAAGCAGGATTCCACCACAGATGAGGATATCGTGGAAAACGTGTCGAGGTTTTAGGAATACAATGAGCAGCTGCATGTACAATACAATCAATTAACGCTGCAACACAGTCGTCTATTGATGGCTGATCTACGATGGCAGGATCAAGTTCTGCGAGATCAGTGAAAGTGGACCAGTCTGCCTGATCCAGCTTCAACCGGGGCACGTGGGTAGGGTGGCATCGACCACGGCTAGTCTCTCTCAAAAGGATTGGAAAATAATCACTGCCTAGTGGATTACTGAAAACCCTCCAAGAAAAATGGGAGAATAATGAAGGGGAGCAAACTGAGAGATCAATAGCGGTAAAGGACTGACTTGGTGCATGAAAGTAAGTGGAAGAACCAGTATTGAAAAGAGAAAGATTGTGATCAGAGAGCATCTGCTCTACAGATCGACTCCTCCCATCAATAACAGCACTTCCCCAGAGGGGATGGTGTCCATTAAAATCCCCCAGGATTAGAAATGGAGATGGCAACTGTTCAACGAGAGCATCATGGTCTGATTGATCATATGTCTTCCCAGGGAACAGGTACAGAGAACAAACAGTGATGGTATGACCCAAGGAAACATGGATGGCTACAGCCTCCAAGGGTGTGTTGAGTGACAAAGACAGGGTGGGCACATGTTGATCAACCAACAGTGCCACACCTCCATGTACTCGACCATCACACAACTTGTCATTTCTGTATAGAGAAAACTGCCGAATGGAGACTGTATCGGCAGATTTGAGAAATGTTTCTTGTAAAGAAAGACAAACAGGCTGGTAAGAAGACATCAGCATTTTGATATCATCTAGATTAGAACGTAAACCTCGACAGTTCCATTGTATCAAGGTGGCCATTTTTAAGAACGGGTAGGTGAAGTGGCTGGAGAACCCTTCAGTTTACGACCACGTCTTTTTTCTTTACTGTCTTTCTTCGGAGGAGGTCTATCAACCTCCATGGATCCTGCTCTGGGTCGAGTGGGCAGGTTTTTCTTATTGTAAGAGGAATCCAGTGACTGAGGACGAATAATTGTTTTGTTTATTGTGGTGGGAGAAAACGATGTATCAGAAGAAATGCCTGTATTTGAGACTGAAGGACACGGATCTTAAGGTTTGTTGGAGGGTATGGGAGGAACAGAGATGGGTGTGGAAGTCAATTCATCTACTTTTTTAACCACGGAGGTCAAAAGGCTTTTCATTTGTTTTGAAAACGATTCTCTTGGAGGCACAGAGAGATCTGTCTGCACTTCCACTGTAGTTGTGGAATGGAGTGTAGCAGCATATGTCCGAGATGGGATTGTGGACAGCAATTTCCGAGCCTCAGGATAACTAATGCACATCTTTTTCCTCCAACCATTTTGAGCAAGAATGAAAGTAAGAGGGGTGAGAACCATTGCAGTTGACACAATGTGGGTTCATGTCACAGTCATAAGCATCGTGGTCCTTGCCTCCACAACGAGCACATGTCAGGGAACCACGACAAGATGTCTTTGAGTGGCCGAATCTCTGACATTGGAAACATCGAAGAGGGTTTGGAATGTATGGCCGAACCCTGCAAATGAGATAACCTGCTTTGATGGTGGCGGATGCACGTGGTGAAGTAAATGTTAAAACGAGGGTACTTGTTGGCAGTGTAACTCCATCTTTGCGAGTGGAGATGCGCCTCACTGCAGAAACTCCTTGAGTGGAGAGATCAGCGAGAATCTCTGATTCGGGAACATTCTTCAAATCCCTTTCAACAATAACTCCTCGTGAAGAATTCAAAATAGCATAGGGTGTAACCTCAATAGGTATATCCCCAATTGCCTTTGATTTCAACAGGAGTTCACTATGTTGGGATGTGGATGTTTCAACCAATATGTCACCAGATCGAAGCTTCTTTACTGACGTTGGAGAGCCAGCAAGTCCCTCTAGTCCCTTTTGAATAAAAAAAGGGGACATTTGCCCTAAAGGTTTTTCTAAAAGAGAATGCAATATCAGAAAATGAGGTATGTGTGTTACTGAAGTTGAAGATTGCTGTTCTGAGTATTCAAGACGTGGTCGCTTACCCATTGACTGTTTTTTAACAATTTTATTTAAATTTCTTGTAGGATCCATAGGAAAGAGAAAAAGTTTCGGCACTCACTGACCCCACCCACCATGGAGCCCTACAAGGGAACGCACTACAAAGTCATGCAAGGACAAGGCAGCAACGCCAGGGTTTCGTGAGCAATATACCAAAACACCAGCATCAGGCACAATGTCCACAACACCCGTTGAGAACTTCTAACACTGGTACTTGGTTGGCTCTAGCCCAGGTGGACCAGCCGATTGACCCAAGGGGGGCCACCCAAGGGCCGCCCGTCTACAGGAATTCGAGGCCAAAGTGGTGTGTTAGGGTTGGACCCCTCAACCACCAGGATCCTCTCCTCCCCTTCACAGGTCGCCACGCACGGCAAACAGGTGGGTGGATGTTTAGATCCCAGAGAAGGTAACCAGACAGAACAGAACTTTCCCTGGGAGGTCCCCTCACCACGTACAGGAATCCACACCGAGGGGATGAGATGAATATAATTTTTTTAAAACAATTAACTAAATTTAAATAGCTAGCTTAGTTGTGAATAATTTTGATTTTCTTTTTTCCCTCTAAAATGTAAGAAAGAAAAAAAAGGAACACTGAGTTGTTTCTTTGCTTACCTCACTGCATTCTTCAGAAGTTCTGGAATCATATAGTCTATCGGAATCTGAATGTATGGAAAACTGGCAGTGATATGTCCATTACATTTTATTTCTGGAGTTTTCCCATATTTATGGTCAGCAATTTGTCTGGAAACAAAAGAGGCAAGCTAAACAATTAAAAATACAGAAGATATATACACACACACACAGCTGAGTATTTCAGAAAACACATTCTAAATCACTTTCGATTAAAAGTCACCGTCTTGAATACAATTTCTTTAATTGTGGAAAAACAATTTTTTTTTTTTTATCAAAGAATTTTATTGATATTAATAAAATTGAACTCCTTGTCCTAACTTTCTTTGGCAGTATATTTTGAAAAACTAAATAGGGCTTTGTTCTACATGATAATGAAAGCCATTTCATCCAATGTTTTGTCAAAGCTTGGAGAACTAAAAGAGCTGTGTGATGTGAAATTAGATGTTAACTTCTATACTGTTTCTTTTGTAGCATGTAAAACATAAGACAAACAACAAAATCAAATTATGAACTTTTACAAAAACAGACAATTTTTTTTTAATTAACCTAGGAAACTATTTCTAACAATCTTGCAGTGAATAAATAGATTTCCTTTTAAACCAGATTGAAAATACTTTACAAGTGATAGGAATGAAAAAAATAGCAAAAATTATGTACTAGAAACCCAAACCACGTTACAAAATGTATAACTGACTGTCAACAGACAAAGAGAAACAAGAAGAGTACTTGTATTCACCAATATTTTAATTATAGAAATACAAAACCAGATTTGGTTTGAGTTTTCATTACATGGACCTTAAAAACACCATCACAACTACAGGGTTAAAATATTTTTATTCACTTTAAATCAACACTGAGCAAACATTACTTGCAATGAAGTTTTCTACATTAACTGACAATTAATTGATCTTGGATTTACATAACTTGTCTTATCAAGTTTTCAATGCATCTTTTTTAAGTCAGTCAAATATGCAATTTGGATGAAACCTAAAATATTAAACAGTACTAAAGTGAAGCCTTCAGAGTTATATTTCGTTACACATTCACTTAGAGCTATTCAAAATGGATGAAACACTTCCATAAAACTTACATTTTGGTGAATTTAACATTTGACATGAATTAATAAAGTAGCTTTCTAAGAAAATCTACATACTGTTATCTGTCCATCTGGTTTAAGGTATACATATATCAGCCCGTGCCCACACACACCTTTCTTAGACCTTCATTCACATGAAAGCAGGCAATATACAGTGCCAGACTGAAATACAATTTATCTTGCATTGCTCTGACAGTATATTACCAATTTTCTTTCCCTCAGAAAATGACAAATACATTTATTATTTTATTTCTTCCGAGTCCTGAAAAATAAACTAGAGTGAAAAAAAGAAAAAAGAGGGAAAGAAACAAGAATATTTTCAACAGTTAAGCTTCAGGTACCAGGTGGTGTAGAACACTTCATGGTAGATTAGAAAATGTCACCTAGGTTGAACAACTGGTACTCTATAGTCCACTACGTCAGTCACCTCCTTTATGAAATTGGACCACTGCTTTGCAAAATACTTCATCCTCTAGAGACAGAAGCTTACAACCTGTGAGAAAGAAGCAGGAGGGTCTGTTTGTTAGTGAGACTTTGTGGATGAACGACACCAATTAATCTTGTGGGACAGACAATCAAGGTTACCTAAACACTGATCCTTTCTCTTTTGAAAAACCTAACACACTTACCTTGTGAAATCAGCCCAGCGGTCTACAATATCTTTGGGTTTCATGGCAACATTGATAACACCAACATGGTTAGGCTAGTGGAAGGACAAAAACAACTCATTTAATAGTTTTAAAATGAAGACTTAAATTAAGACATAAAATTTTAGGCTTTCAAAGAAAGTAGTTTTTTTATTGTATTCTTTCACAGATTCTCAACATTTTAAAATTCTGCAAGTGAAGACAGTCGATAAATTTACTTCAATACTTTGATATATAATCCAATGTGAATTGTAAAATGTAATAATTTACATGAGCAGTATAACAAGTCATGTTGTGAGTGATCAGCATAAACCGTCACCCCTGCATGGGTAAAACAATGTGAATGTGGTACTTTTATCAACTTTTACACGAGAAAAACAATAAAATGTTGAGTTACCATAATGTTACACATATCTACATTAACTTTGAAATCTTGTTGGATAACATTTAACAAGCTCAATAATTGACTCAATAACCAGTTATCATACTAACAACTTTTTCATTATGCATGTTATGTATCACCAAGAGACTACAAGATTACATACCAGAACCAACATTACACTTTATAAAAAACATTATTCTAGTTTAATGTCAAGTTATTTAATCCAAGGACCACTTCCAAAAACCAGAAAAATATTACAACACATAATTAACTCTCTCTCTCAAGTAGTTCATTTATACAAGATTTAGTTAACTCAATATACTTTAGAGTAACATAAACCCTACATGTATAGCCCACACTTGGAAAAGTAACAAATTATACCTGTTCATTATGTAGGGCTAGGTGATGTTCTGCTAGCATTCTAATTCCCAGTCGTGATGTCAAAGTTTTATCAAGAAACTTCCGAACTAATTCTTCCTCCTACAACATAAAAAAAAAGAAAAGAATTGATTGATTGATTTAGTGTTTTATGGCACAAAGCTACGAGGCTATCTGCGACAAACATCCGGTAAAAATGTAAAAATGCAATAAAAGACATAAATGGAAATGAAGGTAAAACAAAAAAGTATAAAACAAATGTTGACACCTAGTCTACAATGTTAAGATAGAAGGCAGAGTGTAAAAAGTTGTACGGTATTCACTCCAGCAAAAAGGTATAATCATAACCCGCCAGGAAGACTAACAGGCAGGTTCAAGACCCACCGTCAGTCACGTGAAGTTGGTCTTTCCAGTCCTGGTTCTGGGTTATGTGTCATAGCAACCAGTATCAAAATGTAAAAGAATAGAAGTATTAAAAGACACACAACAAAATCGCAACAATGAGTAGCCAAATGTCCAGTAAAAAGAGAAAAGTCATGTAAATGGGGTAAAATTTGTAAAAGTAAACAAAGGTAAAAACAAAACAGCAATTAAAACAGAAAATGGTGTAAAAACCAATGGTGATATCTAGTCTTCAAAGTTATAAACTATTTAGTCTAGCATAATGATAATGATCATAACCCGCCAGGAAGACTAACGAGTAAGTTCAAGAACCACCGTCAGTCACCTGAAGTTGGCCTTTCCAGTCCTGGTTCTGGGTTATGTGTCATAGTAGCTATTATCAAAATGTAATGGAATAAAAGTTTTAAAAGACACTCAACAAAATCGTAATAAAGAGTAGCCAAATGTCCAGTAAAAAGATAAAAGTCAAGTAAATGGAGTAAAATGTGTAAAGGTAATTGAAGATAAAAACAAAATGGCAATTAAAACAGGAAATGATGCAAAAAACCAATGTCGACATCCAGTCAACAAAGTTGTAAAGGACAACCCGTAGAAGAATGGGAATGATCATAACCCACCAGGAAGACTAACAGGTAGTATATAAACCACTGTCAGTCACCCAAAGTTGGTCTTTCCGTCCTGGTTCTGGGTTATGAGTCAATATGGCCAGTACAAAAAGGTTGTAAAAGTGTGAAATGATATGCAGCAAAAGTATAATAGTAACTCGCCAGGAAAACTAACGAGTAGTTCAAACAGAAGCGTTAGTCACCTGAAGTTGGCCTTTCCAGTCCTGGTGTCGAGTTATTTAATGTTCTGGCCATTGTCCAATGTCAAATTGAATGAGAGAGATTAAAACTGGAAAAAAAGGAACCACAATAAAAAAGATGTTATGAATAAATATGCAATACTTAAATGAGATTTAAAAGATTAATGGCCATTAAAAAATTAAAAACGTTATCAAGGTGGACAGAGTCACCATCACCAATAACTCTGTCCAATGTTACAGACTGACCCTGGGAAAAAATATGTTTAAAGTATTGCCGTAGTTGAGAATTGTAACAATGGCAAGAAAGTAAAATGTGGCTGATAGTGATTTGAGTGTTACACAAACTACACATTGGTGCATCAGTTCCAGATAAAATAAAATGATGGGTTAAAAAACTGTGACCAATGCGTAGCCTCGTGAGAACAACTTCCTCCTTCCGAACTTTATGGAAGCTAGATGGCCAAACTCCAATTTTGGATTTGATTGGAAAAAGTTTGCTGTCGCGTTGCTCACTCCAAGTGGATTGCCAACTGGCACGGAGCCAAGCCTTGAAGACAAGACCATAGTCCATGTACGGAATAGGCATAGGGGTGATGATGCTGAAGCAGACATATTTAGCTGCCATGTCTGCAAGCTCGTTCCCACGAATACCAACATGGCCTGGTATCCAGAAAAACTGGATTGAAGTAGCTGCTAATGAGAAATGGGCCAGTCGGTTTCGAATATCTGCAAGAATAGGATGAGAGCTAATGTGAAGCGATTCCAAGGCAAGTATAGAACTAAGCGAGTCAGTATAAATAGTGCAGTTGGAGTACTGCTCAGCTGCAATATGATACAGGGCAAGAGATATGGCATACAGTTCATCAGTGAACACAGAAGCTGTAGAAGGGATTCTGCACGCAACTACTGACCCATAGCAAACCATAGCAGAGCCCACGGAATTACCTGATTTGGAACCATCTGTACAAATGGGAAGGGAATGATTGTTTGAAAGATATTCATTGAATAAAAGATGGTACTTCCAGTCTGGAGTATCTGCCTTTTTTACGTGACTGAAAGAAAGGTAACACTTGGGGGATGTAATAAGCCATGGTGGGATGCGTCGACCTGTGGAATCTGCAATGTTATCCAAGGACAGACCCAATTCATCCAATTGCGCCCGGATGCAAAGGCCAAACGGAGCAATGACAGATCGTCTGTTCTGAAAAAGTACTGCCCACCGAGGAAGGAAAACACATTCCCAGGTGGGATGCTTTGGTAAGGAATGAAGTTTCGAAGTATATTGTAAAGATAGTTGCAAACGGCGAGGGTGCAGAGGAGGTTCATGAGATTCAATGGTATGCTTTGAACTGGAGAGGTACGGAAAGCCCCAGTGAAAAGTCAAAGTCCTTGGTGATGAATGGGGTCCAACATCTTTAAGGCCGAGGGTCTGGCAGAGCCATAGACCATTGATCCATAGTCAGTTTCGATCTAATAAGAGCACGATATATATTTAATATTGAACAGCAATCTGCCCCCCAACTGGTAGAAGAGAGGACACGGAGGATGTTCAGTGCTCTTGTGCATTTGACCCGAAGCTGCTTTAAGTGAGGTATAAAGGTCAGTTTATAATCAAAGATAAGACCCAAGAACTTTGTCTCCGGGACCACTGGCAGCAAAACTTCACCAATATGAAGTTCAGGATCAGGGTGAATACCTCGTCGACGGCAAAAGTGCATGCATACAGTTTTGGAAAGAGAGAAATTAAAGCCATTAGCCAAAGTCCACTTCCGTACACAATTGAAGGCAGTTTGTAGTTGTCGCTCAGTATATCTCATGTTTGACGACTGACATGAGATGTGAAAGTCGTCAACATACAGCCCATTCATAACAGTGAGAGGGAGTTGTTCAGTGATGGCATTTATCATTATACTGAAGAGTGTGACACTCAATATACAGCCTTGAGGGACTCCAAGTTCCTGTACAAAAGAACGTGAAAGTACCGAACCTACACGAACTTGGAATCTCCTGTTCATTAAAAAATGTTTAATAAACATGGGTAGATGGCCACGTAACTCATATGTATGGAGGTCTCGCAAAACGCCATACCTCCATGTTGTGTAGTAAGCCTTCTCTATGTCAAAAAATATCGATACAAGATGTTGGCAGTTGAGAAAGGCTTCTCTGACAGATGTTTCAAGACGAATTAGGTGGAGTGCTATCGACGGAACCCACACTGGGTGGGCGAGAGGAGGTTCTTTGATTCAAGGAATCAAACAAGACGAGCATTAACCATCCTTTCTGAGGTCTTACAGAGATAGCTAGTCAAAGTAATTGGACGGTAGTTTGAAGGAATCTTCGAATCTTTACCTGGCCTAGAGAAAGGTAAAATAATAGCCTTGCGCCAGGCATCAGGAAAAATATTCTCCTGCCAGATCTGGTTGAAGACAATCAGAAGGACATCAAGAGAAGCAGGAGATAGATGGTGCAGCATGTCATAATGAATATCATCAGGTCCAACAGATGTACTGGCAGACCGATGAAGGGCCATTTTTAGTTCCACCAGGGTAAAAGGACAATTATAGTCAAAGAAACAGTCAGTTCAAAAGGAAAGAGGTGATCGCTCTGCCCGAGTCTTGATGGCCAGGAAGGTGGAGGAACAAGCAGAAGTGCTAGATACCTGGCAAAAGCTTTCACTTAGAGTGTTAGCGATGTTCCGGACATCAGTCACCTCCTGACCATCAGAGAGTAAGATCGAGAGGGGAACAGAATTGTAGTGCCCATTAACCTTTCGAATCTTGTCCCATATGATCTTGGAACTGGTGGTAGAAGATATGATGGTTGTGAACTTAATCCAAGATTCCTTCTGGCTTTGACGTCTTACCCACCTAGCATGTGCTCGGGCCTGTTGGAAAGCAACCCGATTTGAAAGTGTGGGATATCTACGAAAAGTATCCCAGGCCTGTTTTTGAGCCTTCCGTGCTAAGTGGCAAGCAGAATTCCACCACAGACGAGGATATCGTGGAAAACGTGTCGAGGTTTTAGGAATACACTGAGCAGCTGCATGTACAATACAATCAGTTAACGCTGCAACACAGTTGTCTATTGATGGCTGATCCACAATTGCAGGATCAAGTTCTGCGAGATCAGTGAAAGTGGACCAGTCTGCCTGATCCAGCTTCCACCGGGGCACGCGGGTAGGGTGGCATTGACCACGGCCAGTCTCTCTCAAAAGGATTGGAAAATGATCACTGCCTAGTGAATTACTGTCAACCCTCCATGAAAAATGGGAGAATAATGAAGGGGAGCAAACTGAGAGATCAATAGCGGTAAAGGACTGACTTGGTGCATGAAAGTAAGTGGAAGAACCAGTATTGAAAAGAGAAAGATTGTGATCAGAGAGCATCTGCTCTACAGATCGACTCCTCCCATCAATAACAGCACTTCCCCAGAGGGGATGGTGTCCATTAAAATCCCCCAGGATTAGAAATGGAGATGGCAACTGTTCAACGAGAGCATCATGGTCTGATTGATCATATGTCTTTCCAGGGGACAGGTACAGAGAACAAACAGTGATGGTATGACCCAAGGAGACATGGATGGCTACAGCCTCCAAGGGTGTGTTGAGTGACAAAGACAGGGTGGGCACATGTTGATCAACCAACAGTGCCACACCTCCATGTACTCGACCATCACACAACTTGTCATTTCTGTATAGAGAAAACTGCCGAATGGAGACTGTATCGGCAGATTTGAGAAATGTTTCTTGTAAAGAAAGACAAACAGGCTGGTAAGAAGACATCAGCATTTTGATATCATCTAGATTAGAACGTAAACCTCGACAGTTCCATTGTATCAAGGTGGCCATTTTTAAGAACGGGTAGGTGAAGTGGCTGGAGAACCCTTCAGTTTACGACCACATCTTTTTTCTTTACTGTCTTTCTTCGGAGGAGGTCTATCAACCTCCATGGATCCTGCTCTGGGTCGAGTGGGCAGGTTTTTCTTATTGTAAGAGGAATCCAGTGACTGAGGACGAATAATTGTTTTGTTTATTGTGGTGGGAGAAAACGATGTATCAGAAGAAATGCCTGTATTTGAGACTGAAGGACACGGATCTTAAGGTTTGTTGGAGGGTATGGGAGGAACAGAGATGGGTGTGGAAGTCGATTCATCTACTTTTTTAACCACGGAGGTCAAAAGGCTTTTCATTTGTTTTGAAAATGACCAGATGTCTTTGAGTGGCATTGGAAACATCGAAGAGGGTTTGGAATGTATGGCCGAACCCTGCAAATGAGATAACCTGCTTTGATGGTGGAGGGTGCACGTGGCGAAGTAAATGTTAAAACGAGGGTACTTGTTGGCAGTGTAACTCCATCTTTGCGAGTGGAGATGCGCCTCACTGCAGAAACTCCTTGAGTGGAGAGACCAGCGCGAATCTCTGATTCGGGAACATTCTTCAAATCCCTTTCAACAATAACTCCTCGTGAAGAATTCAAAGTAGCATGGGGTGTAACCTCAATAGGTATATCCCCAATTGCCTTTGATTTCAACAGGAGTTCACTGTGTTGGGATGTGGATGTTTCAACCAATATGTCACCAGATCGAAGCTTCTTTACTGACTTTGGAGAGCCAGCAAGTCCCTCTAGTCCCTTTTGAATAAAAAAAAGGGGACATTTGCCCTAAAGGTTTTTCCGAAAGAGAATGCAATATCAGAAAATGAGGTACGTGTGTTACTGAAGTTGAAGATTGCTGTTCTGAGTATTGAAAATGTGGTCGCTTACCCATTGACTGTTTTTTAACAATTTTATTTAAATTTTTTGTAGGATCTATAGGAAAGAGAAAAAGTTTTGGTACTCACTGACCCCACCCACCATGGAGCCCTACAAGGGGACGCACTACAAAGTCATGCAAGGACAAGGCAGCAATGCCAGGGTTTCGTGAGCAATATACCAAAACACCAGCATCAGGCACAATGTCCACAACACCCGTTGAGAACTTCCAACACTGGTACTTGGTTGGCTCTAGCCCAGGTGGACCAGCCGACTGACCCAATGGTCGCCCGTCTACAGGAATTCGAGGCCAAAGTGGTGTGTTTGGGTTGGACCCCTCAACGACCAGGATCCTCTCCTCCCCTTCACGGGTCGCCACGCACGGCAAACACGTGGGTGGATGTTTAGATCCCAGAGAAGGTAACCAGACAGAACCTTCCCTGGGAGGTCCCCTCACCACGTACAGGAATCCACTCCGAGGGGAAAGAAAAGAAACTGAGGACCAAGTACAGTGAAATCACCTCCCATCTATAAGGTGATTTAATTAATGAGATGTAGTTCATAAGAATCTAATTTCAGAAGTTTATCAAATGTTATTAAACACAGGCAACAGTTAAATGTTTTCAGACAGACCACCTACACTTACAGAGAAAGGATAAAGTCAACTCAGGGACACAAGTAGCAAAATCTATTGTCCCAAGTGTTTGAAACAGTCACAAATATTACAGTTATTAATTTTTATCGTGAATTGTTTACAGACTCGAAGCTGGTTGTCATGTGATTCTAGAAAACATTTTCTAGTTCAAAACAATAGCTAACTCTTATACTATAAATAAGTGTTTGAATCTAAGTTAGGAATTTGTGGACAAAATGTGTTAAAATTTGGAAGCATTGTATGGCTGCACGATTCTACATCTACCCAAAAGAATCAGGAAAAGTAGTTGTTAGGCCAAGTGGTAGATGTACTGATGTTTTAGTTTCCTTCATAAAGAAATTCTATATTCACTGGATTTATTTCTATATATAAATCACACACAAATACATTACCAATATTATTAAACTGGCATGTCCATGCTCAATATCTTCCAAAATATGGTTATTATACAATTACTTTGCATTCCATTTACACAAGTTATCATAAATCAAATTAGACCACAATTCCTGTCAGTTGACACCTACAATTATCCTTATATGTTTCTGATGGACCAATTGTTAGATCTCATCATGGATCAAATCTGTTCTTTTCTCATTACATTAAGATTCTGAATGTTTTGATGATTCACTTTTACCACCCTCACAACGAAAACTCTCTTCACATATAATTGTTACTGTACACCTAAGCTATGTTCTTGGGCTTTCATTTACACTTTGTGTTGTCATAACATCAGTATTTCTCAACAGGTAGCACTTTAACCAGTCTTTACATGGGAGTTGCAAGAACAATTGAACAATTTCAGTTAGAGACACACACAAACTTGAAAATATTTTTAATACTTACAAAAACAAAAACGTTTATCCTGAGGACAACCTGTTAAGCTAATAAAAATTCTGCTTAGATTTGTTTTTTAAACTGTTATTTTTCTTAAGTCAATCAGTATTTATACTAATTTAAAATGACCATACAAATTAGAAGTGAAACAGTTGTCATTACGAATTTATGGAAGATGGATAAATATTGATAAAACAACAACAACCTTAATGTGCTTTCTACACTCTTGGAATCCAGATGCTAGCTTTGTGACCACATCCCGATGATCATCCAACAGATTTTTAAGCAGTTTGCTGTACTGTTTTTCCATTTCCAAGTCAGTGATCTAATAACAAAACAAATTCTAAAAACATATACAGATGCAATTTAAACACAAATATTACATGTTTAAAATCAAATGGACAAGTAAGAACTAGTGAATATTTAACACTACAACACAAACAATGGGCAAAAATCATTTGTTTGAGGAGATGAAACAACTGAGTTGGAGTTTTTATGAAGACATTTTTAAAACAATGTTACAAGATTCTTCACACACACACACACACACACAGTATTAAAGAAAAAAATGGAAGTGCTAAACTTGAATAGTTACACAGTAAAATATCTGAAATATAACTTTACAAGAAAAAAAAACGTTATATGTAGATTAACTGTTTTAGTATATGTAGTTCCTAAGAAACTTATTATGTAAAACTTACTGCTCGAAATTCTGACAAGATGAAGAAGGCCCGGATATAGAGCTCATGCTAAAAGTGAACAACAAAAGAAACTTATAGAAGAGGTCAAATGTATTACACAAATAACTAACAATTACAATACTTAAATACACTATAACGATACTCCAACACAAAAGTACAGAAATTTACATAATGCTAGCAAGTCCTGCAAGTATTAGTACTACCAAAATTCATCCCCCATTAGAACTTTAATAAATTAATTACTTGAATATTTTCAAGAGTGCATTGGGTTTACTGGCTTCTATGCTAAGTTGACTGAACCAGCAAGTTTGTTGAAGAAGGCATCTAAACACATGATAAACATGGCCCTTGATCTATGTATCATCATGATAGGTTTAATTGATTTCAGTATTTCATTCAACACAATAGCCTAATACATAATGTAAAAGTATACTGTGATATGTTTAAGAACACTTGCTTTCAGGTCAACGTTTGTGTGGATAAAGAAAAATCACATTTTGTCCAACTTTATAAATGTAATGATTTTAATTTTACTATAAATTGTGGACAAAAATCAAACGTGTTTTAAAAGGTCACATAGTTGTCAAACCATCTACTCAAAATATCTGTTAGAGGTTTTATTTTAACAAAAGTCAGAGGGAATTAAATTTACCAGTGTGTTAATAAAAAAAAGTCCAGTCCACTTTTTTGTAGTTACTCCAAAGATGGCCACTAGCTTAATTTGGAAATTTGTGTAGTAAATTTTGCAATAGTAATAAAAATGAAAATACCTTAAGTCACACACATTTGTTTTGCCATTGCATACCTTTATCAACTGGCAATATAAAACTAATAAAACATCTGAGAGGGATGGTGCCTTGAAATCAGATAAAACTAAGGCTTAGAGATCAAGATACCATAAGGGTGATGGGAAATAATTCTTTCTTACCACAGATACAATGACTGGATTACATCCAACAATGAAAGGCAAGCTGCGAAATCCAGCAATCCGATGAGCAATTCTCACTGGCAATTCTTTGTGTAAAAACTGAGCACTCCTCTGAAGCAAATAAAAACATCAGAAACTTTACACTACTAACAAATGCCAAGGGTAAAGCCACAGATCCACAATAATTTTTCTACAACATTAGTATACACATTTCTGTGGGATTTCAAAATTAAGTTCCATAACTAACACTTTTTAAATCAAACAAAAGTTAGATTAATGTTTGTGTTTCCCAATTATAAAATAAAAACATGCATATTTTATATGCTTAAAAACAACACACAGGGTATTTTATTTCTCAAACATCTTAAGAAAAACAA
This sequence comes from Carcinoscorpius rotundicauda, assembly GCA_011833715.1. NCBI lineage: Eukaryota > Metazoa > Arthropoda > Merostomata > Xiphosura > Limulidae > Carcinoscorpius > Carcinoscorpius rotundicauda. The sequence goes on from CM022403.1 coordinate 24,802,161, forward strand.
AAATGTATTTCCAATTGCTACCATTCGTTTCCTTTTAGAAATACTTCTGAGACACGCAAACTCAAGTAGTCTCATGCTACATAAAAATTTCCCACATTTCAATTTTTTCCTCCCACTGGACATATAAACAACCCAAACTACTGCAGGACATTAAAATTTATCCAGCATGCACCACAACAAGATACTGTTTGAAAAGTTACATGCTTAAATATCAACTTAATGTAACATTCAAGTTTATGTTAATACTACTTTACTATATATACAAAATCTTATTTCACATCACTTGTCTGCACACAATTATAGTTCACTCAGTGTTAATTTCTCATAAATAAAGAATTAGTTAAGCCTATTTGCTTGTTTATTTCTTCAAGAAAATTGCAATATTAAAGTACTCTCCCATCACCACAATACATTCATTACTTCATTCTAAACACTGATACATTACTTACAATTTTGCTCAAATATCTATAAATAATTATGCATCATGGTATTTAAGATTATTTAATGCCTCAAACATTTTAAATGTATGTCTCCTATACCCACATAAACCCACTTTCAGCTATAACATAACAGCTCCAAGTAGTTTTGTTTCTTTCAAGTACAAACGTATAGCTTGTAGCTCCATCTCTTGACCCTTCCAAGATTTAATCATAGTTTTGGACTCAGGTGGCTTAACCCTTTCAATTGAAGCATTTGATCACAAACAAGGTCTTGAAGGTTAATTTACTCCAATCCTAACCAAAAAAGCAATTTGCAGGTAGGCTAGAAGAGTTCCTGTTGAGTAATGAAATCAAATTGGGTATACAAGCACTCCATGCTTAGTACTGTGGATGCACAAAAATACAGCTAACAAAAGGAAAACCAAAGGTCTCAGATTAATTTACTCTAATCCTGCTCAAAAGGATGATTCCAGATGCTGCAACTATTCAGAACTCTCTAGTTTTTTTGATGATTCCAGATGCTGCAACTATTCAGAACTCTCTAGTTTTTTTGATGATTCCAGATGCTGCAACTATTCAGAACTCTCTAGTTTTTTTGATAAGTCATGACAGATGATTATATAAGATTATATAACACACTTTTGACTAATCTGTTATGACACGGGTAAAATTTAAAAACAATGAATTCTACTGCACTCTTAGAAACACATACAAACTATCAGCCATAATGATTTTAAACAAACATGGAAATCACTTTTTTTTTTTAACAGACAAACAATACTACAGGTTTCCACATGAATGTTTTAATTTAAAAACCTAAATAAATAAAAAGTTCCATTTTCCAAATTAACAAAGTCATTTAAAGTGGTGTTTACACTGAACAGTTTTGTTATTACTGTTTCATACATTGCATTTTGATTTTATAATACAAATTTTGCTACAATCAGTTTGATCTATCATAAATGCCACTATTGGTTTCATCCTCAATAAATCATACAATGCATCTAACAAACAATATAGCCAACTAGGCAATACATATGTAATATGTGGTACAATATATTTTTAATGGTTATTTATTGAGATTCCTTTAAAAAGTAATATAATGGGATTTATTAACTATTACAAAACACATTTTCAATAAAATATATACATATTAAAAAGTAAATCATCACTCATAACTTCACTGCATTTTCATGGACAATACAGTACCAACACAAAAATTATTACAAACACAGAACCCTTAGAAAATTGTAACATCATGCACATAGCTAAATGACCTATTTTTGTTTATAAAATAGAATGATATACAACAGTAAAATGCACAACCTAATTCATGTACCTAAATCCTGTAATTTTCCATACCAATATGTAAAAGCTACGCATACAGTACATGGAAGAATATTAATAGACCTACAACCATGCATTTGGCAAAATGCCTAAAACAGCTACCTGAAACTAATAAACGTTGAACATACAGAATGTTTTATCATTCAAGTCTAACTTCACAGAAGGAAAACTAGGTTACAGATGCATTAGAAACAGTTCTCTGAAGTACATGTAAAACAAGTTTTATAAAAAAAAACAATTCATTAGATAAGTGGTATATTACCATAAGAAAAGCATTTTCTTTGCTTATGAAATTATATTCTCTTCCACAGTTTAAAAATATTAAAAATTTATTTTTTTGGTCCAACAATAGGTATCCTCATTTGTTCTCAGTGCATACATGTATTTCTCATCTTAAAATTATTTTAATTTTTTAATGACTAACTGATACATCTCTTATCAGTCATATATTTGGGTAAATAATTGTTTTGTCACTCAAGTTAATAATTACATAAGATATTTGGTCATAATATCACTTTTATTCTAAAATTCAATGCAGCAGTCATAATGATAGTAGTTGTGTTATAATTACAAAATATCCCCCCCATTAAATAAAAAGTAACTGGCCAATTGTAAGAAATTTTAAAGCTTGTCATGTCCTACAGACCCCAACTCCCCTGTAGTTTCACAGATGCATGCTTTTGGTGTCTAGCCATGCAAAAGGCTTCTTAAAGGTAATATACAATATTCTCCAATATATGTACACAAAACTTAAAAAACAAACAAACAAACACACTTCTAAAAAGATTACATTTTGTATGTAAAATCTTACAAAGTAGATTCACCCTTACCAATAAATGACTTCCATCTGGACTCTTACTGGAATACAAGAGAGTAGATGGATCTAAACGAACTGAGGGCTGAGAAAAAGAAAATTTCACTATTGTAATGCAGCTAAAGGGAAAACACTATTACATATTAAGACATGTTATTTTATGTTTTAGCAAAATTAAAGCTAAGTGGTTAAAGTTAAGAAGTATTCCTATAAGAAGTTTCATAACAAGTTTAGAAAACTTTTGAGAAAATTCAACTAAAAATAATGAAAAAATGATTTTCACAATTTCTAATGTTTGGAAACATCAGTTGAAAGTTAAATAGATATTACAATTAATATGGTAATATTTTAATATGAATTCAAATACCTGCACTGCAGCTACATCAATGGTTGTCTGGTTATAGAATGAATTAATAGTACGTGGATATTCCTTGAACTGGAAGTTTATCTGACTATCTCCTACATAGGACATTGTCCTAGCTGCAGGAAAAACAAGCCAAGATGTGTTTTTCCCATACTTTTGGTTGTCAATGCTACGTAGAATATTACTTCCAAAATGACCAATGATAGTGTGTCCTCTTCTCAATGCACTAGACATCTTTTAAATTCAGGTTTTTCTTTTGTTGATTTACCCAAAAATCTTGTGTTTCTTGAACCTTATGTTATTGAAAACTGTTATCTCACATGTGTTGTCATTGTTTCCATTGAAGATCTGAAAGGAAAAACTTCTACAGAATTCTAAAAGCATACATACTATAAAATTATGCAATTTACCTCAGAGCATTAGTGACTTAATATCTGACAGATAAATTATTTGGATGAATAAAAAAAAAGAATGTAATACATATGTTATTTATTATTACTTCTAGAATAAAGGAGAAATTGAAATTAATTTCAATAAAAGGCATATCTTGTACCTTCTTATTTATCATTTAGAACTCAATACACTTCAATTAATAAAAGCAATCTTGAAGTCTTTTATATAAATTTTAGAGGACACTCCCTTATCCTTAGATACTTTACAGAAACAAAGTTCATAAGAGTAATTTCATATAACACTAGATACAAACCATACATACAGAGATCATCCACCAGCCATACAAAAAATGTACAAATTAAGATGCATCTTTGTTTTTTACCTCACTGAACAGATATGAAAACAATTAAAACATTATCTTGTTTTATTATATGATTTACTCTACACTTTAATTAGCAAGTAACAAAGTGTTAAATTACATTTAGCTCTTGGTGGAGGACTGTTAAAATGTTTATATTAAATATATATATTAATATGTATTAATTTATGATTACATTGTCCTTACATTCACAAGCACAAGTCCCAATTTGAAGGAAAAACAACATTTAGGGACCACCAGAGATCCATTGATTAATCATGTCTGTCACATCCTCTAAGTTAAAACTATCAAAACTACACCAGAATGAACAAGTTTATAATGATTTCTAGGCCTGAAGTGAAATCACCAGCTTTCTGTGAACATTAACCACAATAAAAGTAAAAGTTATAACGCACAATAGTAATTAAAATGCACTTCTAGTGAAAAGACTTAGTGAACACATAATGCATTTTCTTTACAGTATGGACCTAACAGTAAAGTTCATTCTTGATGACGAGAAACCCACTCGAAATAAAATGTATATCAAAAAGGCTGGTATGAGTATTAACACTTTTATATATATATATTAACACTTTCACTAATAAGCAGGGAACAACGTTTCGACCTCTTAGGCCATCTTCAAGTTGAAAGTTCATTGTTGTATCAGTTGGCCTAATCGGACTAAACTGAAAATTCAACTTTGAAGTTAAGGCTTAAGTGCAAACCTACTTCTTAGACAAAATAATATTAAATATTTAGACACAAATATTATTGTGTGATGTAATTTTAATTAATTAACTTAATAGAAAAATACAGAGGAAAACGTCAGATGTGAAAAATGAATAACAAAACTACAAACAATATTTGTGTTGAGATTAATATTAGTATCAACAGAGACCCATTAACACCAATATTAGGAACAGTAGTAGTGGCAAGGCTGAAACCTACCTGCGTAAAATTGAATAAAAATGGTCTTACCTTCCTTCGAGACCTCTTTGTTAGTAAATGGTCTTTTGGCTTTAGCGTATCGCCTAACATCAAGCTTACATGACAGATATTCAGAATATTCTACGTTGTAACTTAGAATTTTGCTTTTCCTCTACTTCTGGTACATTGTTCAACAGTTTTAGTATACCGCAGATACAATTTCATCTGTTCTAAACACTAAAGGTTACTATAACTAAAATTCCTCGAATTTTCCACTTCCAATCCGAAAGCCGATCGTTTAACTCTTCTACACCTATTCATTTTGATTTGAAAACGTTAGAGTAACAATACGCATGCGTAAACAGTGACTCGGTGGTGTTCACGTGAGCATAAGCTGATCGCCGTGTGTATTGAAACCCTTGACGCATATCCTGCAAGTGGAATGAAAGGGTTAAGGTTACCAAGACAATAAAAAGTATGAGGTACACAAAGACATTTCTCACAGTTTTTGTTTTATTTATGTACAAGTAACTCGAGTTATATTAATATATTTGTTTTACTGAAATATAGTATTAATACATGTATAAACGTACATCCTACTATTACACTGACAAAAAAAACACGTAACAATATATTATCAGATTTAATATATTTGATTCTAAGGTTAATTAAACAGAATTCATTAAAAACTGACCAAAGGCTAACATACTTCGAACTACCTTTCAATGGACCCTCTATTTTATGTGCTGTTACGCAAAACACGTTAAACTTACAAAAAAGTGCAAAACCAGGTTTTTAAGCGTCGTAAGCCTTCAGACTTACCACTCAGTCAATGGAGGCTTCGTGTACTATTACTTAAGACTCTTTGGTTTATATTTTCGAAGCTTATATCAACTTATGTAATATTAAAATGAAAGATATGAGTATATATCAAACCAAAACTCACTCAATTATGAATCTTATAAAATCTTATGACCACATTTTAAAAGTTCCAGCAATTTTTAGGAGTGCTTCTCGCGTTATGATGTGTTGGTTATTACAGCCTATATTGTTTGAATGCTTACATAACACAGATTTATATAATCATGATTGCTAGTTTCAGAATTGAGAGTTTTCAATGCTTTTTTAAGTGTTACCTCAATATAGTTAAGTCATAAGCTTACAGTATAACAGTTAATAAAAACACACCCATATACACACACAATACCAAGTGAGCAATGTTTTAACATAACATTAAAAATTATTTTCGTTTTCGCTTTTTATGAAAGACCAAACTCACTTTACTGTAAGTAACCGGTTTCAGTTCTAAATTGAGGCAGCCATGCAGAAGTAGAAAAGTTCGAGTAAGACAGATGGGGGTAGGGACATTACGTCACGTTACAAAATTAGAGAAAGAAAAAACAAATTGAGTGAAATAAGAGCAAAGTGAAAAAAAATTGTAAAATATGGATGGATATCTACATGTAAGTTGCATGTTAAACGAAGGTAGATATGTATATATTTATTAACATACCTTACGTTCCCCAGTAAGTTTATGAACTTGCAGCCATAAAACCTGGGACTTGAATCTCCGCGGTTGACACAGTTGATAGCCAAAGGTGACCTTCTTCTAAAACAAACAACAGTGTGGAGATTGCTTACAGATATTTCAGGTACAACTATTGATTTTTTCATGTTAGAAACACAGTTCTCTTATCTTCTTATCCGTGCCCACATTTTCGTGAAAATTGATATCTTGAATGTTTAATATGAATGTTTAATGTTTCATATTAAATACAATAAATGTTTCGATGAACATATTTTATTTAAAAGTACTATATGTATTATTTTTTTTCTGAATTTCAAGATGTAAAAATAGTCTAATTAATGTAAAATGTTTCAAAAAAACCTGCTCAGTGATAGGACACATTGCAATAATGTTGTGAGAAGTGGGATAATTTTGAAGAAAATAAAACAAGGACATAAGAAGAAATTTGTGTAAAATTGAAAGACAATAAAGAAGAAATATAAAGTACCAAAACAAGAGAGAAAACTAAAACTAAATTTAAAATACAATAGACGGAAATTTAAGAAAAAGATTAAAAGAAACAGACGTAGATGTAGAATGTATATTAAAATAGCTATGATTGAAGACAAGGTAGTAAAGATGTAGAGAAGTGTGACAACAACAAACGTACTGAAAATAACCTACAGAATATTATCAAAAAAGGAGACTTGTTAAGTATTGAACTGACGACCAGTGAACGGAGATGGATGAAGGTCAGATTAAATGACCTAGAGGCACTTTTCATTACTCTCTATCTATGGAGATCATCGAGATCGTTCGAAGTAACTTAGTGAACTTCTGGAAAAGTCGTGTCACACTGTCACATCTGAAATATTTGAAAGCGTAAGAAGAGATCAGTTTTCTCCTCTCAGTCACTTACGTTATATATTTTAAAGTACTGCTAGGGGTATTAAGCTATCTAACATTGTGGGTATTAAGTTATGTAACATTGTGGGTGTCAAGTTGTCTAACAAAAAAGTATCAAGTTATTTAACACAGGGGCATCAAGTAATCTAACACTGGAAAATGAAGTTATTTAACATTGTGGTATCAAGTTGTCTAACACGGGATATCAAGTTATCTAACATTGTGGTATCAAGTTATCAAACACTGGAGATATCAAGTTATTTAACACATAGGTATCAAGTTATCTAACATTGTGGTATCAAATTATCTAGCACTGGGGATATCAATCTATCTAACACTGGAAAGCAAATTTATCTAACACAGGGGTATCATGCTATTTAACATTGGGTTATCACGTTATCTAATATAGTGGTATCAAGATATCTATCATTGGGTGTCAAGTAATCTCACATTGAGGTTATTACGTAATTTAATATTGTGGTATCAAGTTGTCTAACACGAGATATCATGTTATTTAACATTGTGGTATCAAGTTACCTAACACTGGGGATATAAGTTATTTAACATTGGGGTATCAAGTTATATCACATTGAGGTATCGAGTTATTTAACATTGGGGTGTAAGTTATCTAACACTGAGGATATCAAGTTATCTAACACTGGAAAATGAAGTTATTTAACATTGTGGTATCAAGTTATCTAACATTGGAGTGTCAAGTTATCTAACATTAAAGTATCAAGTTATCAATCATTGGGGTATCAAGTTATTTCACATTGGTTATCAAGTTATTCAACACTGGGGTATCAAGTTATCTAGCATTAAGGTTATCACGTTATCTGACATTGTGAAATCAAGTTATCTAATATTGAAGTGTCAAGTTATCTAACACAGAGGATATTAAGTTATCTAACACTGGGGTATTAAGTTGTCTAATAACGGGATATCAAGCCATCTAAAATTGGGTTATCACGTTATTTAACATTCTGGTATCAAGTTATCTAACATTGAGGTTATTACGTAATCTAACATTGTGGTATCAAGATGTATAACACGGGATATGAAGTTATTTAACATTGGGGTATCAAATTATCTAACACTGTGGGATCAAATTATCTAGCACTGGGGATATCAATTTATCTAACACTGGGAAACAAAGTTATCTAACATTGGGTTATAACGTTATCTAATATTGTGGTGTCAAGTTTTCTAACATTGTGGTATCAAGCTATCTAACACTGGGGATATCAAGTTATCTAACATTGAAGTTATTACGTAATCTAACATTGTAGTATCAAGTTATTTAACATTGGGGTATTAAATTATATAACGCTGGGGATATCAAGTTATTTAACATTGGGGTATTAAATTATATAACGCTGGAAATATCAAGTAATGTAACACTGCGAATATCAAGTTATTTAACATTGGGGTATCAAGTTATATCACATTGGTGTGTCAAGTTTTCTAACACTAGGGATATCAAGTTATCTGACACTGGGGTATCAAGTTATCTAATATTGGGGTATCAAGTTATCTAACATTGAGGGTATTATGTTATCTAACATTGTGATATCAAGTTGTCTAACACGGGATATCAAGTTATCTAACATTGAGGGTATTACGTTATCTAACATTGTGATATCAGGTTGTCTCACACGGGATATCAAGTTATCTGACACTGGGATATCAAGTTAACTAATATTGGGGTATCAATTTGTCTAACATTGGGTTATCACGTTATCTAACATTGTGATATTAAGTTATCTAACATTGTTGTGTCAAGTTATCTATCATTGGGGTATCAAGTTATCTATCATTCGGGTATCAATATGTCTTAAACGGGATATCAAGTTATCTAACATTGTGGTATCATGTAATCTAACAGTGAGGTTATCTCGTATCTAACATTGTGGTGTCAAGTTATCTAACACTGGGGATATCAAGTTATTTAACATTGGGGTATCAAGTTATCTAACGCTGGGGATATCAAGTTATTTAACATTGGGGTATCAAGTTATCTAATATTGAGGTTATCACGTTATCTAACTTTGTGGTATCAAGTTATCTAACACTGGGAATATCAAATTATCTAACATTGGGGATATAAAGTTATGTATCATTGTGTTATCAAGTTATCTAATATTGAGGTTATCACGTTATCTAACTTTGTGGTATCAAGTTATCTAACACTGGGAATATCAAGTTATCTAACATTGGGGATATAAAGTTATGTATCATTGTGTTATCAAGTTATCTAACAGTAGGAATATCAGGTTATTGAACATTGGTGTGTCAAGTTATCTAGCATTGAGGTTATCACGTTATCTAACATTGTGGTATCAAGGTATCTTTCATTGGGGTATCAAGTTATCTAACACTGAGGTTCTTACGTAATCTAATATTGTGGTATCAAGTTGTCTAACACGGGATATCAAGTTATCTAACAGTGGGAATATCAAGTTATCTAACATTGTGGTATCAAGTTATCTATTATTGGGATATCAAGTTATTTAACATTGGGGTATCAAGTTATCTAACATTGAGGTTATGACGTTATCTAACATGAGGTTTTTACGTAATCTAACATTTTGGTATGAAGTTATTTAACACTGATTATATCAAGTTATCTAATATTGTGGAATCAAGTTATTTAACATTGTGGTATCAAGTTACCTAACACTGGGGATATCAAGTTATCTAACAACGGGGTATTAAGTTATCTAACATTGGGGTATTAAGTTATCTAACAATGGGGTATTAAGTTATCTAACATTGGGGTATTAAGTTATCTAACAATGGGGTATTAAGTTATCTAACATTGGGGATATCAAGTTATCTGACATTTGAACTGAATTTTTCATTTCGATTGATTTTTTTAAAGTAAAAATTCTGTTGTTAAAATACAAAACATTCATTGTCTAATTTAATATTTTTTAAAAATCATTTCAAGCTGCATTTCGCGCACTGCTCTGTTGTTCGTGTTTAAAAATTGTTGTTATTTTACTCGAAAATATAATTCTTTAAAATATTTGTGATGATGCTAAAATAAGTAAATAATCATAACTGGAACAAACTTTAAACTAGGTAAAAGATAACTGCTGTGTCATTACGAAGTTTTTGGTGTTGAAGACGTTTAGAACAATTGCTGTATTACGTCATTGATTATGTGCATGTTTCTTTGAATATCGTTGTTTCTCCGGGCGCTTGACGATAAACGAAATATTTTTGTTCACCCTTGATGATTTAGCCTTGAGTGTGAGGGCTTATAACGTTGAAACAAGAGTGGTTCTTCTGATGCGAAGGTCGACTATTTAACCTGGAGGTCACGCTCTGCTCCAAATTAGAAAGAGACAACAAATATATAAAAAACAACAACAAAAGTTTGTTAAAAACTAGCTAAAAGATACAGTTTTCTTGTTTTATTTATTGTATCACATACTTTTAAATTAATTTTGATAATTAACAATACACGTTTAGTAATCGTGACAATTTGTAAATAAAGCTAAACAATGATTTTTGTGAGCTATGCCCTAGTTGCACATCGGACTCACAACGCCAAAACTGGGTTTCGATACCTCTGGTGGGCAGAGCACAGATATCCCATTGTATAGCTTCGTTCTCAATTTAAAACAACAAAAAGATATGGCCTGGCATGGCCAAGCGCGTAAGGCGTGCAACTCGTAATCCGAAGGTCGCGAGTTTGCGCCCGCGTCGCGCCAAACATGCTCGCCCTCTCAGCCGTGGGGGCGTATAATGTGACGGTCATTCCCACTTTTCGTTGGTAAAAGAGTAGTCCAAGAGTTGGCGGTGGGTGGTGATGACTAGCTGCCTTCCCTCTAGTCTTACACTGCTAACTTAGGGACGGCTAGCACAGATAGTCCTCGAGTAGCTTTGTGCGAAATTCAAAACAATCAAACAAACAAAAAGATATTTTAATAACGATTTTCCTGACATCTCTTGCTGACTTGTAACATTATAATTGCATTTACAAAATACACGTTAATTTAATATCAGAATTAATTAATTTCATAAACCAATGTATCACTCATCTCTTTCTCGACAAACGTTTAGAACTTGGCTGATTGTTGCTGGCATTCCCAGAAAAAATTGATTAGTTGATATTTGAAGGAATAATATATACATGGTAATTTCTGCGGAATCCAATCATAAATGTTAATCTGGTTCATTCCGTTCCTTTGCGAGGAATATTGTTCTAATCTGACAAATGAATCTACGACAAACCATTAAAGCGTAGTAAACTTTCAAAATATTTTTATTGTATCCCTAGCAAAATGTTTTTGAGCAATCAGTAAAAGATTGTGAATAAACATAATAAAAACTAAACGATTTTTTGAAATAGAACTCAAGTTTAGCTAATAACAGCCGTCTCGGCTAAACGTGCTGACGAGTCATAAAGATAATTCAGGGACGAAATTTCTTTACAAAGTTTAACTAGTATTGTTTCTCTAAACTTAGAAAATTAAAACGTTTAAAAGATTTTGTTGAAACAAACAAAATATGACAAAGTGAAATTAAAAACAAAAAGTGAATGAAACAGAAACACATGTTTTCGTTTGAATCCCCGTCACACCAAATATGCTCGCCCTTCCAGCCGTGGGAGCAGTATAATGTGCGGTCAATCCTACTATTCTGTGGTAAAAAAGTGGCTCAAGAGTTGGCGGCGAATGGCAATGACTAGCTTCCTTCCCTCTAGTCTTACACTGCTAAATTACTGATGGCTAACGCAGATAGCGCTCGTGTAGCTTTGTGCGAAATTCAATATAAAAAACAAGTACGTAATTTGAAGATTAAAAGAGACATATCTATGTATAATTCGATATTCAAGTAGTTATAATAATAATAATACAATTATTAACGTCAGGGGTTGTGTCAAGCTAAAAACAAATGAGTTTTAAGCCAAAGTTAATTGTTTGGTGTTTACAGAACAACATTAAACATACATTGCGTGTGTTTTGTTTAAGCCTGAAACTGTACAGTTTGTGCTGGTCCACAGCATCAATCGAATATAGAATTTTACCATTATCAGCTCTTGGGCTATCTGTTATATCCGCTGTGTAAAAATAGAACCTTGGATTTTAGCGTTGCAAGTTTGTAAGCATACTGATGTCTCATCGTTTAACACCGAAGAGTTATAGGTGATAAAGAAAACGACAGGTAATTTTAGTAGTAAATCAACTTGTTCTATTTACAGTAAAGTGTCGAATGCATTTTCAAAGTTATTAAAATTAGCCTTTTAACAAAATAATAAAAAATAAGTATTGTTTGTTTTTAATTTCGCACAAAGCTACTCTATGTTAGCCGTTTCTAATTTAGCAGTGTGAGACTAGAGGGAAGGCTACTTTAACTCTTGGGCTACTCTTTTACCAACGAATAGTGGGACTGACCGTCACATTATAACGCCCCCACGGCTGAAAGGGCGAGCATGTTTGGCGCGACGGAGATGCGAACCCGCGACCCCCATATGACGAGTCGCACGCCTTGACATGCTTGGCCATGTCGAGCAAAAAAAACTAAGTATTGAGGGAATATGCTAATTATAATACACTGCTCATGTTAATTATGAGTTAAATTTTAATGAAACATTTACATGTCATGTGTTTCTCATTAACTAGATATTAACATATAAGTTAACCTGAAGATGACGTAAGAAGGTTGAAACGTTGTTCTGTACTTTATTTTAATAAAAGTATAAATACCCATACCAGCCACCTAACATATCATTTATTTATTATTAATAACGTTTTCATGCGCAATTCACTTCTTAATTATTAAGTATTCTCTGGTATTGCAATTTTTAACACAATTTTTATTAGCATATATTATTAATTCATAAAGTACATGAAAAAAGTGTAATATATATATAACATGTAAACGCTTTGGGACTTTAAGTCGCTGTCTGCTAGCGCCATCTAGAAATATTAACTAGAAAATCAATTTTGCAGAAGTAAATACAAAGTTATATCTCGAAAGTATATAGTTTGAGTGCTAACCCTAAACACGTAGGGCCATCGTCTTCACTACAACTACTTAAAGAATGGATACAAATTGAGCTTGTAGTATTTTTCTTACAAATAGTCGTTAGTTTAAGATTCACCTTCAATCTTTCTTCGCAATTAGAATCACTTGTTCACAGAACTTTACATCGTGCCTGTGGGAAGGTATATAAATAGACGTCCATTCATAACACATGGTTATCGTTTGAGAGCAGACGAAAATAGAGTATTGCAAATGGTGTAGTGATATGTTTGTTTGTTTGTTTTTGAATTTCGCACAAAGCTACTCGAGGGCTATCTGCGCTAGCAGTTCACAATTTAGGCAGTGTAAGATTAGAGGAAAGGCAGCTAGTCACCACCAACCACCGCCAACTCTTGGGCTACTATTTTGCCAACGAATGGTGGGATTGACTGTCACATTTATAACGCCTCCACGGCTGGTGTGACGGGGACTCAAATACGCGACCCTTAGATTATGAGTTGAGTGCCTTAACCACCTGACCATGCCGGACCTGTTAACATAAATCTAAACTGAAAAGTAACATATAACTGGAAGTGAGCATATAAATTAAATAAAATTTTCGACTTTTGTCATTTATAACGATTGTAGTGCTTCATCACTTAACGTTGTTTTCGGCCGTAAACCAAATAATATGTTACGAGTGAACAACCAAACAGCACGAAAGACCATTATCTCATAGAATATCGATTCATCTTTCTGAAACCACGATACTATTGCTGTTTTTATTATTCTTTAATCATTTTTAACCTGTGCATAATAAAAGCTATTTTTTTCGCAAAAACAAAGTTACTTCTAATACAGCACAAATATAATAGCGCCACCTGGATTTGATGTCATGACATCAAATGGCTGAGCTTATAAATCCTTGTCTTAAATAGGTCACGTATACGCATAACGCCTCCCCCCATCCCTGTAGCACTGCTGTATGCTTGCGGACTTCCAACCTTCGAAACCTGGTTTCGAAACCCGCGCCTAACTTAAAAAAAAAATACACTTGCAACGAGTTTAATTAAATCGGTTCATTGTTTTGCAAACTTGCGTTTTTAACAACACACAACGTCTATAAAATTGGGCATTTTCGGTCAGAAATAAAACAAATTTGACACTGAACTGAGAGCGTGAAGTGGAAAACGTATTATTTGTTGAAACCAGTTTAAAAGTAACACGATTATTAAATGTCTATACATATATCAGTTAACTATTTTAGTCTTCAAAATGGCTTTGTCCCAGTGGCACAACAGTATGAAACCGGATTTTGATACCCGTGATGGGCAAAGCACAGATAGCCCATAGCGTAGCTTTGTGCTTAATTACAACAAAAACCAAAAAGGTTTCACACTATTACTTTTTGTGTGTAAAAAGATACCGTTAGGTACCATACTAGTACCTTAAATACCTTAACAACCAGATAGGTTATTTCGCAGCCTAGTTTCTAAGTTGTTCCCATTTCTTGGTTACATAACGAAACTACATTCAATTACATAACGAACTAAACACCAACGCTGAAAATAACAGTTGTGAACACGTGCATCTAAGTGACACCCGTCAACGCCACGTGTCATTTGTAATGGCGAGTCACTGATTATGTTATTTCCTGAAACTGTTTGTTTGTTTCTTCAGTCACTGTAATTAATTAAAGTAATTTCTACGTAGATTTACATTAGCTCAATATTACATGGCTGAGTCAGCAGTAAGTCTACGGACCTCCGACTTTAATATCCGGTGTTCGATTCCCTGCGGTGAACAGACGTATCATGAAGATAAACATGTTTCGATTGGGTTGTGGTTAAGCTCAAAGTTATGGGCTATCTGTGTTGTGCCTACTAAGGGTATCAAACCCAGATTTTTAGCAGACTTACTGCTGAGTCCATATGTTGTAGACGCGTTCTTAAACTGTGTTAAAAATAAACTTCTGATAAATTGTTTCTCGAGCAGGTGATGAATTTACCTTTAATCTGTAAAAAGTAGTAAAAGTAACATTTGTAACACTGTCATATTGATAAGAATGATGCGGTGTTTCTTTTTCACATGATCAAATGATGTGCTGTGCGATGTATTTCAGTATAAAGGGATGAAAATATTTGGCAGTCTCTGTAGGCAGAGGGCGAATATGGAAGCAAAGAGAGTAGTGTATTTGGGAAGCTCAAATTATTATTTTTTTATGTTAATTATTTCGCGTATCGTAGACTAGCTGTTCTTACTATATACATTTTTAGAACCCCTGACGGATTGCATTATAAGCATTTTGTTGTCAGTATCGCGTATGCATCTTGAAGGAAAGGCGTAGAATATGGAGATAAAAGAAGTAGAGATGACGTAGTTAAGTTGAGATTACGTAAAAAGTCAAATGATGTAAGTAAAACACAATGTCCAGGGTAGCCCAAAATTATCTTTATTTTAAAATTTAATACTTAAATAACTAAGGAAAAGCAGTCATGTAATTTTCGACATCTTGCAGACAAACTTAAAACGTTTTTATTGTCAGGTTTGTTTGCTTTTTTGTCATTTCAGTGATTAGTGTTGTCTCGTAAAATGACAACTGTGCAAGAAGAGGCTCAAGGCGTAATTTGGTTTGAGAGACCAAGTCATGACTGTGGGGCAGTTTAATTATAGACGCCAGTACAAGAAAGAAGTATGGGGTATGTTAAGGATATCGTATATGGCGCACCCATAATAAACATCATAGAGCTAAAGACCAGGATAACGGAAGCCATCGTTTCTGTGATTGTGGACATGTTGTAACAAACGTAGACTGAAATCGAATATAAGAAGGTTAATTTTAAGCCATTCTGTAGATTAGCACTGTCCTTCAGTTTTGTTTAATTAGCACAAACACAACAAAGCACATTAGCTTTGTAAGTAAATCTCAGAATTCGTTTGTTTCTTAGTTAAGCACAAAGTGCTATCAATGATCTTCCTACCACGGGTGTCGAAACTTGGTTTTATAACAGTATAAGTCTGCAAACATATCGCTCTACTGCTGAGGAAACATTCCAAATCTTATAAACATCGGGTTATCATCGAGGCTGAAACCTCAGGCTCTGTGCTTCAAGAGCTCCAGTGAGCATAAGAGAAAATCTGATATAAATATGTGGGGAATATAGTATTAAAATATCAAACGAAAAAGTCATAAAATATATTCAATATATGTGCTACTTTTTATTTTAATTTTATAATCGTTCGTATTTTAATTTGTTGTATAGGTAGCAGACGACAAAATACGCTATGTTCAGGGTCGCTTCGGTTTGCTTTTCTATTAGCCTATATGTACCATACATGTAAACTGTGTAAATATACTTTACACTGTACATGCACATTTATCGCTGATAAAAATCTATAAAAAAGGGCTCTCAGGGTCCAAGTACAGTTAATCCGCCCCTGGACATACTAGTTACAGACACTAACTTTTGTTAAACGTAACATGTGATTTACGGAATTTCTTCAACGTTTATACACAGACAGAAGCAACATTTCAAACAGTAGAACAAGAGTCACAAACAGTTGTTGTGGGTTAACGGATAGTTACTTGTTTATTATGATTTATATGATGTGTAAATTACCTTCTAAAACTAACCAACTTGTAATTTGTATTTGAACAAATTAAAAAATTAACTAATTTGATGACGTTTCTGTCTTTTCTTTTTCTTTGGGGTCACTTTGACCAATGTGACCCGAACCATAGGGAACAAGAAACTTTATCAACTTGTGATATATTATATCTTATATATTTTATATCTTGTGATATACTATATCTTACCTCTGGGGGTGATTATTAAAGTTATAGCGTGGTGAGAAATTTATATTACAGTCAACGCGTTTTTTGTTTTTGAATTTGTTTGTATTGAATTTCGCGTTAAGTTACACAAGGACTATCTGCGCTAGTCGTCCTTAAGTTAGTGGTGTAAGACTAGAGGGAAGGTAGTTAGTCATCACCACCCACCGCCAACTTTTTGACTACTTTCTTTATCAACGAATAGTGGGATTGACCGTAACATTATAATACCCCCACAATTGAAAGTGTAGTGTGATGGGAATTCGAAACAGCGACCCTCAGATTGCGAGACGAACGCCCTAACCATGCAGACTATTTTTCATGTTACCTGTTTTTGCTGATATGGCCTGGCGGTTAACTACAAACTGTCCAGAGAACGGACAAGCATCTGACCACTAATAACGATGCGTGTTACAGTCAACCACTGATTTGTAGCATGTTACACCCAGAGCACGTGTACGTCTGGCTCCTGATGACGGTGTAAACTGAAGCTACGTTTAATGAGACCAAATAATGCACATAAAAGCACATATTATACCTGTTCGTTTGTTTTAAATTTCGTACAAAGCTACACGAGGGCTATCTGCGCTAGTCGTCTCTAATTTAGCAGTGAAAGACTAGAGGGTAGAAAGCTAGTCATCACCACCCACCACCGACCCTTGGGCTACTCTTTTATCAATGAATAGTAGGATTGACCATCACTTTATAACGTCTCCACGGCTGAAAGGGCGAGCATGTTTGGTGTGACGGGGATTCGAACAAGCGATCCTCAGATTGCGAGTCGAGTGCCTTAACCACCTGGTCATGCCGGACCTCGTAGTGTACCTTATATCTTAGTTATTAACTACGGATAAAACTACACTTAGTTTTGTTTGACCCCTATTCTCTTAAAATAAGCAGCAAGTAACCTAGGAACGAAGTTAACGTTATTACTTCATGAAAAACTTTTATTTTCTTCTAGTTGGATTCCCAATTGTTGATGCGATATTTTCATATGATTAAACAGAAGTACCCAACAGTGAAAATGGACTTATTGTTCACACAATCCCTCCATACGGTTTGGAAACAAGGTGTAATCAGGATTTCTAATTGTTGTGGGGAAAGAAAAATAATTATACGCTTCAAACAAATTTCCAAGGATACAGCTTGTGAGTGAATTGTTTGCTTCTATTCAACTTTTTTTTACGTTTCGACCACTCGTGTGGCATTCATCGGGTAGGTGTCTCTGTTTTGTGAAATACCGCTCGAGCGTCTTAGTTCAGTTTGGAAAACCTACAGGATAAGATGTTATTTAAATTTAGTTCATGAATAATTAATACTCAGTTTCTTTTTTCTATTAATATATTTTTAATTGGGTAATATTTTAAGGGTTTTAATGCTAATTGAATGTTCATTTGTTTTGCTGTGTTCGTAAACGTGTGATGGGGGATTGTTATGTTTTTTGACAATGATGCTTATGTTGCGCCCCGTTTCGTGTATTATGTTATCGTATCGCTGAATGTAGAAATGTAGATATTTCTGTCAAAATGAACCTTTTTGAGATAAACTTTGATTTTAGTGCTTGATTTTGAATAAAAGTATCTCCACTGTTTATTTTGTGTTTTGTGATTTTAGTGCTTGGTTTTAAATAAAAGTATCTCCACTGTTTATTTTATGTTTTGTGATTTTAGTGCTTGGTTTTGAATAAAAGTATCTCTACTGTTTATTTTGTGTTTTGTGATTTTTAGTGCTTGGTTTTAAATAAAAGTATCTCTGCTGTTTATTTTGTGTTTCATCGAAAAATAAATAAAAAACTGAAGTCTCAGAAATTTGCTTAAATTTCTAATTGTCAACACAATATGGTTTCTAATTGTTAGCACAATATGATTTTTAATTGTCAACACAATATGATTTGCAGTTGTTTAATCAATATGGTTTCTAATTGTTAGCACAATATGATTTCTAATTGTTAAAACAATACTATTTCTCATTGTTAGCCCAATATGAATTGTAATTGTTCACACAATGTCTTCATATAATTAAGCATAAGTTAAATCCAACAGTGAAACTAGTTTCATATTCTTCAGAGTTAGAAGAAAAAATGCAACTGCACGATATCTGTTTTTCATTATATAATTAAAACGGAGACCTAAAGCGTACTGATAGAAACAGAGACTTACAGAGTACTGATAGAAACAGAGACCTAAAGCGTACTGATAGAAACAGAAACCTACAGTGTACTGATAGAAACAGAGACCTAATGCGTACTGATAGAAACAGAGACTTACAGAGTACTGATAGAAACAGAAACCTACAGTGTACTGATTTTAACAGAGACCTACAGTGTACTGATAGAAACAGAGACCTACAGAGTACTGATAGAAACAGAGACCTACAGCGTACTGATAGAAACAGAGACCTACAGTGTACTGATAGAAACAGAGACCTACAGAGTACTGATAGAAACACAGACTTACAGAGTACAGATAGAAACAGAGACCTACAGCGTACTGATAGAAACAGAAACCTAAAGCGTACTGATAGAAACAGAGACCTAAAGCGTACTGATAGAAACAGAGACCTACAGTGTACTGATAGAAACAGAGACTTACAGAGTACTGATAGAAACAGAGACCTACAGTGTACTGATAGAAACAGAGATTTACAGAGAACTGACAGAAACAGAGACCTAAAGCGTACTGATAGAAACAGAGACTTAAAGCGTACTGATAGAAACAGACATACAATGTACTGATAGAAACAGAGACCTACAGTGTACTGATAGAAACAGATACCTACAGAGTACTGATAGAAACAGAGACCTACAGCGTACTGATAGAAACAGAGACCTACAGCGTACTGATAGAAACAGAGACTTACAGTGTACTGATAGAAACAGAGACCTGAAGCGTACTGATAGAAACAGAGACCTAAAGCGTACTGATAGAAACAGAGACCTACAGTGTACTGATAGAAACAGAGACCTACAGAGTACTGATAGAAACAGAGACCTACAGTGTAATGATAGAAACAGAGACCTATAGCGTAATGATAGAAACAGAGACCTATAGCGTACTGATAGAAACAGAGACCTACAGAGTACTGATAGAAACAGAGACCTACAGCGTACTGATGGAAACAGAGACCTACAGTGTACTGATAGAAACAGAGACCTAAAGCGTACTGATAGAAACAGAGACCTATAGCGTACTGATAGAAACAGAGACCTACAGTGTACTGATAGAAACATAGACTTACAGATTACTGATAGAAACAGAGACCTAAAGCGTACTGATAGAAACAGAGACCTACAGTGTACTAATAGAAACAGAGACCTACAGTGTACTGATAGAAACAGAGACCTACAGTGTACTGATAGAAACAGAGACCTAAAGCGTACTGACAGAAACGGAGACCTACAGCGTACTAATAGAAACAGAGACCTACAATGTACTGATAGAAACAGAGACTTACAGAGTACTGATAGAAACAGAGACCTAAAGCGTACTGAGAGAAACAGAGACCTACAGCGTACTGATAGAAACGGAGACCTGCAGTGTACTGATAGAAACAGAGACCTACAGTGTACTTATAGAAATAGGAAAACAACTCCAGTGAACAATTTTAGTGATATCCTATTTACTATATGTTGTAACGGTGAACTAGCAAAGCAGAAAGACGAAAGTCAACTAATAAAGATTCCACAGAAATCTGTTATTCTTTTCATTTTTACAACAATAGTAGTAATTATTATTACATTTTCACTATTGTCTAAGCAACAATATCGTAGATTTGACAGACATTTGTTTTTTACTGTTACTTTTCTGTTAGTAGAAGACCGAACAACTGTCAGATAATTCTATTTACTCTTGAATGTAAGAATGCATTTTAGCAAACAGTTACGATATGTTGTGTGCTAACCTACAGAGAGTGATGGATGAAATATTCATACCCTAATCAGTTACGATATGTTGTGTGCTAACCTACAGAGAGTGATTGAATGAAATATTCATACCCTGATCAGTTGGTTGTTTTGGAATTTCGCACAAAGCTATTCGAGGGCTATCTGTGCTAGCCGTTCCTAATTTAGCAGTGTAAGACTAGAGGGAAGGCAGCTAGTGATCACCACCCACCGCCAACTCTTGGGCTGCTCTTTTACCAACGAATAGTGGGATTGACCGAACATTATAACGCCCCCATGGCTGAGAAGGCGAGCATGTTTGGCTTCAAACGTTACTGGAACGATAAGGATATTCCACCAGAGACATTTTCTTTACGACATAGTGGAGGAGGTTCCTTAAGGTTTGGGGTGCTTTCTCCATCTATGGAACAATGGAGCTTCAGGTTATACAGGGGTGTTCAAACAGCAGCTGGCTACATTGGTATGGTGGAGAGAGCATTCTTATTCACTGAAGGCCCTTGCTTGTGTGGAAATGATTGGATCTTTCAGCCGGACAATGCTGCAATCCATAATGCCCACAGGACAAAGGACTTTTTCATGGCGAATAACGTCATTCTTTTGGACCATCAAGCGTGTTTGCCCGAACTTAACCCCATTGAAAATGTTTGGGGTGGATGGCAAGGGAAGTCTTTAGAAATGAACGTCAATTCTAAACAGTGCATGATCTTCGTGAAGCCATCTTCACCATTTGGAATAACATTCTAGCCAGCCATCTGCAAACGCTTATATTGACCATGCCAAAGCGAATGTTTGAAGTTATTCGCAATGACGGCCGTGCAATTCAACACTGAGACCTCTTGTTGGGTGTTTCCTACCATGTTTAGGACTTCTTTTTGGTATGGTCTTAAACTTTTGACCAGCTAGTATTTATACTAGTATTTATTTCACATTTTTCCCCACTAAATGCTAACAAAGTTTTTATGTTTATTTTCATCTTTCGAAGCTCTACTCAAATATATGGTTGAGTCAATTATGTGATAGTTGCAGATAGATCTATGTAAAACTTCAGATGTGAGTATGTAACAGTGTCAGGTGTAAGTAAGTAATAGTTCGAGATGTAAGTGTGTAAAGGTTTTAGATATATCTGTGTTATAGTTCTCTTTTTAAGTGTGTAATAGTTTTATATTTAAGTATATAATAGTTCATATGTATGTATGTAATAGTTCCAGACGTAGGTATGTGATAGTTTTAGATGTAAGAATGTAATAGTTGAATATGTATGTGATAGTTTTAGATGTAAGAATGTAATAGTTGAATATGTATGTGATAGTTTATGAAGCAAATATGTAATATTTCCACGTAGAAACCCTAGATTTTACCAGTTCATATATTTCAAAACTTCAAAGGAAAGTAATGAATATCTGCATATTTTACACCATATTTTACTCCCATTAAGCATCTCTGTGACATTCTGGATCAGAACTATGTGGGCACTTCTGGCTGAGTGGGACATCGTCCTACAGAAGCAGTCTGACAATCTGTTGACATTGTGTCACGCAGGATCCAGGCTCATCTGGTGGCGGAAGGAGGACATACTCATTCTTAGTGTTCTGGACGTTGAAATCGTGATTAAACTGTGTGAGTGCAGTTTCTAAGCAAATTTGAATATTGTGTAGTTTAAAGACATGATGATTTCATGATATGTACATTCAAAACTTATTTTTAACCTAGCGTATTAAAATTGTTTAACTGTATGTAAGTTGTTGTGTTTTCAATGCCTTCGTTAGGTGTTGGGTTGATAATATTTGGTTTGTTAAAAATAAACCATCAACATAAAAAACAAAGCTGCAGATGACCTTTATATATAAATAAAAGGGTTTCATTCTATGGTAATAAAATATCCAGACAAAGAAACATAAGGGGAATACGTTCTTTGTTTGTGGGTTTTCAAGTTTAGGGGTTTCTAGTAGACGTAAGACAATAAATGTCTTATAAAGTGTGGTAAAACAGAACAGTTTAAGTGTTTACCAAAGTGTGGTAAAATAGTGCAGTTTAAGTGTTTACTAAAGTGTGGTAAAAGAGTACAATTTAAGTGCTTACTAAAGTGTGGTACAATAGCACAGTTTAATAGTTTACTAAAGTGTGGTAAAATAGCACAGTTTAAGTGTTTACTAAAGTGTGATAAAATAGCACAGATTAAGTGTTTACTAAAGTGTGATAAAATAGCACAGATTAAGTGTTTACTAAAGTGTGGTAAAATAGCACAGATTAAGTGTTTACTAAAGTGTGGTAAAATAGTAGAGTTTAAGTATTTACTAAAGTGTGGTACAATAGTACAGTTTAATAGCTTACTAAAGTGTGGTAAAATAGCACAGTTTAAGTGTTTACTAAAGTGTGGTAAGATAGTGCAGATTAAATGTTTACTAAAGTGTGATAAGATATTGCAGTTTATGTGTTTGCTAGAGTGTGATAAAATAGCACAGATTAAGTGTTTACTAAAGTGTGGTAAAATAGTAGAGTTTAAGTGTTTAATAAAGTGTGGTAATATAGTGCAATTTAAGTGTTTACTAATAGTGTGGTACCTCAATACTGTTTCAGTGCTTACTAATAGTGTGGTACCTCAATACTGTTTCAGTGCTTACTAAAGTGTGATAAATAGCACAGATTAAGTGTTTACTAAAGTGTGGTAAAATAGTGCAATTGATGTGTTTACTAAAGTGTGGTGAAACAGTACATCTTAAATGTTTATGAAAGTGTGATAAAATAGTGCAGTTTAAGTGTTTACTAAAGTATGTTATAAAAGTACAATTTAACTGTTACAAAACGTGTTATCATAGTACAATTTAAGTGTTACAAAGTGCAATACATTATAACAAATTATTACAAAGTGTGTTATAACACTATGTAATACAAATTTTGTTCCTAGATAGTATGTGTTATTTCTTAATAACACATTAATTTCTTAATTTCTTATTGCTTATGTTGTAAAAGTACAGAAAATGGCCATTATTCCCTTCAAACTTTGCTTTTGTGATAATAAAATATAGAAATTAACCTATTTTCCATGTAAAAACGGGCAAATTTGCACATTTTCATTTACATATGGTCTGAATAAAACAACACATGAATCAAGATTTACATGTATTTATACTAAAGTTATATAAATATGAATAAAAAATGTTTAGAAATAAGTAGTTTCTCAAAATTTGCGTCTGTAATGTAAATCACTTTCACGTATCAGCCCCAAAATATAGTCTCGGCATTCGACTTCGTTAGACCAAGATTTCTGATCAAGACATTGAGGTGTCTTTGGTTGGGGTAGTATGGGTTTCTCTCAAGAGCTGCATCTTTGAAACTCTAATCTGGATATACAACGTTTGTTTTTTCTTCTAATTTGCTGCTCTCTTCTGAGGATGGCTGTTTAATCTCTGGCGGGAGTGGGTACAAGGAGCACAGAACAGTGTGGCACTGGAGCAATGGATGATGGGAGGTCCGGATATGTGATAACAGATGCATTCTTGCCAGCCCGACGTTTGTAAGGGTCCACTATGCAGAAGTAGCAGTTACTTGAGTGGTCAGTGAGCCAAATTCTTGGAATAGCGAACTTCATGGCTCTCTTTTCCACTGTGTACCATCCTGCAAAAGAGCAAAATCAAATTGTTATTATGAAGAATACATTTATTTCATCCATAACTAATATGTCAAAGGTTCATGCAAAATAGTTTGTATGTGATATTTTTTTTATAATATTGGAAGTTTAAAAAAAAATATTTAAATTTTAAAAGGTCTAAAATTTGTATAATATAAAAATCTTATTATTCAAGAAAGCAAAATTTATCCATCTTACCTTCTAGAGTTTTTTTGCTGTGATCGCAGGTAAAATGAGGTTCCCAGGGTTTGTCTTGATCCCTGACAGGCATGACGAAATATGCCTTGTAGGCTTCACATATTTTAGTAGATGCTGTCACAGAGTACGTTTTCGCTCTTGTTTTGATAAATTGACAACATACACAACAGAATGCGTCTGGAAAATGCTTGCAGCTTCTTGATGCCATCTCTGATAAAATCAGACAGGTCTCTGTGTTCACTTAGGCAGCTAAAACCAAACTGAAGTGGTGAGTGGTGAGCCTCTGTATATATTACTATGAAAAGTACTCAAAACATTTTGTAAGTTCGGGAAAATTCTCTATCAGATACTCAGCACTGAATCAACCTGGAAAATCCTGAAAAATAGGTAAATTTGAAAATTTCGTTTCTCAGGTCACAAAAGCAAAGTTTGAAGAGCGAGAGAAAAAAGAAGTCTTATCCATTTATTTTAGGCATAAGCAATTGGGAAATAACACTTTCTGCCCAGGAACAAAATAAATAAATAAATAAAACTTTTGTTACATGGTGTAAAAGTACAATCTAAATGCTACCAAAGGGTGTTATACTAGAACAATTTAAGTGTTACCAAATCGTGTTATAATAGTACAATTTAAGTGTTACCAAATCGTGTTATAATAGTACAATTTAAGTGTTACCAAAGCGTTTTACAATAGTATAATTTAAATGTTACAAAAGTGTGCTGTATTAGTACAATTGAGTATTACAAAGTGTGTTATAATTGGACGATACAATTTCACTACATAGTTCTAGATATTCTCATCGTATTGTAATAACAGCAAAATGAACATTTTCTTTATATACTTGTACAGACTGCTTTTTAAATGAAAAAAATGCTTGTAAGAAAAATCAGTTTAAATTTGATTCTGCGCAAAACTACACGAGGGCCATCTGTGTAAGACTAGAGGGAAACTAGCTAGTTATCACCATCCACCGCCAATTCTTGGGCAATATTTTTCCCAACGAATAATGGGATTGATCGAACATTATGACGCAGACACAGCTGAAAGGGCGAAAGTGTTTGGTGTAACGGGAATTTGATCCTGGGACCCTCAGATTACGAGTCAAGCACCTTAACCACCTGACCATGTTGAGTTTAAAGGTGTGAGGAAATGCGAGAGCAAAAGAAAGAAGGACAAAACAAAGAAAGACAAAAGAAACAAATTGGTTTAAAGAAAGTGATGCTTTGTTAAGTTAATCGTCATCTTCAACTCTTCTATTTCTTTCGTCGATATTTTCGGACTCTCCCGTCAAAAGGCCGCCCTTGCAGGGAAGGGGAGGGAGAGTACCTCACGGTTTGCAAAATTCTACTCTAGGGGAACATAATGAAAAACTCAACGTTGTAGATTTGTTTGTTTGTTTGTTTTGGAAGTTCGCACAAAGCTACTTGAGGGCTATCTGTGCTAGTCGTCCCTAATTTAGCAGTGTAAGACTAGAGGGAAGGCATCTAGTCACCACCACCCACCGCCAGCTCTTGGGCTACTCTTTTACCAACGAAAAGTGGGATTGAACGTTACATTATAACGCCCCCACGGCTGGGAGGGCGAGCATGTTTAGCACGACTCGGGCGCGAACCCGCGATCCTCAGATTACGAAGTGCACGCCTTAACGCGCTAGGCCATGCCAGGCCCCAACGTTGTAGACTGGTGTATATAAGAATGAAAAAAAACGTCAGCCAGTGTCGTTGGAAACATAAACAGCTTGGTCGACTGTTCGGATCACTGTTGTTATGGCAACATTAAATGCCACTGCCTTATCTTGGAAAGCTTGGCTCGAGATGCTAAGGCCATTTCTGTAAAAGAACGCTAACCAGAACCTGAACCACTACCAGTTCCTAAACTTATTGTACGCATTAAGTCTAAGCTGTACTTAGTAGACGAAACTCTGGAGAAAAAAACGAGATGTTTTTGTTTCGGTAGGTCTTCTTTTTATTTTATTCTTATTTTAAATACAAGAGACACGTGGAACATATGTCTGAATGTGTTTTAATTACTTCCTAGCTGCTTCATACAGTATTAGTTTATTCTGTATTTTCTCGCTCACTAGCGTAATATGTAAATTATCACTCCTTGAGGCAATTTGAATTTGAATTTCGCGCAAAGATACACGACAGCTATCTGTTCTTGTTGTGTCTAATTTAAGAGTTATAGAGTAGAATGGTCCGACGTGGCCAGGTGCTTAGGGCTATCGACTCGCAATCTGAAAGCCACGGGTTCAAACCTCCGTCACATCAAACATGCTCATCCTTTCAGCCGTGGGAGCGTTATAATGTGACAGTCAATCCCACTAT
This sequence comes from Carcinoscorpius rotundicauda, assembly GCA_011833715.1. Taxonomy (NCBI): domain Eukaryota; kingdom Metazoa; phylum Arthropoda; class Merostomata; order Xiphosura; family Limulidae; genus Carcinoscorpius; species Carcinoscorpius rotundicauda. Next base: position 24,829,080 of record CM022403.1, read on the forward strand.
TCGTTGGTAAAAGAGTAGCCCAAGATTTGGTGGTGGTGATGATAACTAGCTGCTTTCCCTCTAGTTTTTCACTGCTAAATTAGAGACAGCTAACCCAGATAAGCGTCGTGTAGTTTAGCGCGAAATTCAAAACAACCAACCATAACAGTTGTTTTAAAGCATATTGGTTCTAGTATACCCAATATTCTAATCCGCAACGTTGAAAACTTGAAACGTTTTAGTGTTTTTATCTCTTTTACATTGCTCATTAGAAAGTATAGTGGTGTAAGGAACTCGTATTGAAAGGTGAGTGGAACCTTATGCTATAAGTTAGACGGCCAGGTCAGAGATCACTAGGGCTGAGGTATAACTATTTCTAATTATTGTGTTATTGGTCAGGGGAATTCTGGCAGTTGGTCAAAAGTACTCGTTGTGGGAGGGCTCTTCTTACTTTGAAATGAACAACGGCATTGACTGTCGCTACTATGACGCATCCACAACTGAAAGTAGTGAGTAGAGTAAATCTTAGACTTTTCGAATTTGGCCACGTCTAGTCCGGGGGATTAAATATATTAGGCCTAGATATGAATTAAGAAGTAAACTGAGATAGATCGTTAGTTCATCCGTTAATTAGAAATAACCCAAACGCGTAATAATATGCTATTTTCGGATTTTTAAAGTAAGGTCTCCTGTGATGTGCTGCATATGACAATTAAAATCTTCTGCTAAGAATACGTTTTCTTATGTTGTTTCTCAAAGCTGAACGGATGCATTGTTGCACTGCTGTTAATACGATTTTAAACATTATCTAACAGCACTTTGTAACATTGCTTTCGTGTGGCAGCATGAACGCGCCCAACATCTACTTGAATACAGTTGTTGTCCCATTCAACATTCTTTACTGACTTCTGTTTTGATACTTAACGAAAGGCCTCGTCGGCTTTGGATAAGGTGTGGCTAGCATAAATTTTTATTTCTTTGAAGTTAAGCACAAAGCTACACAATGAACTATATGTGTTTTGCCTACCACGAGTATCGAAACCCGGTTTCTAGCGTTATAAGTCTGCAGATACACCGCTGTGCACTGGGGGCGGGAGGTAGGTTGACATATTATTACCCTCTAATTTGGTTTCAACCCCAACTTCGTATAAGTTATCTGATTCATTCTACAGAAATATCTCCTACCGGTCCCTCTCTGGTACAACGGCAAGTTTACGGATTTAGAACGCTAAAATGAGGGGTTCGATTTTTCCTCGATGGACTCAGCAGATAGCCCAGTGTGGCTTTGCTATAAGAAAAACATACACAAATACATTCTCCTATCAAAATATTTCAAACTTATATTTAGATTTCCAAGTATACTTTTTATTTGGAGGGATGGAAAGGAAAGGGGGAATATTCCGCAACATTATGCTGAAGATAAAGTGTTATGACACTTATTTTTAAGTTTATAATCTGTTTTATTTTGTCACTAATCCCATGTCGTTTTCATTAAATTCCAATTATTCCCATTTGATATATTTTAAAGTTATTTTGTTGCCTCTGAAATAAATTAAAATAAAAAGTAACAAGTTTAATCTGTACTTCGTTTTTCTTTCTTTCTTTTCCTGCATTTCATTCGTTTGTTGGTAAATATTTAATTTTCTGTTTCGTTTTATATATGCGTTTTTTAACTGTTTCTTTTCTAACTTCATGCTAAGTTTTGTGGTTGTATTCCAAATATTTTGTAATAGGAATATAAATAAGGGGAGCAGGGAGAACATGTCCCTCCATAACCCTAAGCATACAGACCCATTTGTTTTGACAGATCTTCTTTCAATCACTTATATATGAATTTATTTATAATTCTAAGTATGCCCCCCTACCATTTGCGATCAAATTGAAATTTCTGGGGACCCACATTTTGTGATCATAAGACATGAAAACATGTATTCGTGTTTCACGTTTAATCCTTAAGTACGACCCATATCTTATAACAGCTGTAATGTATTTCTACCCATGATGTTTTTCCAATGAACAGTCTGTTTTGGTTGGCAACAATATGTTTATTTTTGTCTTATAGTTTGATATTATTGTTACGTAAAGTAATAGAACCATGTGTATAACAAGTATATTTATCGTTTCATTTTGACTCATCGTTTGGAAGTAAGCACAAAGCTACACAATGGGTTATCTGTGCTCTGCCCATCACGGGTACTGGACCCCAGTTTTAAGGGGAGTGAGTCCGCAGACATTCAACTGTATCACTAGAGGCTGTTTCGTTTTGAATTCACTTACTAATTAAATGTATTTTTTCAAGTAACAGCTTTTATAGTAAGGAAGATCATTTTTTATATCAGGTACGACTTGTTTGATCATTCTTAAGTACATAAGTTCAACGGTAACTAAGATTTTACCAGTTAAACGATCACTCAGCAATCAAACAATGTATTTTCAAACATCAATTAAATTAATACTTTCAATCAACATTATTTCTAACAGTGAATTGCATCAACAATTTCAATGAACATTGTTTCCAACAATCATTTAAATTAAGAATTTCAACGAACATTATTTTTTACAATCAATTAAAGTAATACTTTCAATAAACCATCAATTGAATAAACAATGTTAATCAACATTGTTGGAATATTGATGTAAATATTAAAACTTGAGCATTTGATCGCACCAGTAATGTCGTATTTATTACACAAAATGATTATTCTTTAATATAAAATATGTAATAAATAATTAAATTTACCAACTTTTTCTTTGTTAAACAACGTGCGTTAGAATATAGTTTAAATTCAGTAATTAAAAAAAAGTTCTTGAGATTAGACATTTGTTTTTGTTTGTGTGTTTTTGAATTTCGCGCTAAGTTATCTGCGCCAGCCGTCCCTAATTAATCAGCATAAGACTAGAGGAAAGGCAGCTAGTCAATACCACCCACTGCAAACTCTTAGGCTACTATTTTACCAAATATAGTGGGATTAACCGTTACATTATTACGCCACCAAGGCAAGTCGAATGTCCTAAAGACCTGGCCATTCTAAGCAGGAGACTAGAAATATTTTTATTTAATCGAAAAGAAAGCTGTAGAGGTTATCTGTGAAGTTGTAAAAACAAGTAATATTTCTACGAAGCTATTGGATGAACTTATTATACTTTGGTATTACCAAAGGAATATACAAACCGGATAAGCCATTACGACAGATAGTCTCAGCTTTGGTGCAATTTTAAGTTACGATCCAGCTCATTTAGATAATACACAGTATCTGCAAACTCCAATCGAAGATGTACCCAACTTAGTGACCAACACGACGATACCTTTTACAATGGACATTTTAGTTTTTTACCAATTCATACAAACAGAAGAAGACGTTAATGCAGTGGTGTGACCTTATGACGAATCACCTAAACGGTTTGGAGATGTGGCCGACAATAGGCATTATCGGGGCAATCTTAAATTTCATCCTTTACAACGAATATTTTCGTATTGAGAATAAACTGTCTCCAACTCAGTGGTGCTTCAATGGGTAACAGAGTCGCTGTTGTTTTTGCACGTTTTTGAAACAATGACACTTGAAAAGTGGTGTCAAGATACCATCACTGATCCTTATCTCTGGCGTGGATACGTTGATGACGTATTTGGACTGTGGAATGATGGTCTTCCTTCTTTAATCCAGCTTACAGAATGTGTAAATTCCATACAACTGAGCATTTAATTTGCTATGGATCATTGGAATGGCCCCCCAGTGGCTCAGCAGTATGTCTGTGGACTTACAACGCTAAAAATCAGATTTGAATACCCGTGGTGAGCAGAGCCCAGATAGCCCATTGTGTAGCTTTTGTGCTTAATTAAAAAAACAATAAAATATCAATGGAATGACAAGAGGATAATATGCCATATAATCATCATTTTAAGGACTAACCATGACAATAATATACAAACTACCTTGTTTCAAAAGCAGAACCTCTCTTTCTTCACTTCAACTTCCGTCATCCCAAAGTTTCCAAGAAAAATGCAATCATTGAAGAATTAACTATACTCAATGGTAAGTGTAGTGAAAAAGCAATAAACATTCCAAACTAAAATCTTTTCTTCTGAACAACAAATATTCAACTTTTGACATCGAACAAATTTCTCAGCAAAAATCAGCACCAGAAAACATAGGTAAACAAGAAGACATAAACAAAACACAAACATATTTTCATAACACTTACGATAAATGAAACTACACAATGATACACCAAAAATAGATTTATGTTTATATTTTATCTAAGAAAATAAAAAAATATAATTAGGGAATATAAAGTGTCGGTTAACGCTGTAGGACGACCTGGTCTCACCCTAAAAAACTACTTTCAAAATCTCAGTACACTGCCTTATAATGTAATAAAGCCAAATTTCTTACCCAAACACATTTTAAATCTAAAGATGGGTGGCTTGTCTCCAGTGTTGCTAACCAGCTTACATGTAACATAGAAGGAACAGGAAGAAACCTAAACAGAAGACTTGAAGAAACTAGTTGCGCTCTTCATAAACAACAACGTGAAAAAACCCAACCCGGTTTACAACTAATCATGGACAGCTAACAACTGTCATCCTCCCTAAAAATTACAACGTACACTGATGGGAAATTTGAGGAAACTTTTCTTGTCTAAGAACTAGGACCAAAGATGAATAGGGCAGAAAATGGCGCCTATACTTTTAATTATTCTATTTGTATCCTATCTTTTTGTTCTTCCACTTCGTAATCTTCATGGAACTTTTATTTACAACAGGTACTAGTTTTAACAGTACGTTTCATTCAGCAATAAGCTTTACACCTTAATGTGCGAAAAGCATGTTATAGATTCGAAAACAACTTGGTTTCGGCATAGATAGGTGGTTAAGGCGCTCGACTTGTAATCCGAGGGTTGCGGGTTCGAATCCCTGTCATACCCAACATGCTCGCTCTTTTAGCCGTGGGAGCAATATAATGTGACGGCCAATCCGACTATTCGTTGGTAAAAGAGTAGCCCAACAGTTGGCGGTGAGCGGTGATGACTAGTTGCCTTCTCCCTAGTCTTAGACTGCTAAATTAGGGACGGCTAGCACAGATAAATCTCGTATAGCTTTACGCGAAATTCAAAACAAACTTAATCAATCGAAAACAATTTATTATTTGGACCATCTGAAGTTTGTTTGTTCATTTATAATTAAGTACAAAGCTCCATGGTGGACTATCTGTGAAACCTGGTGTCTTGCGTTCCAAGTCGACAGAAATACTGCTGTGCCACTGAGAAGAAGTAAGATTGAAGTTTGTACCTCCAGTTTTGGTCTGCATTTTAATGATTTCTCCTGAAGAACTTGGAAAGCGAAACGTTGGGTATCTAGTTGAATATAAACTCGTTTATTTCTACTGGAAGTACCCTTCTTTACTGTATTTAAACTTTCAAGGTTGAAGTGTAAAACTACAGTGTTTACCAAGCATTAATATGCTTTTGAAGGTTTTAGAAACTGTATGAACATTTTTAGACATATGCGTGGACGTAGCTTTTTATTTTCCTACGGATTATCTGAATAACACGTGGAAACTCAAAATTCTTGTTGTATTTTTAGATCACATTATAAGTTACTTTACTGCATCAAGGACTTATTTTGAGGAATTACGTGCTTGAGCAGATAAAACTATGAAATACAAGCACGTGGAGCAAAGTACAGAAGTTATTTCCTTAGATAGGCACGTAACACTTGCTGCAAAACAGAAAGCACAAGGAGCTGCTTCCAACAGTTTTTAAAAATCAATAAATAATTAAAGTTAAACTTACTGATTTCTGGTTAAGATCTGATTTTACCTTGTTGTATAAACCAAAAATACAAAAACAATAATTAATCTTTGTATTAAGAGTACAAAGGATTTTGTTTTTGTTGTATTCCAGTATTAGACAGCGGTACATTCAATCTGTATATAACGTGACCTAGCGTGGCCAGGTGGTTAGAGCACTCAACTCGTAATCTGAAGGTCACAGGTTCGAATACCAGTCACACCCAACATGCTCACCCTTTGAGCTATTTGGCGGTGGGTGGTGATGGCTAGCTACCTATCTTTCCTTTAGCCTTACACTGCTAAATTAGGGACCGTTAGCGCAGATAGCCCTCGTGTAGCTTTGCGCGAGAATCGAAAACAAACTGTGGAAAACCAATGTATGTGTGTGTGTGCCACCTTATGCCAAACGTGAATAATCGAAATAGCAGAGGTCATAAAAGGTGAAATACATTTATCCAGACAGAATAGTTCGGTTACTCTCTGCTCGTTACGATTTTAGTGATGGCTTACGAGAAACCTTTTAAGTGTTGTGAGTGTTGGTATAATAAGTCTAAGCAACTATAATAAGTAAAAACATAGTCTGAGATAAACTAACCTCGAGACAAGTGCATGCAATTTTTCATGAGACAAAAATATCGATTTACTCTTAGACATTTTAAAAATATTTCGTTTCTGAATTAAACTATTATATTACCACCATTTTAAACAAAAAATAAATCTTAATCAACTGAGACTAAATTGATACATCAACAAATATTTTACCAGTTTTATTGTTTATACATTTCGTTTTATACTAACAACAATATTAGGTTATAATTTTGTTGATAAGCATAATGACGTTGTTTGTTTTTGAATTTTGCGCAAAGCTATCTGTCCCTAATTTAGCAGCGTAAGATAGCAGGGAAGACAGCTAGTCATCACCACCCACCGTGAACTCTTGGGCTACGCTTTTACCAACGAATAGTGGGATTGACCGTAACATTATATTGCCCCCACGGCTGAAAGGGTGAGAATGTTTGGTGAGACGAGTATTCGAACTCGCGACCCTCAGATTACGAGTCGAGCGCCTTAACCACCTGGCCATTCCGGGCAGTAACATGACGTAGAAGTGATTGTTTGAACGTACTGTTAAAACGCACTGGCTTTCCTCATATATACGTTGTTAATCTAATCTTATTTTTACCAATTCTATGAATACGCAACAAATTAATTTTATAAATGATGCTAATTTTGATTGGCTCACAAAGGAGTTTACCGACTTTTGACTGGCTTGACCGCACATTGCTGGTCAAGATTGATTTCGTAAAATTAACGTGAGGTTAGGGTATACTACAGAGTGGGAATCGTATTATTAGTCCCGTAACTTTTGATAGGTTATGCACTCTTATATAATATAACACTCAACGAGGTAGTAATATTAACGCACAGCACTGGCAAAATGGTATATCTGCGGACTTAGAACATTAGAAACTGGGTTTCGACACCCGTGATAGGAAAAGCACAGATAACCGTTGTGATTAACTACAAACAAACAACCTTTAATAAAACAAATTTGGTTGTTAGGATCTACGACAGGCAAAATTTACACAAAAATTCTTGTTTGGTGTGTATAGTTTTATAACATTGATAATTCTAGTTTGGTGTGTATAGTTCTATAACATGGATAATTCTGGTTTGGTGTGTATAGTTCTATAACATGAAAAACTCCAGTTCGGTGTGTATAGTTTTATAACATGGATAATCCTGTTTCGGTGTGTATAGATCTATAACATGGATAATTCAAGTTTTGTGCGTGTAATTCTATAGCATGGATAATTTTAGTTTGATTTGCATAATTCTATAACATTAAGCACAAAATTACGCAATAGGCTATGTGTTGTGTCTACCGCGGGTATTAAAACCAGTTTTTTTGCAATATAAGGGCTCCGGTTTTCTGTTGATTCAGTGGGTCAGTAGTTATTGAATAATAATATTCTTTTAACGTCTTCTCAACTTTGATAAAATTTGCAATCTGTCAAACTTTTGATGAATAGTGAATTAGGAATAATATCAATTAGTGATGTCGAGAAACCCACTTGTTGAGAATTTTATATGCAAAAAACGGCTCTTTTGGGCTCAGAAAACACTTCAAATAGAAGGTCGAAACGTTGTTCGCTCTTCTATTTGAAGTGTTTTCTGAGCCCAAAAGAGCCGTTTTTTGCATATAAAATAATATCAATTGCTTTATGGAATAAGTTATCGCGAGTCTCACACTTTACTTCGGTTACCGGTACGAAACTAGACATTATATTAACCAGCATTTAGGCTTAGAACAAAGATATTTATATTTTCAAGCTGACCATGGGTGATCAGATGGCTCAGGCAATTCAAAACTGACGTTACAAGTAGCCACCATTAATTTACAAAACAGAGCGTGTGTGTGTGTGTGTTTTTCTTATAACAAAGACACATCAGATTATCTGCTGAGTTCACCGAGGGGAATCAAACTCCTGATTTTAGCGTTGTAAATCCGTAGACTTACCGATGTACCAGAGGGAAACAGATCAGAAGGTGTGTGTTTTCTTGTAGCAAGGCCACATCGGGCTATCTGCTCAGCTCACCGAGGGGAATCGAACACCTGATTTCACCTTTGTAAATCCGGAGACATACCGCTGTACTAGCGGGGGGCCAGGTCAGAAGGAAGAAAACCAGTTAGCACAGTTCACTACATATTATTCTATTCTTAAAGTGAGAACTAGTTTCGTTGTCACTTTATAACAAGTCAACATCTGAAAGTTCCAAACGTGTTCGGCACCATATGACGGGATCGAACCTTGGACTTTTCCCCGCACGTAATATAATTATTGTACACATTTTCTTCTACAGTGAACGCAAAAAAATAAGACAAGTAGATTGTACACATACATTCAGTAGCTGTTAGTACAAGCCCTGCTTGGAAAAAAATTCCAATATCGAAATATTAAACTTAACAACTATCTTATCACGTCACTTTCTAGTAGTGGAGACGGAAGGGGGTGGAGTTTCCAGAGTGGTGGACCATAATGCATTTTCTCCATTATTATTATCAAGAAAAGAACAAGTTTCCAATCACTTTGAACTGAGAAGTCCAGGCACAAATTTATCTCCGACCGACTACAGATAAGAACAGGGAGATACAAACCAGTTTAAGCCTGACTTTTTGATTATATTGTAAACCTTGAGAAGAACTGCATAAAATTGTCTATAGGTGGTGCTAACATAGCATTATTCGTTTGTTTTTTAATTTCGGGCAAAGCGACACGAGGGCTATCTGCGCTAGTCGTCTCTACTTTAGTAGTGTAAGACAAGAGAAAAGGCAGCTAGTCATCACTAGTTGCCGCCAACTTTTGGTCTTCTCTTTCACGAAAGAATAGTGGGATTACATTACAACTCCCCCACGGATGAAAGGGTAAGCATGTTGGGTGTGACGTGGATTCGAACCCACGACCCTCAGATTACGAGTCGAGTGCTTTAACCACCTGGCCATGCCGGACCCGTCTTAATTAGTATAGGTATAAAAGTGTTCCTTTATATTCGTGTGAGTTCTTGTAAAAATCGGGTTTCTTTGACTTTTCGTTTGTTTATATTTGTTTTTCTATTTAGTATTGAGTTTTTTCAATGGTTATGTTGTGCTTATTTGATTTGCATGGTTTGCATGTGAAGGTCTTTTTTTGTGTTCTTTGTATCTGGTTTCCATTTTTCTGCTTCTTTCCAGAATATAGAAGTCGTGATAGTTATTAAATTGTATTTTATAAATAATGTTTGTGTTGTATTTGTCAGTGGAGATTTTACATAGTATAGACTTTAGTTTTGTACCTAGTTTTACATAGTTTTGTATCTGGTTTTTGAATAAATTTTGAGTTTACTGGAATGTTTGCTACGTTCTGCTGATTTCTATACCAGAATTTGGATGCGATTTTGTTTTTAAGTTCATGCAAAGTTACCCGAGGGCTGTCTGCGCTAGCCTTCCTTAATTTAGTAGTTTAAGACTAGAGGAAAAGCAGCTAGTCATCAGTACCCACCGACAACTCTTGAGCTACACTTTTGCGAACGAATAATGGAATTGACTGTAACATTATAACACCCCCACGGCTGAAAGGACGAGCGTGTTTGGTGTGACTAAGCCGTTGCCCTCAGATTACGAGTCGAGCATCTGCCGGACGTCTCTTTCGTCAAGAAATAAGCAGTATAAGATTTCTTGAAACACAGGAAACCGGTGGAGCTAAACGTTACCCTTAATGAGAGACGTAGAGAGATAACATTTATCGATGAACACTTTAATACACAACCAGTGAGTTTAAAAAGATAAAAGATATTTCCAGGTGTAAAACAATTTAGTTTACCTTCTAATCTGCGATATCCTTCAGGATTCAATGATGCGCTTAGAGGGCTTATAACGCCACGGTTCGATTCGCGATAGCTTATTATGTAGCTTTGCACTAAAACAGCCTCCCCTCCCAGTGGGAGAGTTGTAAGTTCTTTGACTTGCAACTCTGAAGTACATGATCTCACAGGTGGTGGACACAGAACTAGTAGCCCAGCGTGTCTTCTAAAACATTTGTGATAACGAGAAACACTTGAAGAGAAATTTATCTCAAGACGGTGGGTACGGGTGGGTATTAAAACTTTAATTAAAATAAAGCACAGAACAGCGTTTCGACCTTCTTTGATCATCTTCAGGCTAACATAAAATAAACTTACTCTTGTTGGGCACATGCCTTAGGGACGAGAGTATAAACGGGTATCAGATTGTAGGGGCGTTGCAGTTAGATGTTATGTTTTTAATTGGTATAGGTATAAAGGTGATCCTTTAAACTGTTTTAATTTTAGTTTTAGTTGCAGTATGAGTAGGGTTCTTTAATTTTGTGTTTGTTTATATTTGTTTCTCTACTTAATATTTGGGTGTTTACTATGGCTTTGTTGTGTTTATTTGATTTGTAGTGTTCAAAAACGTATGAAGGTGTTTTTTGTGTTCTTTTCATTTTAATGCTTGTTTCTCCAATACAGAAGTTGTGGCAGTTGTTGCATTGCACTTAATAAATTATGTTGTTGTTGTGTTAACTTGAAAATGACCTCAGAAGGTTGAAATGTTGTTCTGTACTTTATTTTAATTAAAGTTTTAATACCTATACCAGTCGTCTTGAGACACATTTTAACTATAAAACAATCTCTTCCAGAGAGCTTCCTCGTGTGGAACTTTTGTCGCCAATTAAGTAACGAAAAATAAGCGAAATAGATAAACATATTTCGAGATCTTATGTGACAGGTCCACGTGCACAAGAGCGTAGTTATATATTAGCCTCACTGTATGTACAATTAGGCTTACATTATCACCCACTCAAATACATGAATTATAATATGACAGGTGCTTTCATGTATACTTTCTTATACTATTTGGATACTTACATAGATAGACGTCCACACGTGCCTATTTGCACATATGCACAGCGTAAGAAACGAAACGACTAATCGTATGGTCATTTGTGGCTGGTTTCTATTCTGGTGTTCGTTAGTGGAAGATAAATTCTTACATTATTGATATACGCAAGAAGAACTTAAAAATTACCGTTTTACACTTGTTTTTGACATATTAAAACAAAATATAGATGTGTGTGTGTGTATATATATATATAAATAATCATTGAAATGATTCATGTTTTGTTTTTTCCAGTGAAAAAGAGGAAGCGCCACCTACGAAACAGCTGGTGACAATTAAGTGACTCCTTTCAGCTAGTTATCAATATCATCTAATGGAGACTTTGATGAATAGGTTAAGATATTATCAAAGCTGCTGCCTATCTGGTGAAATAATTTGACAAATATGTGATATAATAATAAATTACACAATGAGTGAAGTTCCTAGCCATCTAGTAGTATTAAATGATAACTCCATGTTCATTGTCGGTAATAGGTCCGAAAACACATCTCCAAAGAATGATATTTTGCTACACAACTTAGAAAAGGAAATAATATTGGAATTCGAAACCATTATGTTATTCGTTGTCTTGGCAACCAGCTTGGTAAGCAATGGAGTTGTGTTGTTGATTTTTTATAGGAAACCTTTACTGAGAACACCTTCTAATAGCTTTGTTCTAAACTTATCAGTGACTCATCTTCTTCACTTACTCTTCGTGCTTCCTTTCACTCTAACATCACTTATTTACCGAGACTGGATATTTGGTGACATCTGGTGTCAAGTGAGTGAAACAGTATCATTGTGCCTAAATGTGGAAACCGTTTTTTCTCTACTCTTGATTGCCGTGGACAGAAACTGTGCGGTCAGCAGTCCGTTACATTACAAAACAACTACGAATAAGAGAAAAGTGTATTTACTAATCGCGAGTACGTGGTTTTCAGCCATATTTATAAGTCTTCCACCGGTGTTTGGTGTGACGGCTATAAAATACGAGAAAGCATGGTACGGCTGCGTTAGCCTAGGGTCCAGAACGGGTTATATTACCACACTCTATACTTCTCTGCTTGCGCTGGTGGGTTTCGTATTACCGTATTTTTATACCATATGGATTTATTTCGTGCTATTTAAGGCCGCTCGAGCAAACAAGGCACGAACTAAACAAAATAGTTTCCGTACTGTTAGCTCGTACGCAAATAATCCGGCAGAGGGCCTATTCGGTATGTCGGACACACCGTGTTACAGAATGAAGCCCTGTCGTCGAAGTTTCAGCTCCAGCCAGCTTTCTCTGTTTGGTAAAGAATGTAAAGCAGTCAGAACTGTGCTTCTGGTAGTTCTTTCTTTCATCGCCTGTTGGGGACCTTATTTCACAGTTTTGTTTCTCAATTCTTATATTACACAAGATACCTGGATGCCGGCTTACTTTCCATTGGTGGTCATTTTCCTATCTTCTAGCTCCTGTTTCATTGACCCATACATCTACGTCTTTCGAAATGAAACTCTACAGAAGCATATAAAAAAACTATTCCACTCCCACACTCCGAAGAGATTTTGCAACAGGAAGATGGGCACTGTGGTTGGTATTAATCATCTGTGTTCCACTACTAATATTGATCAACAGGACAAAACAAGACGGCACAGAACCTATGGCGCAACGTTTAATAATCAGAAAGACACATATTTACACCGATCACCCACCGAGAAACATCACGTACCCAGGTGTGGCCGAAAGCCGAACGTAAAACTTTCCAATCGATCACCGGCTGAGTTCTCTCCTTCTTCGTACACGGAGGTTCCTTTAAATGTAACAAGAAAAACATCTGTGTTCTATTTGTACAATATACATCTGCACGCGCTACGGTGGAAAGTATGATACTTTATATTGCAGATTGAACTATTTCCCAAAAAATACAAGAACGTTTAAAAATTTTGTTGTTGTTGTTGAGTTTGTTGGTTTTTGTCGCAAAGCTACACGAGGATTATTTGTGCTAGCCGTCCCTAATTTAACACTGTAAGACTAGAGGGAAAGCAACTAGTCCTCACCTACTACCGCCAACTTTTGGGATACTCTTTTACCAATGAATAGTGCGATTGACCGTAACATCATAACGTCCACCAGCTAAAAGGGCGAGGATGTTTTGTGTAATCGGAATTTTAACCTACGACACTGAGATTGCGAGTCGAGCGTCCCCTAACTTTTAGACCATGCCGACCGAATAATGTTTAAAAGTTAATTTTGAAAAGATTAAAAAAAAGCCAATTTATATCCTTACTTTGTATGTTATAAATGATTTTCACTGAATAAGCTTCTTCCGAAGGAAAAATAAAACATTAATGAGAATATTTGAAGCAGGATGTCTCTCCTTAGACTACTACAACATCCCTTAACGGAAAGCCATTTATGGTTTGTAGTCTGAACTAAGTCACTGCAACATTTCTTAACGGAAAGCCATTTATGGTTTGTAGTCTGTACTAAGTCACTGCAATATCTCTTAACGGAAAGCCATTTATGGTTTGTAGTCTGTATTAAGTCACTGCAACATCTCTTAACGGAAAGCTATTTATGGTTGTAGTCTGTTATCTGAATAATTTTCAATCCACAGAAAAATTCTGTCAATTTGGTGTCTAATCTGGATAATAAACACAAGTTAAGTTCAACTGAAACCTTAAACTAATAAGTTAGATTTTGTTTACCACCTGTTTCAATTTCGTTATTCTTTTCGCAAACTTTCATGCACTCTCTGAATGAAAACATCACGGAAATGTGCAATAAAGAAAACCAACACAGCCCAAACTATTCCTGAAAAAAACTAACATGATACAAGATAATAATCAAAGAAACTAATATAATACAAAATAATAATAAAGAAAACTAATATAATACAAAATAATAATCAAGGAAACTAATATAATACAAAATAATAATCAAGGAAACTAATATAATGCAAAATAATAATCAAGGAAACTAATATAATACAAAATAATAATCAAGGAAACTAATATAATACAAAATAATAATCAAGGAAACTAATATAATACAAAATAATAATCAAGGAAACTAATATAATGCAAAATAATCTTCATTTACAAAAAATATTTAAAATAAAGGTCTTCAGAATCCTTGGTTTTACCAGAAACAACTAATGACACTAGAAAAACATGCAATCAAACAGACATCTAAATATTTGTTTGAAGCATAAATTTGGGCCTGGTAATTAACATTTAAAGTTATAAGTGTTAGTACTTATCTGATAAAAATCGGTATTCGAACTTACAATTCTGAGATTAAAGTGCCTTATCCACCTGGCCACGCCGGGCCTAGTTGTAAGTTACTTACATTATGCACATCATATAAACATAAAAATCGCAAGAATATACTTTTTATAACGTTTAATTGCGACAATAATATATATATATATATATATATTTGCAGAGTATTATCATCCAAAGATACCAAATATCCGTTAAACTCCAACCTGACGCATACAGTTTTCTATTGCTAGCCCAACTACACGTGAATGTAAAACTATACATATATTACTAGGTTTAAAGGTCAATTTCAACTCACAATAATGGAAATCTTTTCTTCCTAACGACCGAGTGATTTTTAAAGCAATGCCTTGCGATGCCCCCCGCTAGTACAGCGGTATGTCTTCGGATTTACAACGCTAAAAATCAGGGGTTCGATTCCCCTCGGTGGGCTGAGCAGATAGCCCGATGTGGCTTTGCTATAAGAAAAATACAAATACAAATTTTGCCATCCGCTAGTACAGCGGTCTGTCTCCGGATTTACAACGCTAAAATTAGGGGTTCGATTCCCATCGGTGGGCTGAGCAGATAGCCCGATGTGACTTTGCTATAAGAAAAACGCAAACACGCCTTGTGATGTCCACTCACTGCTTCGACCTGCAATATGTAAGTGAAATTGATCAGCTGCCGAAGGTAAAAGAGAAAAAAACGAGAGAGATATCAAACCTTAAATCAACAGTAATCACCAATTCTTACTAATCTTACAGTGTGAAGAGGCGAGAAGAAAAATGTCTTTAATATTACAAATATCAAGAATATTTCGACTATTTTCTGTGGGCGCATCGTTTGGAAAAAAAAATTTTGATAAAAGGATTTCGAGAGAACATGTATATATATACATATTTATGATATGTTTGCTCCAAATCATCGATATCACCGTCGTTAACTTATTTCACTGTTTTTCTTTCCGGATATCACCAGACCCCTGAGCCCTAACTGACAACAAATACCATCCGATCACCAAGTCCTAACTTACAACGGATATTATTCGATCACAGAGTCTTAACTAACAACGGATACCATCCAATTGCTAAGCCCTGACTGACAACGGATATTATCAGATCACAAAGTGCTAACTTACAACGGATACCATCCGATCACGGAGTCCTATCTGACAACGGATATCATCTCAAGACCGAAAAGTGTTTTGCCTCTGAAAGCCAAGTTGAAGAGTTTATTTTAATAATAGAAACTTTATAAAACACTTAATATCAGAAAGAATCAAAGTAATAACTAGAACTAAATTAAGTTATTAGCTGTTAACTGATGGTGTTACCAAATAAAAGTGTTTAAACAGAAAATAACTTAAATGGATAAATGAGAGAAATATTAGATCTTTTAACTGTTAAGAGAGGACCAATTGCATGATGTTAAACTTATTATAACTGTTAAGAGAGGACCCGTTGTATGATGTTAAACTTATTATAACTGTTAAGAGAGGACCCGTTGCATGATGTTAAACTTATTATAACTGTTAAGAGAGGACCCGTTGCATGATGTTAAACTTATTATAACTGTTAAGAGAGAACCCGAGGGCTATCTGCGCTAGCCGTCCCTAATTTAGCAGTGTAAGACTAGAGGGAAGGTAACTAGTCATCACCATCCACCGCCAACTCTTGGGCTACTCTTTTACCAACGAATAGCTGGATTGACCGTAACATTATACGCCCCCACGGCTGGGAGGGCGAGCATGTTTAGCGCGACGCGGGCGCGAACCCGAGCCCCTCAGATTACAAGTCGCACGCCTTAACCCAACAGGCCATGCCGGGCCACACATTAGTGACATATATCACATCTGTATTCTATAAAGGGAACACATTTATTTAAATACACTTTATTTTGAAGCTCTTTGTTGACAGCAACCATGACGAAATACAGCTGAATGAAGATGGTGAAAGTAATGGAAAACCTCACCTTGGGTAAGTTAAAAAATACATTACTAATTATAGTTACATTCTTACGGCATAAAACTATGTTTATTTTGTTGAAAGAAACACAGAAACCTACGAAGAAAATGAGAGGAAACGATGATTTTTTTTTCTATTCTTGATGGAACTTAACCCTAATTTTATTTTTTACTAATTGCACTTCGGACCAAACGACCTCGTTGATTGGAAGAAATACCTTGAAACACCAAAACAACTCCAAAATACGATGCCATTTGATCACGTGTATTACAGACGCGACCAAAATCAAATAGTGAGCAACTCAAAAACGATTATAATAAGTATAGTCTGGAATTCCCAGGTGGTTGAGACGCTCGACCAGCAATCTTTGGGTCGCAGGTTCACATTTACGCCCCACCAAACATGCTCACCATTTCAACCATGGGGCGTTATAATTTCACATGCAGTCCCACTATTCATTGGTTAAAAGAGTAGCCCAAGAGTTGGCAGTGGGTGGTGATGACCAGCTGCCTTCCCTCTAGTGTTACTTTACTAAATTAGGGATGGTTAGCGCAGATAGCCCTGATGTAGCTTTGCCGAAATTAAAAAATATACAAACAAACACTTTTTAGCGATTTTGTAAACTGTAATTAATGTTATGTAAGAACATCAAATATATCAATCAACTTACAATACAGGTTATTGATTAAATAATTACTATTTCCAAAAGCCACCTGTGTAAAGGTGTAAGGACACAGTTGGAGAATACAGAGAAACACAAAAGAGTAAAATTTCAAGGTGTCTGAACTCGGTAAAGATGATAAAACATTACAAACTTTATTTATATTACGTTGAAAACAAAAGTTAGCATTATATAATTTTATCACATCGATTAGAAGCAAACATTGTTTGTTTCTGAATTTCGCACAAAGCTATACGAGGGCTATCTGCGCTAACCGTCCCTACTTTAGCAAAGTAACACTAGAGGGAAGGCAGCTGGTCATCACCACCCACTGCCAACTCTTGGACTACTCTTTTACCAACGAATAGTGGAATTGATCGTCAGATTATAATTACTCCACAGCTGAAAGGACGAGCATGTTTGGTACAATAGGGGTTCGAACTCGCGACTCACAGATTACGAAACGAGCACCTAAACTGCCTAGCCACGAGGGGCCTGAAGCCAAATATGATCGTGCAACAAGAATTAAAAGGTATTACGACACGGTTTGTTTATTTGTTTGTTTGTAATTAAGCACAAAACTACTATTTGTGCTCTGTATCGGGTATCTACAGGGTATCAAAATTCTTATTCTAACGTTGTAAGTCCGCAGACAGACTGCCGTGCCAATGAGAGGCACTAGAACACGCAGTCTCTTTTAATTGAAATGCCCTCTGGTGGAACAAAGGTAAGTTTTACAAGCCTAAAATTAGGATTTCGATTCTTTGTGGTGAATATAGCAGATAGCCCAATATGGCTTTGCTGTAGAACAAACTTTTGTGTTTTTTCGTGATAATGTTTAAGATGTTGAGGAAAATAAACTTATCGAAGGATTTATGTCGTTTATAGAAACTTTAATGAACATGTTAAATTCTTTATTAGTGCTACTTATGTGGCTGTCGATTTACTTGCATAATAAATTTGCACATTTACAAATAGATATATACATATAAAAAATTCTCAAGTTGAAGCTTGTAAATTGAGTATATAATATTTTACGAGTTTTATGGACAGACAAGAAATTGTATATTTGTTGAAATTACTGTTGTTGAAGGAAATCAAGTGAAAGCTTCAGAAAATGATAGCAGGAAAACAGAGGCGGTCAAATTACACGAGGAACGAGTGACACTTGTGTTTGAGGTCCACATTATGACTTGTTACGCTTGTCTAACTATATATGTAGACACTAACCTTCCTAGCAGCAAAGCGGCATGTCTTCAGACTCACATTGGAAGAAATCGGTTTTCGACACCCGTAGTGGCTAGAACACAGTTAACCCATTGTGTAGCTTTGTACTTAATTCCAAATAACAACCAACAAAAACAACTGCAGACATTTAATAACAGAAAATGAAAATACTAACGGAGTTTCTATTTTTAGTTTGATACAGAATGACAGTACGAAAGACTCTCTTCTAATTAGCGATATCCAAAACGAACCACGAGGAAATAAATATCACTTAAGCTCACGTGTTGCAAACCTTGAGGAAGTGTTCTTCTGTTTTTTTCCTTTTTCTATAGTGCAAAGCTACCCAATAAGCTATCTAAGTGAACTCTTTCTACCGCGAGGAATTGAATCCCAAATAATTGTAAATTCGAAATTTTGCCGTTAACCTACGATGTAAGATTAACGATATAAAGAACCAAACAAAACATTGAATGATTTCCTCGACAACCTTCGCTCAAAGAGAATTGTTAGCTTTGTAATGTTTGTACATCTATTCGTCTTTGTAGGTGTGTCCACATGGGATTTTTTTTACCTTTGGGCGTTGCTTGTGATAAATAAAAATAAACTGTAATTTTGATTTTGTAAAAAAGACACGGGCCCAGCATGGGCAAGTGCGTTAAGGTGTTCGACTCGTAATCTGAAGATCGCGGGTTCGAATTCCGGTTACACCAATCCTCTAATCTTACAATTAGCCATCGAGTAGCTGTGCAAAAAATAGTTTAGGTCTTTTAATAATAAAAGGTACCTAAGAATTTATATTTGTGTGTTTTATTTCTATTTTACTTAGCTACTGAATTCCGTTTATATGTTCAAATCTATCAGGATAAACACTCTTCATATGTTGAAATATATCAGGATAATATATCTTTATACGTTGAAATATATTAAGATTATATGGCTCTAAATGATGAAATATATAATAGCTAATAGATCTGTTATCTCCATCTGTTGAGAGATTTCAGAGTTATGTTCTGGATGAAAAAAAAAAACTCAACTGAAGGGCTCTACTCAGGCGTCACGCTTAACCAATGATGCCCGGCTTTGTATGCAACAGTGAAAAAAAGTTTCACATTAAATAATGTACTCTGGGCCAGATAAGACAAGTAATTTATGTTAGGAGAGGAGGATGGGATTGAATAATTGAATTTATTTCAATATGCGTGAAAAGAAACGTCATTTATCATTAATATGTATTGTGATAACAATGTAGGTATCACTCAGTTTAAGGAATGAAACTTATAAAAGTCAATATTTGTATATCTTGCTGAATAACACCAAAGTTTTAAATAGGAAAAAGTAAAAATAAAATCTAATTTAAATTAGTTTTATTATTTAACGTGAACCACACTAATTCTTAATAGTGTATGACACAATAAACCTTTGAACTTCAAGAAGTTCATCCGAACAAAAAATTGATGGTATGCCCTGTTTCAATGTGTTTTCTGTTTATTCTTATCAGACAGACAGTTGATATTCTATAAAAAATTAAAGTTTTATGTATATATATACGCACACACACATACAGGTTGTTCCAAATTGTACACACGTTTTGGATTATTATAAATACAATGTTTATCAAAATATATCTAGGTTTTAAAATACAAGTTTAAAAAGACAAGTGTAGAATGTTTTGAGTTATCGCAGGTGTTCGAACGGATGGCCGTTCTGATCCAGCTACTGCTAATAACGCGGACAGATGGAATTTCAAACTTCACGAATCATTTCATCTGTTATTTAGGTACATTCTTTTTCAATTGCTTCTCTCAGCTCATTGATTGTTGAAGGTTTTGTGTTATAAAGCTTATCTTTGATGTATCTCCATAAAAAAGAAGTCCAGAGGTGTGAGGTCTGGTAAACGTAAGGGAAATTCAGTGCTACCTCTTCGCCCAATCCATATGTTCGGCAAATTTTCGTCAAAATAGCCCTTCACATTACGATGTTAGCGGACATGTGCTCAATCTTGCTGGAAATAAAACTCCTCATCTCCAAATTGTTCTCAAATGCGTGGCACAATAGATTCTCGTAGCAAGTTTAAATAAACGAGACCGGTGACTGTGTTTTCGAAAAAGAATGGTCCAATTACGTCCAATGCTGATAATCCACACTACTTTGTAACCCCTGGTAACTTAACGTGGTGTTCAACCGTAATATGTGGATTCTGAGGTGCCCGTAGGTGCAAATGTGGCGATTAACTGAACCATTTAACTTAAATGTGGCCTCATCGCTCCAGCCAATCTTGTTTGGAAACTGTGCATCCTTTGCAGATTTTTTCAGGTACCGCTCACAAAATTCAACTCCCCAGCCAGGATCATCTTCATTGAGAGTGTGGACTAATGCCGAAATAAAATCTTTCCAATGAACGTGCTTCAACATGCGATGGATGCTCGATTTTGGGATTCCTGTCTCATGGTTGTTTGCTGAACAGATTTTCTTGGAGATCGGTAGAGACTTTCCAACAGCTCTGCTTCTCGTGTGTGACTGGTGGACGACCACGGTCTCCCAGAATGCCATTTACGGATATTTTAAACAGTTCCATTTGTTTCAAACTTATTTTTGATGTGAGTAATGGTGTGTCGCGTTGGCGGATCTGTTTGAAATTCTATTCTTAACCATCTTTGCACTTCAGCTACGTTTTTGCACTTCCAGTAACACTTTAAGATAAATTTCCTTTTCTCAAAGCTTACTCTCGCTACTGCCATTGCTTTAAATTAGTTACACTTGTAAGAAAAAGTAAGTTATAATCATTCAAAGTGTGTATACATGTTTTTGGGACACCCTGTATATATAGTACTGTGAAAAAGTGTTAAGACAAAGTCAAGACTAAATGTTGGGCAACTTCCAAGGAACAATGGAAGGTAAAATGAAACAACAAAGTTTCATTAATCTTCATATTTAATGCAACATAAGCTCAGTGGAAGCGCTTTGAGTTCAGTTGTTATAATTTTGCGTGCCCCTATTTTGCTTTGATAACTGCACTCTTTCTGGCATTGTTGCAATATATTTAATCAAAGTGTCCTGTTATACTTTACCTCAAATGTCTCTCATATACTCCCATACTATTTTGTGTTTGGAAGTAACATTTAATTTTTCAAGTTTTTTTTTATCACATTCCAGATCTATTCAATTGATTGAGATCCGGGCTTTGTGGGAACCAAAGCATCATTTAAATGACTCCGGTAGCTGCTTTCTTAGCTAAGTAATTTCTTTATTGATTGAATGAGTGTCTGGAGTCACTCTCATTTTGGTAGTAGAATCCTTTAAAAACAAATAATATGAAAACCAGTGGATATATCATGACAGATCAGTATCTGATGGCACTGGTCCATCATTCCATCTTGTTTGCAAACACTTCACGTAAATTCAGTAGAAAAACACCATCCCAAACCAACCATCTCACTGCCTCCATCATGCTTTATGGTAAGTGTTATGGACTGAGATAAGTATCTTTCTTCCGCTGGACTTACAGCCTAAGCTTTGAACTAAGTATTTCAAACTTGGACTTATCCATCCATAACACCATTTTTCAAATATCAACAGTCCAGTTTTGTACTTTTTAGCAATTTTTAATCTCTTGACAATAGTTGTAGATCGAAGTATTTTTTTAAACTTCTATACGACCAAATATTCCATTCTCGTTAAGTCTTCTTGGCACTGTAGATCTGGACACTTCCGTCATTCGGTACATGGTTGTTCATCTTATGCTTGAGATCAGTAATAGTCTTCCTTCTGTCCTGAAGGCTACATAAAGAAAGATACTTAACATCAGTATCATTGAGTTTAGGTGTTCTGTCTTTCTTCCCTGTTTTCAAAGTTACCTGTCTCGGTCTCGTGATATACGGTGTACTTAACAATGTTTACGGAGCATGTCAAGTATGTAGCAATTTGTCAGAGAGTCCAACCAGCAACATGTAAAGCTTTTATACGAGCTCTTTGCTCTACTGACAATGCCTTACGTTTTCTGGGCGGTGGCACGGCAGCAAAACGTAACATATGGTGTTACAACACTGTTTTTTAATCAATGTTTATTTGATTTCTTTCTATTAAGACACAACATGGGATACCATGACAGGTGTGTGATGCTCTTAAGTTTCATCATTATGTTTATTCTTGTAGAACTCTTATGACACCTCCTTAGTAATTTTAAAGAATAGCCCCCCAGTGGCTCAGCGGTATGTCTGCGGACTTACACGCTAAAATCCTGGTTTCGATACCCGTGGTGGGCAGAGCACAGATAGCCCATTGTGTAGCTTTGTGCTTAATTCAAAACAACAACAATCTAAAGAATAATAAGATCATGGCAGCATTACCGCAGTGTTTAATTTACATTCTGTAATGAAATGGAAAAATTAGTCCCACAGAATGGAAAGAGTGACAAGATATTCTCTCGTCCTAACATTTTTACACAGTACTGTAAGTCTGAACCTTTTTTCAGCTTAATTCAGCAAATGATATATCACGTTTTACTGACATAATTTATTTGCATTGAATTTTGCGCAAAGCTACTCAAGGGTTATCTGCGCTAACCGTCTCTAATTTAGCAGGGAAGTCAGCTAATCATTACCACCGACCGCCAACTCTTGGGCTAACTAATATCTACATTATTGTTATTATTATTGTTAATACTAATATCTACATCACTCTTTCCTATTGTTAATATTGATATCCATATTATTGCTATTTCTAATTTTAATATCGATTTGTAAATTAAGCTAGAAGGATCATAACAAACTCTCTGAACAATGAAGTAAGTATATATAAATTGGAAATATCAAAAGCAGAGGGAACTAAAGGCATGAGGTAAATTAGGATTCTTATCTCATCACATTTGCACGTGAAGTGCTTCTCACGTGCAAGAGCTAGTGTGCATGACGTAAGAAAGCCTTATAACGTTTTTTTTTTTAAATATATATACATTTATTTATTTAATACCTTTATTCAGTTGATCAGGCAAAAGGTGGCCATACACATTAGCCTTCTTAAAATTAAATACGTGTGTGACACGCTCGCCTTAGTAAATTGGAGATTTTCTCCTTGAATAAAACCAAACCTCGTTATGAGACATAAAGTAGGTTATTGTTTTATTTTTCTGAATTTTGTGAACAATGAACACAGATGAATCTGTTGTAAATAATTAAAGATATTGTGGAATCAAACATTGGAAACATCTTGTTAGACTTAAACCAATTTGTTTCTTTCGTCATGGTTGTTACCGTATTATTAATACTACTTTATTGCTTCGCTTAGTGCTACCATTTAAAGTACCTTCTCTTTGAGCCTCTTATGTAAACATGTAAACAATGTGCATAATCAAACAGCAAGCATCTCAGTAATTAGGAGATTAAAGGTGATATTTTGGAAAACTGAATCCGACTCTATATTAAAAATGTATACCTGTGACATTTGTTTTGTGTGTATAAATATGGAGCTACGCAAGGAACAGCCTGTGGTATTGACTACAACGAGTATCGAAGACCGGATTTTAACGTTATTAGCCGCTGTGCTGCTAAGGCGGCAAGAGGGCTTATCTTTTCGCAATTCGTCCTTTTATTATGGTCATGGCTTAAAGGCTTGCGTTGGACTGTGTAGGAGAGAAGAAATACGTTTTCTTATTGTTTGCCGTGTTAGGTTTTTAGCGTGGTCCGGCATGGCCAGGCCAGTTAAGGCGTTCGATTCGTAATCTGAGAGCTGCTGGTTCTGATCCCCGTCGCACCAAACATGCTCGCATTTCTGGCGTGCGGGCGTTATAATGTAACGGCCAATTCCATTGTTCGTTGGTAAAAGAGGCCCAAGAGATGGCGGTGGGTGGTGATGACTAGCTACCTTCCCTCTAGTCTTGCACTGCTAAATTAGGGACGGCTAGCGCAGATAGCCCTCGTGTATCTTTGCGTGAAATTCAAAAAAATTAATGAAATGAATGATTTTTGGGTAAAGTAATATATTAATACAATTATATTAGTTATGTAATATATATAATTATATAATTTGCTTACACGTAAGATGTCAGGTGAAGTTAAGCGTGTTTTTGTGTATTTATGTATCCGTTAAATAAAATAAAAAAAAATTTAAATAAAGTGTAGCTGGATGTCCTTCTAATCTGTGAGGTGAAGAAGAGATGTGTCAACACAAAAACAGTAAGATCTAGTCCACACTTGTATCTTACATCTTGCACACATGTACCTCATATAGTTCACTTATGCCTCATGTAGTCTAGTCCAGACTTTCGCCACACATACTCCAAACTTGTATCTTGTATTGTCCACTTGTATACCATGTAACCCACACTTGCATTCGTGTAGTAAACAGTTGCCACAGCTAGTGTACATGTGCGCCTCATGCAGTCTGTATATTCCCATACGTATCCCACATTTTTGTTCTTTATGCATTATACACTTGCTTCTCATAAAATTTGCGCGAATTAAAAAAACAACAAAAATTAATGATATTGAACGTAATCCCATCTTTTAACACCTATAACATACTAGCAGTAATTTTCCTTAAAATGGCGATGAATCAAAATAAAATGTGCATTTAACACTTAATGTGTAATTTAAATAATGAACAATGCTTTACGTTTCTTTTTAAACAAGTGAGGCTGTAATGTATTGTTGGCACAAATGTTTGAGCTTCGAAACAATGGGTGATTTCCAACATATTAGAGTGCTCAGGTTCGATAATGTTGTCTTTTTGGATTTTTTCCACTGGATGCTTCTGTTCCTTGCTATTTTACTGAGCGAAAAGAAAGACCACTACTGTAGCGAGTGTTTTTGAGAGCTGTAATAAGTTCAATTCATTTAACAAGGTACAGTAAAATAATTTTGTTATATAATACAAACATGAAAAAGAAAAATATATATATATAAAGTGAAAGAAACAGATACATGCTGAAACAGACTCCTCTTTTTATGAATTTATTTTTTCGTTCATGCTTTTGTAATCCAATTTTTTCGCTGACCTGCTTAACCCGTGAAACCAATTCTACGAAGTGGTATTCTCTTACGCCTGAAAACAAGAAGTTGTCTCACCACATATTCGAATGTCAGCAAAAGAAGAGAAAGCATCGATGCAAGATGACAATTTAGGCTGGCAAACAAACGCACTAAGAAATTAAAGGAATATATGATTGGACGAATATTTGCAATTTCAATTCCTTTAATACTCTGCTAAGAAAGGAAGCCTGTATTTGTTTGTTTAAGATCAAAGTCACATTGGAGTTAACTGTTGTGTTCACCGAGGAGATTCAAGCCCCGGATTCTAGTGCTATAATTTCATATTAATTGATGGCAGAAAGAAATGCCTCGAGCCATGCGTTAAGAACAGAAACGTTTATTCGTTTATTTGTGACCTCGTTGTAGGTACCTGCTTTGTTTCCTGTGGAGAACCGAACCTTGGATTTTAGCATTGCAATTCCATGAAACTGATGAGAGTTCTTTCTGTTGACCCAGTTTTTGACGGCTCAGCTTGTTTTCCCTTGTTTGCTGATCTGACACTCGGTTATTCCTTCTACGTAACAATTACGTAAACAACTCGTACATAATCTCATACTTTACCACTTAACATATCTTCTCCTTTGTAAAACAAGGTTAGTGTATTGGGAAAACGTTATCTTAATAAGAGTTTATTCTATTGGTTACCGCATTCCTGTTTACCTAATCTCATTGATGCTGTAATAAGGTTACCAACACGTGATTTAAAACAAGACCAGAAAAACAACCAAGCTCCAAAAACAATCGTGTTAATTTCTTGCTTTGATAAATTTGCATTTCTGTTTCCTTCTTTATATGGAGTGCAAATAAGAACTATATGACACCCAAGTTTGGGCTACGATGTGCCATCCAGAAAAACCTCCAAGACATGGGCAATTTTATGTTTTTCTCTCACCACCCATCGCTTCCATAGAAAGTTCAGATATATATATATTGTTACTCTCTTGCTGAGAGGTCTAGGATGACCAGATGGTTGGGCGCTTGATGCATAGTGTGAGAGTCGCGAGTTCGAATCCCTATCGCACCAAACATATTCGCACCTTTAAGCCGTGAGAACAGTCGATCCCACTATTCGTTGATTTTAAAAAAAGTAGCCTAGGAGTTAGTGGTGTGGAGTGATGACTAGTTAACTTTCCTCTAGTCTTACACTGCTAACTTCTGTATGGCTAACGTAGATAGCCCTTATATAACTTTATTCGAATTTCAAAAAAATGGCAAACAAACAAATATCTCCTCTTGGTTCTGTAGAGTAAAGTTTTTAGTAATAAATTGTACCTTGAAGACACCCCACTTTGTTGTTTGTTTCAAATTTCTCGCATTGCTCTAGTGACAGACAAGAAAAAAACAGCTAGTCGATACCATTACCTCCACCAGCTTTATATTGTGCTTTTACTAAAAATTAGCTGGAATGAGCGAAAATGGCGGAGCATGTTCAATGATAGGGAATCAAACAAATAGTCCATTGTGTAGTTCTGTGCGTAGATTACGAAGAAATCATTTGAGAAAGAAATTGTTGAAAACAATTTGTTTTTGCGAGTGAATCTCCCGGAAATAAAAACATTTAACTGATGGCCCCCGCTGGCACAGCGTTAATTCTACGGATTTAGACTGCTAAAACTAGCGGTTCGATTCCCCCTCCATGGACTCAGCAGATAACCTTCTAGTCATACTCTGCTAAATCAGGGACGGCTAGCACAGATAACCCACGTGTAGCTTTGGTCAAAATTCAAAACAAACAATTTTTCGCACCTAAATTTATTGAGCTGTTAATATACTTTGACTGAATCTGGAAATGTAGAACATTTAGCTTAATTTGTTGTCTCGGCTGAGCTAGCAATCTTTAAATTTTTGTTAAAAGTTTCAAACTTAAAAAAACTTTGCAAGTTTATAGTTTAAAAAAAATTTGAACTCAGTCACTTTCGTTTAATGATATCGCACGTGAAATGTCTCGGATGAGAAAGATACAATGAAATATCTCTTAAACAGTTCCTAACAAGACCTCATTATGACTGATCTCACTTTATATGTGCTATTCAAATTATATATCTGATCTATTTTCTAATATTATCAATATTCTACTAACTATAAACCAGATTTATGTTATATTTAAGATTAACATTCTACATAAAGTCTTTTTTTATGTATTACATATAACACTCAGTGGAAAATTCCACTATACTTTCTCTAAATGTTTAGAATTTAATGATGTCACCGTGATGTCACGGATGGAAAAGACATTTTAATACAGAAGTTTTTAATATATATATATATATAGTAAAATTGTTTTTCGTTAAATGAAAAATGATTTTATAATTATTGTAAGTATAGGCACTCAGAAATCTTTCGCGAGCGTGCGTTCAGTTTTGTTTCTTTATTAAACCTCTTTCGAGTGAAGATATAATCTGTTGTCCTGCCTATACAATCAGCTAAGCTTAATTATTAATTACATACTAATCATCAATTAGATTGCAATGTTTCGTAATAAAATAAAAATAATAAGTAATTGGATATTAGGTCAGCGTTTAGGCTAGTAATTTTCAAACTTTCTTATCAATTTATTCTTTGAAAATATATTCAGGCTGGGACGATTCTTCACCCTCACATACACATAAAGTGATAAGACGTTACAGTAAACATTCTGTAATGTCCGTTGGCGGAATGTTTGTTTTAGGATTTCGCAAGCCCTTTACGAGTCAAAACTCCCAGTTTAAAAAAAAACAAAAACGCTTATTTAAGCTACTAACTATAAGTATAATTAATAATTGAACGCCACAATGTTACCACGAGAACTTGAAGAAATACACATTTATTACTACATATTATTGGTTAATGTTTCAAATGACCCGCAACTAGAATGTCTCTCAATTAAGATTCTGTAACTTGCGTAAACATGGTCATTTTATTTCTAACAACGCACACTTTTTCTTTAATACTCGTATGAATTACGCAAACCTCCTACAGATGACAGCAGTAACTCATAATATTAGTACCGCTTGGAAATGAATTGTGATTGGATATTAAAACTACGTTATCTTGTAGATGTACATCCTGATGATGAAATTCTTCATCCTGTTATGAAACATCTCTTTTTGTAATGGAAAAAATAATAACTTTCCGTATTTCTTTCTTTCTTATTTTTGCAAATTATTTTAAATTTCACCGGTTTCATTTCTTTGGAATTGAATCTTATGTAACTCATAGGATGAAAAATCTTTTTGTTGTTGTTTTAATTTTGATCCAGGGAAATCATCTGAGGTTTAAACGATCGATCTATCGTTTCTATGACAACAAGCGGGCATCAATTTCAACAGTTCTGGACCACTGTTGCAACGTGACAGTTATTAGTTCTTCGAAATTGACAATAAACAAATAGAGTTTGATTCTGTTGTTAGAATGTTTTTCTAGCCCACCAATATCCGCCTCAGTGAAACTGCGAAACTCATTCACAAGTCATCCTTAACCTTATTTGTTTAGTTGTAACACAATTACGTCATGTAACAATTTTGTGTCGGAACCAACACCCTATATTATGTGTTCTAAGTCAAAAGGTTAAGTTCCATAACACTGAAAATATCATATGTGTGGGGTTATAGAGAAAGTATTTTCGTATTTAAAGATAACTAATTGTAAAGGCTCGTGACATTATAAACCAGGTTTCTATATTCCTGGAGGGCAAAGCCGGGATAGCCAGTTTTGTAGTTTTATAAACAAACAAATTGAACGAATAATTTTATAACTTTTCAGCACTACATACAAGCTTCGCGAATCTTCTAGTCATGTTGTAGACGATTGTGTTTTTTTGGTACTTTACTGAAATATGTTGATGTGATTAAGTGGAATCAGTTACCATAGTTACGTTCTCTTTCTTGATGATGTATACGGCTGCGCATATCGCGTTTATTTCATAATATTGAAAGTTTGTTTGTTTGTTTTGAACTTTCGCTCTAAGCTAGCTGTCCCTAATTTAGCAGCGTAAGACGAAATGGAAGGTAGGTAGTCATCACCACCCACCGCCAACTTTTGAGCTGTTCTTTTACCAACGAATAGTGGGATTGAGTGTCACATTATAACGCCCCCACAGCTGAAAGGGCGAGCATGTTTGGTGTGAAAGGGATTCGAACCCGCGACCCTCGGGTTACGTTTACAATTTGAAACAAACATAGCATAAGAGATGAAACAGCATATACTTCCATTTATTTTTATCCCTTATTAAACAGCTAAACTAAGTACAAGTACAGATGTATGGTTTGTTTTTAATTTCGCGCAAAGCTGCACGAGAGCTATCTGCGCTAGCCGTCCTAATTTTTGCAGTATAAGACTAGAGGGAAGGCAGGTAGTCATCACCAACCACCGCCAACGCTTGGGCTACTGTTTTACTAACGAATAGGGGTATTGAGTGTCACATTATAATATCCCTACGGCTAAAAAGGTGAGCATGTTTGGTACGAGGGAAATTTCAACCAGCGACCCTCGAATTACGAGTCGAGTGCTTTAACCACTTGGCCATCTTGGGCTTAATACTGAAAAGTCCTTTGCTTTCAAGTTACTCGTAGGTTTTGAAATATCTTGTGTGTATTACAGAGAACCACTAACTGCGAACAGGTATCGTAATATATTAATTTTAACACGATTTTCATCTTACAAATACTTCGACTCTAATTTGTTGGTTTATAAAAGCAATGCACTGTGCTTACTTCAGAAATTGAACCTAGGATCTAACCCTTATAAGTTCTCACAAACGTATTGTTAAAATACCAGTATCTTTTGAGGCTCTTTTCAAGGCTTCCCCTAGTGATAGAGCGGTACATCTTCGAACTTACAGCGCTAGAAACTGGGTTTCGATACCCGTTGTAGGCAGAGCACAGATAGCCCACCGTGTAACTTTGTATTTAACTTCCAACAATCTGTATAGAAGGTACGAATTATATATCAAACATATCCAAGCTTTCAAAACCACTATGTGTTTTGTGAATCCTGTCTGATTAATTTTCATTCAGAAGAGAAAACAAATAACAAGAACTAGTAAATAAAAAACTGCTGTAATATTTCACGTACCTTTGAAAATGTTAGGTGCAAGTGAAACAGAATTGCTCAGTGAATCGAAAAATTGATACAAGGTTTTATTTGTCTGTTAGTAGTTAAAGCACACAAAGCTACACACAAACCGTCTGCGTTGTGAATGCTATCGGTTTCGAAACCCGGTTCATACTGCGTTACACATCCTCAGTCCTACCGCTATGCCACTAAGGGAAGCGAAAGTTTTTGAGGTGAAAAAAAGAGAGAGAAGGCTCTAGCTGAAGATTTTAATATCTTGTTTGCTGAATAAACAAACAACGTCGAATTTAAATATTTTTGAAATTATGTATGAATTTAGGTTTAGCATTGGGAGTAAAGGCAATAAAAATATCAAAATAAAATTTTACCGGTGTTACAGTTTGTTACACAGATTTCGCGATAACTAAGATGTTATTATAAATTTTGTCATGCGTATAGTACAGCCAGTTAGATCGTTTTCTTTCGAAACGCTAAGGGCCGATTAGAAAGAGCGAAGTTATATAAACCAGTGAATTCCGGTCCGTTTGTGTTTAGTATGTCATACACAAACTGCAAGAAAAACATTTGAATAAGTAATATTTAACTCTTTTTCAACGTGGGTTGTTTTGAATTTCGCGCAAAGCTACATGGAACCTGTCTGTGCTAGCCGCCCCTAACTTAGTAATGATAGACTAGAAGGAAGGCAACTAGTCAATATCACTCACCTCCAATTATTGAGCTATTTCAACGAAAGCTGTTTATTCGTGCGTGTTCGTGTTAAAATTCACGTGAATTTATCTTTTCTGTTTTCCTCTTTTATCTTATGTCAAGATTATTTGATAATCGAGATAAATCGTTCATACTATCTCAGTGCAGAACAGCAGTGTTCTTTAACTTTTTATTTAATTATCTTTTGATCTTTTATTTTCATTGAGTTTTTTTCTTTTTTTGGATTAAGCACAAAGCTATACAATGGGCTATTTCTGCTCTGCCCACCATGGGTATTAAAACCCGCTTTTTAGCGGTGTGAGTCCGCAGACATACCGCTGTGCCACTGGAGGGCACTTTTTGGAGCTAGATGTGCATATCGTCACAAGGAGTTTCTACGGTTCTTTGAACAGAATAAAGAGACTGACTGTCATCTATATAACAATGTAATGTACCAGGCCAGGTCAGAGAACCCGATGGTTCAGTTGTGCCGTTCATAAGTTTGAACTACTAGTCAAAGGCGCCACAGAGAACCAGAAGTACATATCAGCACAAGGGTCTTGTACGGTTCTTTGAACTGAATAACAGAATTGATTGCCACTTTTATCATAAATCTAGAGTTGATAGTCCTGTCTGAGTTACATTTATGCAGCAAATAAGAACAAATTCCAAACTGCTACAAACGTGATATTTGAGATGAACCTGAAAATCCATTACACAACTCCTTGTAACTGGAAATAATTACACTAAAATATTTTTGAGAATGTAATATGTTGCTGTTACTAAACATAGTGTCTAGTCCATTACACGCTAGTCCTAAACGTGATGACGTCATTCTTAATATAAGTGATTACACGTGAAGCGTCCCTCTCTGTAAGTTTAAATAGGTCCTGTGTCTCCTTGTTTATAAATATTTTAACATACTTTAGGATGCGTTCTTATATTACAGATTTATTGTATGTTTCTATGGCCTTTTAGTACATAACAGTCTTTTCGAAATGCGTGGTTGCGTAATGAAACTGATTTTTTGTTTTACGAGGCTGTTAAAGTTCCGTAAGTTAGGCTTAAAATAATCTTCCGAAAGCGAAAACTAATCAAAATTATTGCCCATTAGCTTAATTACAGCAAATGTATTATCGATTCAAGATAGAATATTGTTTGTTTGTTTGTTTTTCGAACGTATATTCATATTAATTTTTTTTGTTTATTCACTTTGGTTATATGATGTTGGTTTAAGTGTAGCGATTAATGTGCTTTTCATATTTTTGTTCAGGACTGTTCTTATTACCTCCGCCAGCGAGGGTGAACAGAGGTCATGTTTTCATCATTGCGTGTGTGTCTGTCAGCAACATTTGCTTTGTTTGTTTTTGAATTTCGCACAAAGCTACTCGAGGGCTATTTGTGCTAGCCGTCCCTAATTTAGCAGTGTAAGACTAGACGGAAGGCAGCTAGTCATCACCACCCACCGCCAACTCTTGGGCTTCTCTTTTACCAACAAATAGTGGGATTGACCATCACATTGTAACGCCCCCACGGCTGAAAGGGCGACTATGTTTGGCGCGACGGGGATGCGAACCCGCAACCCTCAGATTACGAGTCGCACGCCTTAAAGCGCTTGGCCATGCCGGGCCCAGCAAGATTTCGATGAAAAAAAACTCCGGATTTTCAAGAAACTATTGATCCGCGTGGTTGTTTACGTTATCCGGTTTTCGGATTTAAAACAATTATGTAATGAGAGTCAGTTAAAAAAACAACAACCAGAAACAATTTCAAAACTCTGATGCAACGTGTATGCTGTGGAATGCCCATAGAACATCATTTTATTTTTTTGTTTTTGAGTTTCGCGTAAAGCTATACGAGAGCTATCTGCGCTAGCCGTCCCTACTTCAGCAGTGTAAGACTACACAGAAGACTGCTAGTCATTATCTCCCACCGCCAACTCTTGAAATGCTCTTTCACCAACGAATAGTGGGATTAACCGTTGCATTATAACACCCCTACAGCTGAGAGGGCGAGCATGTTTGGTGAGACGGGAATTCGAACCCGCGAGCCCCATATTATGAGTCGATCGCCTTAACCCCCTGGCTATGCTGGAAGTAGAACATGAGATAGAGGCTGGAAAACACACGAATACTATTTTCAACACTATTTGTGCGCTGAAAAGTGACAGTAATTTTTTGTTTCAATTCTTCTCATAACATAATTAAACTATGTTCGTCTATAAGTTCGAGGTTCGATTCCTGCACTGGATATATATATACTTTGTGCAGTTTTGTTCCTAAACAAATCAAACAAATAAATGTGTTTTAAAGTTTTAAGATAACATTCTTTGTCTCTCAAATGCAACTGGACCGGTTTAACAATTGCTAACGTTTCCAAGACTATAAGCTCAAGCATTATGTGTTAGAGTCTCGTTGCCATGAAGAGTAAGAGTAAAGGTATAATGTAAAGAATTTTATTTGTTTTTGAAGTTCACGCAAAGCTACAATTTCTGAAATAAAAGTTTTTTAGTCTGAACTCATAAACTAGACGAAAGGCAGCTGATCAATAGCATCCATCGCCAACTCTTAAACTACTCTTCCCTAATCGATTAATGGAATTTACTTTCACTTTTAGAACTTAGCCATGCCTTCAAAATGCAATGAGTTGCAACACGTTAGTTTTAGGATTCAAATTTTGGTCTTCTGGCTGTAAGCGACGCCAAATCTGGCTGTGAAACACTTGCTCTGCGCTTGCTATTGGTAGTTCAAACTAGCGTCCCGTCGAGTATATATATATATACATGTTCATAAAGTTCATTTCTATATTGTGAAATGTTTCATCAAGACAGACGTGAACGCTAGTCGGAAACTTTGGTGACAACTTGTAGCGAATTTTAAATCAAATATGAATTATTCGTTAGGCTAAGTTGGGGACGCGAACTGAGCACGTGGCATGTGACGATGGCAAACAAGAGGGATACACCACGAGGTATTCTTTTCTTATCTCAGATTGTAGCGATTAGCTGGTTGTTCGTCGAAATTGAGAATGATTTGATTTTCAGACATACCCTGTCGTACAACTCGGGGTCAAAGTTCACAGACACCATCTATAAATGTCCACTGAGCTGTCTCAATCTTCTCGAAGTTTGTCGTAGTACATATCAGTGTGTTGTTTACCTTCACCAGTACATTTTTCATTATATATTACCCCTGAAAAGAAAGATCTTCCTTTCGAAAGCGGTCGACTTATAAAGCTTGCATCCTTTAGTGCCTAGACTTTCTGAATCTATCGAATATTGTTGAATATCAATTAGTGGCCTTTTTGCATGTCATGTTGTAAATGTGTATATTGTTATGTTATTTATGGTTATCTGTGTACATTGGTGTTTTATAAACGTGTAGATGTGTAAATTGTTGTGTTGTTTATGAGTATCTGTGTATATTAGCGTGTTGTAAACGTGTAAATGTGTATATTGTTGTGTTTTTATGGGTATCTGTGTATACTCGTTTTTTCTAAATGTGTAAATGCATGTATTACTGTGCTTTTTATGGGTATCTGTGCATATAGGTGTTTTCTAAGCGCCCCTTCACTAGTACAGCGGTATGTCTCCGGATTTACAATGCTAAAATCAGGGGTTCGATTCCCGATGTGCCTTTGCTATAAGGAAACACATATAAGAAAACACGTTTTCTAAGCGTGTAGATGTGTATATTGTAATGATATAAAAGTATGAATGTGTATATTGTGGTGTTGTTTATAGATATCTGTGTACATTACTGTGCCGTAAAGGATGTTTGCTGTTTATGTATAAACTGAAATTCGACATTGAAATATATTTTTTTTTACTTTCCTGTTAATGAATAATTATTATGAAATATGAATATTGACTTTATTTTACAGAGACGGCTGATACTGGCATTTAAAAAATGTATTTAAAACACAAAACATGAAACAATGTTTTAGTATCCTTAGGAATACATTTTCTGTATATATATATTCACTTCAAGTAGGTTTCTCTTTAACACAAAACGCTGACTTTGACAAAATGTAGTTTCAACTAATAGTTCATTCAGTTGTTGATAGATGGCAGACGTATACTTCCGATCGATGATATTTGGCAAACTAAAACAACAAATTTCGGGTAGTAACATATAATTACAAGCCCTGTTCCTTTCGAAAAGATCTGTTTCCCTGTTTTCAGTTTATTACAAATATATATATGTGTGTATTTTAATTGTAGAAATTAACGAGATTATTTTGTGGTTTGCTACAATTTAACATTATTTTCACAATTATTTATTATAATTAAATAAAAGTTAATGCATTACATATAAAAGATTGTCTCCAATTTTGTTTAGCGAAAAAAATAATTTTCAATTACTTCTGAAAGTTTAGCTTTATAAATAATCGGTGTTTTCATTAAATGTCAGCAGGTAGCCACAATCTGAAGGTTGTTTGTTGTTTTTGAATTTCGCGCAAAGCTACACGAGGGTGATCTGCGTTGGCCGTTCCTAATTTAGCTGTGTAAGCTAGTTATCACTACCTACCGTCAAATCTTGAGCTACTCTTTTACAAACAAATAATGGGATTGACCGAGTGTTATAACGCCTCACGGCTGAAAGGGCTGGCGTGTTTGGTGTAAAATCGTACATTTTGATTATTGTGATCCACGGCAAGAGAAATGACAAACAGCTCAGCAGAGAACACAGACGCTGTAGAGGAGATTCTGTGCGTAACCACTGGTCCACAGCAAACCATGGAATAGCCCACACAGTCACCTGATTTGACACCATTTGCATAAATAGGAATAGAAGGATTCAAAAGTGATTCAAAAGACGTTCAGCAAATAGCAGACGGTATTTCCAATAAGGAGTGTCTATTTTTCTTATATGACTTAAAGATAAGTCACAATTGGGGACTGTAAGAATGCATGGTTGGATGGGCTGACCAGTAAATACAGCAATCTTATCCAAGGACAGATCCAATTCATCTAACTACGCCTGGATACAAAGGCCAAATGGAACAATAGCAGACTGTCTGTTTTGAAAAAGCATGGCTCATCGAGGAAGGAAAACACAACCCCAGGTGGGATGCTTTGGTAAGGAACGAAGTTACGAAGCACATATTTAAGACAGTTGCAAACGGCGGAGGTGCAAAGAAGAGACTCTATGTTTAAGCTCTAAACTGGGAAAGTGCGGAAAGCCCCAGTGCAGAGTTGAAGTCTTGATGATGAATGGGGTCCAGCAACTTTAAGGCCGATGGTCTCGCAGAGCCATAGAGCAGTGATTCATAGTCGAGTTTTGATTGAATAAAAGCACGATATATCTTTAGTATAGAACTTCAATCCGCTCCCCAAGTTGTGGAAGAGAGGACACAGAGGATGTTCATTGCTCTTGTACTTTTGACCCAAAGCTGCTTGATGTGTGGTATAAAGGTCAGCTTACAGTCAAAGATAAGCGCCCAAAACTTTGTCTCAAAGACCACAGGTAGCACAACTTCAGCGATACGAAGTTCAGAATCAGAATTAATACCCATTTAGCGGCAAAAGTTAATGGAAACGGATCTATAGAGAGAGAAGGTAAAGCCGTTTACTGTGGTCCATTTCAGTAAACAATAGAGTGCAGTCTGTAGCTGCTGCTCAATATACCTCATGTTTGACGACTGACATTAGATGTGAAAGTTGTCAACTAGACCCCCTTTGCAACAGCGAGAGGGAGTTGTTCAGTGATGGCATTAATTTTTATACTGAAAAGTATGACACTCAGAACAAAGTCCTGATGGACTCCTAGTTCCTGTAGAAAATAACAGGAAAATGCCAAACTCACACGAACTCGGAACCTCTTGTCCATGACAAAAAATTTAATAAAAATTGGAAAATGACCACGTAACCCATATATTTGGTTTGTTTGTTTTGGAATTTTGCACAAAGCTACTCGAGGGCTATCTGTGCTAGCCGTCCCTAATTTAGCAGTGTAAGACTAGATGGAAGGCAGCTAGTCATCACCACCCACCGCCAACTCTTGGGCAACTTACCAACAAATAGTGGGATTGACCGTCACATTATAATGCCCCCACGGCTGGGAGGGCGAACATGATCGGCGCGACGGGAATGCGAAACCGCGGCCCTCAGATTACGAGTCGCACGCCTTAATGCGCTTGGCCATGCCGGGCCAGATATATTTTGAGGTCTCGCAAAATTCCATACTTCCATTTTGTATCATAAGCTTTTCAATGTCAAAGAATATTGATACAAGATGTTGTCGTTTGAAAAAGGCTTCTCTGATTGACGTTTCAAGTCGGATCAGGTAATTTGTGGTGGAGCGCTGTCGTCAGAACCCACACTGAGTGAGCAAAAGGAGGCTGCTTGATTTAAGGAACCAAACAAGATGAGCAATAACCATTCTCTCTAAGGTCTTGCAGAGACAGCTCGCCAAAGCAATTGGACAGTAGTTTGAAGGAATCTTGGGATCCTTCCCACGCTTTGAGAAAGGTAGGACAATAGCCTGGCGCCAGGCATCAGAAAAAACATTCTCTCGCCAGATCCGATTGAAAACAATCAGAAGGATAACAAGAGAAGCAGGAGATAGATGGCACAGCATCTCATAGTGTATATCATCAGGTCCAATCTTTGTATTACCAGTCCAACGAAAGGTGAGTTTACGTTCCATCAGTGTAAAGGAACGATTATAGTCAAAGAGACAATCAGCTCGAAAGGAAAGAGGTGATTTCTCTGCCCGACTCTTGATGGCTAAAGAGGTGGAAGAAGAGGCAGAAGGGCTAGATATCCCGCTAAACCTTTC
The DNA here is from genome assembly GCA_011833715.1 of Carcinoscorpius rotundicauda. Lineage (NCBI taxonomy): Eukaryota > Metazoa > Arthropoda > Merostomata > Xiphosura > Limulidae > Carcinoscorpius > Carcinoscorpius rotundicauda. The sequence continues at coordinate 24,866,932 of CM022403.1, forward strand.
ACCTAGAGTATCGGTGATGTTCCAGGTATCAGCCACTTCCTATCCATCAGAGAGCAAGATCGAGAGAGGGACAGAATTATATTGCCCACTGAACCTTTTGAATGTTATCCCCTATGACTTTGGAATTAGTGGTAGAAGACATGCTGGTTGTGAACTTTATCCATGATTTCTTCTGATTTTGCGTCTCACTCACTGAGCATGTGCACGGGCCTGGTGGAAAGCGATGTGGTTCTAGAGTGTAGGATGAGTACAGAAAGTATCCCAGGCTCATTTTTGAGCCTTCCGTGCCATCTGGCAGGCAGGATTCCACCATGGATGAGAATGTAGTGGAAAAAGTGTCGAGATTTTAGGAATACATAGAGCAGCTGCTTGTATAATATATTCAGTTACTGTTGCCACACAGTCGTTTACTGATGCCTTACAGACGATGGCAAAATCAAGTTCTGAGAGAGCAGTGAAAGTGGGCCAGTTCGCCTGATTTAGCTTCCACTGGGGCATGCGGATCGGGTGGCATCGACCACGACTAGTCTCTCTCAATATTATAGGAAAATAATCACTGTCTCGTGGATTATTGTCAACCCTCCATGAAAAAATGGGAAAATAATGAAGGAGAGCAAATGGAGAGATCAATAGCAGTAAAGGACTGACTAGGTGTATGAAAATAAGTGGAAGAACCAGTATTGAAAAGAGAAAGGTTGTGATCAGAGAGCATACTCTCTACAGAGCGACCCCTCCTATCAATAACAGCAGCTCCCCAGAGAAGATGATGTCAATTAAAGTACCCTAATATGAAAAAGGGAAGCGGCAACTGTTCAATGAGAGCATCAAGGTCTGATCAATCATATGTCTCTCCAGGGGACAGGTAGAGAAAACAACAGTGATGGTGCGAACCAACGAAACACGGATGGCTACGGCCTCCAAGGGTGTGTCGAGTGGAAAAGACAGGGTGGGCACATGCCGATCAACCAACATTGTCACCCCTCCATGAAATCGTCCATCACACAGCTTATCATTTCTGTACAGAGAAAACTGCCGAATTGTGACTGTATCAGCAGGTTTTAGAAATGTTTCTTGAAAGGAAAGCCAGACAGGATGGTAGGAAGCAATCAGCGTTTTGATGCCATCCAGATTAGAACGTAAACCTTGACAGTTCCATTGTATCAGTGCGAGCATTTTTATTTACGTGTAGGCGAATTGGGTAGAGAACCCTTCTGTTTACGACCATACCTTTTTTTTTTACTGTCCTTATTCGAGGGAGCTCTATCGACTTCCATGGATCCTGCTCTGGGTCGATTGGGCAGGTCTTTGCTGTTGGAAAGGGATTCCAGTGACTGAAGGCGTGAACGAATGATTGTTTTGCATCTTTGGGTGGGAGAAAAAGATGTGTCAGAGGAAATGCCTGTAGCTGGAACCAAAGGATGTGGATCTTGGGGTTTGGTGGAATGTATTTAAGGGACAGAAACGGGTGTTTAAGTTGATTCATCAACTTTTTAACCATGGAGGTCAAAAGACTTTTCATTTGGTTTGAAAATGATTTATTGGAGGCACAGAGAGATCTTTCTGCACTCACACAGTAGTTGTGGAACAAAGTGGAGCAGCATACGTCCGAGATGAGGTGGTGGACAGCAATTTTAGAGCCTGAGGATAAGTAATGTTATGAATCGTTGTTAAATGCTGCACCTCTTTTTCATCCAATCATTTAGGTAAAGAACGAAAGTAGGACGGGTGAAAGCCATTGAAATTGATGCAACGAGGGTCAGTTTCACACACGTAGGCATCATTGCCCTTGCCACCGCAACGACCACACGTCAAGGAACCACAACATGACGTCTTTGAGTGACTGAACCGTTGACACTGGAAACATCGGAGAGGGTTTGAAATGTATGGCCATTCTCTGCAATAAAGATAATCTGTCTTGATGGTGGCAGGCGGAGGTGGTGACGTAAATATCAGAATAAGGACATTGGTCAGCACTATAATTCCATCTTTGCGAGTGGATATACGCCTCACTGCAGAAACTCCTTGAGTGGAGAAATCAGCGAGAATCTCCGACTCTGAAATGTTCTTCATATCCCTCTCAACAACTCCTCGTGATAAATTCAAAGTAGCATGAGGAGTTCACTGTGTTGATAAGTGGATGTTTCCACCAATATGTCACCAGATCGAAGCTTTTTTACTAACTTTCGAGAGCCAGTAAGTCCCTCAAGTCCCTTCTAAATAAGAAATGGAGACATTTGCCCTAAAGATTTGTCTTAAAGTGAGTGCAGTATAAAAAAATGAGGTACAACAGGTTGTACAGATGGTGAGGATTGCTGTTCAGAATCTTCAAGACGTGGTCGTTTACCTATAGACTGTTTGTTTACTGTGTTATTAAGATTTTTAATTGGAGTATCCATAGTAAAGAAAGGGAAATTTCAGTGCCCACAGACCCAGCCCATCATGGAGCCCTGCGAGGACGCCCGTCTACAGGAATTAATGGCCAAAGTGGTGTGTTAGGGTTGGACGCCTCAACCACAAGGGTCCTATTCTCCCCTTCACGGATTGTCACGCACGGGAAACACGTAGGTGGATGTTTAGATCCCAGGGGAGGTAAACTGAAAGAACAGAATCTTCTCTGGGAAGTCCCCTCACCACGTACAGGAATCCACACCGAGGGGACAACAGTTTTATGTGTATCAGTTATAGATTAGATAATCCCCAGATAATAGTGATATGTGTATCAATTATAGACTAGATAATAAATTATGTCTACAGTTTTAACAAAGTTTCGTCTATTACAATCACGAAGAAAGGACAAGATTACCTTCAAACACAATGTGGAAGACAAGAAATACATTGCATAATCTTTAGTGAGGTGGTTACAAAACATCAATAAGAATAATGTCACCGTACAACATACTTGGATGAGCTATTTACCAGCGGCAAGAACAAACTTTATTTTGACAAGATGAAATTTCTTTTGTGCTGTTTTTGTTACACATACTCCCCGTTAACAATACCCCTACGTAATTCTTTGTCAAGAGCGAACGTTTTATTTCTTACTTCACATATTGTTGCAAAAGCTCGATAGTTGGGAAAAAAGACACGAACTTCCCATCAACAAATTCAGTCTTGAAAAATCTGGATTTGACATTTCGTGCACGAGCTTTCCTATTTCCTTTACTTTATAGAATTGTAACCCTCGCTAATGTTTTATATAACAAACATCACCAACAATAAAGACAAAAGAAAGAAGTCTCACTAGTGTTACGTCCTCGCCCACATTTCCAATTTAACAAATAATTGTAAATTTTGTTTAAGATTTACTGTAATAAGAACATAGAGTCGGTTTTCAGTTTGTCAACGTGCTTTGCTTATTTCAAACGTAATTGACGATTACATAACCACGAGCCACCTTATGGACAAAGATACCAAATTGTCACACACGAGTATACAGAACTTTCATCACCCCTTCACTATTTAATTTCGCAATCTGTTGACAGTTGCTAAACGATTTACCCCCCAGTGGCTCAGCGGTATGTCTGCGGACGTACACGCTAAAATCCGGGTTTCGATACCCGTAATGGGCAGAGCACAGATAGCCCATTTTGTAGCTTTGTGCTTAATTCAAAAAAACAAAACAACAGCTAAACGATTAGATTCTGAATGTAGCGCCATTTTGTTATCCGTGTTTCGTTTGTCAATCTTGTTTGTTTAAATAACAACACTCTGTGTGTTAGAAAAAATGATAGCCTTGTTTATTTGAAACCGTTTATTTGTTTACTTATAAAATAAAGTATATGTTCAGAGTTTTTCAACATTTTAATTTAATATGTTTTGTTAGAGCAAAGCCACATTGTGCTGTCTGCTGTGTCCATCGAATGGAATCGAACCCCTGATTTTAGTTTTGTAAATCCGTAGACTTACCGCTGTACTAGGTAGGGACTTTTATTTAATAAAATGTTAAAATAGTCATTTTACAGTCATTTTAACATCATCAAATAACGATTATCTCATTCTTACTTCAGTTCCAGAATATTCACGCAAAGCTACACAGACATGTAGACATTCCTCACTTTAAACTGACAGATAATAGAGAAGGCAATGGGCCAATATCATTTGTCACTCTTAGAACGCACTCGCGAAGTACGCTTTCATTACAAATCTGTTATGAAACAGCATTTACTCCGCGTCACGAGGATTTACTTTTCGTGAAGTTTGTTTGTTATTGAGCACAAAGTTACACAAAGGAATATCTGTGCTCTGCTCATTACGAGTATCGAAACCCAGTTTATAGCAGTATAAGACATACCGCAATGCCATTTGATTTCTTCTTTTTATAATACTTACCCCTTCATTCACAGAAGTGTAAAACGGGCTGGAACGCTAACTCCAAGAGGTAAGCTTATTTAAATTACTTATCCCCAAATAGTAGAACCTTATTTTTATTTTTCAATTATTTTTTTCTCCTTCTTCTTTACTTTGGAGAGCAGTCATCTTCCCACAACTATCTGCGTCTGTAGGCAGTGACGAGTTATATAGGTGTGGGACGTTATGGGCTTGAACACTCACATCTCGCTCTCCTACTCCTTCAGTCACCTCCAAAACCTAGGGCACATTTTATATCCCACATTATATTTCGTTTTTTATTTTTGTTGTGGCTTGTTTTTCGCCATAACAAACTAATATCATGGAATCTATTTACACTCGGTACGTCGATTAAAACTAAACCACTTAAACATTTTTTTTTTCTAAGCCACTTCCTCACCTCAGATGATGGGAAACGTTTCTCAGTTCTTCCGTTGCAACAACGCAAATGGTCAGTAAAAGTCATATTGCTGTAAAACGTGGCAGTGACCGTTTAACCACCGATCACACAGTGCACTGCGTGCTGATAAACACTTGCATATAGTAGACATAGACAATTAGTGACAGACCCTGTTTCAAGAAAGCAAGTCAGACCTATTGTTATTACTATTAGGAAACAGCTGTAACAGAAGTTTCGTCTTTCTTACAATAAAGATACATTCACATGATTCGGCCATAATGTTATTATTCAGGTAGTTGTGACATAACATTGCGATATCGTATTGGGCAAACCAAAGATTCTTTGTGTGTTACAAACTTTTATTTATTGTCAAGACTACAGTTTCTTTCACGACTTTACGGTAGCATCATTTTCTACCTCAATGACGTAATACAAAACTACCTAACACTTTCTTTTTCCTTGGGCTGGATGTGTGTTTATCATACACCAAATCCACAAGGGGCTATCTGGTGTGTCTACTGAAGGGACTCGAACCCCTGATTTTAGCGTAGTAAATTCGAAGACTTACCGATGTTCTAGCGGTGGACTACTTGAGCTGGCTGTCTCATCTGTGACTTTGCAACAGGGGTTTTGTTTTTTTACGTCTTTTACAATTTAGGTGTTGAGTATCTCATGCATCAGGCTCACAAATATATATATATATATATATACAGTCATATGAAAAAGTGAGGACATCCTATGAAAGCCTGTGTATTTTCGTAACATTTTTGGATATATAGATATTTAATCTCAATTTTAACAATACTGAGAGATTATAGGAAGATAATTAAACAATTACAACTGAAGACAAGATTTTTCAAGATCTTCTGTAAATGTAATTCTACAAAAGTGCATATTATAACTGAGGAAAAGTTAGGACACCCCCACATTTATTCCCACTTAAAATGGCTAAACTCACACACAGGTGTATCACACCAGGTGCACATGATTAGAAGATTCTTATTCAGCATTTTGAATGAGGCTTGCCCTATTTAAACCTCAGACATTTAGTTTGGTGTGCTCCTGATTGTTGAAGTAAGAGTGAGCGCCATGGTGAAAGCAAAAGAGCTGTCTGAAGCCTTCAGAAAGAAAATTGCAGCAGCTTATGAGTCTGGTAATGGATTTAAAAAGATCCCAAAATATTTTGAAATCAACCATTCCACTGTCCGGAAAATAGTCAACAAGTGAAGGGCTTTTACAACAACTGCCAACATGCCCAGGTCTGGTCGTCGAAGCAAGTTCAACCCGAGAGCAGACCGTAAGATGCTAAAAGAGGTCTCCAAACACCCTAACATGTCATCACGGGACCTACAGCAGGTTCTTGCTACTGTTAATGTGAAAGTTCATACCTCTACAATCAGAAAGAGACTGCACAAGTTTAATTTGTATGGGAGGTGTGCAAGGAGGAAACCTTTGCTTTCTAAGAGAAACATCAAGGCCAAACTGAAGTTTGCCAGATAGAATGTAGACAAAGACCAGGACTTCTGGAATAATTTTCTTTGGACAGATGAGTCTAAAATTGAGTTATTTGGACACCAGAACAGAGGAAATGTTTGGCGTAAACCAAATACAACATTCCAGGAAAAGAATCTCATACCAACTGTGAAGCATGGAGGTGGAAGTGTCATTGTTTGGGGCTGCTTTGGACAGCTCACAATCATAGAATCCACCATGAATTTCACTGTGTATCAGAGGATGCTTGAAGATCATGTGAGACCATCTGTAAGAAAATTAAAGCTGAAGCGGAATTGGTCCCTGCAACACAACAATGACCCAAAACATACCAGTAAATCCACCAAGGACTGGATGAAAACTAAGAAGTGGAGAGTCCTGGAATGGCCGAGTCAAAGCCCAGAACTATATCCCATTGAGATGCTGTGGGGTGACTTGAAACGGGTTGTACATGCAAGAAACCCCTCAAACATCTTGCAGCTGAAAGAATTACGCATTGAGGAGTGGGGAAAACTTTCTTCAGATCGATGTCAGAGACTGGTAGATGGCTACAAGAAGCGTTTAACTGCAGTTATTTCAGCCAAAGGGGTAACACTAGCTATTAGAGGGTAAGGTGCCCTAACTTTTTCCTCAGTTAGAATATGCATTTTTGTAGAATTACATTTACAGAAGATCTTGAAAAATCTTTTGTTCAGTTTTAATTGTTTAATTATATTCCTATAATATCTCATTGTTGTTAAAATTGAGATTAAATATCTATATATCCGAAAATATTACAAAAATACACAGGGTTTCATAGGGTGTACTAACTTTTTCACATGATTGTATATATTTTTTGTTTGTGGACTCTGTACTAGTGTTATTTTTTCAAATAATTCTGAAGTTTCCATTACGTAAGTTTTACGACTTTACGATAGCATCATTTTCTACATCAATGACGTAATACAAAACTACCTAACACTTTCTGACGATATATTTACATCGTTTTTAAAACTCATGACGAACGTAAATCGATACGTTCTCTATAAAATACATTTAGCTCCGAGCTTTTTATTGGACAACAATACACTGAAAAAATTTGTCTAAATCACTTGAGTATTTGTCTCTCTGTGCAGTATTGACCGGTAAAGGCTTCGGTTCTTCCTTGTGGGTATGCTAGATTTTAGATATCCAGGAGGGTCAGGAGCACAAGACCACTTCTTCCATCTATAGTTTTCATATCGGCTACTACTATGAGTACTTTAGGTTAATCTGGGCCTTTTCAGGGCAATGTCCATATATAATTACGACAGAAAGTTGTTTTTGTTGTTGTTTTGAAATAAGCACAAAGCTACACAATGGACTATCTGTGCTCTGCCCACCACGGGTATCGAAACCCGGATTTTAGCGTGTAAGTCCGCAGACATACCGCTGAGCCACTGGGGGGCACGACAGAAAGTGTTGTACCCCTGCGTCGTGAGTAGTTTTCCTCATAACTTTAAAAGTATCACAATTAGAAAATAATGAAAGTATAATATATTATAAATATTATACTAACACACATTTACATAAATTTGTATGTAAATTAAACAACAAATAAACTGTTTATAAACAAATAACCAAACATAGGAGGAGCAGAAAGTGTTCGTACAGTTAAGAACGTGTGAAAAAACTGATATTTCCGCAAAAATTTTGTTTAGTTTGGAAAATACTATACATTATACCATTTCATAACCAGACACTGAGTTCATAATTATTGGAATTTAGCCAGAAAAAAATGTACTTTCGACCATTTAGCGCTGTCTTTTTCATTATATGCTTGGTAATCATGGCGAACAGAAAACAACTGTCCAGTGATTTAAAAAACTGAATTATTATAAAATACAAATCTCGTGTGTCTCTTTCCGGTATTGATACACAAGTTAATGTACCGAAATCTACTGTTCAAAGCATAATTACCAAGTTTAAGCTTACAAGATCAATTGCCAACTTCCCTCGTTCCGGAAGCCCCTCCCAAAATTCCAGAGAGAACCAAGAGAAAGATTCTCAGAAAAGTTAGTAGGAACCCTCATTTAACACTTAATGACAAACAGAAACTGGTAAGGGAAACTGGGGTTGAAGTAAGCATCTTAACAGTTACGAACATGTTACGCTCTTCTGGGTTCAAAGCATGCTGTCCTCGTAGAACTCCATATTTAAAACCTGTTCGTTTAGAAGTATGATTGAGGTATGCAAGAAAGCATGCAAATAAACCCTTTACCTACTGGAAAAGTATTCTTTGGTCAGACGGGACTAAAATCGAGCTTTTCGGCCACAATGATGTTCGCTATATTTTCCGTAAGAAGGGGAAACGAAACCTTCCAAAAAACACCGTCCCTACACTTAAACACGGAGGTGCCTCGATCATGCTATGGGGTTCCTTCAGCTCTTCTGGTGTAGGCAGCCTTTACCGCGTCAACGTAATCATGAAAAAAGAAGAGAACGTTGATATATTAGGCACTTATATCAAGAATGATGCTCGGAACTTGAGGCTTGGGCGTAGTTGGATCTTCCAGCATGACAATGACCCTGAGCACACATCGAAATATGTGAAATTCTGGTTGCAGAGGAACCGTATAAGTGTTCTGGAGTGGCCATTGCAGTCACCCGATCTCAACCCAATTGAAAGGTTTGGCATAAGTTGAAGACCAGGGTTCATCAGC